>OY728160.1:554796924-556046924 GCA_963277665.1 Viscum album | reverse complement strand
AAATCAAACATCCTGAACTATTGGGATATCTATAGTATGGTTTCTCACTGAAGGATATACCCATGACAAAAAACTGTAGGATGTTGATTAAAAATACCTAGAATGATTATAATGGATTTATATGACATAGGAATTTCTAGAAAATCACCCCTATGTCATAGAGTGGGGGTTTTTTTCCTAGAAGAACATGTAACTCATACTTATATGGTGTATCACATGAAAAATGATGTGGATTTCATATTTTATTTTTTATTTATAGATCTTAATTGAAGGCCTTGTTAATGGGATGATCAATATTTATATATATTTTATACATATTTGATAAACTCCTTAAGATATATACTGAAAAATAAATTCTACAGAAACTAATTAATAATAAAAATTGCCAAATACAATGATTTCACCCAAAGGAAAATGTTCAATGTTTTATGTAAATCACATAGAAAATGGATCTATGGTGTGGTCTAAGACACCCCAATTTACCCTTCACCTACGATATATCCTCATCCAAAATTGTACATATAATGCATATCCACTAACTCTATGATGTATTCATCCCCTCTGTGACATCATCTTGTTGTCCATGGTGTGGTAGTATTCATTTTTAAATGAAATTTCCAAAATTATCATTTTAACATTTCAAATACTTTTGGATGACCAAAATAAATTACAAAATATTACCTCAACTAATAAAATAGGAGGATAAAAGGAAAGAATAAATAACCAAGGGATATACCTAAAGGAAATTAGTATGGTGTTATAATCCTCCCCACCATAAAAACATTTCATCCACAATAATATTTCTCATGTAAACAATATAACGATGATATGATTCCACTTCTCTCTCATTGATTTTCCTATAATGAATCATGTTTATCAAAACCATAAATCCCAAAAATTATATCAACATTGTCGATATGAGGTGAATTTTTATTATCTAATGATCAATAATATTAATAAACTAGTTTTTTATAGATAAAATAATTTAGGCCTTTTGAACATCCCATGTTAATAAATGAGATTCGTTGGAGGGATATTACATAATCACTAACACATGGAATACAATTTGGAAAGATGTCTGTTATATTGTAAAATCCAAATGTTATGACACCATAAATACCCATTAATCAACCTCAAATGGTCCCACATAATACGAAACCCTATTTTGATGTTTCCCAAGATGTTGGTGAACAAACTATGCAGACACAAACAAATAAATTTTTTCCGAAACACCATACTCAAATGGGCATCATCAATGACCATCCAAGGATTTATAATGGATCAGTGACAATATCATTTTCTAATGAATCATCTAAATCATAGTAATTTTCTCCTAAAACAAAATAGATCATCCCAAGAAAGTGTCTCAAACCACATACCAATAAATAAGTCTTCTTTATGGTCATCCATACAGATCCACAAAGTGTTACATGTGGATGTATGATTTTTAGATATTATTATAGAAAAAACAACCATTCCAAAATAGTTATCCCAATAACCTGTAATGTTAGTGAATGATTTCCATTTTATATACTCAATAAAAAATATATATATTACCTATGTAAATCCATTTTAGGATTCTATATCATTGTTCAATGTCACATGATATTTCATTTACTCTTTGATTCCCCTACAAAATAAAAATTAAACCATGGATCCCAATTAATAATTATTATAGGCATAAATCAAGTAAATTTAAAAATTTCACAAACATATAGGATTTTAAATTTCTCAACCATGGTAGTTTCATGAAGTAATATTATGTGAGGCGATTTGATTAATTGGTCAATTTAAACCCATATTTCATTCTATCCTTGAGGAGTACATAGAAATCTAACCAATATATATATATATATATATATATCCACTTCAATGTTGGTACTGGAAGAAGATGAAGAAAACACCAAGGATTATAATTCATTAACATAACCTAAAAATTGTTATAACACCATCAAAAAAGATATTACATGTATTATTGCAATCAAGACGACAAAAAATTTCACAACATATCATAAAACATGTTTTTGGATCTGGGGTGTACATACCACTAAGAGTCATGAAAATCCAATATTTCAAGCATTCGGAATGGTGTATGAATGAAAAATGGATTCAAGAAGCATAATATACCCCCCAAAGTTAGAGGCCACTTGTGGATGGTCTCACTAAGATATATATAATCTCTACCATTGTGGAACTCTTTATTGAGTTGTTGTTCTTGAAAAAGAATCTTGAGTTATGTGGAATCCAATTGAACACTATTTAAAATTATCCCAACATAATTCTTAAGATCTACAAACTGCATAAGAGAAAAAAAGGAACATTATATTCCTTCCTCTCCATTTAAATTTCATTCAGTGTCTGGTATGGTGGTTTCATACTAAATGAATCCAAAATGAAATTCCCCATAATATTAAAAAATGGTGCTGCAAATTAAAAAACATATAGGTACTTCACTGAGATTCTATAGAGAAGGGAAAAATATTTTTTCTAGAAGATATAAATAAATCATTTATGATTAGGGTGTATGGTAATAATTTCACCAAAAGGTATTAATTTTAATAGTTTGTAACACAAATTATGTTTTTGAGTTAATTATTATTTTTGGGATAGTTCTTTAGTTTGGGATAAAGTAGCTGAGAACCCTATATTACTACAGAATATCCCTATATAAGGATTCACCATGAACCTAGACATAAATAATTGTAGAAATCCAAAGAGACCTAACTAGATTTTAAAATTTTTAAAAACATGCACATATTTCAACCAAAGATTAAAATCATCAATGGAACCCACTAATTTTGAATCTAAAATCAAATTTACACACTTCTCAGAATTATTAGTCATCATAGAAGCAAATATTTCATAATCATTCAAAAAGGTATAATAATATCTTTCAAATCATAAAAAGATCTTTATATTATGGTCAACTCATGGTACCTACCATGTTATTTAATCTATCAACTTATCATGATAAAATATGAATGCATGTTCGTAAACCATGTGTCCTATTAATTTTACAACTCATATAAAGATGTTTTTTTAAAAGTATTGGATAAATTGTTTTGTGATTTCTTAAGATATATATGACTTCTATCATAAGAAATACATGGTAATCCTCATTCTATCAGTAACCCATAAAGATAGCCATCAATATGTCAACAATGGAAGAAAATAGTCTCATGGAAAATTGTTTTTATTAATGTTGTAAATACTTAAGAGGATTTAGTGGAGGTACAATGCTAACATCAACTACCATGGATTTAAACATGCTACCAATAACACATTAACATCCCATTAAATGTATCACTAAAACTATCCCTATGCTTATTTGAAATGTCTTTCATTAAAAATATCACCATGAAGTCATGAAAAACCTTGAATTTTTCATCTAGAACATAATTATATAAGGTGAATTTCAGTAACAAAACATGAGATCATATGACTACATGAAGACCAAACTCATAATATTGGCATCTAATCATCTTATTTTATATAAACATAGAAGAATGGGGAGAAATTTCATCAATGTTTTTTGAATACGGAGACATAGTTAACTCTATTTGGACAAATTTGTGGAACTCCATCAATTTTAATAATGATATAAACTCTTATTAGAAATTTCCATTGAAAATTTTCCTCAAATATTTTTCTTCTAGGTCAAAATTTATACCATTATTATCTAACATGTCGTAATAGATTATTGAAGGCCATCATGCATAAATTTAAAAGACTCTGATTAATAGAATTAGGCTTCCTCATATACTTGAAGAGTTTATCAACATTCATCAAACAATCCTCTGAATCATGAGGTTTATTAATACTCTTGAATGATTGAGGGTTGAGATTAATAAACTATTGGGAGTGATCTCTTTTATCACTCCTCCTAGGTATAACCTATGTATTTAGAACATGAATTGGTTTTTTTTTTCAATCTGATATAATCAACTACCTACACTAAATCTTAAAATGAGTTCTAATCCACTAGTTGTTTTTCTTTTCTTCATTTTCCAGAATCTCCCTAGAAAAGATAAATTTATTCGTTTTCATGGGGTAATGTTACAAAAAACATCATGGATAAAATTACTCATTATAAATTAGTATATTAAATTTATCAATATCGATTAAACAGTGTTATAAATCTCAAATGAAATTTTTCGTATATCATATAATCAAAAAAATCATTCATTATCAATGGAATATTCCCCCAAAAAAACAGTTACATAATTATTTTTATGATTCGATCTTGAAAGATAATCACTCATAACATACCAATTACATCCCAAAAATCCTATCCCAAATTTAATACAAACATAAAAAGGGATGTTGACCTATAACATTTACAATTTTTAAAGGAACCCACAAGGTAAACCCCCTAAACAAATCCCAATTAGATCATGACATAACCCAAAGCGTGTACCCAATACGCACAGGATGAACACAGGAAACAAAGAGTTGACATAAGTATTGAGGGAATTATTTCACTATAATAGTTACATGTGTTGAAAATTTAGTGGATAATATTTTCATAAAAATATCTACTTAAAAACACTCCACCATATAAAAGTGTCCAAAATACCCTGATACATGTCCCAATGATAATAAAGAAACTCTTTACATTTGGTCGATCAAAATCACAATCATGAACTACCAACATATAAAGGTACAACATGTCATTTACACACTCCATATATGAATGGTTCATTTTTTTACCAAGAAATATAATATTAACATTTAGAATGACCTAACATCAAGTGTAGTGTGTGATATAAAAATCCCAATATTATTTGAAAATAATTTAATAATCCATGAATTTGAGAGAAATAATTTATGATGAATATTAAAAAAACATGGTGTGGAAGAACATCCAAATTTCATATCAAAACATTTTTGAAGAAATATTTCCAATAAATATTAAAAAACATGTATTGTATCTTTTCAATTAAAGGATCCATAATAAATAATAATTTTCAAATACTGATGAATATAAATTTTATCAAAAATGGAAAAATGGATTAAAATTTCAATAAATGTGGTATGAGTAATATTTTTTTATCTGAAGGCATGAAAAGTAATTTCTAATCATAACACCATGGTTAAGATACATAGGGGAAGGATATCCAGGTATTCTCACTCATCTTAGGGAAGTATTAATTATAATGTGCATAAGGAACATCCCAATGGATGAAAAGTAGATGATCCCTAAGTAAAAATATATTTTCTCTCATGTAGTTTTTTAACTTGTCATTATCAAACCATTTCATGGTTCAAATGACGAATTAATAGCATGTATTCTTTCTAAAGAACTACCTAGACTTATATGTGATTGAAAGTAATTTTATTATTTTAGAATGGGACACAATTGGATCCAAAACCGTTTAAAACATAATTTAGTTATCTGATAATTCATTTTTCAAAACATTCATTTCATGTCTAAAATCATTCTTAATGGAATATTATCATAATATCATGTAATTAATTATAAAAACCAATATCATATTGTGTTTATAAAAATGTAACAAATTACCCAATTTCTAATTATAAATTTCTATTTACTGTTATTATCATAAAAATATTATCAATATTTAAAATTCCATTCTATGAAATTTTTAATTAAAATCTCCTAGATTTCATTTTCCGAAATTTTTTCATCACACATCATTCCCTTTCGAATTCAATTTATCGAACACCATCTCAATAATTAAAATTATATTTGAAATCCAATTTAATATTTTTTTAGATAAATAGTTCAAAATAATAATAATATATTTTAAATCAAGAAAAAAAGATACAAATATAATAATTCTCTGGTGAGGGAATACCAAAGAGTCAAGCCTATAAAAAAGAGGCACTTCAAAACTAGAAATGTGGTATGGAAGATTATTAACCACCAATTGTAGTGTGAAACTCCATTGTTTATTGGTTCACAAGAGTTGAAACTATAATGAAATACTTATGTATTCACCATTGATAGTACCACTATAGTGAATAAGGGACTACTACATCTTATGATGAACTAAAATAGGATCCCTAAAGTACAATGAAAATGAAAACAATATTGAAATATATGGAACTCATACCTATTTGGTGTTGCACGACCATAGCAGCATGGATTTGACTCTACAACAGTCCTAAAATATATAAAATTTTCCACATGAAAAAGGGGATATCATTATTTATTGGTGATTCGTGTTCAATGGAGAGAGTTTACATTAAATAAAATGATAAAAAGAACTGGATGATCCTAACTAATCATATAAGAGGACAATAAAATATGATATTTCCTAAATATAAAATATTTTAATTTTTTGGTAACTAAGATGGAACATGGCTCAATTGTGTGCTCTGTGATACTACTACATATCACTTTTAATGTATCTATCCTTGTTGAAGGCTATGAAGCATCATTCAGATGTTAGGGACATTATGATGTATAAATTTTATATGAATCATATCATTAATTGGTAATGTACTAGTAAGACATTTAAACTAACACCATTGTGAATTTCAATACATTTTGGTAAGGTACAGAGTGTTCTTCCCAGTAAAACCCATTTATACATAAGGTTTCAAAAAATACCCATTTATTCATTTACAATCATTTGAACATCTGATGGCCTTTCCATGAGTTCAGAAAATTTAAAAAACAAGGGGTGACAGTGATTAAAAGGTCAAAACCAAAGAACATACCTGAAAGAAAATGGTCTGGTTGTTACATAGGGACATACATACACACAATCATTGATACATAGATAGATAAGAATACATGCAAAATAAGTCATACATATATATATATATACATATAAACTGACACAGACACACACACATATGCATACATAAACACATACACATACATATATAAATGTATTCATACATACATACATGTGAATGTTTGTACACACATTGATACATATATACATAAGTAAATAAATATAAACATTCCAATATACATTCACACACACATAGTCTTACACACACACATAGACACATACAGAAAAACACACATACACATACATACAGAAAGATAAATATTCCAAAAACACACCCATAGTTATATACCCTAATGTCTACATATGAAATTACTTGTTATTTTATCCAACTTTAAAATGTCTTGAAGGGAATTTTTGATCCCCATGGGTTGGCGACTAGTTCCTAACATAAAATTAGAGTGAGGGGAACAATTTTTATAGTAGGAAAACCCACTACAATAAAATAGTGGAAGATGAAACAATACAAAGTATGATTGATTTTAAATCCTTAAGAAGGTAAATAGAACATGACTAGGGATATGAGACTCAAATTTTACATAATCCAAAAAAATAAATTTGACATTTGTTAAGAAAATAGACTCATGATACTTTTATAGTAAATGGATCTTTTCTCCACCGATAACCAACAGAACTACTGGTTCCCATGAGTCAATAATATCTTTCTCCTCCTAGTAGAACATTTGATTTTCCTAGACCTAGAATAAAATAATCTATCAAATCCCAAAAAAAAGTATTGTTTGATAAAAAATAGGGTAGTACAAATCTAGAAACTTCTCGTAAATGAGATCTATAACAAATAATCTATTTTCGTATAAATTAATTATTGAATATAATACAATATGTTTCTGTATTTTTTCCATATAATGATTTATAATCATAAGGAAGAAAATAATATAAAAATATTTTTATATTATGTTTTTAATAAAACAAAAGTCAATTAATAAAAATTATTCTATAATAACAATCATGGAATAATAAAATCAAACATGAAACCTTTTTATATTACATAATATCTTTTTATTCCTAGATCAGGGATCCTGATCATATATATTAAATCATTATAGAATAATGTGTACATGCACCTCCCAGTAGATCAAATCATTAAGATAGAATCTACCAAAACTGAATTAGGGAATTTATGTGGATCCTGGTTTAGATAGAGATTTCTCAGTCAATATTTTTCATTGTAGTTAGATTAATAGAATTATTATCCCAATAACCAAATGACTACTCGGTATCACTTGATTATTCAATAAAATATTAAATTGAAGTAACTCATTAAAATTTGAAACATCATTCAGGGGTCATACCCAATTTAAATTATCTATATTAAATTTTAATTACAAATCCAAATCAGAGGATTTCACCATGTTCATTACATTAAATAATCATTTCATTTAAACCAAATTATTTTCATTAATAAATAACAAAACAGTCTATCATATCATTTTTCATTTTAATCAATCGTCACAAAAACAACAAGAAATTTATCAAAAACAAACAAACGATTTCATTTTAAAAATACTGTCCTTTCAAAATAAAAGGAACATAATCTCAAATAAATTTAATCAATTTGGGATTTCATTTCAAATAAATTTAGAAATCGTGTATTCAATTGTAGGAAAATCCAAATGAAGAACCTAAAATTAACCACATGGAAAATAATTCAACAAAAAATTGTACCATCGATAGAGAGTTGTGGATAATAAGAAAAAAATGAATCCCTAAAATGAAAATCCATTGATTAATGAATTAGATCCACCAAAAAATAGAGGGTTTGACAATCAACACATAGGTGATAGAAAATATGGAAGCTTGTATATGTTTCACAAATCATAGGGAGATCAATCATAATCACTGGAACATTTATATTAGATGATGATATGATAGAGAATATGATTCTTTTATAAAGATACTCTAACATCTAAAGGATCATATTTTTGAGTATTGTCTGGTTTTTAGTATAAAACGTGGAATATGAATTTTGAACTCATGAAAAAATATACCACAAGATATCCCTCAACATCATAGTTGATAAGTGTTGAAATTTGAATATATCTCACCATTGTATTATCACAACATCTTTACAAGGTTAAAATTTTCTTACATTTTTCTTAAATTCCATCTCAAATTGTCAATTGAATTCCTCTGAGGATTAGGGATGTTCTCAGGATTTCATCTAGGGTTCGGGATATGAAAATTGGAAAATAATTCCATATAAATAATCATCAATGGTAGGTTCAAAATAGTAATACATTTCTTTCATGGATGTGAACCTTATTGGTAGTGGGAATAGTTTGTAAACCATGTATCAAGTTCCAAAAAAACATGTAATGATGCGAAGATCCATTCACATGTGTTTCACCAGAACTTGTGAACCATGATGGTTAAAAAACCATGTGGACTGTTTTCCATTTGAGATGACGTTAGAATTGAATTTGGAAATGGTTTGGAAAACAAATTTCTTCTTTAAAATTATGAATATACCATTTTTAATCATTGAATAAATTCATTATTACTTTATTTTCACTATCAATTTTTTTCTAGTAGGACGGGGTAAGAAACAAACCCTCATAACATCAAAATGTTTTATTATCATTAGATTATTTCTATTATGAGGTAAATTTATGTGATAATTGATGCACTATGTAAATATCTTACTCCACTTGTTCCCAATTACTAGAATATGGATACTGTGGTTGTTTCTCTTCTTCCCAAAACCATGATATGTTGTTATTCTATTGTGTTTATTCACTATGTTTTCAATACCATGAGTATGAATAGTAATATATGGTTTTAAATGATAAATGGTCACCCTTCCCAGACATCTATGGTTCCATGTAGGATATTTACACTAGGACTCTGGAATCCGTGGGATGTTACAAAACATTGTAAATTTGAAATTATTTTCTATTTTAATAATTATTTGGAATAAGATATTAAATATGTTTTAATTCATTATTATCATGTTCTCATGACATAAAGGTTTGTATAGATTAAGATGGTAAATAATTTTATTGTGACATGATAAAATAAGTCATAATAAATATAAACAATATCCATGATCATGTTATTAAAATTTTTTCTAACGTATATATGTTGAGTTCAATGAATTATTGGTATATGTATAGAATTGGTAAAAATGGTATGTGAATATTATATATTTAGAATTAAAAAATATTGTAATCGTTTCACCATTGATGAAATGATTATGTATTTTATACCCCAAGAATTATTGGATGATTAAATGTGAAGTTCCCAATCAGGATCTAAGTATCACTGAGAGGGGGAGGGGGTGAATCAGTGATATCTTTTTCTTTTTAAGTTTCCCCCTTTTTGAAACAACCTTCGCCTCCTATTAAAGAGTTTCTTCACTGCTGAACATACACAACCACAGGAACACAAGATTTACAAGGTTCACTACTCAACAAGAGTAGCTACGTCCTTGGTATGGTACGGAAACAATCCAGTACCACACAATCCACTAGAAAACAATCCTTTGATGTGGAATACAACAAGTAGGATATACCCTTACACTCGTGAAGCACTTTAAAAACAATCTAATAGTTCATGTGCTCCCTCTTAGCACAAATAGGGTAACACAATGTTTCAGTGCTTCTTTAAAATTGAACAGATGTATTCTCTGAAGTACAAATCTTCACTTTCTTACCCAGAAGCTGGTAAGAACCCTCTTATGAAAAACTGAATACGTGCGAAGACCCCAAATGTTTCGCACAGCCTTTAGGGTGACTTGCGCGCAATTCAAATGACTTGCGCGTAAAACCCTTTTGGCGTGAAAAACGTTTTCGCGCACCTTTCCTTTTGCGCGCAACTTTTACTCTTTTCGTGCAACTTCTCAAGTTTTCGCGCAGCTATCCTCTTTTTATGAAAACTTCTTCCTTTTCGCGCAACTCACTTAGAGTATAATTTATGTGCACCAGAGCTCGAGATTTCTTCTAAGTGTCGAGCATTAACAACTAACAAGGATTAGCCTCATATTTATAGGCATTTTTGAATCCGCACGAAAAACACTAATCCACGCGTAAAACCTCCTCCATGCGCGTAAAAACTCTTTTATGCAACTTCATATTTCGTGCCATGCTTCAATATTCCGCGCACCTCATGCATTTTCCATCTTTCATCCTTCTAAGCATGAAGCACCAATTGCGCGCAAAATTCCGCACCGCGTTCCACATTGCGCGTAAACCCAATCTTTCCTGCAACATCAGATTTCGCGCACTGCTCCAATATTTCGCGCATTTTATGCCTTTTCCAATTTTTGATCTTCTTATCTTGAACCATCATTTGCGCGAAAACTTCATTCCTCAATTTCGCGCACCACGCCAATATTTCGCGCATCACGCAGATTTTTCGCGCATCCCGCAGATATTGCGCGCACCACTTTATTTTTGCGCGAAACGTGCCTAAATTTCCGCGCACTCCATTCCTTTGTCACTTTTCATCATTCTGACCTTGAATAACTCTTTTGCACATATAAACCATCTTTGATCTTATGCTCAACATCCATTGCCAAGCACATTTCTTCAACTCCCGATTTTCATGCCCTAAAATTTGGCAAACAGTGGAAAACGGCGCCACCTTAAACTGTGCTTTTCTGCCATCCCCAGATTGTCTATTGCTTTTCCATTTTATCTCTTTACTGCTTCCCATAACCATTCTTATGCTCTTATCACGAATCCCACTATCGTGATATTTATACTTTGATAGATCAGCTTAAGCATCGTCAGAGTTGCAATGGGAATTGAATCTTTCCTATCTTCCAACAGCATCATTCCTTCCAATCAAAACATTATATGACTGGCATCATCATTTCTCCCCCTTTCCTTCATAAGGCTTGCATCACAAGTTCTCCTAACTCATGAATTGTGTGAAATACATACCAGCAAAGCATCGTCTGATTTATGATCCTTCTACAAAGTGAATTGATTTGTCGCCTTTGACAACAAAATACAACACTCTACAAAGGCTAACTCTTCAAACTTTCATCTTCATTCAACCTGGTCCCAACAAAATGGTTATAAAAATTATATACATAATGGTTTTTTCCCTTGTGTATGGGTTTTTTAAATAACAAAATTTTCCTATGATATATGATGGCCAGACATGAAACTCATTATCCTTTAGATTATATGATTGATATGATTCAAATTAATCAATACTATAGCACTAGTATTATAATCTAGGAATTATGTGAATTTTATATGGTAATGGTAATTTGTTCAACGTTCAATTGATGGTATGTTTGGAGTTGTCAAAAAATATTTTTTTAATTCTATTATTCTTCTCCCATGAATGATAAATAATATTAGGAAACTATTTTCCTTTATTTGTATGTTTAATTGTTATTGAATTTTTATGTATGCAGTATTTTTATATTTAGAATAAATATTATTATAAAAATATGTTTTGGTGTCCTATTAACTTGTACTGATAACCTGGTAGAGATTATAACTTTATTGATTATTATTACAAGGATATATTTTTATATAATGTCAATAGACCTATGATTGATGTATAATTTTTGATTTTAGGATAAATAATGGATGGGGGGACCAGAAATGATATTGGTACACGATTTGGGGATTTTCAAAGTTTCTTGTTTTGGTTATTCCATTGACATGGATAAATTGTGTGAAATGAAAGGTTCTATATTTTTTTAGCACATATCAAGTTTATCTAAATGATTATGTGTTGTATGGTTATTGAAAATTGTGGTTCATTATTACATTGGTAGTTGTACATTAATCATTATTATAATTTTTCATTAAATTTTTGGTCTAACTCTTTTAAAGAGGGTATTGTCATCCAACCATACAAATATAAACCCACATTCTTATTGGAAACATCATTCATATGGTGGTGAACATTTTTGGTCAGGCCAAAAATCGACTCAGGGTAATAGTGTAATGGCATCTATGGATGGATTTTATAAATTTTTATTAGAACATGTTTTCTTTATTGGTTAATCACTATTAACATATGGTAGAAAGTGGAGTAGAATAGTTATTCATTGTTAACATAATTTTATATTAATTATTTTTAGTTGAATATTCAGAACATCACAAATGTACAAGGCTAAGGACTGTAATATTATTGTGTCTTTGTAAACATAGAACACAATCATATTAGACGGTGAATTATATGAAATGATTAAAACAAACATCATCCAGTTTTGGAATTATAAATAAAACATTTATTCACATACATGGTAATGTAATCATTAGAAATGGTGTGCTCGGATTCTTAGTAATGGTATATAAAAGATACATATATGAATAACATGAGAATAAGGGCATGAGATCGAGAGGAAAAAATTGAAGATCATACATTGCATATCATAGATCATATATATGATTTATTTAATTATGTTTTATAGTTTATATGACATGAATAATAAGAAAATAAAGATAATATTCCAACAGAAAATAACATATTAATATGACATAGAATTTATGGGATAAACATTATAAACTAAAATAACATATCAATCATTCCTACTATGAAATTAATAACATGTTAGGATTGGGCTAAACCCATGTGTATATAGAGTAGAATTTTGAAAAAAACAATGTACCATCTTATTTTTAGGAATATGATACAACCCATATTCCGTTTTGATTCATTCCTGGGGATATAAATTCTGTACCATATTTTTTGGGCTAGGGATAAAACCAGTGTACCTACTTGTTTTTGGGATTAGCCTATAATATGTGTACAATTTTTTATTTGTGGTTAAGTGGGAACTAATGTATCCTTTTTTATATGGGGTATGGATACAAAAAATATACCCTTTGATCACATATAATAGTTATCATTACCCAATTCATTATTGGGATATTTATTTCCCACAAATCTCATAATGAAATAATATATACATGTGCCACATGTTAATTGAAAAATCATCATATCATAAACCATACTAAGTAACATATTTCTTAAACATCATATCATAACCCATGAAATGAAATGGGTACCATAAAAATTTCATCATATCAGAACCTGTTAAAATGTTATAGGTTTCATAAAAATTTCATCCTATTGTGACCCATGAAAGAACGAAGGTTTCAAATGAATTTATCATGGTAATCCTTGTGGATGTGAAATATGTATCATAAAAATAATTCTATAAAAAAAACATTCAAAAAAGGTATATGAATATTATTGTTCTATTATATTTCTAATAATGTATAAACTATATCAAAGGATATCATCTTAGATAGAGAAGGATATTGAAAGATCCCATAAAAAAATTCATAAGAACAATAGAATTTCAATAGAAATACACTTCATAATTTTTTTAATCTTCCATTCCTTATAATGAAATCATTTAAATCCCCTTGAAATCATTTCTTGGTGAAAATATACATTTATATGTGAGAAACAATTTTTATAATATAAAACCTTTTGAAAACCATTATCTTTGAAAATAACCTTGATATTTATGAAGGTTTCATAAAAACATTTTGAAAAAATCATCCAAAAAAATATAAAGGAATAATGAATTTGTTTAATTTTATTATTTGAAAATAATCCTGATTATTTATAAATTATTATTGAAAAATATATTATAAACATTATTATGTGAAAAAAATGTTGAAAACCTGTAATGGAATATTGTATATCATTTTAAATACATTTTGTTTAAATTTCATTAAAAAAATGTGTAATCATTGAAAAACATTTTAATTTTTTTTGAAAAAATATTTTTTTTTCAAACAATAATTTATGTTGAAAATTATATTAATATATCTTTTAAAACAATTTTAAAAAAAATTGGATGTAATTGTTTTTAATGAACACAAATTTTCGGCTAACCAAATAGGCAAGGTCAGAATTTCATGGAAACAATTTTTTACTTATCTTATCTCTCAATAGATTAAAAAATTCATAAATTACATGAAAATATCATGAATACCTATAAGAGAATAAATTTCAATATAGTTTATAATAAATGTATCAAATTATTTTATCGATAGAATCATAATAAAAATAAATCCTGATAAATGATCACATTATGGAAATAAAAGACTACCACATAAGAAACATAAATTTATAATGCTTATAATATAATACAATTAAAATAAGCATTAAATGTCAATAAAAATATATTTATGATGAAAACATTAAATTTATATTATATACATAGAATATAAAAATATAGGTGCATAACATGGAATGCATCACAATGAGGGAAATTTAGACAAAATTTTGTTAACAATTTGATAACATTTAAACCCTAAAATCCAGAAATGAATGAAAATAAAATTGATATTTAAATACCCCTAAAGGTAAGAATAAAATTCATATAATAAAATCGTTAGAATTATATACACCACACAAAATAAATTTCTAGTTTCTATGGTATAATTCCAAGAAAAACAGAAGAGTGACAAGACATCTCCTATTACTACAGTGAATTTTTAATAATTAGATACGTGAAAAAATAAAATATAATTATAAATTTTAATTCAGTGAAACAAATTAAATTCATGATATAATTATCATGGGTCATGAAATACCCCACTTAAAAATAATAATTGGTGAATATATAATATATATCTATGAAATAAAAGCGAGTTGATAAAACACATACCTTGAGTTTTTGATTTCCTCATACACATTCAATACATTTGTATAAAAAATTTAAATTCACTATAAATCTACAAAATAACTATATTATTTTATCTAATACAACATATGACTTTAATATGACATTATATTACCTGTTTGTTAATAATTTTTTGTTTGTGTTACATTTCAAATTATATCCTCTTTGTTATTTATATATGTTTTCAATTGTACTTCATGGTCATATTACATATATAACGATTTAATTATTTCAATAATATGAAACCAGAAAAAGTAAAATATATATTCACTATTTAAATATTTAAAATAATCTATAAATGATATAAATATGAAATTTGAAACACTATTCAAGGAGACAATAGACCGTATGTACTGATGAACATAGTGTCCATTATATTTTCATATTAAAAAAACAATGTAATTGAAATATATGTATAAAATATATAATTAAATAAAATTATAAATATTTTTTCACATATATCATTTACATTTACTAAACTATCCTTTAATACAACATGTGTAATGTGTGAATGTATCACATCATTTTGATGAGGTAATAATCCATACATCCACAATCGATGTTATCTAATTCCCACAGAATGGAAATCATAAAGGTATGCGCTATATAATAATTATAAAAACATAAATTAATCATAAATATAATTTATAAAATATGATAATATAATTTACATCATAATTCCACTCCATGAGTGGTGGTAGCAAAAAAAAATTAATGACATTTATTTCACGAGGTGATTGTATGTCATACACACAAATGGAATGTTTGTTACCCATTTGATGGAAGTGTGTGTAGGTGTAGGTATAAATATTAGAAAAAAAATATCTCATTATATTTTAATACTAATTCTATTATATAATCATGGAAAAATATTAACTAAATGAGTGGGGAAATAAATAATGAAGAAATGAATGTTGAAATTTGATACCACTTTTTTTGTGAAACTACTTCTAGTTTTGCACCATAGGAATTCATGGGATGTATTTATTCCAAAATTAAAGCTTATAAGATGATATAAGGGATGTTAGGAGATTATTTTGGAATTGTTTTATTATCCAAACGTTTTGACAGATGGGAATAAGTGAGGGGGTGTGTTCTCTTTTATAATGGAGGATGAGGGGAATTCCTGTAAATATCCAAAAGTAGAAAATATTTAGAGTTATATGATACATCATGTGGATCCGGTATTTTTATATTTTAGATAAAATAGTTTAATTTTTAAAAATATTTCCATTAAATGTATTTTCGATATTTTTCTAGTGTATTATGTCCCATTAATAATTTTTTAACCACTAGTTAATCTTGTTTTTACCTTAATCACTATACATAATTTTATATACATTAACAAATATTTCTATTATAATAAAATGTTGAAAATAATATAAATTATATATTATAATTATTCACAAAATAAAAATAATTTTTTCACAATTAAATTTTTTTTGAAGAAATAATATAAAATTTATCTCACCAACATTAATGGAAAACATTGTTTTAATTAAAAGGTTTCAAAATATCGAAATATAGTTATATCAAATATCATGGGGAAACTGTTCTCAAGGATAAAAATTTAAATAACTTATGTATTATTTATATTCATATCCATTATACCCAAATTAAAATGTAATTTAAATATATAAATAATTTTAGCTGAAAAATAAGACATCAATTAAATTTCAGTGTTTTATAAATAGTCATCAACATACGAAAATTCTGTAAAAAATTCCAAAAAATCACTAGTACAATAATTTTTATGTGCTAATTTCAATAATATTTTCCAATGTTTTAAAATAAGAAATATACATATGAATATTTTATATTTATAAAAGGTTATCCATTAATATATGATAAAATATCCTTTTATAAAAACATACCTCTTATTCTTACATTTTGATATATTATTATATATATAAACCTCCCGCCTTAAAACAATACATAATCATGAATTATATAAGTATCATTGAGGATCATATTTGTTTTTTACTTTATTGAATTATGCCATAACATATTACATTATATCACGAATATTACATATAGACAGATCTACTCAGTATCGATTTTTTCATAATATTAAAACTCTTCTAAAAAAAGGGTCATGTATATTTTCAGATTTTAGACAGACTGAATTTTCCTTGTCCCCGTCTTTGACCCTATTCCATTTTTTGTCATGTGAAAAACATTTCAAAAACATGGGATGAGAAAAATATCTTAGTAAGGGATACCAAAAGAAGGAAAACTTGTAGTTTATCAAAACAAAGAGTAAACCATGAATAAATTATCATATTAAATAATTTTCACTTTAATGAAGTAGTAAATAATCATTAATGAATAAAATGTAATATCTTACCCTTTTGTAACTAATTGATTACCATAAAACCCATAGAAAGCACACATAACATATAAGGGTTACAAGGGACATAAACATACCTAAATGGAATAACAATTCGGTCAAATTCCACACGTATCACTAAATAGAATAGACATACATTCAAAATCCATTTCAAATGCATTGGAGTTGATAACATAACAACTCATCATGGTTTATCCTGGCACCACCCGTTATATGGTTTAATATGTAACCACCCGTCAAATGTCCATGTACAATTATAAAATCATAATGCATAAAATTGATCATTTCAATAATAACATTTCATTTGAAATAAAAAGAACTCATTTAAGATATTGAAATAAAGTGTCAATTTAATAATATGTGTTCTATTCAAAAACACAAAAAAACAGAATAAGAGGTTTCTTCTTTATTTTAAAACATTAAGTCTTATTGAGGATGCCAATTAACGATTACGGTGATGGAGAGGTCATTTTTTCCCCAAACGATGAAAATATATTCATTTGGTCGTTTAGTGAAACCATTCATAGAAAAAATATTCACTTGCAATGAAATGAAACTTCAATGGTTTTTTTCATTGTATTTATTAATGTAGTTCATGATGGAAAATATGCCTTAATGAAAGGAGATTGAGACGAAGTCCCTTACTTCATGCCCGACTTGACCCATTAATTCTTTAATTTACTTAATAATAATCAAAAGTTAACTTATACTTTCATAAGAACCTTTTTCATGTTTATTATTCCATTTATATTAGTTATTAACTTTCTATAACAATTGGTTAGTTATTTGAATTCATATTAGACATTTTTTCGAAGTTTGGAACATGAGTTAGAAAAACGAACTTGCTATAATTAAAAATTATCGATGTTGTAATTTCAAAAATATCCAAAATTATATTCATGATTTATATATAATATATATCACATCTATCCAGTATATATATGTATTTATAATAGTGTATAAAATTTGGAGATAAGAAATGAAATGAACCTTTCACGGAGACGGTAAACTGTACGTACGCATTAACACAACTTTCATTTCTATTTCATATTTTAATGGAATGAAAACAAAATTATACATAAGTATATTATAATTTAATTATAATATCATATATAGAATTTTATTAACTCCGTATTTTATACGTCCCACATATGGCATTATTGAGTTATATCACTTTGAGGGCGTGGTATTCCGCACATCCTCAAATGAAATTATCCTATTTACCCAATATGGAAACCATAAAGATATTCTATAAATTAAATACAAAAAATCATAGAGACAATATAAATATAAAATATATCACATATAAAAATAGTTTCCTCATAATTTCCACTAAAATATGTGGTATCCAAGATGGAACAATCATCCTTTCGTGAGGCAATAGTTCACCAGACACAGAAACAGTATATTCTTTACCGATTTGATAGAGGTGTGTGTTAGTGTAGTTTGAATAATTCATAAAACAAAAACCTGATATAATTATAATACTAGTTTTGTTATAAATGAAAGTAATAATAATACTTTAGGGGGTAGGATAAGTAATATAAAATAAAATTACATCAGAAAAAACATTACCTTTAAACCGTGTAACTCTATTTGGTTTATACCAAAATTATTACTTGAAGTTCCTTCTGCCTAGGGGAATGATTCTAAGAGAAATATAGGTATTTATGGAGCTTAATTGTTCATACCTTTTATTATCCATGGGGATTGAGAGGTGTGAGTAATTGGATAGAGATGAGTGATTTTTATAAGGGGGAAGAGGCTCTCTTTAAGAATGTTTGGAAATATAATTTTATTATATAATGATTTTTGGTTTATAAAGAAAAAAACTCATTAATGTAAAAGATATTATGACTCTTATTCAAGATAAAATCATTAAATAATAATTGGACAATATTTTGATATTTTTTTATCTTTATAATTTTATTTATTTAAATCATTCATTAATAAGATAAACACTACATCATTATTGTTTATTAAATAAAATTATTTATTTGATGTCTAAAAATCATATAAAAGTACCTTGATATAGGAAATCATTTTATCTTTCAAGTTAATATTTATAGTTGATGTGATAACACACATATTCCCATGTAAAAATTGATTTTCTAAATGATATATGATTATGTAATTTTTATCTTCACAATAAATTAATTAACATAAAGTGTCATTATCACTCCCAAGTGGCTCCATGGGGACCCAAAATCGAGCCAACTATGCCCATGGTCAGACATGTTATATCCAATAAAATTATAACACATGATAGGGTAATTATATATTATTATAATATTATCTTTACCTTGAATTACCATATTTACCATGAACCATGTTAAATAAAAGTCAAAAGTTACTATTCACCAAAAATAATATTCATCTTATTGAACCACATTTTACATACTAATAAAAACCATAAATGACAGATTTTCTAAATTCAATTCACAAAATTTGTAAAACATAATTTTAATGAATAAGTGAGTTTTAAACTACCACTTAGGGATCTCACGATTCATCAAAAATTGATGTTTTTTAGTAAAATATCAAAAATTTAGCCAAAGATATATTTTATATAACGAATTCAAAATTGTTGTATATTTTTCCCAATTAAAAACATAGATGTTTCATTAATAATTTTAAAATTAATTATTGCTGTCAATACAAAAAACTTATTTTTAACAAATAATAACTATCAAAATATTGACACTTCTGTATGTCCAATTTCAAAGTGAAATTACTTCCCATGACCAACATTGGATTAAATGGTTAAAATATAATCTAATTACACTTTTAAACCAATTAAAAAGATTATATAACAATATAAATATATAATATTAGAAGGTAGTTTTGAATTTAAATACAATATTATTTTACTATTCCTTAAATATTGAATTTTATCAGAAAAAAACAAAAAATTTACCCAAAGTAAATTTTGATGGCCCAGATCTAAAGAAGAATTTTATTTTTTCAGGTAGAACATTTAAAATTGACCAAAACAATATTTGAAGAGGGTTATCCATTAAAAGGCTTCAAATTGAACTTTTAATGAATATTTGAGTATTTATGCTTGAAATAATATTCAATTACATTTTATGTGCCAAACTATTATTAGATAAATGTAAAACAGTTTAATAATCATGTATAATCCTATTATACATAGTTCTATTTATTCCTGCTGATACAACAGTAGAGTGTTAACAACCATTTAAAATAATATTGTATTATAATTGTTCAGTATGACACAACATTGTGTGCAATGTAAGATTTCTAAGAAATCCATTTTTTCATATTTGGTACGCCATTGAACATAGATTACTTTTTAATGTAAATTAATATTAAATTAAAAAAATAAAAATTTATTATTATTTATTTACCTTGGATTTTACATCCTTCCCCCCTTTAGGAAATTGCATCCTCTCAATTTTAGTCACTTATCAAATAAATGTGGGTATTAATCCATCATATCATTTTCTGATTACCACGTTGCCTCTTCAACCATATGGGTTTTCCCCATAACCTTATGGATTAATTACCTTATTCTACAACAATTTCTCTCTTCGGTCAAAAATATAGACCAGTTGTTCCTCATAATGGATATTCTCTTCTAACTGAACTACCTCTAGGCTCAAAACATGAGATGGATCTGGCTTATACTTTCTCTACATTGAATCCAGAAAAACATAGTGTACATGGAATAAACATGGTTGTAAAGAAAGTATGTAAGCAACTATCCCAACATTCTCTAAAATTTTATATAATCCAATGAAACTCAGACACAGCTTTCCCTTCCAAACATTACACATCATAATTTTCTATGGGAATACATTGAGAAAGGATTGATCACATACATAAAAATAAAGATCCATCCTATGGTTATCCACATAACATTTCAGCCTACTCAGAGCTGTTTTCATGTTCTTCTGGTTCAAATGAACCTTCTATGCCATCTCTTCTACCAATTCTGGTCCCATCAATATTCATTTACCCACATCATACCCAAAAGATAGTGGTCTACACCGCTTCCCATATAATTCTTAAAATGGAGACATCTTTATACCTAAATGAAAACTATTTTTATATGAAACCTGGTCCATGGAAACATGTTGATCCCAAATTTTATGGTAATCCATTGAGAAAACACATAAAATTTCATCCAAGGTATGAATTTTTCATTCTAACTACCCATATGATTGTGGATGAAATGCAGTAGTAAAATTTAATTCATTACCCATTTAATTTTGAAGGCCCTTCAAATAGATAGAAGATAACCTGAGATCATGATCATATACAATAGAGAGGGGAAATCCATGCAACCTTACTATCTCTTTATCATACATATGAGATAGTTGATCATGAGACAAAGTATCTCTAATATGATTATAATGAGATGATTTAGTCAACTGATCAACAATAACCCAGATTGAATTATTACTTTGAGATGTCTTCTGTAACCCCACAATGATGCCCATGGATATATTTTCCCATTTCCACTGAAGAATCAGTATAGACTAAAGCATCCCTTATGGTAACTACTGCTCTACTATGAACTTTTGACTATTAAAACACATCATAGTAAAGTTATCAATATCTTTTATCAGTTCATCGCACCAGTAATACTCCAGAAGATGTAAGTACATCTTAGTAATGTAAGGATGAATTGAAAATATAGAACTACGAGCTTTACATAAAAACAAATTCATCAACAATGAATTCCAAGGAGCACATAATCTCTTCCCAAATCACAAAACAAAATCATTATAAATGTATAAATCATGCCACTTACCCATTTGAGAAAACTCTACCTTTCTCTATAACTCACTGTCTTCTTTCTAAGCATTCATTATTTTAACTGATAGAGATGATTTCACTGACACCAGAAACCAAATAGTATAATTTGATACACAAAAAACAACTTTTCCAAAGATCATTAAATCATTAATAAAAATATCATGTTCTAAACGTATCATGGTTTATGTACAATTAATATTTTGTCTCAAAGCATCAGCCACATTATTTTCCTTTCTTGGATGGTAATGTATTGTGAAATAAGAATCCATGATTAATTCATACCATCTCCTTTTTCTCATTTTAATTCATTCTGATTAAATATATACATAAAACTTTTTTGGTTAGTAAATATTTCACATTTTACTCATCACAGATGATGCCACCAAATTTTTTAAAGAAAAAATACCAGAAGTAGATTCCAAATTAGGGTCATGGTAGTTTAACTCATGAGGTTTCAAATGATGTGATGCAAATGTAATTACTTGATTCACTTATATAAAGAAAAAACCAATCCCTTTCAATTAAGAAACAATATTGTCAACAAACTCACCATCTATGGAAGGTAATGCCAAAACCGGAGCAATCCCCATTATTTTTTTCAGTTCTTAGAAGAATCATCACATTCGTTTGTCCAAATAGAACTTAACACATTTTCAATTTAAATTAGTCCTTGGAATCGTTAACTATGAAAAATTCTCAACAAACCTCATATATTAACCTTTACAAACCACAAAAACTATAGATCTCGGTTATATTTTTGTGTATTTTCTATTCTTCAAAAACATTGGTTTTAGTGGGTTCAATAGTTATGCTATTATTTTTAACAATGTGGCCAAGGAATGAAATTTTTTATAACCAAAACTCACAGAAGATGAATTTTCCATATAGCTCTTTTATTTTAACATTTTCAAGACATCACTTAAATGAATCTATATTACCTCTTTAAATTTGGAATAAACCAAAATATTATCAAGGAACACAACCACCATCATATCCATGAACTCATGGAAACTTCTATTCATAGGATCTATTAATATAGCGGGTTCATTTGTTAACCCAATAGGCATATAAAAAATTCATAGTGGACATATCTTGTACAGAACGTTGTGTTCATAAGGACTTCTTCCTTTACATTCAACTGATGGTAACCCAACATCAAATCAATCATCAAAAAATATTTAGCTCCCCAGAGATGGTCAAAAAAATCGTTGATTTGAGGAAAAAAATACTTGTTTTAAAAATAGGTTATTCAATTCTCTATAATCAATAAAAAGTCTCATTGAACCATCTTTTTTTAAAAAAAAACTAGGGAACGCCATGGTGATGTGTTGGTTGTATGAAACGTTATCTATTAACTCTAGAAATTATTTATTTAACTCTAAAAGATCAATTTGAGCCATTAGATAAGTGGGTTTTGAAAGTGGATTAGCATCTGGAACTAAGTATACAATAAATTCAACTTCATGATAAGGTATAATACTAGGAAAATTATCAATAAAAACATCATAGAAATCATTTACCATGGGCACATCATTAATCCGAATGGTTCTTTTGTTTTCAAAAATATGTTCAAGTTATCATTCATTTACATCTTTTACTAGTTCCTCTTCTTCCCGATATGTAATCAAAATTAATGGTTCATTCTTGTACACAAACTAATACTATTTATGAAAATATTCCACTTTATCTCTACAATCAATCCTAGCCTAATAAATAGAATGCTAATCCATACACAAAATAACATGAAACTCTACTAGAGGAAAAACTATAAGGTCTAAAGGTAGATTCTTTCCTCACACAAGGATAAGAATACTCATATGTTTTATTTTTTTTCTCAATATTTCTTCCAGATGTTTTATCAATATGTCCATGATTCGAATATAGAGATGGAATTCCCAATTTACTTGAAAACGTCTCAGAAATACAAGAACGTGTAGACCATGAATCAAAAAAACAAGTTAGTATAATATGAACAAACAAATAGTGTACGCAATACTAGTTCATTCGATGGATCAACATTTGATGATGTAGTTGCAAAGGATTTAATCTCCCATTCCTTCTTGTAGTCTAACTGCTTTCCTTCAGCTGAGTTCTTCATTGGACACTCATTTCCATAATGAACCATTTCATTCCATATAAAACATCTTACCGTGGGATTTTAATTACTTTCTGAATCATCTTTCTTACATTTACATGAAATTTGTCTAGACTTTCCACATGAGAAAAACTTTATAGACTTTTATAAACATTATCTAGGATTATTTTAACAACACATCTCACAAGATGGATATTTAATTTTTTAACCTCCAGGCTTATCTGATGAATTCATTCCCTTTTCTGGCTAACTGGAACATTTCTTTTGTTTACACTCTTGGAACACCTTATCATCAAAAAATCTATTTCAACATTCTTGGCACATATGACATGTTTTCATATATTTTGAATTCCTAGGAGTAAATTCCACTTCTATATCATGGCTTCAATCTTGAGTACAATTTATTTATCTTACTATCAAGACTTCAAATGAAATTTGGAGCATGCATTTCCAGATGAGTGACATTTTTTAATAAGAAGCCACTGAGTCATCCTCTAGCCTCAATTCCTAGAACTGTATTGCCATCCAAAGATGAACCACCTTAAGAAAAATATTTCTCAAAAAACATACCATTAAATTAATCCCAATAAAGAGAATCAATCTCTTCAATATCCCTAATGTTTTTCACCATCTACAACAATTTATCAGTTTCACCATCAAAACGGTAAGCATCAGGACTAAACTTTTGATGTTCTGAACACCCCATGACATCAAAAATATTCTCTAGAGATTCAATACTCCCTTCAACTGGCACATGGCTAGATGATCCTCTGAATGATTTATGATATTGCCTCATGAAATGCTCCACTATAGACATGTTTCCTTATAGTTGATCTAGCTAATCATGTGCATGGATACCAAAACCATTTATAGCCTCAGTCAAATATTCCATCACTGCAAAAAACTGTTCAGTTCCGATTCTGACTATCTTAGGGTGCTGATTCGGAAGGTTGTCTTCCTCTTGATGTCATCCCATAATAATTGCCATGTTTTCTCTGTGGAAGACCATTATGAATAAAAAATTTCTTAGGCTAAGAAACATGGTAATATTTAAATTCTATTTCATTTAAATATTACCATAAATTACTTTTGGGACATTAATTTAACAATATTCTAACTCCTAATGTTGTCTAAACCGACCTCTATTACTAAATATAAGGACCCGACCATAAAACATTACATAATCCTGAATTATATAATTCACACTAGGGATCTTTTCATGTATAGATATTTAGAGAATTAGGCAATAACATATTACATTACATCATGAATATTACATATAGACACTTCTACTCAATATCCATTTTTTTCGAAAAATAAAAACTCTTTAACTAACAAAGCCATGTCTAGATCCATGTTTTAAACAGAATAAATTATCCTTTTTCAAATATTTGACCCTACTCCACTTTATGTCATGTGAAACAAATTTAAAAAAAAATGGGATAAGAAAAAATTCACAGTAATGGATAAACAAAGAAAGAAAACTATTACTTTTTCCAAACAACTAGTAAACCACAATTAATTTATCATAAAAAAAATGTTTCACTGTTGTGAGGTAGTAAATACTATTAACTTAATAAAAGACAATTTCTTACAATTTTTTAACGAAAATATTTCCATAAAACCCATATAAAGAACACATATCATATAAAGGTATCTTGGGACATAAATATACATAAATGGAATAACCATGTGGTCAATATCCACACATATCACTAAATAGAATATCGA
Source organism: Viscum album (assembly GCA_963277665.1). Lineage (NCBI taxonomy): Eukaryota > Viridiplantae > Streptophyta > Magnoliopsida > Santalales > Viscaceae > Viscum > Viscum album. The sequence goes on along the minus strand of OY728160.1, from coordinate 556,020,567 downwards.
TACAGCAGAAATCCATACCCAATGTATTGGAGGATATAACGTAACCACATATCATGGTTTATCACAACACCACTCATCATTTGGTTTATCATGTAACCAACCTTTAAATGTTCATGTTCCATTATAAAATCATAACACATACAATATTTCATTTCCATAATACCACTTCATTAGAAATCATGATAAATCATTTCAAGATATTGAAATAAAAAATAAATTAAAAACCAATTTCAATACCAATAAAAAGAAGAAGAAGGTGTTTCCTTATAATTTTAAAAACATTTAGTCTTATAGAGGATGCCAAATAACGATTACAGTAGCAGAGAGGACATTGTCGCTGCAAACGCTAAAAACATTCCTCTTTTTGTTTAGAAATATGCTTTATAGGAAAAATATTCCCTTTGAATAAAATATTAATTCAAAGTTTTTTATACACCATATAATATAATGTTGTGTATAAAGCAATATATGACATAATGAAAGGAGATTGTGATGACATCCCTTACCTCGTGTCCTGCTTGACCACTTCTTTCTGTAATTTCATGGATAATAAACTTAAGTTAATTTCTACATTCTGAAGAACCCTTTTAATGTTTTTTATTCCTTTTATACCACTAATTACCTTTCAATACCAATTAATAAATTATTTGAGTTCATATCAGAGATTTTGTCGAATTTTGGAAATAGCGTAAAAAAATGAACTTGTTATAATTATAAAATTTTGATGTGGTCAAAATTCCATTATCACTATAATTATATTCAGGATTTGGAAATAATATTTATAATATATATCTAGTATATATATTTATTTATAATATTTATTTAAAATATTACAAAATTATATTATAATTATAATTATAGTATTAATGAAATCCATCATTCATGGAGACAGTAAGTCATATGTTCGGATGAATGCTACTTTCATTTAAATTTCATATTTTAGTGGAATGAAAATATAGTTATACATAAGTATAATATAATTATAGTATAATATCATATTTATAATATTAGTAACTCCATCATTTATGTATACCACGTATAGCATGAACGAATCATATCACTTTGAGTTGTTGGTAGTCCGTGTTTTCCCAAATGAAATTATCATATTTACCCATTATAGAGACCATAAAGGTATTATATAAATGAATAATATAGAATAATAGATACAATAAAAATATAATATATATAAAATATAAATATAGTTCCATTATAATGTCAACTCTAAGAGTAGGTAGTAGATGATTGAACAATCATCATTTCATGAGTCTGTAGTTTGTCGTCCACAATAAGAGTATGTTAATTACCAATTATATGGATGTGTGTGTTAGTGTATATTGAATGTTTCTCATAAATACAACCTATTATATTTAGGATAATGGTTTTGTTATAAAATAAAGGAATAAAAATATTTTATGTGGATGGAGAAATAAAGAAAAATAAAAGAACATAAGAGGAGACATTACATTTAAATCGACAAACTCCATTTGGTTTGACCCAAAAGGTATACTTGAAGTGCCTTCTGCCTAAGGGAAGGATTTTTATAGGTATAGTGGAATATAGGAAGATTAATTGGGAAGATGTTGGTAGAGCCAAGGGGCTTGAGATGTGTCAGTAATTGGTTAGAGGTGATGGGTTTTTATAAGGGAGAAGAGGGGCTCTTTAAGAAAGTTTAAAAATATTTTTTTCTTATATAATGATTATGGGTTTATAAAGCTCCAAAAATCATTAAAGTAAAATATTAGATAGGTCATGTTTGAAATAAAATAATCCAATAAGAATTGGATATGTTTTTGATATTATTTTAATCTTTATAATATTATTTATTTAAATCATTCATTAATGATGTAAACACTGCATCATTATTGTGTCATAAATAATTTTATTTATTTGATGTCAAAAAACTAAAAAGACCCATGATTTAGGAAATTTATTTATATTTAAAATGAATATTTATAATCTTTGTTAAAAATTTATATAACCACATGTAAATATTTATTTACTAAAATATATATGTTTATGTCATTTTTTTACATGAAATTAATTAACATAATGTTTCATTATCACTCCCTTGTGTATCAATGGGGTCATAAATTGACCCAAAGATGCCCATTGTCGGATATATATCATTATATAGTATTAGGAAACAAGTTAAATTAATTTTATGTTATTATAATATTATTTTTACTTTGAAATACCTGATTTACCTTTAACTACAGTAAAAAATATTCAAAAGATACAATTCACTAAAATATCTTCTTATTGAACCAAAAATTACTTACTAATATCAATTATAAATGTCATATTTAAAATAATTAATTCACAGAAGTAGTAAAATATCATTTAAATGAACAAGTTTGTTTGTAACTACTACTCTGTGTTTTCACTATTCTTCAAAAATTGTTGTTATTTAGAAAATACCAAAAAATCAGCCTAAGATATATATGATATTTTGAACTCAATAATTATGTCTATCTTACCAAATTCAAAACATAGATGTTGCTATGATTTATTTAAAATTTATTCTCATGGTAGAAACAAAAAATGTGTTTTTAAGAAATAATAACTATCCCAAATATTAACAGTAGTTTATGTTCAATATCAAAGTGAAATTACATTCAATGACCAACATTTGATTATATGGTAAATAAATAATATAATTAAACTTTAAACCCAATTTAAAAGTAAATAAAACCATTTAAATAAATTTAATTAAATGGTAGTTTTGAATTAAAATACAGCATTTTTACTATTCATTAAATATAAATTTTATCAGAAAAATACAAAAAATTTACCCAATGTAAATTTTTATTTTCTGAATCTAGATAAGAATGTTATTTCATAATATAAAAAACAAACGTGTCCAAAACTAGATTTGAAGAGGATTCATCAATAAAAAGTGATAAATTGATATTTTTAAGAATATTAGTGTATTTATGCTAAAAATTAGATACATTCATATTTTAAACCTCTAACTTTTATATGATAAATAAGAAAACACGTAACAAACATTTATAATGATATTGTTGTTAGTTCTATTTATTACTTCTAATAAAATGACTAGGCGTTTACTACTATATAAAATGATATTATATTATTTTTTTTTAGCATGACTCAGCATTGTGTGCAACATAATATTTCCATGAATACAATTTTTACATATCAGGTTTGTCATCAATCATAGAATACTATTTAATTTAAAATTAATATATAATTCAAAATAATAAAATGTATTATTCTTTATTTACCTGGGATGTTGCATCTTTCCCACCTTTTGGAAATTGCATCCTCATAATTTTATTCACTAATCAAATAAATTGGGGTATTTATACCTTATAGCAGTTTCAGATTCCCACATATCCTCTTCAACCACATGGTTATTCTATAATACTATTATTTGATGAAATACCTTATTCAATAACACTTTATCACATTGGTCTAGAATCTGGACTGGTTGTTCCACATAAGAGAAATTCTCTTCTAACTGAACTACCTCTGGGAGTAAAACATAATATGTATCCGACATATATTTTCTCAACATTGAAACAGGAAAAACATTGTGTACCTATAATAAACATTGAGTTAAACCCACTCTGTAAGAAACTGACCCAAATTTCTCCATGATTTCAAAAGGTCAAAAGAACCTTGGACTCAACTTTACCTTCTTACCAAAACGCATCGCACTATTCCACAGAAAAATATTGAGAAATACATGATTATCTACCTTGATAGAAATATCGTTACATTAGTTATCCTTATTACTTTTATGCCTCCTCTATGATATTCTAATTTTCATCTAAATCAATTTAAACATTTCTCCCATCTCTTCTACAAATTCTAGTCACACAAAATTCCTTTCAACCACTTCATCCAAAAAAGAGGGAGTTCGACACCGCTTCCCTTATAATTCCTCAAATGGAGCCATCTGTATACTAGAATGAAAATTATTATTTTAAAAAAACTCAACCAAATAATGATATTTGTCACAACGTCCCTATTTATCCAATGAGAAAACACCTATCATATCCTCCAAGGTCTGAATTCTTCGTTCTGAATACCCAACTGATTGTGGATGAAAAAAATACTATGTTTTAATTCACTACCCATTTACTTTGGAAGTTCTTTCAAAAAGTTTGATGTAATCATGGGATCATGATTAGATAAAATTGGGAGGGGAACTCCTTGAAAAATGACTATCTCTTTAACATACAACAGAGAGAGTTGATCTAGTGATAGAGGATCTAGACTAGGAAATAAAACAGAAGATTTAGTCATTCAATCAATAATAACCCTTATTATATTATTTCATTGAGGTGTCTTTGGTAATTCCACAACGAAGTCCATGGATATATTTTTCCATTTCTACTCTTGAATCGGTAAATACTGAAGAATCCCTCTTGGTAACTACTTCTCTACATTAATATATTGAAAAGTAATACACTTCATAGTAAAATCATTAATATCTATTTTCATTCCATCACTCCAGTAATACTACCGAAATTCTATCTGGATCACAGTATTGCAATGATTAACTAAAAATGGAGAACTATGAGATTCACATAATAACTAATTCTTCAACTATGAATCACAATGCACCCATAATATCTTCCCAAATCAAAAAACACAATCGTTATGAATGTTAAAACCAGGTAAATTACACTTTAAATAAACTATACATTTTTTGTAACTCACTGTAATTTTCATGTGCTTGCTTTATTCTATTTAATAGAGATGATTTCACTGACACATGAAATGAAATAGATGAATTCCCTACTCCAACAACCTCTATGACAATCATAATCAAATAATTAGTCAAATTGTCTTGTTCCAAAGGTTACATGGTTAATGTAGTATAACTATTTTGACTCAATGAATCAACCACATTATTTTTCATTTCCTATATGGTAATGGATCAAGAAATCATAATACTTTTTTAATTCTAACCATACCCTATTTCTCAATCTTAATTTTCTATGAATAAATATATTAATCAATATTTTCAGGTCAGTATATATTTCACATTTTACACCACATAGATGATGCGTCCAAATATTTAAATAAAAAACAAGTATAGATAAATAAAAATCATGTGTATGGAAATTTATCTCCTAAGTTTCAACTAATGTGATGCAGAATAAATTACCTTATCATTTTGTACAAGGAAATAACTAAGTCCATCCAATGAAGTAGGGTTGTAGATAACAAACTAGCCATCTATAGAAGGTAATGCCATAACTAGAGCATTCACCAATCATCTTTTTCAATTCCTGAAAACAATCATTACATTCTATTGTCCAAATGAACATAATACCCATTCAAGTTAACCTAGTCATTTGACTAGATAAATGAAAATAATTTTCAACAAAACTCATATAATAAAAATTCAAACCATGAATACTAAGGATCTCGGTAAATTTTTTGGGTCTTAGCCATTATTCAAAAGCATTTTTTTAGCAGGATCAATAGTTATTCCATTTTTTTTAAAAAATGTGGCCTTGGAAAGAAATTATTTGTAACCAAAACTCACACATGGGGAATTTTCTATACAATTTCTTATCTTTTAAAGTTTTCAAGAAAACCCTTAAATTACACTCATGTTCCTCATCACTTTTGTCATTAATCAAAATATAATAAATGAACACAACCACAAACATATCTTTCTACTCATGGAAAAATATATTTATAAGATCCATGAATATAAAAGGTGCAATGGTTTACCCAAAAGGCATAAATGCACATTTATAATGGCCCATACTTCATATGAAAATTGGTCTTCAGAATGTATTCTATCTTTACATTCAACTTGTTGTATCCCAACCACAATGAAATATTCAAAAAATACTGATCTCCCAAGAGTTGATCAAACATATCATCGATATAATGAAAATAATACTTGTTCTTAAATGTGATGTTATTAAGTACTCTGTAAACAATGAAAAGTATCATTGAACCATCTTTATTTTTTTTTTAAAAGACAGGGTCACCCCATGGTGATGATCTTAGTCCAATTAAACCTTTATCTAATAACTACTTTAATTAATTCTCATACTCTAAAAGTCCATTTTGTGCCATTTGATAAGGGGGTTTGGGAATCGTCTTAGCATCATGAACTAATACAATAGTAAATTCAACTTCTCAATCAGGTATAGTACCAGAAAACTCATCAGGAAAAATAGAAATGTACTCATTTAAAACTACCACATAATTAATCTGAATAATTCCTTTTTTTCAACAATATGTTCATGGTAACATTAATTTCTATCTTTTACAAATTTCACTTCTTCCTAATATGTTTTCAAATGGATTGGTTCATTTGTGTACAAAAACTAAAAATTATTCAAAAATGATACCTCTTTAGCTCTACAGTCAATCTTATAGTGATAAACAGAAAGCCAATCCATATAAAAAATAATATTAAACTCCACTAGATGATAATCTATAACGCTTGTAGGTAGATTCTTTCATCACAAAAGGATATAATGATTCTTATGTTTTCTTTTGGTCTCAGGATTTTATCAAGGTGTTTTTTCCCATATGATAAGGATTAATATATAGATATGGAATTCCAAATTTATTAAAAAACATCTCGTAGATGAAAGAATGTGATGACCCTGAATCAAACAACACATTGTCAAAATATGTACAAAAAAACATTTTAAATGATACTACATCATTCTGTGGCCCAACATCTGTTGACGTAGTTGAAAAAGATATCACTACCCCTTTTTTCTTGTAGTCTGGATACTTTTTATCATTTGGGTTCTTCATTGGACACTCATTTTCAGAATGAAACTTTTAATTTCACTTAATACATCTTACCGATGGATTTTCATTACCTTCTTGATTATCTTCCTTACTTTTATGTGGAATATGACAAGACTTACTACACCATATGCACCTTCGAGACTTTGTTAAACATTTTCTAGGATGATTTTTACCACACTTCTCACATGATGGATATTTAATTCTCTTACCTCTGGGGTTATTTTATGAATTCATTCCCTTTCCCTGCCAACTGGACCTATTCTTTTGTTCACTCTCACGGAACACCAGACCATCAAAAAACTCTATTTCTACCTTCTGGAAAAATGTGAAAAGTTAATCATATCATTTGAATTAATAAGAGGATAATTGTCTTTGATATCATTGATTTAGTCTAGAGAAAATTTACTTATCATACTATCAAGATCTCAGATGAAATTTGGAGCACACCCTACAAGTCGAGTGATTTTTTCTTCATATGCTGCCACAGAGTCATCCTCCTGCCTCAACTCTGGGAGTTGTTTTTTCATTCTTAGACGAACCACCATAAGAAAATATTACTCAAGAAACATAGATTTGAATTCATCCCTATTAAGATAATTAATCTCTTCATTGTCCTGGATATTTTTCACTTCTACCACCATTGACCAACATCAAAAATAAAATACTAAGCAACAAGTCTATCCTTTTGATGTTATAAACACCCAAGGACTTCAAAAATATTCTATAATGCTTTAATACACCCTTCTTCTAGAACAGGGTTAGATGATCCTCTAAATATTGTGGGGAATTCCCTCGTGAAATGCTCCACTATGGACATGTTAATTTTGGGTTGATCTGGCAGATCACATGCATGGATACCACCACCATTTATAGCCTAAGTCAAATGTTCCATCAGTGCAACAAACTTACCAGTTCCGATTCCGACCATATTAGGTTGCTGATTTGGAAGGTTGTCTTCCTCATATTGGCATCCCATCATAGACTCTATGATTCCTCTGCGGAAAACCATTCTGAACATATAAATATCGTAAGTGAAGGATCCTGAATTTCATTAATTGTTATATCATTTCAATATTTCCATAAATTAATTTATATAAATTAATATAAAAATATTATACCTCCTAAATTTGACCGAACTGACCACTGATACCAAATATTTGGCTCTGACCTTAAAACATTACATAATCATGAATAATATAATTCACACTAAGGATCTTTTCAGTTTTATATCTTTAGATATGTAATCCAAATGTAATACATTACATCTCTAAAATTACATGTAGACCCTTCTACTCAGTATCCTTTTTTTCATAAAATAAAAACTATTTGAATTAAAGAGGCATGTCTAGTTCCATGTTTTAGAAAAAATGACTTTTCTTTGTTCCCATGTTAGACCATATTTCACATCATGATTTTTATAAACCATTACAAAAAACATGGTATGAGAAAAAAAATCTAATTTTGGGATACACAAAGAAGAAAAATTGTCAGTTTATCAATACAACAAGTAAACAAAGAATACTTTATCATAAGAAATAATTATCACCTTTATGAAGTAGTAAATACTTTACACTGAATAAAAGATCACTTCTTACCCTGTTGTAACCAAAATATTATAATAAAACCCCTAGAAAGCACACATAACATATAAATGTAACTCGAGACATTAATTTACTCAAATTAAATTATCATATTATCAACATCTCACATTTCACTAAATGTAATTTCCATACAGATGACTTCCATACCCAATGCATTGGAGGTTAAAACATAACAAACTGTCCTAGTTTATCACGACACCACCCGAAATTTGGTTTATCACTTAACCACCCTCCAATTATACATTTACAATTATAAAATCATAACACAGGAAATATTTCATTTCACTAATAACATTTCATTTTTAATTACAAGAAATAATTTCATGATATTGAAATAATAAATCAATTTTTAGAACCATTTTAAATAACATAATGCCCAGAAACATAATAAGGGGTTTTTTTCATTTTAAAAACATTAATGATTATAGAGGATGATATCTTACAATTACGACACCGAGGAGGTCATAGTCACGGAAAACATTAAAAACATTCCATTTGTCTCTTAGTAAAACTCTTAATAGAATATTATACCTTTTGAATGAAATGAAAATTCAAATGTGATTATACACCGTATAAAATAAAGCCATGTATACAGAACAATATCCCTCAATGAAACGAGATTGGGATGAAGTCGCATAACTTGTGCCCGACTTGACACGTTCATTCGTTAATGTCATGAATAATAAACATAAGATAATTTTTAACTGGTTAAGAACATTTTTCTTGATTATTATTCTTTTTATATCACTTATTACCATTCTATAACAATTGTCCAATTATTTGAGTTCAAATCAGACATTTTGTCGTTGTTTGGTACTTGAGTTAAAAAAATGAACTTGTTATAATTATAAATTATCCATGTGTTCAAAATTCCATTATCTCCAAAATTATATACGTGATTTAGATATCATATATATCATATATAAGTTTAGTATATATATGAATTTATAAGAGTACATAAAATATTGGGATAGGAAATGAAATTCACTGTTCCTAGCAACGGTAAGCCGTACGTACGCATATGCGCTACTTTCATTTCTATTTCATATTTTAATGGAATGATAACATAATTATACATAGGTATATTATAATTCCAATATAATATCTTATATATATTTTTGGTATCTCAATCCTTTATAAATCCAACATATGGAATGAATGAGTCATATCACTTTCAGGGGGTGGTAGTGTGCACTTTCTCAAATTAATTTTTCATTTTTACCTACAATGGATACTAGAATGGTATTATAAAAATGAAAAATAAAAAAGCATAGAAACAATATAAATAATATATATATAATATATAAATATAGTTCCATCATAATTTCCACCATAAAAGGTGGTAGTATAATATTGAACAACCATCCTTTTGTGAGGCAGTAGTTCACCGCCGACAGAAACAGTATGTTCTTTACCCATTAGTTGGAGGTGTTTTCATGTGTAGTTATAATACATATCATAAAAAAACGTAGTATCTTTAAAATACTAGTCTTTTTTATAAACTAAATGAATAAAAAGATTTCATGGGGTTGGGGAAGTAAAATAAAATAAATGAACTTAGGAGAAGATGTTGCCTTTAATCGGGTAACTCACTTTTATTTGAACCAAAAGGTTTACATGAAGTGCCTTCGACATAGGGGAAGGAATATAAGAGAAATATAGGGATTTTGGGAGCATAATTGGTCTATGGTTGGATGAGGCACATGGCTTGAGAGATGTTAGTAATGGGTAATTGACGTGGGCTTTTATAAAGGGGAAGAGGGGCACTTTAGGAATGAATGAAAATATTATTTTAATTTATTATGGTTTTCGGTTTCTAAAGCTCCAAAAAACTAATTAATGTAGAATATAAGAAGGCTAATGTTATAAATGAACTCATAAAATAATTATTGGATATTTTGTGGATATTTTTTATATCGTAACAATCTTATTTATTTAAATCATTCATTAATTATGTAAACACTCCATTATTATTGTGTTATAAATAATTCTATTTTTATGATGTCTAAAATTTATAAAGAAAATACCATCATGTAGAAAATATTTTTGGCTTTCAGATTAATATTTATATTAGATGATATTAGTTATCTAACCCTAGGGAAATATTTATCTAATAAAAGATATATGTTTTTGTCATGTTTGTCATTACATTAAATTCTTTAACATAAAATGTCCTTATCACTTCTAAGAGGCTCTATGGGTCCCTAAATTGACCCAAGGATGCCAATGGTCGAACATGTATCATCCAATTGTATTAGTACACATGTTAGGGTAATTTTATATTATTATAATATTTTTTTTAAAATTGAATTACCCTATTTAAATTTAACCACGGTAAATAAAAGTCAAATGTCATTATTAGCCAAAATGTATTTTCAATTTATTGAACCAAATTTTACAAACTAATATGAACAATGTGTGTATGATTTTATAAATTCAATTCACAGAAGTTGTAAAATTTCATTTAAATGAAAAAATGAGTTTTTTAAATACTACTCATTGTTTTCACTATTGATAAAAATTAATTTTTTTCAGAAGAATATAAAAATTTCATCCTAAGCTATATTTTATATTAAAAATTATAAAAATGATGCATATTTTAACAAATTTAAAAAATATATTTTTCCTTAATTAAATTAAAATTTATTCATGTTGTCAAAACTGAAAGCGTGTTTTTAAGAAACAATAATGTTTAAAAGATTGGTACTTGTTTATATTTAATTTCAATGTAAAATGACATCAAATCACAAACATTGGATTAAATGGTAAAAATATAATCTAATTAGACGTTAAAACCTATAAAAATATAATATAACCATATAAATTAATTATATTAAATGGTAGTTTTGAATTAAAATTCAGTATCATTCACTATTCATTAATAAAGGAATTTTATCAAAAAAATACAAACAATTTTCCAAAAGTAAAATTTGAAGTCCCAAATATAATGAATAAAGTTATTTGGTCAATAAAACTAATAAAAGTGTCCAAAACTAGATTTAAAGAGGGATCACCATTAAATGGTGTTAAATCAACCTTTTAAATAATATTAGAGTATCTATACTTAAAATTAGATTCAGTCCAATTGTAATCCTATATCATTTGGTGGATAAATGGAAAAACATTTAACAAACATATATAATAATATTGTAGTTATTTATATATATTCCTACTATTACAATGGCTAGGCGTTAACTACCATTTAAAATAATATTATATTATTATTTTTCCGTATGACTCAGAATTGTGTGCAACGAATGATTTCAATGAAACACATTATTGTGTATCAGGTACTCCATCAAACATATCATCCTATTAAATATATAATTGATATTTAATTCAAAAATAAAAAAATATATTATTCTTTATTTACTTGGGATGTTACAATATAATTCTTATAAAATATATTGGTTGAGTATAAAAAATATTTACTAAATATAAAATATTTAAAACATTAGGAAAACATTAATCTAATTTTTTTGATTTATTTATGAAGATAAATGTTATTATACAATGAAAAACGTTTTTCTTATAAAACATACTTCCATATTATCAAATATTTCATACATTAATTTATAACTATTAGTCAACCAAATGATTAATTTTATATAATGTTTTAAATAACATTTTGAATATTTATTTAAACTTATTTGTAACATCCATTCAACTTCTAGGTTGTAACTATAATAGTATTCTAATAACATTATTAAAATTTTATTTTAATTTTGATAAACTCAGGATTATGAATAATGAAATATATCAAAGAAATCCATATTTTTGTTTATCAGAAGCCCAAAATAGAGGTATGTGTAATGTAAACTAATATATGTGTTTTTTTTAATTCATGAATAAAATTGTGATGCATGAAACACCATCCAATTATAGTTATTTAATATAAAACATGTTATATTTAGTGATATGTAAAATAAAAAATAAAGAAAATATTAAATTATTTAAAAATATTTCACAAAATCATGGGAACATTAAAAATACCCCACATAAAAGGAATTTCACCAAAGAAATTTATTAGGTTTATAAAATGTTAAATGGTTTAAAGTTCCTTTCAAATGACCAAACATCAAAAAAGAAAATACTATAAATTAATTTTGAGAATGATAGTTAAAAACATAACAGTTACCCAAGGTATCAAATCACTAGGTTTATACACATGAGATCATATGTAGAAACAAATAACATGATCCTCCGAGAAAAATGTAACAATAAAGATCTCATAAATATTTATAAAGAACGTGGCATGGAAAAATTTAAAAATTACAATGCCATAACACAATAAGGAATTTAATGTAATTAATATCATAAAAAAGGATGTCAACATGAAATTATTTTATTTCAAGTACCGTTTTCATATAGATGGTGACTTTTAATGAGATGATATTCTTACATGATTTTAGGAAAACCTTTCCCTTTTTTATTCATTTTAAATTTCTACAACCTTTCTTATTCGAGGAAACACATGTTATTTTTTCTTTCCTAAATAATTTTCATATCATTAGATCTATAAATAAAATAATAGGTCATTTCATATACAATTATCACAAAAAATTATTTACCACATGTTATCCAATATTCTAAAATCATCACATGGATAGAAAATAAATTATTATAAATAACCTCATATGATTTCCTACATAAAACATTCCTTAAATGGTTAACCATATAACCGTTATGAATGATTAGTGTCTAAAATATTATAAATATGGTGACTAAATTTCTCAAAATAATTTAGCACTGATCCCCCAAATATCATAATGTAGTAATTATTTTTCATAAAACAATAATGTGAATATGTTTATCACCAATTAATTTAAAACATTGTAATTACCAAAAATACTTTTTGAAATCAATCAATTTCCCTTATTAAAAGGATATTTTAATTTCTTCCATAAATCAAAAAATTATGTAAAATACATCAATGATATCATAACCCACGTATTCAGCACATACGTTTTCTGTTCTATGGTTACCAATACCATCCAATTTAATTATTTATATCTTATATTTCATTATCCAGACATTTTTATCTAAACATCATGAACATATTAAGTGTTTCATTCCCTTATCAAATATATCATCATTCTATTAAATCAATATTCATAAATTCATTACCATTAATCATATACATTTAAATCATTATGGAAAAACATATACTGAAAAGAATTATATATTTCATGATTCGTATAACATAATATTTTAATTGATTATCATATACACTTTAATAATAAATAATTATTCTTAAACCATATACCATTAACATCATCTAATTTATTAATACCCCCTATCCAAGAATATTATAAATCAATCTTGTATTAATGTTCATCATCATCATTATAATCATGGTTCATACATTTAATGTAAATTATATTGTTATAGAATCACATTCCTTTCACATTTAAGTGTCAATCCCTTTATCATTAGTAGTATAACCAATACCCAAACCACATTCAGAAACATTTTTATGAGTATTCAACTTACAAAATTGATTTTTATAATGCCCAATCAATCGAATCTTGAAACATTCAATGTTATCAATTATCATTATGGTTAACATTGTTGACGAAAACCATTAATAATATGATGATAAAAATTGTTCATAATTGAAAAATAAATAATGACGAAAAATTACAATTAAGATGTAACTCCCCAACCGCAAAAGCCCAGAGTCGGTTAATTATTACGTATCATTGGCCTGATAACTAAAGATAAAGTATCTAAACCCAATTAGTTTATTAGCCTTGGAAGTACTAGATACATTTATAATGTTTAAATTACATCGAAAAATGGAAAACTATAAAAACATTGTTTCCTTAGACCACATTGTGATCCTATAGACTGTCCCTGGAGGTCAGTCATAATATATTTCTTTACATCCTGCGAAAAATAAAACATAGAACGGGATAAGATCAGATGCTCAGTATGTTTAACCATATATCGTAAACTTTCATAAATAATCATAAACATTTAATGTAATGTATAAGTCTAAAACAAAATCCTTTTAAACAAGAACATCAACATAATGTGGTAATGATAAAATAAAACAATTTCATTTACTAATTCAAATGGATATTCTAATATTCAAATAATGACAAGTAATATCAATAGACACTTTCATAATGATGTAATGCTTAATTCTAGACTTTCATAACATCATAGTCACGGCCTTGTGCGAAGACAATAGTTTTTATAATGAGACCAACTGATGCATTGAGGATCTATAGTGGGTTCCACCCGTCACTTACTATGTCCAATTAATTCCTCATGTGAAAAATCTTAAAACATTACATTAAAATTCATATTAAAACTAGCATATGAAATTTCCATACTTTAACCATAAACCATGAATGGTGTAAAAATAACACATCCACAATCAATCATATCACAAAACCTTAAATATAATATGGATGATTTCTATCATAATGAATCAACTTCAATCATGTTTGAAATCCATCAATTGATGTTGATATACATGAATATGATTTATAAAATTCATTGAGAGAAATATTCATGTTTCATAAAAACATTTAAAATTCACACAATTTAGAAAGGTTGAAATTGAAAGACATTTTGAATGAATGTTTCCAATACCATATTGAAACTTTTGAATGAAATTAACATTTTAAAAACATTCATGTCCCTATAAACAAATCTATAAAAACAATTTTGAAAAAAATTGAAATTAATGAGAATGATTTAGAAGAATAAATATTTAAAACATTTAAAATAATGTTTTTTTAAAAAAGTACCTTAAAAACAATCCCATTGAAATCTATTTTATGAAACATGGAAATGGATAATAAATATGTCTCAGTAGATACTTACGTAAAAAAACATCAGATAATAAAGTGATTGTGAAATTAAACCTTACGTTGTACTTTTCCTTGGTTTAGAGTAGGATGAAAAATTGTATAATGGTAAAATAAATGTTATTAAATTATATTATAATCATATAAATTATTATTATATCATATATGATCTTTTAACATTGCATTGTTAATAATATCTAAGTATTGTCATCGTTTTGGGTGTCAACTGATTCGTTTTCCATTATATGAATTGTTTCTTATGTGTTGTTTATTATGGATAAGAAGTATCTTGTTCATATTCAGAATTTTAATATGTCTCTAAACATTATTTTTAATCATCTAATGAAATTTAGTTTTGAATGGATTACGATGGGGAATGAATATCATCATGTTCGTGGAGACTGTAATCCATACGTTGGCACGAGTGACGATATCAATCTTTTTGTTGGTCGGAGTGGTTTACTCAAGAGGGGGGTGAATTGAGTACCAATTAAAATTTCTGTATTTAAAAATAGTGTCTTAAAGACCCCCAAATAAAATAATAAATTAAACTGTAGTGAATTTATATTAAAGTAGAGGTTCTATCAGATTATCAAGGGATTGATTAATTCCCAGTTAATCAAAACCGGAGTGTGTGATTATCTTTTAAAACTAACTTACTAATCTACACTTAACATAAACACTTGATAATTTAATTATAAAAGTAACTTTAAAACAGTATTGGTTTTAAAGTGATTAGCAGTGGAATAAAACTTTGAAAGAGATGGCACAACAGATGTAACCAAGAGGTTCAGTGTCAAGCCGAGACTTAGTCCTCTCAAAAGTTTATATAAAAATGATCCACACCCTGGATCGGGGTTCAATAGTTTACAGCTGTCCAGGTCCAAGACCTCTACCACTGTTCTTAGTGGGAAACAGTATAACAGCAACCAGCTATCCAGGTCACACACGACCTCTACCACTGTTATTCGTGGGAAAGAAAGAATGAAAGAGTTTGGTAAGGATTTACAAATCCTTCAGTTTGAGTACAGGAGACAGTGTATGTGTTAGATACAACAGATAACACACACTGCTCGAAAAGAGTAATAATAAATCACATAACAAGAGATGTAGAGTTTAGAAGTGGTTCTGGTGATTTCAGTGTAGCTCTGGACTCCTTTGGATTCGACTAGAAGTGAGTCTGAGTCCTCTTCTCATTTCTGTTTGAGAAACAGAGTGTCGTATTCTCCAGGTTCAAAGACAGTGAGATGTAGTTGATGAAGCTCTTCAATATTCTTTTGTAAGCTCCAGGACTCTTCTTGAGTAGGCTTGATTGTATATGTGATTATGTCTTGCTTGGTTCTTCTTGTATGCACAGATCTCTTCTTGAGTATGTCGTATGTCTTGTCTCTGTGTGTGTTGTCTCTTTTCTCTTCAGCAGAGTCTTCTTGTATTTATGTCACGTGCAACAGGAGACAGAAAAGATTTCCTTTCTGCAGGTACGAGGTACGGGTTCCTGACATCCGACAACCTTTATCAGATATTTGACAAATCATTAAAATGTACATGATATGACCGTTATATGGATTAAATATAGGAAATAAAGAAATTCAAACAGTGCGTCGAGTGATCAGTAGGAAATCAGCGTCGGTAGCTTGGACATCGGTAGCTTGAACATCGGTAGCTTGAACATCGGTAGCTTGGACATCGGTAGCTTGGACATCGGTAGCTTGAAGTCATTAGTTGCTTTGACTCTATCGGTGGCTTTATGCGTTGGTTGGTACATGCTTGTATCAATGACTTTGTTTATCGGTAGCTCCATGCATCGGTAGCTTCATGCGTCAGTAGATCCATGCGTCGGTAGCTCCATGCATCGGTATCGGTAGCTGTGAGTCTGTCAATAGCTTCATCCATCGGTGACTCTTATTCCATCAGTAGCTATTTATACTTACACCGGTAGCTCCATGTTTGTTTCGGTAGCTGTCTGTAAGTCAGTAGCTTACATTTATAAGCAAATAGGTAGCTCTGTGTTGAATCTATTGGTAGATGTCTGTCGGTAGACTAAGTCTATCGGTAGACTGGTTACCGGTAGCTCTTTATCAGTAGCTATAGGCAGATTACTTATCTGTTTTATGCAGAACACATCCGATTGAGTTAGAATCAATTTATAACTTGTATGAACATGGATAAAAGAGGATTAACATATTCCAAAGACTATTTTAAAAATTATTATTGGTTTGATCACAGATTTGAAAGAGTTAAAGTATAGATCAATGATACATAAAAATATCATAGAGAATAAACACATAATTGGGATTTTCAACACATATGAATACATGATTGAGATTATCAAAACAGGTGAGGTTAAAAATATCCCCCTTTTTGATAATCACAATTTATGATATGGGCATAGTGAAAATATAATAGTAAAGAGTATAATATTGAATTCAATTTTCTTATTGAAAACAGCATCAGAGATAATAGAAATAGTATGATATAGACATAAGTTATCAGAGGTAACAATCATAAGGTACTAAATAGACATAAGGTATCAGAGGTAAAAAAATGAAAAAAAGGGTAATGTGTCTCCCCTTATTCCTTATTTTTCTCCATTGAAAATATTTCTCATTCTCTCATTTTGTTCTCCCCCTTATTCTCTCATAAAATTTTTCTCCCCCTTTTTTATAATCAAAAAGTGGGAAAGCATTAATTGGAGACAAATAAAACATGAGAAGTAAAAAAGAGTTCTTCTGTATTAGAGTAGTAAAAAAGTACAAAAACAGAATACAAAGGAATTCCTATCAAAAATCCTGGCCACTGGATCAATCCTCATCTTCCACGTGAGATTTCCCTTTGGGATCAGAAGATGGCTCGGGTGGTGAGGATGCAGTTGAAGGTTTTGGAATGCCAGAAAAGATCAAAGGAGGCTGGGCCACTGACACAGAGTCAGGCTTATAGGTTGAAGATATTTGGGTGATCATTGGTGTGAGGCTTCGAATAGCTTTAGCAGGAGTCAGTTGGACTGTGGAAGCAGCTGAGGCAGAAGCAGGCAAAGCAGGAGGTATGATGACTGGTCTGGCATCAACATGCAAGAAGGGAAGCAGCAGATTTCTAAAGTCCATAATAATTCCTCCTCCTCTTTCCATAGCAGAGATGAAATCATCTTTGTTCTCCATGAATTTCTCTAAGGCAGGAGTCAGTTCTCTTAGCTTGCTCACTTGTTCTCTGAAAGCTTGTGTGACTGGTGGTAGCTTCATGTTTTCCAACAGCAGCTTGAAGTGGTGTTCGAGTTGATGCTTGGTGAAACTTTTGGTGAAGTAGTAGTCCACTTTGCTCTTTATGGCTTCCTGAGAGGCAAATACTTCTCTCATATAATCTTGAACAATCTTCATTATTTCTCTGGAAGAATCTCTTGTAGAAAGCACCACTCGGCTCAACTCTGATGAGTCCACAGAGCCACTGGTTGAAATAGAACCAATCTCCTCCTTCAACATTGCTCGAACTTGATTCAGGTCAACTGATAGTTTGGATGTGAGAGGGCCAAGAGAGAAGGAAACAGTTTCTTTGAAACTCTTAGACAAACCACTGATTAGGCTTTGAACGTGAGAGTCTTGTAATTGAACATGATCCTTCACTGAGGTTTTGAAACTTTCAAACACCGAGACAAACTGGCTTACTACACTCTTCACATAAGCTAGGTCCTTGTAAGCTTGAGACTTAGAGCTCATATAAGAATCCAAAGCTGCAACTGCTGTCTTGAGAGATTCAAGATCTACTTCGATCCTAGAAGACTGAGTCTGGCACTCTTTCACTTCTTCCATAAGCTCAGACATAAAAGAAGATAAATTACAAGCCAGAGATAGCTAGAAGGATCTCTCCAACATTTTCATTTCTTCATAAAAGCTTTGCTTCATCTCAGCAACTGATACACTGAATGATTCTTTCAGCTCATTCTTCATGGATTCAAGATCAGATTTAGAGACAAAATCATTTGAGACAACTGCAGCATATCCTCTTGCTGAGGCCAATCTAACTACAGAATCAGCCATTATTGAATTAATTGAGGATGCAAGAGAGGTTTCCATTAACTTCACTTCTTCAACAAAACTGGTTTTGAGGTCCTCTTTCAGCTTATTCAGATCATGAAATCTGACCAAATCATCTGGAAACAACTCAGAAGCAAGATCATAATTGGTCTTTGGTCTATTCACATACATCTCATTATCAGAATCCGGATAATCCAATCCACAGACTATAAACCCTGGGTCTTCTACCCAGTCTCCAAGCTCAACAGCTACTGTAACATTTCCAAGAACAGATTGATGCTACCCCTCAATGGGTGTATTCTCATGTATCACAACAGAATTCGGTGCTGGATTCTCTTCATCAGAATCTTATACTACAAGTTCCACAGGTGCAGCATCTAGAAGATCTTCTAATACAGGTACATCTTCTTCTGTATCTCTTTCTACTTCAGCAGTCGGCATAGCTGAACTTCCAATCAAAGGACTCATACTTAAACTACCAGAAGCAGACAATTTAGATATATTCTCCTTTTCCTCTTCTTCTTGGTGAGGTACAGATTGGTCTTCCTCATGAGTAGACACAATTTCTTCTACCTTTCCTTTCCTAGAATAAACCAATTCTGCAACAGGACTTGGGGGGCAAGTCTGGATCTCCTCCAACATCCATAGGAGTTTATTCTTCTTCGTCTTCTGTTTCATCACTATAAACAGGTTCCTCTTCATCAGGTCCCAGACTCGGATCTCTCTCATCCTTTGGTCTTGAGGGATGATCCGCAGGATTAAACCTGTCATATATCTTCTGATCATCACTGACCCATTCTCCCTTCCATGGGTTCCAATTAATTTTCATGTACTTGCAAACAGTCGAGGTGATGCAGAAATTTTTCTTGACTACAACTGTCTCATCCTAAGACTCAGCTATTCCTTTCACTTTTATCATTACTGAAATCAGTTTGGCAAAGAACAAAGCATTAGTCTTTGACTTTGGTCTAATCATGTCTTCCATTTGAAGCATCAACAATCTGCACAGATTGATTTTTACACCATGTCTTAGCAAATGAAAAAGATATATATCTTGATATCTTAGATTTCCAAAATCTCCTCGCCTCGGTATCAACACATGGTGAACAAACTTGAAGAGCAGTCGATTTTCTCCATCCATTTCAGCAGCAACCACTTGCCTTTGATTTCCATTACCAGTCAACTCTTTTAAGGCGGTTTCATAATCAAAGATGTCACTGATAGGTGGCATTGCTCTTGATACATACCCATAGACACCTTCATGTGGTACTTTCAAACTCTCAGACCACTCTACTAAAGAAAAATACATCTCTTTTCCATTTAAACAAGAGCTTACCCGATTCTCATTCTCAGGCTTCTTAAAGGTTACAAACTCATAGAACTATTTTACCAAATTCGGGTAGTATGGGCCATTGTTATTAGAAAAACAATCCACTCATTTCTGGTCCTCCAGAATCTCGAGTACTAACGATTTGCTAGGCAGTACCCATTCCACGCACAGTTCCTTCTCGATTACTATGTCTCTATTCTGCAAGTGAGGATTCACTGGTCGCCTTCCCGATCTAGTTCTGACTTCACTAACACTGGCTTTATGCTGTGTCTTCTTCTTCTTAGCGTTTGGTTCTGCACTTTCATCTCTGACGATAGGAAGCTTAGTTTTTGCCATCGCGGGTTTAGGGTTCTTGGCCGATTTGGGAGCTAAGGTTCGAAGGTGAGAGATTTTGAGTTCGGTGAGGTAAGAAGTGGCCTAGACGTAATTTTATCATTTAGGAATTCCAAATAAACAGCTAAAATAGAGTAATAAAATAAAATAAAACGATTTGTATTCTTGGCGGCAGACAGATTTTTTAAAAAATTGCATCGGTGTGAGTTAATCATCGGTGAGAAAAACAAATCGGTGAGAATTGTACATCGGTGATGATTTTTACATCGGTGAGAATTTCACATCGGTGAGGATTTTCACATCGGTGAGGATTTTCACATCGGTGAGAATTTCA
Organism: Viscum album; assembly: GCA_963277665.1. Classification (NCBI taxonomy): domain Eukaryota; kingdom Viridiplantae; phylum Streptophyta; class Magnoliopsida; order Santalales; family Viscaceae; genus Viscum; species Viscum album. The sequence goes on along the minus strand of OY728160.1, from coordinate 555,999,361 downwards.
CATCAGTGAGGACTTCACATCGGTGAGGATTTCACATCGGTGATAATTTTCACATCGGTGAGAATTTTCACATCAGTGATGATTTTCACACCGGTTGTGATTAAACATTCCCAATTCGTGTCTTATGTAACTTAGCCTATCCGAACTTAATGTTTTAGTGATAATATCAGCCAATTGATGTTCAGTGCCAATAAATTCAAGAGAAATATCACCTTTTTGATAGTGATCTCTTAGGAAATGGTGTCTTACATCTATGTGTTTGGTTCTAGAGTGAGATACAGGATTCTTAGAGATGTTTATTGCACTGGTGTTATCACACTTGATTGAAACATGTTTAAAAACATATCCATAGTCCAAAAGAGTTTGTTTCATCCACAGAATTTGTGCATAGCAACTACCAGCAGCTATATATTCTGCTTCGGCAGTAGATAATGCAACTGAGTTCTGTTTCTTACTACACCAAGAAACTAAGGATTTTCCAAGCAAATGACATGTTCCTGATGTGCTTTTTCTATCTAACTTACAACCAGCAAAGTCAGCATCTGAATAACTCATTAACTCAAAGGATTGTCCTTTTGGGTAAAACAATCCTAAGTTAACCGCGTGTTTGAGATATTTAAAAATTCTTTTAACAGCAAGAAAATGAGATTCTTTTGGATTAGATTGAAATCTAGCACACATACACACACTAAACATAATATCAGGTCGACTAGCAGTAAGATAAAGTAAAATACCAATCATACCTCTGTAATTTGATTGATCAACTGGTTTCCCAGTTTCATCTGCATCCAATTTACAGGTAGTACTCATAGTTGTTTCACTTCCCTTGATACTATCCAGACCAAAACGTTTTAAAAGATCCTTTGTATATTTACTTTGATTCAAAATAATACCATTTTCATTTTGAAATACTTGAAATCCAAGAAAGTACTTAAGCTCTCCCATTAAGCTCATTTCAAATTCATTTTGCATACTTTTTGAAAAATCAGTACATAAAGAGTGTTTAGAAGATCCAAAAATAATATCATGAACATATATTTGTACACCTAAAACATCTTTAGAAATTCTTTTAATGAAAAGAGTTGGATCAGCAATCCCTTTAGTAAAACCTTTTGAAATAAGGAAATTGCTAAGTCTATCATACCAAGCTCTTGGAGCTTGTTTTAAACCATACAAACCTTTAGAATGTTTAAAAACTTGATTTGGAAAATTGGGGTTAGTAAATCCAGGTGGTTGTTCTACAAAAACATCTTCAATTATAAAACCATTTAGAAATGCACTTTTCACATCCATTTGATATAACTTGAAATCCAGATGTGCAACATATGAAAGTAAGATCCTAATGGCTTCTAGTCTAGCTACAGGTGCAAAAGTTTCCTCATAGTCTATACCTTCTTCTTGACTATATCCTTATGCAACTAGTCTAGCTTTGTTTCTAACTATATTTCCAGATTCATCTACTTTATTTCTAAAAACCCATTTTGTGCCTATTGTCAAAGTGTCCTTAGGTCTGTCAACTAATTCCCAGACTTTGTTTCTTTCAAACTGATTTAATTCTTCCTGCATAGCTATTACCCAGAATTCATCATTGATAGCATCATTGATATTTTTGGGTTCTAGCTGTGAAAGAAAAGCATGATGTTCAACCTGGTTTCTTAGAGAAGCTCTAGTTTGTGTTCCTCTATCAAGATTACCAACAACAGCTTTTAAAGGATGATTCTTTAGAATCCTCGTTGATCTGGTAAAGGTTGGACTAGAAATTTCAGGTTCATTTATAGGTTCGGGTTCAACAGAAGCAGATTCTGGAAAAGTCCAGAACTGGATACTTTTATAACAGGTTCTTTAGATTTATCATTAAGGTCCAGAATAGACAAATCTTCTTCAAGATTCTCAGGAGAGGTTTTAGGCTCATGTGGATCAGTTTCATCGAATTTGATGTGGACAGATTCTTCCACACATTTGGTTTTCTTATTGAATACTATATAGGATTTACTTGAAATAGAGTAACCCAGAAAAATTCCTTCATCACTTTTGGAAGAAAACTTATCCATATTATCTTTAGTATTTAGAATAAATACTTTGCAACCAAAAACTTTAAAGTAATTAACCTTAGGCTTTCTATTGTTCCACAATTCATAAGGGGTTTTCTTAAGAACAGGTCTGATTAAGACTCTATTAATGACATAACAAGCTGTATTTACAGCTTCAGCCCAAAAATAAATAGGCAGATCATATTCATTGAGCATGGTTCTAGCAATTTCTTGAAGGGTTCGATTTCTTCTTTCTACTACACCATTCTGTTGGGGTGTTCTAGGGGCAGAAAAGTTATGAGTATAGCCATTGTGTGAGAAATAAGATTCAAAATCTTGATTTTCAAACTCACGACCATGATCACTCCTCAATGTTTTAATCTTAAGTCCACTAAGGTTCTCTACAGATTTAGTGTATTTAACAAAAGAAGAACAAGCTTCACTTTTGTGAGCTAGAAAATATACCCAAGTATATCGAGAAAAGTCATCTAGAAGAACATAAACATAGTGCTTACAATTTAAACTAGAAACTCTTGATGGTCCAAACAAATCCATGTGAACCAATTCAAGTGGTTGAGAAGTTGAAACTTCTTTCTTTGATTTAAAAGAAACTTTGTGTTGTTTTCCCTTTTGACAGGGGTTACACACTCTATCATTTGGGAATTCTAATTTAGGTAGGTCTCTGACTAGGTTTTTTCTAAAGAGTTTTCTAAGTGAGTGAATGTTGCAATGTCCCAATCTTCTGTGCCACAACCAAGATTCTTTATGAAAATCATTCAAACAAGTAATATTCTGCTTAGCTAAAGAATTCAGATTAACAGCATAAACATTTTCATTTCTTAAGGAAGAAAATACCAAAACATTCTTAGAATTAAAAACTTTGTAGGAATCATTTTCAAATTTAACATGAAAACCATCATCACATAACTGAGAAATACTTAATAAATTGTATTTAAGGCCATCAACAAATAAAACTTTAGAGATCAAAATTGAATCAGTGTTACCAATCTGGCCTACGCCGATGATTTTTCCTTTTGAATTATCACTAAAGGTGACAAAGCCTCCATCAACTTTTATTAAACTCTTAAAACAAGAGAAGTCTCCTGACATATGTCTTGAACATCCACTGTCCAAATACTAGGTCTCTTTACAGGAGCTCTTTAAGCAAGTTCCCTACAAAACAGATTTAGATGGGAGATGATTTTGGTACCCATATTTTCTTGGGTCCAGACAGGTTAGCCAATAACACTTTAGGTACCCATATTTGTCTAATGGGTCTCATATAATTTGTAGAATTGACATGCTTTGAAAGATAAAATTTATTAGATCCATAGCTATGTATATAACTGGTTGAAGCATATGAAGTTCCAGAATTACCTTCATTCTGTCCAGATTTAGAAATGAATCTAGTTTTGGAAATTTTATTTTGTCCAGGTTGGTATCCTATACAAGTAGTATATTTAGGTGCTATTTGCTTTCCTAGAATCTGTGTTAGAGTATTTTTTCCATTGGTGAACTTCTCTAAGTCTTTCTTGAGTTGCTCATTAGATAGTTTCAGTTCAGTATTTTCTTTTAACAGTTGAGCATTTTTCTCTTTTTCAATAGTGAGTTCAGTTTTAACTGTAGTGGTGAGAGCATGCTGTTTCTTTAATGACTTGTATTTATCCTTAAGTTCATTACAAGTTTCTTCCAACATATCACAGTACTCAAACAATTCATTTTTAGAAATTGTTCCAGAATCAGAATCAGATTCAGCATTATCTCCAGAGTAATAATAATTTAAAGCAGGAGTTTCAGCAGTTACCTGAGAAGTGTTTGTCATAAAACACATGTTTTCTCGATTCCTTTCAGACTCTAAAGATTCAGATTCACTTGTGCTGTCTTCTGAAGCACTCCGAGTAGCCTTCATGGCTTTCTTAAACTTATTGTCCTTATATTCATATTTCTTTTTAAACTTCAGCTTTGGACAGTCGGCTTTAATGTGTCCTTTTCTCTTGCACTCATAGCAGACAACATCATCTGATTTGTCATTCTTCTTCCAGTTCTTTTTCCATTTGCCTTGGTGATCATACTTACCCTTATAATTTGTTTTTCTGAAGAACTTCTTTTTCCTATAAAATTTCTTAAATCTTCTAGCAATGTGAGCCATCTCAGCATCACTGTCAGAATCACTTTCACTGTCTTCACAGCTGGAACTTTCAACTACAGCTTGAAGCTTTTCTTTGTCCTTTTTATTTGAAGTTGAAGATTTGAAAGTGACAGACTTTCTTGGAGGTTCATTTTCTTCCTCTTTATTCACTATAATCTCTTCTTCATACATCATCTGCTTGCCAATTAGTTCCTTGACAGGTAGAGCAGAAATGTCACATGACTCTCTGATTGAGACAGATGTGCCTCTCCATCTATCAGGTAGACATCTCAAAATTCTCATAATTTGTTCCTTCGATGAGACATCCTTTCCCATCGAGATCATTGTATTGACAATTTCATTGAACCTGAGATACATTTCAGAAATGGGTTCATCAGGCTTAATTTTAAAATTATCATACTTGATAGCATAAGTGTTCAATCTCATTTCTTTAACATTCTTTGTTCCTTCATGAGAAACAGCTAAGGTATCCCAAATTTCAAAAGCAGTTTTACAAGCAGAAATTCTATTAAACTCTTAATCTCCTAGAGCATAGTACAAGGAATTCATAGCTTTATAGTTGTTATTGTAAGCAGTCTTTATAGGTTCATCCCAAGTAGATCTAGCAGTATTAGGAATTTTGTATTCTGATTCAATGGCAGTCCAAATATCAAAACCTATGCTTTCTAGATGGATTTTCATTTTCAGTTTTCACTGAGCATAATTAGTTCCAATTAAGAAAGGTGTCTGGTTAGTAGTAGCACCCTCAAGTCTATTTTCCATGATGAGAAAATTTTAAAGAGATAAAAATTTAGATATAACAGAAATTTTAAGAACTTTAAAATACAACTAAAATCACAGTTCAAAAGTAGAGTACGGTTAGAAAGTATTTTCAATCCTCTGATACCAAGTGTTGGTCGGAGTGGTTTACTCAAGAGGGGGGTGAATTGAGTACCAATTAAAATTTCTGTATTTATAAACAGTGTCTTAAAGACCCCCAAATAAAATAATAAATTAAACTGTAGTGAATTTATATTAATGTAGAGGTTCTGTCAGATTCTCAAGGGATTGATTAATTCCCAGTTAATTAACACAGGAGTGTGTGATTATCTTTTGAAACTAACTTACTAATATACACATAACATAAACACTTGCTAATTTAATTATCAAAGTAACTTTAAAAACAGTATTTGTTTTAAAGTGATTAGCAGCGGAATAAAACTTTGAAAGAGATGGAACAACAGATGTAACCAAGAGGTTCAGTCTCAAGATGAGACTTAGTCCTCTCAAAAGTTTATATAAAAATGAACCACACCCTGGATCGGGGTTCAACAGTTTACAACTGTCTAGGTCCAATACCTCTACCACTGTTCTTCGTGGGAAACAGTAGAACAGCAACCAGCTGTCCAGGTCACACACGACCTCTACCACTGTTATTCGTGGTTAAGAAAGAATGAAAGAGTTTGGTAAGGATTTACAAATCCTTCAGTTTGAGTACAGGAGACAGTGTATGTGTTAGATACAACAGATAACAAAAACTGCTCGAAAAGAGTAATAATAAATCACAGTACAAGAGATGTAGAGTTTAGAAGTGGTTCTGGTGATTTCAGTGTAGCTCTGGACTCCTTTGGATTCGACTAGAAGTGAGTCTGAGTCCTCTTCTCATTTCTGTTTGAGAAACAGAGTGTCGTATGCTCCAGGTTCACAGACAGTGATATGTAGTCGATGAAGCTCTTCGATATTCTTTTGTAAGCTCCAGGACTCTTCTTGAGTAGGCTTGATTGTATATGTGATTCTGTCTTGCTTGGTTCTTCTTGTATGCACAGAGCTCTTCTTGAGTATGTCGTATGTCTTGTCTCTGTGTGTGTTGTCTCTTTTCTCTTCAGCAGAGTCTTCTTGTATTTATGTCACGTGCAACAGGAGACAGAAAAGATTTCCTTTCTGCAGGTACGAGGTACGGGTTCCTGACATCCGACAACCTTTATCAGATATTTGACAAATCATTAAAATGTACATGATATGACCGTTAGATGGATTAAATATAGGAAATCAAGAAATTCAAACAGTGTGTCGAGTGATCGGTAGGAAATCAGCGTCGGAAGCTTGGACATCGGTAGCTTGAACATCGGTAGCATGAACATTGGTAGCTTGGACATCGGTAGCTTGGACATCGGTAGCTTGAAGTCATTAGTTTCTTTGACTCTATCGGTGGCTCTATGCGTCGGTTGGTACATTCTTGTATCGATGAATTTGTTTATCGGTAGCTCCATGCATCGGTAGCTTCATGCGTCAGTAGCTCCATCCATCGGTAGCTCCATGCATTGGTATCGGTAGCTGTGAGTCCGTCAGTAGCTTCGTACATCGGTGGCTCTTATTCCATCGGTAGCTATTTATACTTACACCGGTAGCTCTATGTTTGTATCGGTAGCTGTCTGTAAGTCAGTAGCTTACATTTATAAGCACATCGGTAGCCCTGTGTTGAATCTATCGGTAGCTTTCTGTCGGTAGACTAAGTCTATCGGTAGACTGGTTACCGGTAGCTCTTTATCAGTAGCTATAGGCAGATTACTTATCTGTTTTATGCAGAACACATCCGATTGATTTAGAATCAATTTATAACTTGTATGAACATGGATAAAATAGGATTAACATATTGCAATGACTATTTTAAAAATTATTATTGGTTTGATCACAGATTTGAAAGAGTTAAAGTATAGATCAATGATACTTAAAAATATCATAGAGAATAAACACATAATTGGGATTTTCAACACATATGAATACATGATTGAGATTATCAAAACAGGTGAGGTAAACACTTTTGATATTAAAATAATATATAATTCGATTATATATCATATATACAGAATCATTATCATGTTATATTTGTTAATTACAACAATTACACATCATTATTATATTCATACAAATAATAATGTATCACCACGATGTGGAGACGTTAAGCCGTACGTACGCATGTATGGTGACATGTCATTCAAAAGATGGATAGAATAATGAATATGGATGTGCCATATTTATAATAACATCAAAATATATATAAGATATTGGATTTATTATTTTATAATTGAAACAACAATAACAATGATGTGAAATAAGAATGGAACTTGAAAGAGGTGATTAAACTTTTACCTCTTCATTGGGTTCTTTCTTTTGATTTGATCAAAAGGGATCCGTATGTTATCTTTCATACTATAGGAAGGCCTCTAGAATGATGGGAGGATAGTTGAGAGGTTATTTTGGAAGAGGTTGTCCAACCCAAAATTCTTTCATGGTTTTAATTTGAGGGAAGGTGGAGTGCCCTTTTTATAAGAGGGGTGAGGGGTACCTTAGGAAAATCTAGAAATTTTATTTTATAATAAAATCATATTCAGTTTAAAATGGATCAAAAATGAATTATCTAAATTATATGTAAGGGATGCTTCAAAAAACACTCAACCAATATGTTTTTAGATAGTTTTGTGTCACCATATTAACCTTATATTTTATATTTATATCTTAATTTAATTGTCTAACATTTACCATGTCACTTCGTATTTTTGTATCATATGGTTAATAAACATACTATATACATCCAGGAGAACCCTTAGTGGTTCATTAATGATATAAATATTATTATATAAATCTTTTGGCCTATTTTTAGGTTTTTAAGAACATAATATCATTTAATAATGTAATATTTGTTTTAAAAACTGTTTTATGTCAATTTTGACTCTATTTGCTATTTTGTTTTTGATAAATTAATAACAAAATTATTATTTAGAAAAAAAATCATATAACCAACCCCAAAATGTATAATTAACTTATAAAATTATTGGAATTCGGAAAAAGCCTCTAATTACATTTATTTGAATATTTATACTATCAAATATTTTAATATTTCATTAATTTATTAATTACTGCATCATCATTATGTCATAAATAAATTAAAATTTTAAATTTATAAAAAATATAAATAATATACCTTTCTATAGGAAATATTTTTTTCTTTCTAATTATATATAATAGTCTAATTTTTCTTATGTGTAGCTCTATATTATAAATGGTTTAGTTATTAAACATTGAATTTAACACTTTTAACTCTTCTTTGAATTAAATAATAATAAATGTCCTAATCTAATCCATGTGGACTTAAATGATCTTATTTCATACCTATGGTTGTTTTTGGTCGAATTAAACTTATCCAGTATAATTAGAAAATGTGTTATGGTAATAATAATATCATTTTTACCTATAATTACCCTATTTACTTTTAACTATGGTAAATAAAAGTCAAAAGATACTATTCACCAAAAAACATTAATCTCCTTGAACCACATCATACTTACTTATACAATCCTTGTCTCTCATATTTTCAAAATTCAACTCACAAAAAAGGTAAAATTGTGTTTTATGAAAATTTGCAAATGCTCTTAAGAGGTTGGTAAAAGATGGTAAAAAGTTCCATATAATTTTTATATACCTAAAATTATTATAAACTGACTCTAATGAATTAAATTGAACATAGATAGGAATTATTTATATATTTTTACATAAAATAAATTTAAAATAAATAAATAGTTATTTAAATAAAAAGTTTTTTTTAAACAATAACTCTATGTTTTTCATTTTTCATAAAAAATTGAACGTTTTTAGAAAAATACCAAAATTTCACCCCAAGCTAATTTTGATGTTCTGAATTCAAAAATTAATTCTATTATAAATAATTAAAAAAATATAATATGTATTTATTAATTTAAAATTATTTGTCGTTGTGGAAATCAAAAACAATGTTTTTAAGAAAATATTAACTTACAAAAGATTGATATTTGTTTATGTTCAATTTCAAAGTGAAATTATTTTAAATGAATAACATTGGATTAAATCATAAAAATATTATATATTTATACTTCCAAACCATTAAAATGTATAATTTAACACTACAATTTTTTTTGATTAAAAATGTTTTTTTCAGTTGAAATATAGTATTTTTTCACTATTCACCAAAATATGAATGTTATCAAAAAGAGGCCAATTTTTTTTGAAACTAAATTCATATGTCCCGATTATATAGAAGATTTTTATTTTTTCAAACTGAATATATAAAAGTTTCAAATATTGGATTTAAAAAGTGTTCACCAATAAAAGGTTGTAATTTTTTTTTAAAAAAAAGTACTTCTTTTATATGGAAAAAATGAATTTGTTTTTCCATTATGTCTAAGAAACTCATTATATGGAATATAAAATTATAAGGATTATATAAAGTTCAAATTTTAGTAAATACTATGCATATCCTCTTTTTAACATCTAGTTTGTTATGTCGTGGTGCGCATGAACTCGGTGTTGCCTGTAGTGCAAGTTATTGAAATTACTTTGATGAAATAATGTACTATGAAATGATGGGGTGTTACATTATTCCATCCTTGAATAAATTTCATCCTTGAAATTTGAAATTATTCTTAAAAAATAGAAGTTTAAAAATATAAAATACCTTTGTGGGAAAACCTACATCAGAAATTAGGTTAACAAAATTTATTCTTAATAAGAGGAAAAGAGGAATGAAAAAGTCACTACCAAATTATTACCATTATTATGAGAACATTGATGGAAATTATAGACACATAATTGGATGAAAAAATTAAATATTTATAGGTAGTGGTTGAGGTCATCAGAAACAAATAATTTTAGAATTGATAGCCTCAAAACCATCAATCTATGATGATTTAAAATATCATTAGTTCAACAGAACATAAGGTATTAAGATTACACATTTTGAGTTTTAAGATCTATTACATAATGTTAAATAATTAGTTTCTTAATTGAATAAGGGAAGAAAATAAAAATATACTTGACATTAGAGTTCCATCCTTTAACTAATTTCTACCACAAACTCATCCTTCACTTTAAAAGATAATAGTACTTAAAAAATATATTTTATTAATCTTATTCCTATAGGATTACAAAAAAATGAATTTATAATTAATCTACCAGAAAATTAAGAAAACTACATTATTCAATTTAGGACATCATGTGGGCCAGTGGTAGGTGATGCATCCTTGTTACCTTTCGATTGCGGGTTTAAGTCTCGCAACCTTGTCGGACGCGACGGGTTGCCGCTCGACCTCCTGGTTGTCCATTTTACGGAAATCCAAAATTAATATCAAACTAAAATTATCCAAAATAATTCTTTCAAAACACACTATCCAAAATTTATATGGAACGTAAACACAATGAAGATCCTTTTTTCCATGTAATAACATGTGATAAACATCATCATATATTCAATTAAAACACTACAACATTCTGAATTACCATTAAACCTTATTTATTACATTCATTCTCCCTTATTCCTTATTGAATACTGGATATACCCCATCTATCCAAAAAAAATTAAACTCCAATAATGATGGAACATATAAATCATTAATTAGTTTCAAGGTAGTCAAAAATATCTAATATAATTTTTTCAAAACAATCATGTATTATTCCAAAACCACTACCTCAGTATCAGAACAATATTATTGTTTATCATTCTCTTCATCATAGATTTTAAAAAAAATTAACCTACTATTGAGTCACTTTTCTTGGTTCCACACAATCTAAAGTCCTTAATGAAATAGTACTGCATTGCAATCCTTATATACTGTATAATTCTTACAACATGTACATCATTAATACAATACTCAAATGACACAATACATTAATCACAATGTATGAAATCTAGTCATTCATCTTCATCATCGATAGTATCATAACATTATTATTTTCCAATAGCATCATTTGGGGTATACACCAATGATTTGGACATTGATTCACATAGTGTCCCAACCCTTTACCAATTATGAATTGTACATTTGAAACTTTTATCTTACCATTTCAATTAGATACTTGTCGTCCTTTTTCTCCACACATATAACAAAATCAAATTCCAATTAAGAAATTACCATGGTGAATCATTCCAAAAGTATCACATATGGAAAATCCCTATTTTCCCCGTTTCCTTTATCCTTCTTAATCTCTTCCATCTTTTTGTTCTCTTGTTTCCCATCAAAGATGTAGGACTCAGGTGTTTATTAAATTGTCTTATTATAATATTATACTCTTTCTTAATATGTTGAGAATACATGGGAGACTATAAACCACCTAAATGTTGGCTTAATACCGTGAAATATTTGACCCTTCTTACACTATGGATCATACGTGTTGTTGGAGTTCACATTCCTTCTACTGGGTTCCATTTCTATACAATGGAATATATTAGGTCAGTTTGTAAATTCCAATGAATAATTACAAACATGTAAAATACCTAACATAAATTGAACAGTTTATGGATATAATTCATAATCAAAAAAATTCCTCAAGGAAGTATATTCTCATAAACCATTCATAATGGTTTGAAAATAAAATTAGAATTATCCTACGAATATCCCTCATGAGTATAGTAACTATGAGTGCAACACGACGTGTTTTCGTGCATCAGTTCATGTTCATGTCAAGCTCAAAGCAGTGTGGTTGGGTTTTACCACTAAGTACATATGTGACAACGCCTCCCCTAGTTTCTCATATCCAGATAGGGATGTATTGCTTGGAAAACTCACCAAATGTATACAATACAAAAATTTTAGGATGTTATTCTATAATAATCCTCAAAGTCTATCATAGATATATGTGCTCTAATCAGTGTTTACCTAAATCTTGTTTTCCAATTTTGTACAAAACTTACTCTGATTCCAACACTAACGCCCCGAACCTTGAAGCCCAAAGTCAGTGCATTATTACTTATTATTTTCATGATCACAATAGATCAAATCTCGGAAGACCGATTAGTTTTGTGGCATTGGATGTACTAGATACAATGAGAATGATTACATTACATCATAAAATGGAAAACTGCAACACCATTTTTTCCATAGACAACACTGAGATCCTATAGACAATCCCTGCAGGTGAATCATAATATAATTCATTGCATCATTTGAAAAATAAAACATAGAAAGGGGTGAGCTCAGAAACTCATTAAGGATAACAATATAGAGGAAACATTCATAATTATGAATAATCATTTATAGCAATGTATAAGACTAAAACAAAAGCCTTTTAAATGTGAACTATAGCATAATATAGAAACAATAAAATTAAATACTTCCATTCAATTATTCACTTTGATGTTATACTATTCAAATAATAACTTCCAAAATAAACAACCACATTAATAATGATGGAATTCATAATTCCAGACATTCATAACAACATAGTTCATGCCTTATGCCATGACAGTAGTTTGTCTCATGAGACTTATCGATTCATCGATGAGCTATAGCAGGATCCACCCATCACTTACTATGTCCAATTCATTCCTATTGTGAACAGTTTTTAACATAACATAAAAATTCTTATCAAAACTAGCATAAGAAAATTCAATACATTATCCATAATCCATGGATGGTATAAAAATTACACATCCATAGTCAAACATATCACAAAACCTTCAGTAAAATATGGATTATTTTTATCATAATAAATCATATTCAAGCAAGTTTAAAATCCATCAAGGGATGTTGATATAGATGAAAATAATTTTTAAAAATATTTGGGAGAAATATCCATTTTTCATAGAAACTTTTAAAAGTCACACAATTTACAATGAAAGACATTTAATGACATTTTTGAATGAAAGTGACCCATACATATTTGAATCTTTTGAAATAAATTAACACTTTACAATCATTCATGTTCATTTAAAAAAAAGTTAAAAACCATTTTGAAAACATGTACATTAAGGAGAATAATTTGGGAGAATAAATATTAAAATAATTTAAAATGATTTTTTAGTAAAAAAGTACCTTAAAAGTAATATCTTTGAAATATATTTTAGGAATCATGGACATGGATAATAAAAATGTCCTAGTAGATACTTATGTAAAAACAACCTCAGATATTAAGGAGATTATAAAATTATACCTTACCTCGTACATTTCCTTGGTCATGGTAAGGATAAACTCCTGTATAATAGTGATATAATTGTTATTAAATTATACTAGAATTATATAAATTAATACGATATCATATATGATCTTTTAACATTGCTATGTTAATAATATTTTAGTATTATCGTCATTTTGTGTGCTAAATGATTTGTTTTCCTTCACATTTTCGGTTAGGTAAGTAATCTTTGTTATGGATAGGATGTATATAATTCATATTTAGAATGATATTAAGACTTTAAACAATATTTTTAATCATATAATGAAAATTATTTTTGAATGGATTACGATTGCTAATGAATCTCATTACCTTCGAGGAGATGGTAATCCGTAGGTAAGCACGATTGAAAATATCATTCTTTTGATTTTAAAATAATAAATAATTGGATGGTATATAATATATAAAGAATCATTATAATGTTATATTTATTAATTACATCTATTACACATCATTATTATACCAAACTAAATAATAATGTATTGAATAACAATTACACCACTAAGTGGAGACGGTAAGACGTACGTACGCATGTATGGTGACATATCATTAAAAAGTAGCATAAAATAATGAATATGGTTTTACCATATTTATAATAACATCACAATATATATAAGATACTATAGTTATTATTTTAGAATGGAAAAAACAAAGTAAGAGGTTGTGGAAGAAGAATGGAACTTGAAAAAGGTGATGAAATATTTATCACCTCTTCATATTATTCCATTTGATTTGATCAAAAGGGATCCATAGGATGGACTTCTAACTAATTTATGGCCTCTAAGAGGAATAGGGAACAATTGAGAGGGAATTTTGGAAGAGGTTGGCTGAGTGATATGTCATTTAATGTTTGAATTTGAATGAAGGGGGTGTGCCCTTTTTATAAGAGGGGTGAGAGGAACCATAGGAAAAGCTAGAAATAATAAATTTATTTTAGGTTTATAATATCTCCAAAATAAATTATATAATAGATAAGGAAGGAATGGGTGGAAAAAAACTCAAAAAAATAGGTTCTAAGATAGGTTTGGGTCACTATATGAACCTTATTTTTTAGATTTAACTCTTAGTTAAATAGGTTTACATTTACCTTGTCTCTTTGTATATTTATATTATATGGTTAATAAACATATTATATACGTCTAAGATAACCCCAAGTGGTTCATTAATGATACAACTATCATTATATAAGTATTTAGGCAGATCAATTGATTTTTTGGAATAGAATATAAATTAATAATATAATATTTTTTTAAAAACACTTTTATGTTAAATTTGACACTATTGGGTATTTTGTTTTTACTAAATTTATAACAGAATTATTACTTCAAAATAATTCATCTAAACAACCCCAATAAGATATATTAACCCATACAATTATTTTAATTCATAAAACGTCTCTAAATTACATTTATTTGAATATTTATAAAATAAAATATTTTAATATTTCATTAATTAGGTAATTCATGCATCATCATTGGGACATAAATAATTTATATTATTTAATGTCTAAAAAATATAAGTAAAATACCATTATATAGGAAATATTTTTATCTTTCTAATTAATTATTATAGAATAATTTAACTTATATGTAACCCTATATTGAAAAGGGTTTAGTTAATAAACATTGAATTTAACACTTTTAACTCTTCTTTGAAATAAATAATAATAAATTAACTAATCTAATCACAGCGATCCTAAAGGATAATATTTTATTTTTAATTTTGTTTTTGTAGGATTTAAAGTTGTTAAATAGAATTAGGATATGTGTTAGGGTAACAATAATACAATTTTTTTCTTTTATTACCCAATTAACATTTAAACGTGGTAAATGAAAGTCAAAAGTTACTATTCACTAAAAATTATATTCATCTCATGAAACATTATTTTACATACTGATATCAACTGTATTTCTTGGATTTTTGAAATTAAATTCCCATAAGTGGTAAAATTATGTTTTATGTAAACTTTCAAATGCTCCTAGGAGTTGGGTAAAAGATGACAAAAAGTTCAAAAAAATATGTATTTATCTAAAATTATTATAAACTGAATCCAATGAATTACATTGAACATATATAGGTATTATGTATCTACTTTGACCTAAAATAAATTTAAATAAAAGATATATCTATTTAAATAAAAAATCAATTTTTAATAATAACTCAGCGTTTTTTCATAATTCATCAACAATTGAGAGTTTTTTTTGAAAAATTCCCAAAACTCACCCTAAGATAATTTTGATATTATAAATTTAAAAAATAAGTATATTTTACCAAATTATAAACATATAAGTTTCATTTCTCAATTTAAATTTAATTCCTGTGGTCAAAACCAAAAAGCGTATTTTTAAGAAATAATAACTTACAAAAGATTGATACTTGGTTATGTTAAATTTCAAAGTAAAATTACTTCCAATGAATAAAATTGGATTAAATGGTAAAAATAAAATCTATTAATAATTCCAAAAGATTAAAATCATTAATTTAACACTATAATTTATTCTGATTAGAAAAATTGTTTTTAGTTAAAATATAGTTTTTTCACTATTCACCCAAATATGAAAGTTATCAAAAAGACACCAAAAATTTATTTAAAATAAATTAATATGTCCCAATTATAAAGAAAATTTTATTTTTTAAAAATTGAATATATAAATGTTTCAAATATTGGATTTTAAAAGGTTTCCCCTTTGAAAGGTGGAAAAATTGCATTTATAAAAAATACATCTTTTATATGAAAAAAGGTATTTTTCATTTTTTCTAAGAAGCTCATTAAATTTATTGTAAAATTATCAGGATTATATAATGTTCAAAATTATGTTAATACTATTCATAACCTCTATTGAACGACTAATTCGGTATGTTGTGGTGCGCTTGAACTCAGTGTTTCTTGTAGTGTAAGTTATTGAATTTCTTTGATTAAATAATGTACTATGAAATCTTGGGGTGTTACATTCTTCCCTCCTTCAATAAATTGCATCCTCGCAATTTTAAATTGATCGTCAAAAATATAAGGCTAAATATAGAAAACACCTTTGTGGGAAAACCCACATCGAAAATTTGGTTAATAAAAATTCGTTTTTGTAAGAGAAAAAATGGAATGAAAAGGTCACCACCAAATTATGATCCTGATTAAGGGAACATTTGTGGAAATTAGATACACATAATTGGATGAAATCGTAAATATTTATAGGGAGTTATTAAGGTCATCAGTCACAAACTATTGTAGAATTGAAGGCCTCGAAGCCATCAATCTATGATGATTTAAAATATAATTAGTTCAATAAAACATAAGGTATTAGGAAAACAAATTTTTATTTTTAAGATCCCTTATCTAATGTTTAAGAATTAATTTCTTCATATAATAATAGAAGAGAAAAATATATACTTGAGAATTAGAGTTCCATACTTTTACTAATTTCTTCCACAAACTCATCATTCACTCTAAAAGAAAATAGAACATAGAAAAATATTCTATTTATCCTATTCATAAAGGGTTGAAAAAATATGATTTTATAATTCATCCACCAGACCTTTAGAAAACTACATTATTCAATCTAGGACATCATGTGGGCTATTGGAAGTTGATACACCCTTTACGCCCTTCGATTGCAGGTTCAAGTCTCACAGCCTTGCCAGATGTGACGGGTTGTCACCCGACCACCGGGTTGTCCTTTTTATGAAAATCCAAAAAATAATCTCAAAAAAAACATATCCAAAATAACTCTATCCAAACTCGCCGTAAATTTTTTTTAAGGAATGTAAGCATAATAAAGATCCTTCTTTCCATGTAATAACATTTGAAAACCTTCATAATTTATTCTTTTAACACACTGAAACATCCTAAATTACCATAAAACCTTACTGATTAAATTAATGATCCCTTATTCCTTATTGAATAATTCATATACTCTATTTATCAAAAAATGTTGTAAACTCCAACAATGATGTAATATAAAAATCAAAAATCTATTTCAAGGTAGTCAAGAATATCTATTTTAATTTATTGAAATCAATCATGTATTATTTCAAAATCACTACCTCAAAATCAGAACCGTATTGTTGTTTATCTTCCTCTCAACCATATATTTTTCAAAAAAAATTGCTATTATTGAGTCACTTTTCATGGTTCCACACAATATCAAGTCAATCATCGAATAGTACTACTGTACAATCCTTATATACTCTATAATTATTATATCATGTATATCATTAATACAATACTCAAATGACATAATAAATTAATAACAGTTTAATAAATCAAATCATTCCTCTTCATCTTCGGTAGTATCATAACTTTATTATTATCCAAGAGCATCATTTGGGGTATACTATGATGATTTGGACATTGATTCACATAGTGTCCCAACTCCTTGCAGATAAATCATTGTACATTTAAAACATTTTTCTTACCCTTGCAATGACGTAATTGGTATCCTTTTTCTCCACACATATAAAAAACTCACATTCCCTTCAATCATTTACCATGGTGATTCGTTCCATAGTTATCACATATGAGAAAGTCTTTCTTTTCCCTCTTACCTTTATCCATCTTAATCTCTTCCATCCTTTTATTAACTTTCTTCCCTTCAAGTCCATTGGACTCAAAGAATTATTTACTCATCTTATTAACACCTGAAACTATTTCTTCATATGATCAGATTAAATGGGACACTATTTACCTTCTAAGTGTTGGCTTAATTATGTGAATGATATGATCCTTATTACTCTTTGGATCATACGTATTTCTAGAGTTCACAATCCTTATACTAGGCTCCATTTCTATGCAATGGCATACATTAGGTCTGTTTATGAATTGCAATGAATAATTCCACACTGGTAATATAACTAACATATATTGGATAGTTTGTGGATATAATCCATAATCATAAAAAATGTTTTCCTTGAGGAAGTATATACTCAAAACCCATTTATAATGGTTTGAAAATAAAATAAAAATTATCCTAAGCATATCCCCCGAGAGTGTCATAACCTAATGTTCCGCATGGCCCATTGTAGTGCACCAGTTCCAATTTGAGTCAAGCTCAAAGCGGTGTATTTGGGTTTTACCACAAGGTATATATGTTCCAGATCCACCTCTACCTACTCGTATCTAGACACAGAGGTATTTCATGGAAAACTCACAAAATATCTAAAATAAAAAATTTTATGATGTTCTTTTACACTATTACTCAAAGTATATCTTAGGGATATGTGCTCTAATCAGATATTACCAAAATCTAGTTTCCATGGTTTTTAATAAACATCCTCTTATACAAACTGTAATGGCCCAACCCCCGAATCCCAATGTCAGTGCCTTATTCCATATCAATGGAATGATCACAAAAGATCATTTCTCGAACAAAATATTAGTTTAGTAACCTTGGAATTACTATATATATTCATAAGTTTTACAATAGATCGTAAAATGGAAAACTAAAACAACATTGTTTCCATAGGAAAAACTGAGATCCCACTGACTATCCATACAAGTCAATCATAATATACTTCTTCGAATCATGGGAAAAATAAAACATAGAAATGGGTGAGCTCAGATGCTCTATAAGGATAACAATATAGTGTAAACTTTCATAAATAAGTATAAACATTTAAGGAAATGAATTATACTAAAACAAAATCCTTTTAAACCTGAACATCATCATATTATGGAAAATATAAAATCAAATAATTAAATATACTTATTCACATGGATATTCTAATAGTCAAATAATCACATGAAATATCAACTACCACCTTCATAATGATGGAATTGATAATTCCAGAATTTCATAACCACATAGTCAAAGCCTTGTTCCAAGAAAGTAGTTTGTCTCAAAATACCCAACGATGCATCGAGGAGCGATAGCAGGATCCACCCATCACTTAATAAGTCCAATTCATTCCTCATGTAAAAAGGATTAAACATGACATAAACATTCGTATTAAAACTAGTGTACGAAATGTAAATACTTTATACATTTACCCTGAATGGTAAAAACTAACACATCCATAGTCAAACATATCACATAACATTCAATTCAATATGGAATATTTTTATCATAATAAATAAAATTCAAACAAGTTTAAAATCCATCATGGTATGTTGATATATATGAAAATGATTTGTAAAAATCATTGAGATAAATATCCATTTTTAATAAAAACATTTAAATGTCTCAAAATTTAGAAAGGAAGACATTTAAAGGAATTTTTGATTCAATGTGTCCCATAAGACATTGAAACTGTTGAATGAAATTAACATTTTAAAAACATTCATTTTATTATAAATAAATCCTTAAAACCCATTATGAAAACATGGACATTAATGAGAATGATTTAGAAGAATAAATATTTAAAAAATTTAAAATGTTTTTTTTATAAAAAGTACCTTAAAAACAATACCTTTGATAACTTTTTTATGATACATTGACATGGAAAATAAATATGTCACATAGATACTTATATAAAAACAACCTCAGATAGTAAAGAGATTGTGAAATTAAACCTTAACTTGTACATTTCCTTCTTCAAGGGTAGGTCAACCTCCTGTATAATGGTGAAATAATTTTTATTAAATTATACTAAAATAATATACATTAATATGATATCATATATGATCTTTTAACATTTCAATGTAAATAATATCTTAGTATTATTGTCATTTTGGGTGCCAACTGATTCATTTTCCATTATATGATTTGTTAGGTAATTAATATTTGTTATGGATAGGACATATCTTATTCATATTCAGAATGACATTATGTCATTAAAAATTATTCTAAACCATCTGATGAAAATTATTTTTTAATTGATTACGATGTGGAATCCACTGTAATTCGTATGTACACAAGAGAAAAAATATCATTATTTTCATATTAAAATAATATATAATTTGATTTTATATCATATATATAAAATCATTATCATGATAGATTCCTTATTTATTTAAATTACACATCATAATTATACCCATCCAAATAATAATGTATTGAATAACAATTACACCACGACTTGGAGGCGGTTAGTCGTATGTACGCAAGTATGGTGACATTCCCTTCAAACGATGGATAGAATAATGAATATGTTTGAACCAAATTTATAATAAAATAACAGTATATATAAGATAATAGGGATATTATTTTAGAATGGAAACAACAATAAAAGATGAAATGGAAGAAGAAAGAAACTTGAAAGAGGTGATTAAATATTTACCTCTTCTTCGGATCCTTCATTTTGATTTGGTCAAAAGGTCTCCATAGGATGACTTTATGACTAAATGAAGTCCTATAGGATGAAGGGAGGACAGTTTATATGGTATTTGGGTAGTGGTTGGATGATCCAAATGGCTTTGAAGTAGTGAATTTGAGGGAAGTGGGAGTGACCTTTTTATAAGAGGGGTGTGGGGCACCATAGGAAAAGCAAGAAATATTAATTTATAATAAATATATTTTCGGTTTCAAATAGCTCCAAAATGAATTATTAAATGTAAAAAGTGGATAAGTGTCGAAAAAAACACATCCATTAGGTTTTTGACAGGTTTTGGTCACTATATCAACCTTATCTTTTAGATTTAACTCTTAGGTAAATAGTTTGACATTTACCATGTCCCTTTGTATTTTTATCTAATATGGTTAATAAACATACTATATACTTCCAAGAGAACCCCAAGTGGTTCATTAATGATACACCTATAATTATATAAGTAATTTTTCCAATCCTTAGATATTTAAAAAAAGAATATAAATTAATAATAAAATATTTGTTTTAAAGTCTCATTTATGTCAATTTTGACACTATTTGGTATTTTTTTTCTAAACTCATAAATGCATTATTAATTCAAAAAAAATTCATCAAACCCACCAAAAAATATTATATTAACCTATAAAATTAGTTTAATTCATAAAATGTATCAATTTAATTTTATTTGGATATTTAAAATATCAAATATTTTAATATTTCATTAATTAGATAATTACTGCATCATCATTGTGAAATGAATAAATTAAATTATTTAATGTCTAAAAAATATAAATAAAATACCATTATGTAATAAATATTACTTTAATTATAATGAATATTTATACTCGAATTTAACTAATGTGTAACCATATATTAAAATGGATCAGTTATTAAACATTGAATTTAACACTTTTAACTCTTCTTGGAATTAAATAATAATAAATGTACTAATATAATAACAGTGGACCTAAAGGATAATATTTTATTCCTAAGGTTGTTTCTGTATGAATTATAGTCATCTGATAGAATTAGGTCTTCTGTTAGGGTAATTTAAATATCATTTTTACTTTTAATTACTCTTTTTACTTTTAATCGTGGTAAATAAAAGTCAAAAGTTACTCTTCATCAAAAAATAATTTTATCTCATTGAACCACATTTTACTTAATTATATCAACCATGTCTCTTAGATTTTCAAAAATAAACTCACAGAAGCAGTAAAATTAATTTCTATTTAAGTTTTCGAATGCTTTTAGGAGGTGGGTAAAAGACGGTAAAAAGATGAATAAAATTTTTATATATCTAAAATTATTATAAATTGAATCCAATGAATTAAATTGAACTTATATATTTATTATTTATCTATTTTTAACTAAAATAAAATAAAATAAAATAAATAAGTATTCAAATAAAAATTCATTTTTAAACAATAACTTAGTATTTTTAACTATTCATCAAAAATTGATAGTTATCCGAAAAAATTCCAAAATTTAACCCTAAGAAACTTTTGATATTCTAAATTCAATAATTAAGTCTATTTTATAAAATTAAATAAATATTATTTTTATTTATTAATTTAAAATTAATTCACATTGTCAAAACCAAAAAGCGTGTTTTTTAGAAATAATAACTAACAAAATATTGATACTTTTTTAAGTTCAACATCAATGTGAAATTATTTCCAATAAAAAAATAGTATTAAATGGAAAAAATATAATCTATTTATACAACCAAACATATTAAATTTATAATTTAACACAACAAATCATTTTTATTAAAAATATTTTTTTAGTTAAAATATTGCATTCTTAACTATTCACCCAAATATAAAAGTTATCAGAAAAAACCCCAAGATTTTTTGAAACTAAATTATTCTCTCCTGATTCTAAAGAAGAAGTTTATTCTATCAATTTGATTATATAAAAATTTAAAATATTGGATTTATGAAGTGTTCTCCATAAAAAGGCGGTAAAATCTCATTTTAAAAAAAATAATTCTTTTATATGAAAAAATGATTTTTTTTCATTATGTCTATGAAACTCATTATATAAATTCTAAAATTAAAAGGATTGTATAAATTTCAAAATTTAGTTAATACTATTCATAACATCTTTTGAATGGATAATTTGGTATGTCGTGGTGCGCTAAAACTCAGTTTTGTGTGTAGTTGAAGTTAATTTATTACATTGAAGATATGGCGTACTATGAAATCATGGGGTGTTACATAAAATGCATAAATCATGAAAAAACATTTAAATCAATGACACCTAAACAATATCTATAGATACATCCCTATAAATATAATTCTAAATATCCATATGGATCTCACTAGTGTTATATTATCCTAGTTTTTTATGGTTTAATAAACCATACCATTGATACTAATTATATCGACCCTAGAATAACATATTTGTATATTAAATAACACAAGATGAATATTTAGAACATTAAAAAATTCAAATTTATGAGTTTAGTAATAGTTTAGTGTAATTGGAATCCTAGAACACAATCTTCCAACCACATGAAAGGTCATCAATGTTTCCCGCAAATAACATTCACATTAGTAAGTCTACATAAAACCTTTATTTATAAATATAGAAGTGAAATACAATAAATGGTGATATATGATTCTCTTGAAGGGTAAATAGGGGATATACAAATGAATAAAATGAGAACAAGGGAATGAAACCATGAAAACAACATTTTTATATCATAACCTTTATATCCATGATTATATACAAGAGTTATTATATAATATTGGCAGTTCGTATTACAAGAAACATAAGGTAATCAAGAGAATAATCCATGAGAGTATATAATATTAATAAGTCATAGA
Organism: Viscum album; assembly: GCA_963277665.1. Taxonomy (NCBI): domain Eukaryota; kingdom Viridiplantae; phylum Streptophyta; class Magnoliopsida; order Santalales; family Viscaceae; genus Viscum; species Viscum album. Next base: position 555,976,154 of record OY728160.1, on the reverse strand, counting down.
ATTTAAGAAATACACATAATAAATAAAAACAATATATCATGGCTACATAGTAATACAATTATAACATGTTAGGGAAGAGAAGGAAACACATGTAACTACTTATTTGTAGGCATGAAATACAACTAGATTACCCTATTGTTTTTTGGATTTCTCTAAATCCTACATAGCCACATGTTTTTAAGCATGGGTAAAAACTTGTGAACCCTCTTGTTTTTAGGCTTAGACTATAACACATGTACAATTTTGTTTCATGGTTTGGTCTAAAACAATTGAACATAATTGTTATTATTCCTGGTCTATGACCCATGTATTCATTGAGATTATACTCTATTTTTATTTACCCAATGAATTATAGGGATATATAGGACCCACCAGTAATATAATTAAATCATATATATCTGTGCCATAATATAATAAAATATTCATCATATCACGGCCCATAAATGTTTTATGGTTTCATTAAATTCATAACATAACCTATGAAATTAAATAGGTATCATAAATATTTAATAATAAAAAACTCTATTTAAATTATATAGGTTCTATAAAAATTTTATCTTAATGATATTTTTGTAAGAATGTGGGTTAGAAAATCATTTATCATTTTATAACCAGTGGATGAGAAATGGGTTTCAGAAACCTCATGCAAAAAAACATAAACCATTTGGAAACAAAATATGAATTTTATCCTTGTATCATATCACTTTAAAATCAAAAACTATATGAAATTATTTTATATAATTTATATAAATATTTTGAAATAACAAATCCATCATTTCATAAAGAGAATTTATTTTCAATGAAGATCCATTTCCTAACACATTTTCCAAAAATTATTTTTTAATAAATAATGTTATAAAATATAATTTGAAATATTTTTCTTATAAAAAAATAATTAATCATTGAGAAAATAAATTTTTAGAATTAATAACATTTTGAAAACCCTTTTTGTTGAAAAAAATCTTGAAAAAAATAATAGAATCTTGAAAACATTTTGAAAATATTCTTCTATAATAAAATTAAAGGGAAGAATGATTTTTTTTGTAATCATTTTACTTTTTAAAAATAAAAATACAAATCAATAATGAATGTCTAAAAACAAATTTATTAACATATTTTTTTAAATATTAATATAATACAAATAATAGAATTTTCAAAAACATTTTGAAAACCTTTTCATTTATAATATATTTTAAAAATTATACAAGAATCATTGAATACACTTTTAAAAACATTTTAATAAATCAATACATTTAAAAAAATTCATGAATATGTGATTTAAATTTTATTTAAAATTATTTTTACATGATATTTTGAAAAAATGTTTTTGAATGAACACATAATTTCGTCCGAAGGGAGAGATAACGTTAGATTTTATTAAAAATGCTTTTTAATTATAGTAAGTATCATTAAGTAGAAAATACTATTGTTTCTCAATGATATATTGAATTACTAAAGGATTTAAAAATTTATGATATTCCTAAAGTTATTTATAATAATATTTAATCAATAGGTTCATAATGATAAAAAATATTAATAAACAATGTTATATTAGAAATTAAATATTACCACTTTGGTAACATTGAATCATAATCCCCATGATAGAATAAAATTATAGGAATCTAAAAATATCACTATGGAAAAATACTCATGATATAACATGTAAAATAGTAGTATATACACCAAATAGATGAATACATGTAAATAACATGGAATGTTTTGCAAATAATGGAAATTGAGAAAAATCACTTAACCAATTTTATCACTTATGATCCATAAACTCAATGAAATTAAGAGAATAAAATGGATATATATAAATTACTATAAAATTTATTATAATATTAATTGAATATATTAATTGGTACTATAAAATCACTTACTACATGAGTGACTTTTTAATCTCATGGGACATTAAAGATTTAAATAAATTAAAATATTTTAATTTCAAATAATATATGAAATTAATTATATAAAATTTCATATTTCATTATATACAACACATAAAATAGTGGTTAATATAGCATATGTCTCTATGAAACAAAAGTTAGATGATAAAACCAGTATGTAAAGACATGAATTTATTTGTAAACACGAAAACCTCATATATAATAGATATAAATTTAACATATTGAAAATGGGACCATATTATCATATAGAATACCAAATTTAATTTTATTATAAATTAATATTACCAGAAACAATTCCATGTTAATGGTACATTTTTGTGTAATATCCAAATTGTTTATCATATATCTCTTTACTTGTTCTCCTTGAACCTCTTGCGTATATAATAATTAAATTATATTAATAATTTAAATAATTATATAAGTTTAAAATATATGTTTTATATAAATATTTATAATAATATATAATGCTAAAAAATAAGAAATGGAATACACGGTTCATGGAGACAGTAGGCTGTACATACACATGGACATAGTTTTTATTTCATCATATTATTGAATGAAAGAATGCAAATCGAATATATGTATTTATAATTATATTATTTGTAAAGTAGAATTATTATTTCATATATATCATATATGTTAACTATACCCATCCTTAATATATTTCATGTAATGTGTGATCGAATCACATAATTTTGAGGATGTGGTAATCAGAATGCCCAAAAATGAACTTATCATATACACCAAAAATTGAACGAATGAATTACGTGTTGATTAATAATTTCTAAAAAATAAATTCAACATAATTATAATTTATATCAAATAAAAATTGTATGTACATCATAATTCACAATCATCATTGGTTTGAAAGGGAAAAACTAATGACATCATTCTGTCTGACATTAGTCGGTTGTACAAATGAACTGTATGTTTTTACACATTTGATGGATGTGTGTATAGGTGTTGGCAGAATAAATATAAAAAACATATTTTTATATTTAGGATACTTAAATTACTAAATAATAATATAATAATAATAACATTATATGAGGTGAATGAAATAATAAATAAATGCATGTTGATGAATGTTGCCTCCATTTTTGAGTAACTCCTTGAAGTTTTCACCAATGATATTCTATAGAAGTTTTTATTCCCAAATTGTGGATTCTATGATGAGGATAGGTTTTTTGGAGTTTAAATGTTATGGATTTGGATGAGAAAATGGTATTGACAAGTGGGACTAAATTATGGAGTGAGTATCTTTTATATTAGTGAATGAGTAGTTTTATTGTAAATATTAAAAGGAAAACACTATTGAGTGGTATCCTTGACATAATGTGTCTCCAATAATTATTATATTTAGGTAAAATAGGTTTAGTTTTATAATTATTTTCATAAAATTCCTTTTTACAGGTTTATATATTATTTGGTCTCTTAAAATAATGTTAACCAACTATGTAATCATTCATTTACCATAACCATTTTATTAATTTTAAATAATTTCACAAATCAATTTGTTAAAATAAATAAATGTACCATATTATACATTTTAAATTACTCATATTTAAAACATGTAATTCTTTTTTACCAAAATATGATTAGAGAAGTGGCATAAATTAAATTATAAAAATATCTAGTAGGTGTGATTGGAATTCCTTTTTTTAATGTATTACGTACAAAATATTGAATTGTTTTTATATAAAATATAAATGTCAGAATGGTCTAATGGGATAATTAGATTAATATTTTTATTATTGATCTAAATATATTTTAAAAATAATTTAAAATAAAATTTATTTATAAAAAAGTTATATGGAAAATCAATTCTCAATTGAAATTCAGTTTTCATTCACTATTTATCAAAATATGAATAATTTTTAATCAAAAATACACTAATGTAAATTATTTTATTATTATTTGAATAATAATTTTATTTTATAAATTATAAATTATAAATTTGTCATAATTTGATTGAAAATAGGTTCTCCATTTAAAACCAGTAGTATTACTTTTGAAAAATTAATATATATTAGTAATATAATTGTATATATTTTTATTTTATTCCTATAAAATCAATTGAATGATTATCAAAAATATCAATTGAATAAAAATATGTATACAACATAAAAGATTTATAATGTTTTTTAAATTTACGGAGATAAATTTTTGCTATGTAAATTGAAAAATAGTTTTCATAGAAATAAAATTACATCATTTTAAAATAGTTTCTACATTCATTTCTAACTAATTATTAACTAAAGTAATAATTTTATACATTCTTATATATCATATTTTATTGATTTAGTTAATCTGGTCTATAAATTAAATTCAAACTTATTTTTGATAAATATAATATTTTTAAATGTCTATATTAATAGTATATTTTGGTTCGGTGAAACATGGCCTTTCATGTAATAAATGATATAAATGAAATAGAGAATTGTGTGTAACAAAATGAAAAAACAATTTGTTATCTAATAAAATTTAATATATGTGTCAAATGTAGTGAAATCATTACATGTGTTGCATGAAATGAAAAAAAAATTAGTTCTTTGGAATAACCGATGATATATTTATTGATATGTGAAATGAAAATTTTCAAAAGGAGTAAATTAATTTGAAAAAAATATTCCACACATTTTTGGGGTGTTACTTCAAAAAGGTGTCAAGCCTTGGTAATGGGATCATTCAAGGGACTATATATCTCATCTTAGAGGTTAAACACAAGCTACCTTTTAGGATTTCTATTTTTGATGGTTTCTTATTTAATTTTGATATTTTTTTACCTTGGGTGATGCAATTGAAATTGTGTATAGTATTATAGAGAGATTCCTCCATGATGATTCATTGTTGTAAGTTGATATAATGACATTGGTGAGAATTCACATACGGAAAATGGAATATATTCATTTTTGGTTCTACGAGATAGGATAAAGGAGTGGCTCCATGATAATTTATATCGTTTTATATATTTTGTGATAGGATACATTGGATGGGGTACACTAAGTATGTTTTTACCTGAATTGGGAGTTCTTGTTACTGAACCATCAAATCTTTACTAGAGAAGGTGGTCATGAGGCTTTTTAGATTTGTATTGAGTCTATCTTGTTGATCATGTATTACTTAACGTATTTTTTAAAGAACGGTGTTATGTAATAATCATTCATGTTGCAATATATAAATAGGATCTTCTATTATATTGAGTATTATTCTGGGAATTTGGAGTGTATGGAATATATGGATCTTTGAAAAAATTTAATAAAGAATATATTCATAGATACTCAGATGCAGGAGAGGGGGATATGCAATATTTTATTAATATTACCCATGTGAATTTGTTTGTTATGTATTATGTTTGTCAATTCACATACATCACTATTTTTTCCAGCACTTGTAGGGGATGAAAAAATTGGGGTGAAATGATTCTAGGATGGTATTATATGTCAGATTATGTCCCATGTGAATATATTATATTAATGATGTTTCTTGAGGTAGTGAATCATGATCTCATTTATTATTGTATCCTGAAATAGAATTTTACTGTTGGATAGAAAATATCATCCTACTTATCTATAGTTGGGTCCTACAACAATAATAAATGTTTTTATTTGGGTATTTACCAAGGTTATGGTGGGAGTAATATCTAAGGAAGAGTATTATACTTGTATGGATGTGGTTTTTTTATTTTCTATTAGTGTGGATAGCTCGTTCAACTATGCATTCATTGACTTATACTGATAATGTATTCAAAATATTATGAGGTATGGGAAATTTTTTTTTAAATCATCCTGTAGTAGATTGATAGTGATGGAGAACCACTGAAAAAATAGTTTGTCGGTAGTGTACCATGGGAAGTATATCTATCTCCTAATTGAGATTTTATAGAAAAAACTACTAAGGGTGGATAATGAGGTGACTAAAAACAACGGAATCAATTTATGTAGAAAATTGTTGTTCATGAGGTTCGGATATGATTATTATATAGAGGGATAATTCAGTTTCAAGCTGTTCAACCTATAACCAGAAGTTATGGAGAGGAACCATCTATTTTTTTAGGTATTATTCATGTAACATCCTTGTTTATTAGTTCATTGTATTATTCTAAATCCTTATATTATTTTATCTCAACATAGTTGGTAAGTGATTTGGTTGCATTAATGATTTCTTATACGGTTTTAATTTATTCGACACATAATTATGGGTGAGATCAGGGGGAATATAGTGATGTAAGGATTTATACGTTAACATAGATGGGAACAATCTCCTTCATTAATTATTCATTCTTTAAATTTTGGGTTTTCACATGATACATGGTTTATCATTATAATTGTGTTATAATTATCTCAGATATAGTTATCATTCGAGAATGAGTGTAACATATTTTGATGGTTATTTTTATGTTCAACATGGAGAATGAGATATACTAAAAGATGGTGCGGGACATGTCATTCAAAATTTTTTTGAGTTAAAATCCCAATTTTCATGTCAGATGCTAAGTGATGGGATATTGAAGCATGGTATCATCCCACATATAGTGGATTCATTTGAGGACTTCTTTCATGATAATTTCTTATGGTTTCCACTTAAGAGATTGATTGATCTTGCAATTACGTTGATTTCTAATGATAATGAATATTCTATTCCTCTATATATATTGTAACCATTAAAAAACAATTAAATAAAAACTCATTTGGATGATATAAAAGATAAAATATTCACCCATCTAAGTACATCATTTTTGGGATCTACATTTTTGCTTCATAATACAGAAGGAATATCCTATCACATATGTGTTGGCTATCAAATGTTAAACCAGTTGGTTATTAGGAACCGACATCCTCTCCACATATCAATGGTCTATTTTTAATTATGAAGGATTCATATGTGTTAACCAAGATTGATTTAATATATACGTATCACCATTTGAGTGAGATTCTTTATGATATACCACTATATTATTTCAAAATAAAAATGGTTTGTATGAGGTTATTAAGATTTTGTTTCTATTATGAATCCTAGATGTAATGTTATTGGAATTAATGATCTGAATATTCCACCCATATGTGGATTATGTTTTTGTTCTATTCATTAATGACATCATATTTTACTCCCTCACTCATGGGAATAAGTCCTAACATCATGAAATCATCCTAATAACACTAGGAGAGAATCAACAAAAAGCTATAATATGAATGTTAAATTTCTAGATTTACAAGGTAAATTTCATAGGGCAATTCAGTTGAACAAAAAAATATAGTCATTGAAAAAGTAGCAGTGGTTATTTCATCAGATAACCTGAAAAATCATTTTATACAATTCTTGTTGGGTTTGAAAATATACTAGTGATAGGTCATCAATGTCATTTTACAATTATATGTGTGAATCACTAAAATGAACAAAAAGGATTTGATGTTTGAGTGGCATCATACATGTGATATTTCCTTCTAGGAGAAAAAGTAGAATTTGTATATTATAGTATTTATAATTTTACCTCACCTGGGAAAGAAGTATACATTGTTTTATGTCCACTCCTTCATTGGGATTTGGAAGGTGTTGATGCAAATAGATTAAGATATTGCGTATATATTATGATAGTTGAGGCCACATGAGAATAATATACATATTCATAATATATAACTAATGACTGTGGTTTTTGAATTACAATGTTGGTGGCACTATCTAATGAGTGAGAGTTGAAAAATTTATACTGATTATTTTATATAGAAATGCTCCTTTTATCAACATCATTTCATTCTCTGGTATAGAATATTGGTTGAGCGTATGAAATAATTTTATTATTATCTATCTTATACACTAAGATAGGGAAATAATGTTACTGATTAATTGTGGAATATGACACAAACATTGAAATTATACGATTCTAGTTTTGAGTTGAAGATGATTTAATTGTTCTCTAAGATGCAGAAATGTGTTCCTGAGTAGTGTAAAAAGATAAAAATTATGTATTTATCTGTAGATCCATATTTTCTTGAACCAGTTTAAGAAGATACAATATGAGGAGATTGAGTGTCAAGTTTTGATGGATATCACTGAAGCTGTTTAGTTTCCTCATGATTGGTCAATTGAGGAATGTGAGATTAATTATGATTACGTACATGTTCTAGTACCCACTACTATAAATGAAGAGTTAATTAGTTTTTTCTATTCTCTGATTTGGGGAGTTCACTATAGTGTGATGAAAATGTACCATAATATTTATATATGCTTTTAGTGGTTGGGAATAAAATGTGGATCATAGGTTTTAGGATGCAATGATACAACTATAAATATTTTATGGTTGAGAATCAACATCTTTATGGCCTACTACGCCCATCTCTCATTCCAAAATGAATTTTAAATATTGTAACCATGTATTTTTTGGTGGGTATACCATAGAAATATTATAGAGTTTTTCAAAAAGGATGATTTTGGACGGTTTTACAAATCTATCCTATTTTATACCAATTCTAGATGCATTTAGCGTAAATAAATCTGGTGGAATATTAGTTCAATAGATTGTACAATTTTATGTAGTGAATAGAAATATAGTTTCATATTTTTATCATAATTTTATATTACACTTCGAGAAATTATTTCCCAGGGCGCATGGTAGTATATTATTATTAGTATATATTTTAACCTATAGATAGTTGATAAATCATAATGTACATTCTAGGTGTTTTGGGAAATGTTGAGAGCATGTGTCATGGATTTCATTGAATCATTGGAGAATTAAAATGAACATGTTGATTTCTTATATCAATATATATCACACATTATTTTATATGGATACATATGAGGAGTTGTATGAAAAAAAATAAATATCACCATTATGTTCGATGGAAGTAGGAGAGTTTGTTTTTTTTTTGGCCCTATCTCATTCGGGAGATATTAAAAGGGGTTCAGTTGATCCAAATGTTTTTGTCTATGGACTACTGTAAACATAATTCATAAACTAAAATACATCATGGATATCATGAGATTTTGGTATGTGGATGTGTGTTCCATTGAGTGTTAATGCGTGATTTTCATCATCAAATTGGGTAACAATGAAAATCTAAACCTAGATTTGTCCATCCATTTATTATTTTAGAGGGAATAAGACTAGTAGCATATCGGTTTACTCATACACTATGGTATTGTGTTATAAAGGATTTATTTTCATGTGTTATGGATTTAACCATATCACCCAGACCATTATCACTTCACAGATGTTGAATAGGAAGGGCTTCTGGATGTTCCATCCCCTACATAGTGTAACACCTCAAGATATTTCATAATTATTTTGATTTAATTTAATCTTTTTGATATTGTTCACTTCATGCAACACTGAGTATAGTTTTTTATATTGAATCATTAAATTTTTATTTCATTATAAAAAAACCCCTTGAATCACAAACTACAAAAAACACTTATATTATCTATCGTTACATGAAACACTATGTTTGTCTTTCATTACACAAAATACTGAGTCCATTCGGTTTCTTGTGTTACACACAAGGATAAGGTTTTACCAAACCACAATATACTATTAATATAATTAATGTAATAATATTACACATACCAACTCCTCATTTGAGTTGAGATTATTAATATTATTAACTATATTGTGAAAATATTATTTATACATGTCTAAAAAATGCATACATTTGTTATCAACTAAAATAATTTCATGAAATAACTATTTGAAAATAAATAAACATCTTTTCTAAGAAATTTTTTTTCAATATAAAAACACAATTTTACCTCAATAAATTAAAATACCAATTTTGAATAATTTTGTAATTAATATATATATTATATGTTGAATCATTTTTTATACCCATCCAATAGATATAATAGGTATAAGCTATAAATAAATAATATTTTATGAACAAAAATATGTAATATTGTAGAAGTTAATTTTACCACATTTTAATGGAGAACCCATTTTCAATATGATAGATGAAAAATTAATAATTTGTTTCTGAAAAAAACTTTATTTCTGAAATAGTAACATAAAAATAAGATTAATGTAAATGTTTGGTATTTTTATATGAAGCATTATTTTTGGATAAATACTGAAAAAATGTTAATATTAAATCAAAATTTATTTTTCTTATAATGTAATTATATATTTATATTATATTTTAGTATTGTTTTATTTTTAAATTGATCAATTTTTCCTCAATTAATACCATATATGTCCATATCTTCAATTTCACATTAAAATTGTATATAAAACATTTAATATATTTGAATATTATTACATTAAAAATCATCATTGTTGTCCCAACTACGAGATTAAATTAAAATTAATTTCTTTAAAATTTATGACTAGTATTTGGAGAAATGGATTATATATTTTTCATCAGAAATATATATAATTTCTATAAAGTTAAAATTTTTATTGACCAATAATTTTTTTCAATGTGATTAAATTTATTTACAGCATGTAATAGAAAACATACTTTAACAAAGGACTTAACCATAAACATAATGGAAAAAATGACGTGTAATATTCTCAAAAATTAATTTAGTGTCCATACGTTGATCCTATAATCCCTTGTTACTAATTTGGATTATTATTTGAGGTATTTTCGGAAGGAAAAAGGAGGAATCAAATCAAATTAAAAAATTTAAAATATTAAAATCCTCCTCCACAATAAAAATAACTCATCCAACATAATTATTAACACATATAAAGACATTTCCATCACTAAACATCTTCTAAAAATAAAACCAAATATCCCTAAATTCCTCCAATTAGCCTCACATTGGGCATAAATCCATCTAAGGAATCCCTTTGGTTCAAACCCAAAAGAGTTACCCAATATAAGAGGTTACATCTATCCTCAATATCCAATGTTTTATTTTCATTATCCCCCACCTCCAATATTCATATCAAATTTTTATACAATAACGTTTGTAACACCCCAAGATTTTATAGTGTGTTATTTCTTCAAAATAATTCAATAACTTTCACTACACGCAACACCAAGTTCAATCGCACCATGACTTACCAAACAAGCTGTTCAAAAGAGGTTATGAATAGTGTTAACTAAATTTTAAACTTTATATAATCCTTATAATTTTAGAATCCATATTATGAGTTTCTTAGACATAATGTAAGAACAAATTCATTTTCAGTATTTCACTTTTACCAAATTTTAATAGTGAACCCTTTTTAGATACTATATTTTAAACATTTTGACTAAATGGGGACATCAAAAATTTAAAATGAAACATCCCAAGCTTCCACGGTACGCTAGCGTGTGTTGTACGCAACACCGAGTTCTAACACACCGTAACCAATCAAACTAGCCATTATGAATAGTAAAACCTACTTTTTGAAATTATATATATTTTATATTTTAAAATGGAATTCATTTTTGGATTCGGAATATCGAATTTAGCCTAAGGTGAAATTTTGGTACATTTCGGATAACTTTCATATTTTGATGAATAGTGAAAATTACTAAATTTTAATTAAAAACAACTTTTTTAATCAAATTAATTACTAGTGATAAAATATGAATTTGAGTGGTTTTAAAGTATATTTAGAATATATTTTTACCATTTAATATAATTTTGGTCATTGGACATAATTTTACAATTAAACCGAACATAAACAAGTGTCAATCTTTTGATAGTTATTATCTCTTAAAAACACGCTTTTTGTTTTGACAGCGGAAATTAATTTTAAATTAATTTCTGCCACTTCTGTGTTTTGAATTTAGGAAAATGGATTCCATATTTGTAATCAGGATGTTAAAATTTTGTAAATAGGTAACTTTTATTTTTACACATTTTGAATAATTACTGCGGTAAATATTTTATTTACCATGGTTAAAGGGTAAATCCGGTAAATAAGGGTTAAAAAATAATATTATAATAATACAAAATTAACCTAAAACGTGTCTTAACCTTATTGGTGGACACATACCCGACCATGAGCATCCTTGGATCAATTTGGGGACCCCTTGGAGCCACTTGTATGTGGTAGGGACACTTTATATTAATAAAGTTAAAATAAAAATAAAAATGGCATAAGCTTACATCTTTTAGAAGAACAATTTTTACATAGGGTTATACATGTTGGATTTTCGATTATAAATATTCATTAGAACGCTAAAACGATTTCCTACATAATGATATTTTATTTATAATTTTTAGACATCAAATAATTTAAATTATTAATGACACAATAATGATGCAATGTTTACCTCATTAATAAATCATTTAAATAAATAAGATTATAATGATTACAATATTATCTAAAACCTGTCCAATTATTATTGGTTGATGTTATTTAGAATATGAGTCATCTTATCTTTTACCTCAATGATTTTTGGACCATTATAAACCGAATATAATTATATTATAAAGTAATACTTTCACTCTTTCCTAAAGAGCCCCTCTTCTCCCTTATAAAAGGAGACCACTTCTACTCATTCCTCACACCTCTCAAGCCACTTGGCTCGTCCAAACTCTGCCCAACTAAGCTCCCCACATCCCTCTCCTCCTCCTTGAAGCTTCCCCTTAGGCAGAAAGCATTTCAAGAAGTCCTTTGGTTCCAACCAAAGCGAGTTACCTAAATTAAAGGTAACGATTTCTCTTAAATTATTTTCATTTATTTTGCTTCTCCAAGCCCCAAACTCTTTTTATTTCCTTTCTTTTGTAACAACACCAGTATCCACAATATACTAGGATGTTGTTATAAGAAGGATTCAAACTACACAAACACACAACTCCATCTAATGGATGATGAACATAATGTTTCTGTGGATGGCAAACTAATGCCTCACGAAACGATGATTGTTCAAATACATCTTACCGCCTCTCATGGTGGCCATTATGATGGAACTGTAATTAAATATGATATTAATGATATACATTTTATATATAAGATTCTGTAATTCCATTTTATTTCATATCATTATTCGTTTCATGTTGTATATACATACGATAATTTCATTTGAGGAAGTGCGGACTACCGCCCCCTTAAAATGATATGACTCGTTCATACCACACATTGAACGTATAAAGGACGGTGTTAATGAACTTAAGTAACATATATAAAATATTATATTATACTGGAATAGTAATATACCTATGTATCATTTGGATTTGATTCTTTTAAGATAAAAATTAAATGGAAGTAGCGTTCGTGCGTACGTACGGACTACCGTCTCCACGAACCTGATAAGATTCATTCTCCATCGTATCCATTCAAGTCTTATTCTCATTTTAGGGTTAAAAATAATGTCAATATCATTCTGATTATGAATAAGATATAATCTATCCATTACAAACATGTCTTACGTAACCAAATATTTAAGAAGAACGAATCGATTATCACCCGAAACGACGATAATACTAAGATATTATTAATAAAGCAATGTTAAAAGATCATATATGATATCATATTAATGTATATGATTCTTGTATAATTTAATAACAATTATTTCACCATTATACAGGAGGTTAACCTACCCCAACCAAGGAAAAGTACAAGGTAAGGGTTTATTTCACAATCTCTTCATTATCCGAGGTTGTTTATACGTAATAATCTACTGAGATATCTTTATCATCCACATCCATGTTTCTTAAAAATGTATTTCAAAACATTTTTACTATTTACAAGAATATGGGTTAAAGTCATTTATACCCCTGTTTTACTTTTTATAAGAGGTTTATAAAGGAATCTTTCCGTCGTTTTCAAAACAAGGTCCTTTTTAACCTTTACGACAGAATTGAGGTAAGAATGTTTTTTTTAACTTATACGGCGGGTGAGGTTATTTTACGCCGTTATAAAATCTTCAAAGCTTTCCTTACAAGCTTATAAGAATATTTTCAAAGAAAATGTTTTATTTTATATGGATCTTAAATGATTTCAAAATAAAAGGAGATATTTTTTTAAAAAGAATTTTGATTTCATCTATGTCAACATCCTTTGATGGATTTTAAGATTATTTGATGTTGATTTATTATGATACAAAACTTCTATATTGTATTGAAGGTTTTGTGATATGTTTGACTATGGATGTGCTATTTTTATACCATTCATAGTTTATGGTGAAATTATTGACATTTAGTATGCTAGTTTTAATACGAATGTTTATGTTATGTTTAAACCTTTTCATATGCGAATGCATTGGACTTAATAAGTGACGGGTGGAGCCCGCTATAGCTCCTCGATGCATCGGTAGGTCTCATGAGACAAACTAGTGTCTTGGCACAAGGCCTTGACAAAATCTTATTTGTAGTCTTGGGACGAGGCCTTGGCTATGTGGTTATGATAGTCTGGCATTATGCATTCCATCATTATGAAAGTGGTTATTGATTTTGCATGTGATTATTCGATTAGTAGAATAACAATGTGAGTAAGTAAATGGCATTATTTCATTTTATTTATGCCATACTATGTTAAATTTTCAAGTTTGAAAGGCTTTTGATTTAGTTATACATTGCCTTAAAGGTTTATTCTTATTTATGAAAGTTTCCGCTATATTGTTATCCTTACTGGGCATTTGAGCTCACCCCTTTTCTATGTTTTATTTTTCCCAGGAAGTGAAGAAGTAAATTATGAATGACCTGCAGGGTTATTATGTGGGGATATGAGTGTGAATTATGCAGACATTATGTTGTTGTAGTAGTTTTTTTCATTTTATGATGTAATGTAAAACTTATGAATATATCTAGTGTTTCCAAGGCTACTAAACCAATCGGTATTTCGAGTTTTGATCTTTATTGTGATCATGCCAATGTTATGTAATAATGCACCGTCTCTGGGTAGCTGGGGTCGGGGCGTTACAACGTTAGTATCTGAAATATACTTATATGTTGTTATTTTAATTTTTCAACCTACAGTTACACCCAATTCCATCTAAAGGGTAACTAACATACCATTCTTGTATATGGAGAATAACTACCTCACAATTCAACATGTGAAAGGTATGAGCTGTTCTCATAATATGTTTTACACTAAAATTATGATCCATGATTATATTTATATTGATACCATTAATACGTGGAGAATATTTCATATTCTGGTAAAGGGGTCTTATGGAAGATGATGGTGAATCATGAGTAATGGTTTGAGAATAATTTTGAATGAATGATGTATATATGATTTGGAATTAAAACATTATGTTATATGAATAAAAAAAATATATTTATTTTTCGAGTCTATTTTTCATCATGTATTTGAAAGGATATGTTCAATAGTGATGATGACATAGATATGTGATTTAATGAAAAGTTGAAGTTTTTAATATGGTAATGTAACCCTTAACATGATCCTGAGGAAGAAAATTTTATATTTTATATTGATAAAGAGATGATGAAATTGATAAGGAAATTTTGAATTTATATATGACAATAGAAATGATTACATTTTAGTGAATTTTTTTTATTATTTTTAATGGATGAATTTTACAAAATCATGGATTTATGTATTGTATCTTGTAATCATTAGAATAAGGAATAATTCATGTTTTACAGAAGGATTTATGGGAATTTTCATTATTACAATGATTCAAGAGAATATAGGATGTTGATAATAACAAGTTTATAATGTGACTACCATGTGTTAGATTGAAATACACGAGGGATCATTATATTTTTGATTTAGTGAACTTAATTGTAATGTTTTATTTTTTCTTCTTTCAAAGGGTTACATGTGGACAATTTTTGCAATGGTTTATGGTAAACATCCGATGAGGTTTTATGGATTAAATTATTTTCATATAATATAGTGATTAATATATATTAGATAACATATAATAACCATTTTTTTATGATTAAGGATAATGGAATGACCTATCATTATATTTATGAACATCATGACGTGAAGGTTGTTTATGTGTGGAAAACTTATCTTCATATTTATTGAAACAAGTGAAGTGGAAATTGATCATGTTAAAAGGTAAAATTTTAGTGAATCATTTATCTATATATTATCATTTCTATTCCACAACTCTTGGGAAAGTATCTTGATACCAAAAAGGTTATCCTAGAACATTTTTTATGAATCAAATAAAAACATAGGTAATGATAAATTTATGGATTTTTTGTTTAAAGAATTCTATTAATCATACTCTCTAACTCCTTGAATTAGAACATGATGGTTAAATATATCTTCCATATACATTTATAATCATTCCACTAATGTTCTATAATATTTAATCTCTTATAAGGGATACATTTTGTAACCCTAATGTTTTCCAACGGAAACATTTTTAATTATTTATTAGTATTAATTTTTTTGATCTGAGGATTTATTAAAGGAAATTTGAAATTTTGAAAAATAAATTACCCAGATGTATTTCAAGTGAGAAATTTAGTTTATAGGTGGTTGAATATAATACGTAACTATTTTGTGATTTTTTTTTCAATTTCAGTTCACCATGTTTATATATTGTATTTCACACAACACAAAATATAATATTATTTATTTTAACATTTTGTTTGTATTAAATTATCTGTAACACCATGTTAATCAAGAATTACATGAAAAAATTATATTTTTTTCTTGATACATGATACAATGTGTTTTTCATGTATTACGCACAATAATGAGTCCATTTGGTTGCATGTGTTACGTGCAATACTTTTTTTTCCATGGTACAATATACTATCAATATGAATAGAAAAATATTATTATAGTTATCACCTATCCATATATTGTGTAGTTATGAATATGAATATCTAAACTATAAAAATGATACGTACATATATAGATAAAATGAATCCATATCTTATCAATGTCATAACCCATGCTAAGATGTGGATCACACCCTAACTACCATGTCCCACCTCCATATGCCATGGTGTGGAGACTAGAACCAAAATAATAACTAAAAATTGATTCCATTTACTAAGTAAATATATGAAAAAAAAGACCATGTCTGTGAAAAAATTCATTGGAAAGAGTTAAAGATACAACACTTCTATAATGTAAACCAAGCATTCATGAATATGTATACAATTAAAAAGTATTGTAGTGTAAAATGAAATTTATGGGAAAAAATACATGGTCGACCCAAAATATGTCCCAATATGATGAAACTAGAATGGTAATCAAATTAGAGGCCCTAGATCTGGAATCCCAAGTTACAATAACCATATGGGGGCTATGGAACCAGTATCCCTAAGCTTCTATGATATCATGGATGACCAATCATCAACATTTGACCTGAAATGTGTGGGAAAATCCCATGTAGGATTGAGTTTATAAATACACATTAGGAATCCTTGAATATTTAATTGTGTAGTACAAAGTGTAAAAATTGTAAATAAATATATTAGAAAACATGATAAAAGATAATGTGAAAGAGGACAACTCAACCAAAAATGAGAGTGAAATAAATCCCATCCAAACATAGGGGTTTGAAAACTCTGAGTAGATGAATTAACAATCAATTATTTTCCACCTATAGTACGCAATTAGACTCATATTGTAATAATAAAATACATTGAAATCATGTTCCACACCCTACATGTCTTCGTCTCTATAGAAAAGAGAGGAATAAAATCCACTATGTTGACACCTAAGGGAATATATTTTTAGTCAAAATTATACATAATTTTTTATTAATTGGGATATTAATCTATCATCTAGGTCCAGGTATAAGAGTTTCCAATTTGTTCAAAAACTTTTTCATTGATACCCATCATCTCAAACATCTAACCAGAAGTATACAATATAGTCACATGACAAATCATCACTACTCCACATAGTTGAGGGGAAACATACTCAAACTAAAGGAATCATTCACTAGTACGTTAGGGGGGTTCCAATCTAGAAGATTTCGAGGACACCACTACACATATTTCTTTAGGAAAAACTTAGTATTAGTTAAGGATACCATGTCCCAGCTATGTTGGAAGGTCACCTCAGTATATATTAAGGATTCCACTACCAAACAAAGATGAAGGGTAAAATATGAATCTGTTGAGGACTCCACTTCTAATCTATGATGGAGTTTCAATATGGTATCCAACCAAGGAACCACTATATAGCTATGTTGGGAGGTCAAATAAGTATTTTTTTGGACTCTTCTGCCATACTTTGATGGAGGGTGAAATTAGTATCAATCAAGGATTCCGCTTCCAAGCTATATTAGATGGTAAACCTGATATTCATCTAGGAAACCACTACCACACTATGTTGGCGGGTCGTATCAGAATCTATCTAGGAATCTAGTTCCCAGCTATGATTGATGGTCAACATATTAAGTTCATCAAGTAAATCTATTATGGAAATAGGATGGAGGGTACCACTCAAAAGGTTCCAAGTTATCATGTGTGACTGCTACTGTCTTTGGGGGTCCCCATATTAGGCTTTGTGCCCATAACATTTCACATCATATTATTTAGGCAAAAAATGATGGAATCATTTTTTACAACATGGAAAAACTCTTTGGATAAGCTAATCTCAGTCCAATATAAGAGTTCAAAATAATGATAAATAAAAGATTAAATTTTCATTAAAATATGGAATGTGGTACACAACATGTGGGGGACCCCAAAAGTTTGTGGTCATGCTCATTTACTGTGTGTTGTCCCTATATTAAACACAAATTCCACCCCATGTAGTAGTACATTCCGTGTATGTAGAATACATGGGTTTTACCAACTATCTATGATCATCAATTGTGATGTTGGTATTATCAATTTATCAGACCCCATGTACTATATACACGACATGTTTCTACACCTGAGGTGCCACCTAGGTGAACTAGCCATGTTTGTTTACTCAAGTACACTACCATATACATTTCCTTTTACTCCCAAATGGAATCCGACATGTTTGATCCTTCAAATGGTTTGTACACGCTGTGTATGTGGAATACATGGCTTTTCCCAACTATCCACCAACACTAAGGGACCACATGCCGAGTGTTCATCCCACTATACAGTATCTAGTCTAGTTTCTCAAAATATTATCATATTTTATATTTGTGCCTATAATAAGGTTGTTATTTTATATACATTACCTCAAAATTTGAATGGATTTCTAGATCATTCCATGATTTATTTTTCGGGCAATCATTTACTAGAAATCATCTCCAGTTTGAGTTTACACTGATCAATACAGTGATGAACATCTCAAATACTTCCAGTATAAATTATTCAACAACTGACCATAAAAATATCATCCAAAATTTAAACAATCCTCAACCTTATCTCTGATTAAAAATACATTCTCATGTTATTAATCTATCGTAATTATAAGATTCGGATCGGTCATAGTACAACCCAACAAGGAGAAAAATGGAGCGTAGGGTCCTACTATCAAGAAACGAAAATTAAAAATGGGGTTAAAGGAACCAATTTTTTATAAACATAATCTCTAGGTTTTCCGCTCTAATGATCATGATCATGGATCAAATAATACCAAACCACTGAAATAAATTTGTCTTACTAGTGTGTAGGATGATGATTAGGTAACATTTAGTGAAGATCGATATAAGGGATTGATAATTTTAACCATTTAATCAAATGGGTATAAATCACCAAATTTATGATTCCTACATCAATAATGATTTTCTCTTTCATGAAGAGTAGTCCCAACAACATCCAATAGAATTTATTCCATTCACTCCCTCATAGTGAAATATAATTTTTCATTTCATCACCATCTGCTGATATTGATAAATAGAGGAGGGAGGGGAGAGTCATTGATGAATCTGAGATTATGAGGCAAACCTTGAAAATTTATCCATGATAATAATTTTATAAAAATTTAACTATTAGTCAAAAAATGATTTAATTTATTTGTTTAATAATTAAATAAGTAATTGAACAAACCGCCACTAATTGTGGTGTCCTAATCCCCTATGCTGACCCATTTTATGTTATACATGTTGTCTAAACAAAATTCTATACTCAACTGTGGTACCAAATTTCATATCTGAGCTACCATTTAATACTTATTGAATTTTATTTGTGAAAGTGTATACAATATAAAATTTATTATATATTTAGTTAACAATTATTCCTAGAACAGCAGGCCTCAGAACCACATGTCTTGTCAGTACACAACTCAATATATATATATATATATATATTCAACATTTAATAAGTGAATCACCATTCCTCTAAAACTAAATCTACATCAATATTTTAAATGCAGAAAATAGAAAATAAGAAAAAAAACTCAAGATGCTGATCCCATAATTGGATCTCTCATTCCCACGAACTCTCTGGGATTTTATAATGATTATAAAGCATGTGAACCTAGTGGATTGTTAATCATTGAAAGACCATCTCTTGTAAATAAATTATTACTATCGTGTGATGAAAAATAGTGGATCAATACTTGATTCCCAACATTCCCTTGTTGACAATGTGGAAAGGGCCAGGAACATATCACCTCTGCTCTGAATCATTGAAGGAATCACACATCCTTTCAAGCTATGGGGGTAGGGTCATGTTACAAGAAATATCACTAAACCTATGCGTGATCTGGATCACCCCAATGAACCTTGGAGATAACATTCTTCACCAGCCAAATATTTTTCAATCCTCAACATGTGGAGAATCTCAGGAAAATGTGATCTCCCTTATCAGACATGATGGGGCTACACTGATGATCTGTGAATGGTTCTTATCTACTCTAGAACATCCTAATCCTCTCATGAATGACCTTGATATTATATTTCATCACCTGTACAACCTCTAGACCCACATGATTTGTATCTTTGATATCATCAAACAGCATTGTTGATATGAAGTGATTCCAACACAAAGATTCCAAATGATCCATGTCAATGATAGAGTCGTAGATTTTTTTTTTGATAACTATACTAAAGGTAGGAGATCTTCTATGTTCCGATAGAATTGTAACATAAAAGCCATTAGCATAACTTCTATCATCGAGGTAGCGTTCTCAATAAAACCATAGTTATGGGGTGAATGTTGGTACAAATCCTCATCTAAGTCCCGAATTTCTCCTCTAGGCCACTCTTAAATTATGAAGTAAAACACATTGCATGATCCTATACAATATCTATGGGAATCCGATTAAGGATAATGTGCTCCTATAAATATAGCTACTCCAAATTCAGCAAAAAAATATAGTATCATATAGAAGAGTGGTTTGACGACATTGTGTGTAATCCAAATATCATCTAGATGTCATCATATCTCTTCTCTATGCGTGGAAGCACTGTGGAAAAGACCATGGATATGTCAACCCACATCCAGTCTGGGATCTCAATGGGCAGTAACAAACCCACAAGAACATGATTCTCAACCATTACCTACTGATAGGTGAGACATCGAGAGAAGAACTCGGCTATTCCTCACCTCATGTTAGGAAACCAAAAATTCCACTTAATGCCATTGTAAATATTTCCCACATAAGTAAGTACACCTATGGGAGAACTATGAAACGCCGGCATCCCAAACTCATGCTACATGACTGGAACAACATTCCTACACTATAACATGAGGAAAATATTATATCTTTAAGAATAACAATCTTATGTGATTTATATGGATATTCACATTAGAATAGTTATACGCTCATGCTCCACAAAGGACAACCATAACGATGAAAATTGCTCCAATGACTCATTCACTGAGAGTACCTGGGACACCTTGGAAAGGGAAAAATCTATATTTTTTCCCTTACATGGAGTATAGAAAATCTCAATGTCATATTGTAAGAGCCTAAATCGTTGTTTTAGGTATGTTTTTCCATTTCTTCTCATTTATGAGAAAAAGTGTAAAATCAAGAAATTTCATATGTACATGCCATGTACTTTATAAGTACACGCGGTGTACATTGATGTAGCACCGAGCTGTATATTGGCCATGTCCGGGCCACACACACGTTGTATAGGGGCGATGTGGAGGCTGCTTAAAGGGGAGCATAGAAAGGCCAAGTACACACTATGTACCCTAGAAGTACATGCCATGTACTTTACTTTTTTCATTAAACGGACTGGGGTTGCGCCTCACAGACAAAACTCGCTTCTTCTTCAGGTTCTTCTTTTGTGAGTACCCATACGACCACAGAACTTCTCTGAGCCCCTGAACCTCCATTCGTTCTTTGAATCGACCGCTTTCAATTGTGTTGGAACCGCAGTGGTAACCCCTTCCTTATCCTAGTGCTTTGTTTTCCAATTCAACCTCTTTCTCACGATATCATGGGTTGTGAATTTTGTGAATTTTCGTAGATCTACGACATTATAAGGATAATAAAGCCTTCCGGTTCAAGCATATCAATCTCCTCTAATGGGGGTAGGTGGTTTGTGACTTAGTATAGTAAGGCTCTGAATATTTTGTGTAATTCAACCAATTACCTTGAATGGGGTATTGTATGTTTCTTATTTTTTTCCCTTGCGGTTTTCCTGCTTTTCTTGATTGTGTGAGTAGAGGTCAATGCTTTTGAATAGGGAAAATTTTACTGTGCTCTGGATGTTTTTCTTATAAGGAAATTTTCCAATTTCCATGCCTAGTTGTAGGATAGTGGAACTGTTGTAATATTATGATCTTATACATTATAATGATATCCGTGTAGTTCTTGAGGTTTAATTGGGGTGATACAGGTGCTATGGATGTTTGTTTTACAAAGGGCTGTGAGAACCTAGTGTAGTGGACCATAGAGAGAATGTACTTAAGGGCTTCTACAAAGTGTCTTATTAATTTGACGCGAGACTAAAGGGGGAATGAGAAATTTAGTGCTTCCCTAGAGAGCCTTTAGTACGATACAAGACTATATGGGTAATTGATGGTGAGTGCTTACTCAAAGAGTTTAATCTTCAGCTGATGTAGAGGGGTGATATTGTGTGTGCCTCCTAGAGGGTTTCTAGAACCTATAGGTTGAACCATAAGGGTTACACTATGAGAAATACCCAGGGGTTACCTATTATTCTACTTGATGGTTTGCTGTTACTTGTATACTTTATATGCTAGACACTGTGGATTTTAGTTGTTGTGTTCTTTCCTGTTTACTACTTCCTATTCTTTTACTTTCCATGTATTCACTGACTGTAAGGCAGAAATCTATGGGTGGTTTCTTACTGGGACCTTGTCTCACACCCTGTTTGGTCAGTGCTTTTGGGACCAAATAGACTATGTTGTCGCATGTATAGATAAGGGCGAGCACCCTTCTACTTCATGTACTTGACTTGCGGTGGAGCTAGAGAGCATGGGACCAAGCTATGGCTTGCAATGCTGAGGAGTTTACCTGTTTTCTTTTTCACTTTGTTTTATTATTGTATTCAACATTTTGACTTGTCTAGCTGATTTCTTAGACATATGTATCATGCATCATTATATATGTGTGTTTGTGTGTGTGCTCTAGTTGTCTATTGTTAGTCTTCCTCTGTTTATCATTTAATCTTGTATAGATGGTTACAATTTCTGTTGTTTTCTAATATTTTTATTTCACTATGTATTGTGCCAATGAGGGTATAGTGTCCTCACTATCACACCCAATGCCCTCGCTGCTAGTCGACAGCCTCTGCTGTTTGGGGAAATGTGCTTGAGGCCACATGACCAACCGGGTACGGGGCACCTCTAGGTGGCTTCTAGAACTGGAATGTTACAAATTCATATCAAAGGGTTTATTTTCACTTGATTTACTATATGGAGACTTTATCCAGGGATATGATGAATGCGGTACTTGGTATTAAGATGTGATCGGGAGTAACTAACCCGTGTATACGGAAAATCCAATCTTCCTCACTTATTATAGTTGTCTGGTTTTTCAATGTTATAGTTGATCAGATTTCACATAGAGTGATTCACATGGTTTGTGTTGTTATTGTTGTTGATATTGTGGTTCTATTTCTGACGCAACTCGATGAAGTGAGGGTATTCCATCTCATGCATCATATAGGAACTTGTTAGAAATCACATGCCATGAATTCTTGTCGTGTCATCTAGGGTGAATTAGCAATTGAATGTTGTTGTGATAAACGTTGTATAGATTATTCATAGTCTTGTGATAGATTCCTTAATATAATCTCTACAGTTTGATAGAAAGTTTTGTTGTATTGTACCTTCCTTAAATGAATGCCAAATTTTGGTTATTGAGGTGTTATGGGACCTCATGAATCAGAACATTGTAGATCATTGACTTGTTCCCTTAGATTTGATATTTACAAGATGCCAAGATTTGATTAATGGGGAGTATGGGCCCTTATGGATCAGAATTTGGAACCATCATACTTGCTTAACATTGTTTTCTAGGCTTCGGTGCAGTTTCAATGCTACTGCCCAGAAAAACCCAGAATACAAGGCATGTACTTTATATATACACGCCGTCTAGTTTTTAAACCATTTCACTGACTGTGTGAGAAGAAACACAGGTTGTGAAAAATATCTAGGGACACTCCGTGTACAGTAGGTACACACCATGTTGTAGTGAGCCGTGTACCCGGCCGTGTCACTAACAACATGGGTCGGGGAATCTTGTGAAATACATGCTGTGTTTTCTATGAACATGCCATGTAGCCTTGTTCTAGGTACCTGTCCATGTCATGAACTAAACGGGACGGTGTTATCTCCTCATATATACACTGTGTTTTTTCTGAAAACACCGTGTGGGGGTCAACCATGTACCTGGACATGTCTCCATCAAAAAGGGTCAGGAAAAATCTTCATGTACACGCCGTGTTAGTTTGGAACACGCCGTGTAGCCTCAGCCATGTAACTAGATGTGTAACTAACAACACAGGTTATTTAATCCTTGTCTACTACATGCCATGAACACAAGGAAAACTCCATGTATTCTCAGTTTATGAAGGCTTTGTGGTTTAGCTATTCAAGGAGACTCGGGCAGGGGAATATAGTAATGTACACTCCGTGTAGAGTTTATACACGGTATATAGTCATCTATTGTAAAACTTGAGTGTTTCTTTCTCCTGTTTCCTTTTTACTCATTTGTTCTCTGTCATTGATATTCATGATATAAGGTATTCTTTTGATCTTTCAAAGTTATGCCTTAGAGACATCCTATAGTAGTACGTCAGTTGCAGGATAGTGATCGGATGCTAAATATGGCTGATCAGGGACTTCCTGCCGATCCTCCAGTTGTGCCAGCCTTGGTACTAGCTGCCGTACCAATTACAGGCACTGATGCACAGTTTATAGAAGGATTTATGAGGATGATGCATACCTTTCAAGGAGTACCACCTCCTACCACGACTATGGAAAACATGACATGGGTTTTCTAGTAGCAGCAGCATCCTACTTTCTCGGGGGAAGGAGGACCACATGCTTCAGTGTCATGGATGGAATCCATGCTGACTATCATTGAGCATCTAAAAAACTACTCCACAGAGGCATGTCATGCTCTCTACCTATATGCTATGAGACTCCTCCAAGAGGTGGTGGGACGTGATCTCACAGGTGGGTCCTCAGCAGGTTATGGCATGGGAGGAGTTCTAGCATGCGTTTTACGACTACTTCTACCCGGATACCCTGAGGGCCAATCGAGCCTTAAGGATCATTAGTGTAGAGTAGGGTACTCTTTCTGTTATATAGTATTCCTCTTGTTTCACTGAGTTTCAGCATTTCAAACCCCTCCATAGTTGAGATTTTATGTTTTTATTAAGAATGTTTGAGGATGGTCTCAGCTGCGATATCCGCTGACAGGTGAATATCTTCCAGTTGACTTCAATCACATCAATCGTCAACCAGGTACAGATTACGGAGTGCAATATGAGAGACTCCAGATCTATGAGCCAGGGTGGTTCTACTTCCAGAGCACTTATTCCACTATTTGACAGCAGGAAGAACCAAAGGGAGTCTACGTGTGGTGATCCTAAGAGGCAAGATACATCATCAGGTAGCTAGATAGTATGGTAACAGTGTGAAAGGGCGGGGCACATGAGGCCGCAATGCCAGAGAGACCTAGTGTAGTGATGATAATGTGGAAATATGGGACATCGTTAGAGTTTCTACTTGTTTTTATCACCATTAGTTGGTGATGGGGGTTCTTCCATTACTCCTCGTTCAAAATCAGCACCCCCAGTTTCTCACCAATTGGGGAAAAAGAGTTCGATTGGCCATTCTGACTGAGGTGGAGGTCGAGGTTGTGGCTAGAAGTCGACATTATTTCAGCTTCATTAGGGAGGATCATCTCAGAGTGGTCAGGTAGGGTCACAAGGCCGTGGGCCAAGCCAGACTTTTGCGGTGGAGCAGACCTATCAGGTGTTGGATCTCAGACCTTCTACAGTTTGAGGTACGATCTTAGTAGCCTCAGTTTTATCTTCATCTCATTCTCATACTGGTTCAATGCATTTATATAGCTCTATTGCTATTGTGGAGAGCCTTGGGCTATGTATCTTTTCTTTTACAGACTTGTTGACACTAGATACACTTTTGGGGATGAGGACATCCAGTGTATGTCAGTGCAGAGTGTGCACTCTCGAGGTTGTAGGGTATCGTTTCTTATGAGATATCTATGTCCTAGAGAAGACATACATTGATTCCATTCTTGGGATGAACTGGTTGGTTCCCTTCCAGGCAGTCGTCGACTGCTATCGCCACTAGGTGAGTTTCATTTCACTAGAGGGTGAATCTTTTCTTCATAGAGAAGAATGAGATATACAGGCAAGTCGAGCAGGACTCGAGCAGCAAGGGCTAGGAAGGGTTACAGCCCAGATTGGTATTATTTATTTAGATGATCTGGGGACATCACAATTGTACTTTCAACCAGTGTTGGATTTCTTCATAGATGTCTTTCCAGGGGATTTCTCGGGTTTCCCTCTGGAGCGTGAGGTAGAAATCTCTATTGAGATCGTGCCAGGAGTGGCACCAGTGTCTATTTATACCAATAATATGGCTACAACAGAGTTGCAGGAGCTCAAGAATTAGTTGGAGGAGTTGTAGGAAAAGGGTTTCATCTGGCCCATTACATCTCCTTGGGGTTTTCCTATCCTATTTGCGAAGAAGGAAGATGGTACCCTTAGGCTATGTGTGGATTATTTTAAGCTGAACCAGTTGACGGTCATGAACAAATATCCCTTGCTGAGGATTGATTATATTTTCAATTAGATTTGAGGACCTCGGGTGTTCTAGATGATTGATTTGTGGTCCGGTTATAATCATTTGCATGTTAGACAATCAGATATACCCCTAACAGCCTTCAAGAGCATGTACTGTCTCATCAATATTACAGTTATGCCATTCAGTCTCACAAATTCACTAGAAGATTTCATGGAATTGATTAACTGAGTGTTCCAAGCTTACATGGATTCTTTCGTCATGATCTTCTTGTACGATATCTTTTTGTACTCTCACACTCGAAACGACCATGCTACCCATCTTGAGATCGTTCTGAGTACACTGAGAGAGAATCACATTATGATAAACTCTCGAAGTGCCAATTTTGGATGGATCAGATTCCCTTCTTGGTTCACGTCATCTCAAAGTAAAGAGTCTCTATGGACCAAGAGAATGTGAGAGATGTTGTTTCAAGGGAGAAGCTGAAGAATGTTTTTGAGGTTCAGAGTTTCCAAGGGTTGGCTGGATACTATAGACACTTCATTCAGGACTTTTGATTCCTAGCAGCTCCATTGATAGGTCTCACCAAGAAGGGGGCGAAGTTCGTATGGTCAGATTCTTGTGAGTCAGCCTTTCATGAGTTTAAGGGAAGGATGACGTCAGCACCGATACTAGCCTTTCCAGAGACTGGAAGGATACATACTATTTCTTGTGCTACTTCAGGTATCAGATTGGGCGATGTGCTTATGCAGGGAGATGGAGTCATTGCATACGGGTCTCGGCAGTTGAGGCCACATGAGAGGAACTACCCGACGTAAGATATGGATTTGGAAGCTATTGTTCATGACTTGAATTCTTGTAGAAATTACCTTCTAAGAGATCAATTTGTGGTTTTCATGGACCATAAGAGTCTCAAGTACATCTTCACTCGTCGGGATCTGAATCAGAGATAGTGCAGGTTGGTCGAGTATCTTCAGTCTTCTGATTTTGAGCTTTCCTATACGCCCGGAAAGGGTAACGTAGTGGAAGATGTGTTGGGTAGAAGAACTCATATTCATGAAGTTTAGGTGGCCAGTAGTGAGTGAAAACTTATGGCTCTGTTGTCTGAGATTCATCTAGAGGGGCATGACAGACATAGACACACTTACCTATCTTCTTTTAGCTGTTACCTCTACACTTCTTGATAGGGAACAAATGAGGCAGTTATCAGACTCAGAAGGCTTAGTTCTGTAGGAGAGTGTGATAGGAGAGGACCCTATTCCTGGATGGATAGTGGGTGAGGATGAGATATTGTATTTCTAGGGATGCATATGGGTGGCAGCAGTCATACGCGAGGAGTTGATGTGAGATTTTCATTCCTCAATTTGGTCAGTTCATCCTGGCGTCACCGGGATGTTTCAGGATCTTCATCACTAGTGCTGGTGGCAAGGTTTGAAGAGAGATATTGCTGGTTTTGTCTTGAGGTGTTCTACTTGTCAGAAGGTGAAGGAGGACCATCAGTGACAAGAATGCCTTTTAAAGATGTTACCCATTCTGGAGTGGAAGTGGAACGATGTCGCGATGGACTTCTTGACCGGATTTCTGAGGTCGCCTCGAGGGAACGATGTAGTTTGGGTTGTCATCGACAAGCTTACGAAGTCTGATCCCTTCGTACCAATCAATGAAATCTTCAGTGTTGATGATCTGTGAAGACTATACATCCAAGATATTGGACCTCTGAATTGAGTTCCACACTCCATTGTTTGAGATAGGGATGTGCACTTTACTTCTCAATTCTAGAAGGGGCTTCAAAGGGATTTGGGTACACAAGTACTATTGAGTACAACATACCATCCCAAAACAGATGGCTAGTGTGAGCATACGATCCAGGTGCTTGAGGATATGCTCTGGGATTTCATTCATGACATTAGAGATTCTTGGGAGAATCATATCCACCTTGTGATGTTCGCCTACAACAACAGTTTTCTGGTGACTATTCTGATAGAACATTACAATAATTTGTACGGTAGGACATGACAATAAAATTTATGATGGATGGAGGTAGGATTGGTAGCATTACTGGGACCTCGCCTTGTTCAGAAGACCTCAGAGCAAATAGAGTTGAATCGAAAGATGATGGCTACAGCAGAGTCTCGATAGAAGTATTACGCTGATAAGCAGAGACGATCTCTAGAGTTCGATGTCGGGGATCAGGTTTTCATGCATGTCACACCGAGGTTGGGAAACAAGAGGATTCAGAGATAGAGTAATCTTTCACTACGGTACTTCCTGCTGTTTGGGGTGTTAGAGAGAGTTGGGAAGGTTGCCTATTGGTTGTCGTCACCTCAGACGTACTGGACCAACTCTCTCCAACACATCAAACGACCTGACGTACCGTGGTGAAATCTTACCCTGTCTTCGAATCCATTTATGTCCCAACCTCAGTGCGACATGCTTGAAAACCTGATCCTCGAACTGAAACTCCAGAGATCGTCTCCACTGATCAGCATAAGGCTTCTGTCGAGAGCTGTTTAGGGTTTCGTCATTTACGGATTGTTATGGAAATTTAGGGACGGATTTCATTAAAATGGGAAGTTTTTAAGAACCCATATCTTCGTTTCAGGTATATTTTTCCTTTTCTGGTCGTTTTTGAGAAAAAGCGGAAAAATTGTAAATTTCTTAAGTACACGTCGTGTACTTTATAAGTACATGTCGATTACTTTGATGCAGCTCTACGCCGTGTGCTGGCCATGTCTGGGCCACACACATGGTGTGTAGGGGCAATGTTGAGGCCGCTTAAAGTGGAGTATGGAAAGGCCAAGTACACGAATTATACCCAAGAAGTACACGCCGTGTAATTTATTTTTTTTTCATTAAACGGACATGGGCCGCACCTGATGGATAGAACTCAAATCGTCTTCAGGTTCTTTGTCCAAGAGAACATGTACGACCATGAAACACCTCGGAGCCCCTGAGCCTCCATCCGTTCTCCAAATCGACCGCTGTCGATTGCGATGGGACCGCAGTGGTATTCCTTTCATTCTCTTAGATCTTTTTTCCAATTCCACATAATTATAACGATATCTGGGGTTGAGCATTTGCTTTTTTTTCGTAGATCTACGCCATTGAAAGGAGAATCAAGACTTGTGGTTCAAGTATACCATTCTACTGGGATCGAAGTAGGTGGTTTTTTCCTTCATGTAGGATGTCCCTGAATATTTTGTGAAATTCCACCAATTCACTTGAATGGGGTATTGTGTTTTTCTAATTTTTCCTCTTGTTGTTTACCTACTTTGTTTGATTGCGTGAGTAGAGGTCAATTATTGTGAATAGGGTAATTTGTATTTTTCTCCGTATGTTTTCCCATGCATGTTTTTCTGTTATGTGTTTTTCCAGTTTGCATGACAAGTTATGGGACAGTGGAACTATTTTACTGTTATACTATTGTACCATAGAATGATATCCAAGTATTTATTGAGGTTTAAGTGGGGCGATATGTACGCTATGCATGTTTGTTTTACATAGGGATGTAAGAACCTAATATAGTGGACCATAGGGATAATGGACTAAATGCTTATCCAGAGTGTCATATTAATTCGATGCGAGACCAAAGGGGTAATTGACGATGATTGATTTCTTAGAGAGTCTGTAGTTCTTCGATGTGGGCCACAGGGGGAATGCGACATTGAGTTCTTCCCCGGAGAGCCTTTAGTACGATACAAGACTATAAGGGGATTTGGTAGTGAATGCTTCTTCAGAGAGTCTATTCTTCAGTTGAGCCAGAGGGGTGAGATTGTTTGTGCCTCCCAGAAGGTTTCTAGTTCTTGTAGGTTGAAACATAAGGGTTAGACTATGAGAACTACCCTAAGGTTTAACTTTTGTTATACTTATTTATTGGATATTACTTGTGTACATAATATGGTAGACACTGTGGATTGTAGTTGCTGGGTGCTTTCCTATTTACTTCTTCGTATATTTTTACATGCTATGTATTCACTGACTATTAGGCACAGATCCTTGGGTGGTTGCCTACAAGGACCTTTTCTCACACCCTTTTTGGTCCATGATTTTGGTCCCAAATAGACTATGGTGTATCAGGTATAGATAAGGGAACGCACCCTTCTACATCAGGTACTTGACTTGTTGTGGAGCTAGAGAGCATGGGACCACGCTATGGATTGTGATGCTGAGGACTTTACCTGTTTTCTTTTTCACATTGTTTTAGTATTTTATTCAGCATTGTGACTTGTTTTTATTCTTTCATAGACATATGTATCATGCATAATTATATATGTGTGTGTGTGCTCTAGTTTTTTACTATTAGTCTTCCGCTGTTTATTATTTACTCCTTTTTTGATGTTTACTGTTTCTTCTATTGCCTATTTTTTTCTTCTGCTGTGTACTCTGCCAATGAGGGCATAGTTTTACCACTACCACACCCAAGTCCCCCACTTCTAGTCTGCTATCAATTGAATTTCGGGTCAATACGCTTGAGGCCATGTGACCAAACGGGTACAGGGTGCCTCTGTGTGGCTTCTGGAACTGGGACGTTACACATAGTCTTACATGAATTCAAAACATATTCATTTTCTCAGGTTTAGGTGTCTCTAGTTAAAGACATATCTGAGACATTGTTTGACACACTATACTACTTACCACTCTATCAAAATGTAGTACCTCCAAATCCTCGGGAAGAATACCAACTCTAATAGAACTTGGTATCCACTACCTCGATAAATATACAATAACATCCTACCACGAAATCAACACACAACCAAGACCATATCTCAAGGAATTGAAATACATTAATAAATACATTCCTTCCACTGGTAGTCTTAACACTTTAGAAATTTTCAGGTGTAATCTCAACATCTAAAAATCCCTATGGTGCTACACATATTAGGGAAGAAACTATCATTTCCATGATAAGGTTTTCAAATAGGATTTAATTATTGATAATGAATCAATAAAACTACTATAGAAAATTTTTAATAAAAGAAAAATCTACAAATGTTACCCCAAAAAGGGTGGATCCAAATAAATCATTACATTGACCTTTTCTGTATCCATTTTTAATCCATGATATAAAATGACGTGCCCTAGAAATTAATCCATCTTGAATATATAAATGACACCAAGAGATATTTTTTAAAATTTAGTTGTCTCAAATAAAATCTAGTACCATCTTCATGTTCTCTACATATTCCACCTCTAATGAAAAGTAGATGGGTAAGTCATCATTGATGAAAATAGACAACTGATCCATGTATGGTTGGAAAAACTTCTTTACCAAATCCATAAATACGGTTGGGGAATTTTTCACACTGAAGTTATTTACTAGGAACTAACAACGTCTTTAGCAACATTGTACTTCCATATTTAGAATATAATCCACAGAAACCCACAACTGCCGGTATTCTGTCTTGAGATCAATTTTTGAAACCGTATCCCACCTAGAAAGCATTCAAAGTGGTCATCAATCATCACATATGGGTACATGATATTTGTTGTGTACTTTTTATTGTGATGATAATCCTAGAAATTATTCAATATCCTATACATTTATTTCACAAAAAATACTGGATCTGCTCAGTGGGACACACTGGTTCTACTGAAACCATTATTTTGATGTTTTTTATTTTCAAGGGAACTCGTAGAGCATTGTAGAAGGATTCAAATTAGCCACCTAAAATTTCAGAGTGATGTCGGGATGAAATTTAGTGAAAACCACCATCTATTAGGGAAAATTAAGTTCTGGTATGTACATAGGGAATATGTATATATAATCCTACCCATCTAAAGGTAAACTGATTCCTAAAGTGCTTGAAGCACCAAGGGATACACATTCCAACTAATAGGGTTATGGGTGAAAAACTATTTCTCTGAGAACCAACATTCACATTCCATGAGATCTATCTTGATAGAAATAAATAATATCATCCAATTTTTGGGTAGGATTTTGAATAATATTCGGTGTTAGTTAATCTATGTTTGGACTATGGTCAAATAGTACATTACCAAGATGATGTCATAGGGTTCCATCGTGATTTCCAAAAGGTCCAATGTGAATCTTTTCCAACTATGAGATATCTTTTATTTCATGTAGATGAAAAATAAAGAAGAATCATTCCCACTATGAATGTCATGACAAAGCCATTGGGCGAGCACCATAACATGGAGCACCGACTCTCTCACCAAGATTATAGAGATAATGAAATGACTAGAACCAATGTTTTCTAAAAATGATTCAGGAGGAGAAAACCAAAACATCATACATATAATAATATCTTATACTATGAGATCATAATCCTCCAAATACTATAGATTTCTAGAGTCATGGCCTCTCTCTCCAAATGATTGATGTTGGAAGGTTAGTGGTGGTGGTGGAAGGATATTTTATAGGTGTCGACCAACCATAGCTCATCCAACTACACTTCCAGCTATGCCTCCATGGTGACTACACTATCCTCACATTGGAGATCCACGATCCAAATGATTCCTCTTCTAATGGTGGTAAAACTTCCATCTTCCTTAGCTAGTTTACACATCTGGCCGTTTAGTCTCACACCATGTGACCCCAATCATCACATGAATATCAAAACCCCACTATGCACTACATTTGTGTTACAAAATATCTCTACATTATATTTACTCATTAATTTTGGTGATCATTAATTACTTTACTATTTTGAGTCCCTAGTTCCAATAATCTGGATGCTAATGTTGATGATTCAGTTGTGTGGTGGCAACGGCCAACTCCAGCAATATTGCGTCACATTCATACAAATATCTCTATCACCAGTTCCGGTTATTGCAAAACTTCATTTTTGGGGATGAATAAGGTCACTACAATGAAACATATATCTTCGGGGAGTCCCTTATAAATTGTTCATTATTATAAGTTTCAATCAGAGTTATTTTCAAGTGAGTACCAAGTATGGTCTATGAATCTCACGACATTCTCAATGAATGTTATTCAACCCCGTTGAAATACTGGAAGCTACAAAATCTGAACTGTGAGAATTAAGGATGGTTATTACTACACATAGGACAAATTCATTAATTATGTTGATCAGAGTGTTGACTCATCATGAATATTAATTATAAGGATCCACCAGTTATGGAACAACACTATGGAATAAGATAGATCCTATATCAACAACCTTGTCGATCAGGGTCCAAACAATATTGATGATATAAAACTACCACTGTAGCCAATCCCCTACAACCTAAGGAGCTGGAGCACCAAAGAACCATACAGGACATTGATGATTTAGCTTTTGCAGTGCGATAATTTTTCATGCATCCTCATCCAGATCAGCTGGTATGATTTTTTGATCAATGGGTAGATGTAATACATCTTGTCCACATATAGAAATGGGTTAATTGGATGAACCATTAACAGGGGCCGCATCAATCATTGGATCATTTTCATGATTTGGAACTAGAATCCTGGAAGGTTTTCATTAGGTAGGAATTATAACATTTTTCAATATGTACCATGATTAGATGAGAAAGTATTTATATATATTAATATCCATGGGGAGATGAATCCATATGGATATAAAACTAATCAATTCTATATGAGTAATGTACATTAAATCTGGAAAACAAATTATATTTTGACAAATAGGTTTTTAGTTTTCTAGTGAATGGATATGTTGGCCTATGTACCATTTCTGGATTACATTTATTGAGATCCAAACTAAAGAGATATAGACACTATTTCCCTAAAAAAATAATTCTTAGTGGAGTATTCTAAACAACATCCCAAGGATTGATCCATGTTTGATACCAATCTATCATGCCCGGACCCCTATCAGGGATCTAGCTATAACTACCCAAGCCCACCTCCATAGGCCAAGGGATGAAGACGACTACTGAAGGCATAACTAAAATGGTTAAGTATTTTTCTATGTTCCATTAAAATCACTCATTTATATCAATGAATAATTTTATTTGTGAATACTAAAATATTAATAACATATGTAAATAAATCAAAGAATTCATGAATCCCTAGACAATAAAAAATTATAGAGGTATATACTAAAAATTAATTTCGAAAAATAAAATCCCAACCATAAATATTTCCCAAACAAACCTAACAATAATATTAAATATTTAATGGACCCCATCACTAAAATCTGATTTTTTTTTCTCACATATGTGGCCCTACAACACAATAATCATATGATTCTATAATGTAACATTCGACCTATTTTTTTTGGATAAAAAAACCACACATGATGGAAAATCTCATTAAGGGTTGTGTATATACATACCATGTAGGACACCACAAGTGATGAAAGGAGGATATGTAAGATATATAATAGTAATGTAATATATTATAACTCATGATGAAAGTTTCATTGAATGAGAAAATAAAACCCCAAAATGATATTGGATGTAAAATAATCCAAAAATAAGGGGTGGAACATGGTGATTAGTTGAAATAACCAATGAGTATTATCCTTATATTATAGAGGGGTAGATTCATCCAACCACTAGAATCATATTACCAAATGAACATGGAATACCCCATATTCCTTCACCTATTCAGGAAGGAGAGTAACCAAACACATTGTGTGGTTATAAATGATTATATATTATTAGTCTATCAAATGCAAATCATGAGATAAATGGGGATCTCCATCTCACAGGTCATCCCCTTAAGAAGAGTTTCCAATTGCTCTAAAATCCCATCAATGATTAATCATGTCCCAACCTTCATCCTAGAAGAATCAATCCATGTCATGTAAAAACTGATCATTGTGTCTCACATTAGAGAGGACACAGACTCTATGTAGATGACCCTCACCCTAGTACATCATGTGGGTTACACTCTAAAATTCGTCAATGATTCCACTAAACAGATATGATGGAGAGTCAATATAGTATCCATCGAGGATTCCACTACCCCCATATAATAGAGGTGAAACTCAATATCCCTATATAATACCAAATACCATCTATGTTTGATGGAATAAATGGTATCTTTCATGACACCACATTCTATTCATAGTGTAGGGTAAAGTCGGTATCTGTTATGGTTTCCACTTCACAACAATATTGGTGGGTAATCTCGGTATCCCTCAAGGAGACCACGACAGAACTTTTTTGGAGGTTCATATCTATATCCATTGAGGAAACCACTACCCAAATATTACAGAGTGTCAAATTGATACTTCTCAAGGACACCAAATCCACGTTATTTTGGAGGGTTAACTCAATATCTATCAAGGATTGACCTACCTAGCTACGTTGGAGGGTCAAATCAAAATCCATTGAGGATTTCAATGCCTATATATAGTGGAGGGACATTTTGGTATGTTTAAAAATGAAATCCACTTCCCAGAAAGGCTTGAGGGTATCACTAAAATAGGTCTTTCTAATCATGCATGATCACAACCATCTTTGGGAATTTACTTATCAGGCACTAGTTTGGAAACATTTCAAAACCTATAGCACAGTACAAATATATGGGAACTATCATGTTCTGCATGAAAAAAAATCAGTATATGATAATCAATGGAAATATTATTATTTTACATGAAAGAGATATGACGTATTAATGTTTCCTAAAATGATTTCCCAGGAACAAATCATGTTAGGTGACCCACTTGACTTGTGGTTCCACTCCACCGTCTGGTCGTGTCCCTGGATGAAACATAAATTCTATCCCATGTAGTAGTACATGAGATGATGGTGGGCTACATGGCATGTCCAGACTAATGGCAATCGGGAAGTTTCCTTCTAGTCATGTTCGTGTACCCGAAATCATCTATATTGTAAATGGTGTGTTCCCACACACACGGTGATGCCCATGTTGACTAACCATGTCCATGTACTCAGGTACATAACTATGTGCCAGGAAAATTAATCCCAAATAGACTCTATCCTGTGTGACCCATCCCAAGATTTTTCCATCTGGGGAAAGGGTATACCACATGAATGAGGGTTTCACATAATGACATCCTTAAAATTTCACAAAAAAACATTGAATTCACTGATGAGCTGAAACACACCATGTGTTTAACCAACTACATGACATGCAGTCAGGTTTCCACCAGATTATCAAATTCAATATTTTTTACTTTGAGATAAGTCGTTACACCATATATCTAGCCTCAAATTCATCTAATATTATCAGATTTTATTTTTATTCATGCTT
The DNA here is from genome assembly GCA_963277665.1 of Viscum album. Lineage (NCBI taxonomy): Eukaryota > Viridiplantae > Streptophyta > Magnoliopsida > Santalales > Viscaceae > Viscum > Viscum album. The sequence continues at coordinate 555,939,146 of OY728160.1, read as the reverse complement.
TCTAATCGCCTTTCACTAAAAATCCGCTCTTATTTGACTACATATGGACTCTTACTCCATCAGAAATCCCAAATGACTTACACCATTTGTTAATTAAAAATTTATCATCCAAAGGATAATATTATCCATGAAAAAATCCAGTATATTTTCTTATTTTATAATTTTGTGCATCTTTCATCAATGTGTCATGGTTTTGGGGGTCCTATTTGTCTTGGAACCACTTGATGAGGTCGAACCAATATAGTGTGGTCCTAACTGTGTGAAATGAAATTATAAATTACATAGAAAAAGATCAAATATAATTGTTTAAACATATCTATAAAATATTTCATGGAAAAGAACAAGAATAGGGATCAGGACCTTGAAAACTACTAAATTAAATCAATCTAACTGATGCATATAATAATTCATAAGAGATAATTGTTATGTATCGGTAGAAGCAATTGATCCACTAAAACCATTAAATCAAAAAAGAATAAATCTCAAAATTTATTATTCTTACATCGATTTTTGTTCATTCATTTAAGAAAACCCCATATTCCAATGATATATAGAATACATGGCATTTTATGCCTTTTTAACGGATCTTATTTTCCATTTCAACATTATCCGATGTGATTTGAAAACAGAGGATAGAGGAGAGAATCAATGAAGATTCCATGACTATGAGGATAATCCTAGTGATTTCTCATGGACATTATATTTAAAAAATATTTTTTAGGACAAAATGTTTTAAATAAATAAATAAATAATGAAATATCTCAATGAAAATACATCCAACTAGTGAGGAGTATGAATTCCCCATATGGACACGTTTAATGTCACAACATGGGTAAACACCACTTTTGAGACTCATATGTTGTCATGGAATTTTGATGTGAGATGTAATTTAAGAGATATCTAGTTTTCATTGAGTAACCACACATGAATAATATAATTTTTTTTAATATTTTTAAAAAATTATTTTTGGTGACACTATGAATAAGAATAAAATGTAATCTCATCACCTAACCAAAGAAATATATCAAAAAATTAAATGTCTTATAAGGAAAAATTTGTGCATGGTTACTCAATCTGAAAATCTCTCATAGGCCTAGATACATATGGTAATGAGACCTCAAGTTTGACTACCTATAAGGTAGAAGTTATGAACAAAAAATGAGGGTGAAAAATATATAGTTTGGAGATTATACCCCATTATGTGAACAATCACAATTTTAGAACTATTAACAGTAAAACATACATAATAAAATTAAATAAATAAACGATGATAAAAAATAGAACTAAATTATTCAATAAATTAATAAGGAATAATATAACAATGTGAAGGAATATAAATATATATTTCATGCTAGAAAAATAGGAGAAAGAAATAGAACAATCAAATAAAAAAAATTACAATTCCTAAATACCATGCATGCCCCATCTCTATACTTTAGTCCAATCACAAACAAGAAATCAAAAAAAAGGTCCTTTTCCATTTTCCAAACTTGCGTCCACACAATATTCTTAGGTTCCATATGATGGTCAAAATAGGGTGACTGTATAATAGGTTATGTCATCGTCAACAGGTCTAAAAAAACTAGTTTGATAAAAAATATATGCAATAACGTGATAAACAATTTATTTAATTAATTGGACAATTAATAAAATAAAACAAATCCTAATTTTGATTCATGAAGGAATATCTCTGAGAATTTCTTATGTCCTTCCTCACCACAAACATATATCCTAGGTAATTTAACATTCCATGACTATATGATGAAATACCTCTAAGCTTTTCTTAAAACAATGACAATCAAAACCATACAACCATGGTATAATAATATCAATCTTGGTCAAATCCCAATATGAATTACAAAATCTATGTCTATTCTCTATAAGAATAAATCATGGGAAAATATATATCTATATCGTTGATAAAACTACAACATGGTTTTGGAGTGATGCCACTCAATTTGATAATTAAAGCATATAATTGTGCATATTCCATGAAAGATACCAATATATATGCATTACAGTATACAACAAATTTCTTTTCATACAACATTGATATCAAAAAATTAGATCACAAATGTCAATGGTTAATTATTTGAATTTCCTTTCTTCAGTCATATAACACACTCAATTAAATTTAAAATTTAACCACAATTATTTAAAATATCAGTAAGCCATAATTATGGTATTTTATAACAAGAAATAAACCTAGGTCTTATTTCATGAATACTAAAACATTAATCCATTACCATTTCAATTATATTCAATGGTTTTCTCACACAATGGGTAGCTATAATGAAAGTAAGAACCAATTTCAATCAAATGACTTGATTGGATAATTTCATTTAATTATTTAATAGATTTGGGCACACAATATGTTGGAAATGTCACAATATTTCATAAACATGTAAATAATAAAAATATTTGGTTTAAATTTTGACCCCTACCTTTAACTAACATCCCAACCACACTTCCAATGACCAATGCCCAAGAGGAAGAATGTGTGGTTGATTTTAGAGAGGTTTCTAGATCAAAACCAATCACAATCAAAATAAGTTGTGCATTCGGTCGTCAAATTTGTCCCCAACATTTGTATAAGAAGGAAGCTAAAGAAGAAATAATACCAATACATCTTACTAGGGATTTCCTACCGAAAAATGTGGTACATAAGATAATTCAATGTCCCAATATCCCTTATATAATTAACTATTGTTGATAGGATATTATTCTAAAAAAAATTGATAATTCATCCATAAAACAGTTTTATAATATTAGTTCAGGAATTTTCATGGAATGTATTTTGGATAAACCTTGTGTATATTTTTAGTGAAATTATATTAAAATCAAATTTCCTCAAATTAATTTTTTTTAAACCAAAAAGAAAATTTTTGTTGTGTAATTTGATTACACAACATGTAAAGATTCATCATTTTAATTTTCATCTTAAATTTTTAAACAACCCCAACCCCCTTTAAATCTTATCATATTATAAAGAACCTAGGAAGAACATAACCCACTACATAAAAGAATACATTAATTTAGGAAATTATACATTTTTAAATAGTAGTTATTTTTCACCGAAATGTTATCTTTGTCTCTTAACAAGACATGGAAACTGAGGAAATAATGTAAAACATAAAGGGATATATAGTAGTAAAAAAATATGAGATATAAAAACCTCCCCTCCTAATAATTGCTCATCCTCGAGCCGCTCTAAGTGTCACTATGATGTATCAATGAACATGGCTTGAAATATGTTTTCATATAAGACTCAATCTCTCATGTTATCCTTTAACATTCAAATGTGGTCCCTAATCTATATCTAATGGTATTGTCCTACCCTAATGATGATTCTAACTATGATACAAAACCCTTATCAGATGATAATCAATGGATGCATCTTCAAAAAACATGATGCTAGATACATATGTAACAGGGAAGGGTTTGGATGATATCTTCATAGTCATAACACATTGGAAACATCATACATGACATTGCATCATTGTGGAAGGTCTCAATGGTTTTCCACAAGACCGAACCATGTATCTATTTAAAATATATGGAAAAACATGGTGCTTAGCATTCCCTATTTCATGCTATGGGTTTCCCCTACCTAGGTGAGACATGAAGGAAAACATGAAGAGCAAATATGAATTGACATGGTCATCTCCAGCCACCCTCATATGATTTTTAATGCTCTGTGCGGTCTACAGCCACCATCTAATCAATTGGACTTGTTCAATCATCTCATGAATGGGACTATGTCCCATAAATTCAGATACACCTATCGCCTACCAACATAGTGGATAATGACATAGCCTTCTATATAATGCCTAAGAAGAATCTGTTTGGATAAATTTAACAAAGGTATTATTATATGATAACTCCATGGTTGCCTCATGTCTCTCCCCTGAACCACCAATATCCAAAACAAAGGACCATAAGATATCCTCCATAATCTAAATAGTCAACTCATTATGGGAATCAATCAGTGGATGATAGGATTTTCTTGAAATATCTCATGATTATATGAAATTTAGAAGACCCTACAAGAAATGGTATGTTACATAAGGATATTTTTCTAAATTGATAATCCATAGAACATCATGCAACAAAGAAACAACATGTATGTCATTATTTCTCAGGTTATACATTGTACTGATTTCCCAAAGAAGTAATAAGATAGTAGAATTTGTCATTATATACACAAAAACATAGAAAACAACATTCTTATGGGTCCTCTTGGGTACTCCTATCACAAAATCCATTATGAAATCATCCCATTTCTTTTCACTAATTGGAACATATTGAATATTCCATGATGGACACAGATTCTTAGTTTTCACCTACTGATAAGTAAAACATATAGACACTAATAATTTAACCTCATTGTTCACTCATGGCCACCAAAACAATATACAAAGAGAGAGATACATAATTGTTAACCTACGATTAACATCCCAGCTAGATGCAAGAAACTCGCTCATCTTCACCCCATGCAAGCCTATAGGAACCCATGATTTTCCATGTAAAAGAAGATAATTTTCAATTTCAAAATACTATAATAATGGAATTTCCCCCCCATATAATTTTACACTCCAAAAAGAGCCATTTAGATGATTATAAATAATTGTATTAATCTATTCTTAAAGCATGGGTATAACACATGTCGATGTCCACGATAGTCACCCCCAATATTTTGGATTATCTAGATACATGTCTACAAAGATCCCCATTACCCACCACTCATCACAAGATTACCATACTGCCTATATGAATTAATTTGGGTTCAATGTGTTAGAAACTAAATTTATCTATCTTTTTTTATAATTCAATTCAGTGATGAAATATTGTAGATAATCAATATAGAATCCCACATTTTTAGGACATAAAAATTCATTTGATTTTACAAAACTGAGGATCATTAAGGTTAGTGTCTTGGAAACCAGGAACATAAAACATGAAAACATAAAAAATTCTTCATAAACTCTTGAAAGGATTCTACTTATGTTCATCCAATTTTAATTACTACATCTCATAACCTGGGGACATACATCAAAAGAAAAGGTGACCAGAATTCCTAGTAAGGGAAAAAAGGGGAAACATTTAACATGTGAACTTGAGATACATCAACAATGTCGTGAAAAAGAACATTAAGGAATGAGAAATAAATCATGAGGCATATCATAATAAAAATAACGTATTTATTAACTTGAAGATTTCGATACAACATTTAATATTGACAAATATTTCTGTTTCACCATGTTCCATCCCCACGGTGACATTAAAAATTACCAAGCTTATTCACCAAGGCGTTGTTAAAAATTGTCATCTCTAGAGATTATGTTTTTACCCAATGCATTGGACCGCTATCAGGGAGCACCCTTGACATGTATTTATTATCTTGTGAGTCACATATATCATCATCAATCATTTCATAAACAACCCATATAGCATAAAATAAATGTGTTTCATTTCATAATCATAACGTTTTAAAATTACTTTAAAGACATGATATTTATGTCACTTTAAATCCACGGAAAGGGAAAGTGGGTCTCATGTATGTAAATACATGAATTTAAAATAGAACAGATTGGTATATATGTGAATACCCCTATAGAAGAGAGAGCATTGAGTATTAACTTAATAAAATAAAAGAACTTTAGAAAAAGAGAGAGACATTTTGAGAATGAAATTCTGCAGCATAACGGCTATGTTTCGGGGTTTTAGAAAACATTGAAAAGAGACGGGACATGGGTCAAACACTCATAAATGACCCATAAATTAGTATAGGGAGTGAAAATTAAGGATATATGAACATGGTAATGAAATATTAAGTACATACCATTTGAAATGAAAAACAAGGAAGGAAGACAAAAATTAGATTTCTCTTATGAAAATTCGGCAGCCTAACGACGTCACTTAAAATTTCCAAAATGGATTGACGAGATCAAATAGGGTCACTAATCATATGAACATAAATGATCAGCATTATAGATATAGATATAATAGCCCAACATAATAAAAAGGAACTTCAAAGACATGACATGAAAGTAGAACTTTTGAAAAAAAAATGAGAAAGGTGAAAGAATCCCTTAAAAATTCGGTAGCCTAACGGTGCCACTTAAACATCAACAAAAATGAATTTAAGAGATAAAAATAAGGTCTCTCATAATATGAACATGAAATATCAGTATGATAGATATAGATATCATACCCCCACATAATAAAAAGGAACATGAAAGACTTGACATGAAAGTACAACTTTCAAAAATGAGAAAGGTGAAAGAATCCCTTAAACATTTGGCAGCTTAACGACGCCACTTAAACATTATAAAAACGAATTGATGAGATAAATAGGGGGTCTTTCATCATATGAAAATTAAAAGGGATTTAATAGGAATATAAAAGTACATACTCCTATAAAATATCATGTAGCATAATAGAAATGTCATAAAAGAGATTATTTGAAATGAAAGAGAGAGGTAACATCCCTCACCTTAAAACATAACTCTTAAAACACAAAGGTTGGGACATTGAGGGATTGGGGGAACCTTGGAAGGTCTCCCTAAGAGGTAATGAGACCAGAGATTCAATGGGGGAGAGTTGGGAGTCGAATGGATGAGAGGATGGCTTGATATTTATTGGGAAAGTGAGGGGACAAGGAATTAATGGCCAAGGGACACCTCATTGGTGGTTTTGGCAAAACCATGGGCCTGCCCATGGTATTTGCCCATGGTATAGGCCACGTGAGACACCTCATACAATAATTCATCCCCTTTAGTCGACCATCCTTTAAAATATTTCATGACATCATCATGATGCAGTCATGATGTCATTAATCATTCTGAAACCCTAAAACTGTAATTTTACTATTCACTAAAAATTCAACTTTCTCAGAAAAATCCCAAAATTTCACCTTAACCAAATAGCAATGCTCTGATTTCAAAAATTTAACACCATTTTATAAAAATAATTTTCTAAATATTTTTAATTTAATTTTTAAATAAATACACTATTCACCGAAAATTCATCTTTTTCAGAAAAATCCCAAAAAAATTACTGTAACATAATATCGATTCTCTGAGTTAAAAAATAAATTCCATTTTAAAAATATAATTTTCTAAATATTTTTAATTTAATTTTTAATTAAAAAACACTATTCACACAAAAAACTAATACTTGAATATTTATTTATGAAACTGTTATTTAACCATTTTATTAAATCTCATTTCTTAATCAAGGTGCCTAGATTATATTAATACTTTCATTTAGTGAGATTACTAATCCATATTGTCACATTACTAATCCTAAGCATAAATTCACTATTCATAATTTACTATTCATCAAAAATTAAGTTGATCTTATTAAACTCTAAATTTATTACTGAACATAATTGTAGAAGACCATTTTTTGAAAATCATTATACATTTTTAATTGTTTAAGGTTTACATAAACATTTTTTTAAAATATCCTTTATGTAAAATTCACCAAAAATATGCATACAATATTTATCCAGACATTTGAAAATTCATAAACATCATCATAAGAAGAAATCAAATTTTTATTTAAAACAACGGATGAAACAAGGCAGTTACGGTCTCCTTACATAGCCCCTTATCACACCATCATAAGACCTAAGTGTAAGGTGTTCTAAAGTGAGAGAATCCAAAGGAGGCTCAGCCAACATCACACGAGTAGTAATTTCTATCAGTTTGAACATCTCGTGAGGGTGATTTTGTTCTAGCTTCACACGATGAAGTTTGGATTGGGTTTGGTCCAGAGCAAAGACCAGTGGTGATACCTCCTTCCCAAGTTCTGTTAGATGGGTTTCGATTGGTCCAAGACTACTAGGTGAGGCCATCAAATCATCTTTCTTAATTAATTAACCAAGATCACTTGTATTTAGAGACAATGATCACAACATTTAGTTTCCAAAGATCATTCTGACTAATGGTCATATAATAGTCAAAACCCAAAAGTCTCATTTTAATTATACTCATGTTATCAAATGAAACAGTTTTGTTGAGTATAAAATAAAATAACACAAAAAATTAGGAAACAAGATTTATTCAAAATTTTGGGTCATTACATTCTTCCCCCCTTAAGAAATTGCGTCCACGGAATTTTTAAAATTGGGTTTGGAAATTTAATTGAAAGTACCACATCGGAAAAGGAGTCAGTAAAACTATTACATTTAAAGAAAGAAAGGTAAGTACAAAGGTCACCCGAGATAACCCATATTTGGATTCCATGTTGGAAAACATGGATATGGAAGAAAAACAAGGGGTCAAGTTCTGAGGGAGAGTGATAGAAAACATGGTTAGGAGAATGTTACCAACAAGAAAATCACAAACTTATGATGTGTGTAATCGCTCTTTTATTACCTAGTAGGAAACGTAAACCAACAATGTTTTTGTTTTACATTCTTTTTCATGTTTTTGAGGAATTAATTTAATACATTGAACAAAAACATATGGAAATATACCTACCTTTAAGTAGAGTTTAATCCTTTAATAAGTTTTTACTGAAACTAATCTTTTCTCCAAACGATGAGCATTCAAAACTACTTGGTCTCATAAAAGCACAAGAATCATCTTCTTGAGAGTCACGTAATACAAAAAGGATTAACTATCAACTTCTTATATCTTTAAACATTATCCCAAAAAAATAAATGGTAAGATAAAACAACTCTCCAAAAAGAAAGAATCCCATAGGAAGGGAAACTACTTTTAAATCTTCAAAGATCTATTGTACTACCCAATGTTCATCATAGACCATTCCATAAATGACTGTCCTTTAAATTCCTCAAAATAATCCAAACTAAGATTGAATCACAAATACAAGAAGGATTTGATAACATAGTCTTCCAAAGTAATCTTGATTGTTCATCTCCAAACAAAATCAACCACTCATAACATCTTAAAAAAAGTAGCTAACCTAAAAATATTTTCCCCAAGATAGGTTAATCATTTCCATTAGTAACCTAAATTACTCTAAGTCCACCTTAAATTCATCGATTATTCAAAATATAATTCAACCTTTACTCCTCAAAGAAAATACCGTAGTAATCTATTTACCTCGATCAAATAGGGGTCCCAGAATAGTGAACGTATTCCAAAATAATAATCATCTTTTAATCCCCAAATCATCTTTTTTTATAATAACACCTTCACTACTTTAACATGTGGTACATAAAAATATATGTTTTCCTTAATGATATAAAATCATCTTTGGTAGTGACTTGATTATCTTATAAAACAAAAAATATATGCTCATAGAGGACGAACTAAAATACAACATGACATAGAAAATTATTGCTAAGAAGTTACATGTACTTCAGTCATCATGATCCATCTCAGCATAGGACTTGCATTGTTCCCTTGTCCTTGAAGATTGTTGATTCTCATCATGGTTCTCATCAATTACAAGAGGAAAATGCCTTGTATAATGTCTATCTTCTCCACATTTACAACATTGAAATGTATATGGTACATTAGATCGAACCTTATCTCCATTCATCACATTATCCAGTTTTTAAAGCAATTGGATACTTTATTCCCTATCTTCCCACACATAAAACATATCCTGGTTCCTTTGTGACATTATCCTTGGTGCATCATCACACACTTTTTTCAAAAAAAGAAATTGGGTCTTCTTTCCCTTATCAAAATTATCAGATGAACATCCTTGAGACTTTGCCTTCTTCTTCCTTGATGAATTTGTGCATTCAACTAGGTACCAATTATTAATTGTGATTTTTGATAGCTGGTTTGGCATAATCACAATATGTTCAACTTGATCTTTTGTCATATCTTTCACATTAATAGGGAAATCAACACATTTCCTATCACATTGATCGTTGGGACATTCTCATCCATTTCCCGCCATTAACTAAGAAAAGAATGTATAATTAGGGGGCTTAAATACATAGCCAATAATCATGAAAAGGAAACATTAAGTATAGAAGGATAAACTTGTAGAAGGAATGTATACCCTAAATTGTGATCCACTAGGTTCCAATCTAGGTTATCCATGATCATATATTCTTATGTGAATCTATATTTTATTTTATATTTGTTCCTTTAATAAAAGTTCATTCTATGCTTATGAATTTACCAAAGCATATCCCCCAGAAGTGTCGTAACCAAGAGTGCAGCAAGGCCCATTTTCGTGTACCAGTTCCTGTTCGAGTCTAGCTCAAAGCGGTGTTTTCAGGTTTTACCCCTATGTGCATCTGTTCCAGAGAAACCTCTACCTGCTTGTATCCAGACAATGATGTATTTTCTTGTCACCCCATTACTCAATACTCACCAAAATAGCAGGAAGATTTCGTATATTTAAACTTTTCTATAGGGTTCATCCTAATGTTCTCATATCCTAATTTCCAAAAATAACTAAACCATCATTTGATACCAACTATTGCATCCCGCCTTTTTATCACATCAACTTTCATTACATTTTACAAAACTGAGGATCTTTATGATTTAGTGTTTTGGAAACTAGGAACATAAAACATGAAAACATAAAACATTCTTCTTAAACAGTTGAAAGGCTTATCCTTATGTTCATCCTATTTTCATTACTACATCTCATAACTTGGGGACATACATCAAAATAAAGGGTGATCAGAAGGCCCAGAAAGGGAAATAATGGGAATCATTTATCATGTGAACATGAGATACATCAACAATGTCGTGAAAAAGAATTTTAAGGCATGAGAAAGAAATCATGAGGCAATTCATAATAAAAATAACCTATTTCATAACTTTAAGATGTGGCTACAACATTTAATACTAACTATCATTTCTGTTTCACCAAGGTCCATCCCCAAGGTGTCATTAAAAATTACCAAGATTATTCACCAAGGCATCGTTAAAAATAGTCATCTCTAGAGATTAAGTCTTTACCCAATGCATTGAAGCGATATCAGGGTGCACCCTTGAAATGTAATTATTATCATGTGAGACACATATATAATCATGAATCATTTCATAAAAAACCCATATAGCATAAAAGAAATTTCTTTCATTTCATAATCATAACTTTTTAAAACATCTTTAAAGACATGATCTTTATGTCACTTTAAATCCACATAATGGGAAAGCGGGTATCATGTATGTAAATCCCAGAATTTGAAATAGAACAAATTGTTATATATGTGAATACCCCTATTGAAGACAGAGATATGAGTATTCACTTAATAAAATAAATGAACTTTAGAAAAAGAGACAGACATTTTGAGACGGAAATTCTGCAGCATAATGGCTATGTTTCGGGGTTTTAGAAAACATTGAAAACAGAGGGGACATGGGTCAAACATTCATAAATGACCCATAAATCAGTTGAGGGACCTAATATGAAGGATATTTGATCATGTAAATGAAATTTTAAGGACATACCATTTGAAATGAAAAACATGGAAGGACGACAAAAATTAGATTTCTCCTATGAAAATTCGGCAGCCTAACGGCATCACATAAAACATCCAAAATTGATTGACAATATCAAATAGGGTCTCTATTCATATGAAAATAAATGATAGGTATGATAGATATAGAGATCATACCACAACATAATAAAAAGGAATTTGAATTACTTGACATGAAAGTTGAACTTTTGAAAAAATGAGAAAGGTGAAAGAATCCCTTAAAAATTCGGCAGCCTAATGACGCCACTTAAAATTCAACAAAAATTATTTTAAGAGATAAAAATAGGGTATATCATCATATGAACATAAATTATCAGTATGATAGATATAGGTATCGTACCACAACATCTTAAAAAGTAACCCGAAAGACTTGAAATGAATGTAGAATTTTGAAAAATGATAAAGGTGAAAGAATCCTTAAAAATTCGGCAGCCTAATGACGCCATTTAAACATTCTTAAATCGAATTGATGAGAGAAAGAGGGGGTCTCTCATCATATGAGTATTAAAAGGTCAGTAAGAGGAATATAAAAGAACAAACTTTAACAAAATATCATGGATCATAAATGAAATGACATAAAAGAGATTACTTGAAAAGAAAGAGAGAGGTAGGATTCCCTTACCATAAAAAGTAACTCTTAAAACTCAATGGTTGGGACATTGAGGGCTTGGGGGAACCTTAGGAGGACTTCTTGGGAGGTAATGAGACCAGAGCTTTGTTGGGGGATAGTTGGTAGTCGAATGGATGAGAGGATGACTTGGTATTTATTGGGAAAGTGAGGGGACAAGGCATTAATGGCCAAGTGACACCTCATTGGTGGTTTTGGAAAACCCATGGGCTTTCCCATGGTATTTTCCAATGGTATTGGCCACTTGGGACACCTCATACAATAATTCATTCCCTTTAGTCGACCATCCCTTAAAATGTCTCATGAAATCATTATGATGCAATCATGATGTCATTAAACATACAAAAACCCTAAAACAGTATTTTTACCATTCCCTGAATATTCAACTTTCTCAAAAAAATCCCAAAATTTCACCTTAACCTAATATCTATGCTATGATTTCAAAAATGAACACCATTTTATAAAAATAATTTTCTAAATATTTTTAATTTAATTTTTAAATAAATAAACTATTCATCGAAAATTCATCTTTTTCAGAAAAATCCCAAAAAATTATCTTAACATAATATCGATGCTCTGAGTTGAAAAATAAAGTCCATTTTATAAAAATAATTTTCTAAATATTTTTAATTTAATTTTTAATTAAAAAACTATTCACAAGAAAAAACTAATATTGGAATAATAATTTATGATACTATTAATTAACCATTTTATTGAATCACATTACTTAATCAAGGTTCCTAGATTATATTAATACCTTTTTAAGTGAGATTACTATTACATTTTTTCACATTACTAATCCTAAGCATAAAATCACTATTCATAATTTACTATTCATTGTAACACCCCAAGCTTCTACGGTACGATTCTCTTTGAATAATGTGATAGCATGTGTTGTATGCAACATCGAGTTCTAACACACCACATCCAATCAAACTAGCCGTTATGAATAGTAACACATAATTTTTTAAATTATATATATTTTATATTTCAAAATGGACTTAATTTTTGGTTTCGGAATATCGAAATTATCATAAGATGAATTTTCGGTATTTTTCTGAAAACTTCCAATTTTTATGAATAGTGAAAAATACTTAAAAAGAAAATTTTTAATCAAAATAATTTACTGTGATAAATTATATTATTGAGTGGTTTCAAAGTATAAATAGAATATATTATTACCATTTTATACAATGTTGTTCATTAGAATTAATTTCACTTTGAAATTGGAACTAAACAATTGTCAATCTTTTGATATATATTGTTTCTTAAACACACGCTATTTATTGTGACAGTGGGAATTAATTATAAAATTAATTAATGAAACTTATATGTTTGGAATTTTTTAAAATAGACATCATTTTTGAATTCTTAATATCAATTATAGCATAGGGTGAAATTTTGGCATTGTTCTGAAAAACGTCAATTTTTTATGAATAGTGAAACTACTAAGTGGTAGTTAAAAACTGAATTTTTCATACAAATTAATTTTATGGCTTCTATGAATGGAATTTCGAAAATCCGTGAGACACGGTTAATATCAAGAAGTAAAATGTGGTTCAATGAGATGAAAATAATTTTTGGTGAATAGTAACTTTTTACTTTTATTTACCACAGTTAAAAGTAAATAGGGTAATTAAGGGTAAAAATGATATTAATATTACCCTAAAACATGTCATAATTATATTTTAAAAGTGTATCTTGACCAAAAACAACCTTAGGAATAAAATATTATCATTTATGTCCACTTGGATTAGATTAGGACATTTATTATTATTTAATTCAATGAAGAGTTAAAAGAGTTAAAATCAATGTTTATTTAGTAAAACATTTTTAATATAGGGTTATACATAAGATAAATCCGATTGTAAATATTCTTTAGAAAGATAATAAGATTTACTACATAATGATATTTTGTTTATAATTTTTAGACATTCAATAATTAAATTTAATTATGACACAATGATGATGCAGTAATTACCATAATAGTGAAAAATTAGAATAATTAATATTATAAATATCCAAATAAATATAATTTGAGACTTTTTATGAATTAAACTAATTTTCTAGGATAATATGACATATTAGGATTTATTTAATTGAATTTTTTAGATGTAATAATTCTGTTATGAGTTTCAAAAAAATAAACTATTGAATAGTGTCAAAATTGACATAAAAGAGTTTTTAAAACAAATATTATTTTATTAATTAATATAAAATTCATAAAAATATCAGGTTAGGCCAATAGACTTATATAATGAAAGGTGTATCATTAATGGACCACTTGGGGGTCTCTTGGATGTATATAGTACGTTTAATAACTATATAATATAAAAATACAAAGTGACATGGTATATGTCAAACTAATTAACTAATAGTTAAAACAAAAATATAAGGTTAATATAGTAACCCAACCCTATCTAAATTCTATTGTTATAATGGTTTTATACCTATACCCACCTTAACCTTTGAATAATCAACTTTTGAGCCATTAAAAAAACAAATATGAATTTATTATAAATTAATATTTATAGCTTTTCCAAAGGTGCCCCTCACCCCTCTTATAAAAGGGAACTCCTCCTTCTCATTTCTTCACACCTTAGAAGCCTTTTGGTTCGGCCAAACCCTGGACAAATACTCTCTCAACTTCTCTCAATGCAACCTAGAGGCCTTATTTTGATCATAAAGCCAACCTACGGAGCCCTTTTGATCAAATCAAAAGGAAGAACCTGAAGAAGAGGTAATGTTTTCACCACCCATTTTCATGTTCCTTTCTTCTTCCACTTATTATTTCTTTGTTATTACCATTATAAACTAATAAATCCAGTATCTTATATATACTGTGATGTTATTATAAATATGGTACAACAATATCCAGTATTCTATCCACCCTTTGAATAACATGTCACCATACGTGTGTACGTACGACTTACCGTCTCCACGTCGTGGTGTAATTGTTATTCAATATATTATTATTTGGATGGGTATAATAATGATGTATAATTCATGTAAAAAATAAAATTAACTTGATAAGTATTTTATATATATAATATACCATGAAAGTATATATTATTTTGATATCAAAAGAATGATATTGTCGCTCATGTGTACGTACGGACTACCGTCTCCAGGAAGGCGATGAGATTCATTCTCCATCATATCCATTCAAGTATAAATATCATTTGATGATTTAAAAATAATGTGTAAGAACTTTATATCATTATAGATATGAATAAGATACAACCTATCCATGACAAACATGTCTTATGTAACAAAACATATAAAAGAAAACGAGTAAGTTAACACCCGAAACGACGATAAATCTAAGATATTATTAACAAAGCAATGTTAAAAGATCATATATGATATCATATTAATGTATACGATTCATGAATAATTTAATAACAATTATTTCAACATTATACAGGAGGTTAACCTACCCCAACCAAGTAACAGTACAAGGTAAGGGGTTTCTTATCTCACTTTTAATCCTGTGAGAATTCCATTGTTCACCACTTATTTATTACATGTGGTGTGTACTGCCCATGTTTGTATTCATTGTGTAATATAATTTAATTCATGTATATTTACATCATCATTTTATGATACGTATTTCATGGGTTTATGTTTTTTATGTTACCATGTCAATAAGGGAATTTGAAATTTCAATTTCCACTCATTCGGCTTTACACATACTTCATTGAATATTTTACTCCAAGATTATGTGTGGAATCACTATTCATTTGATTATGTCATAATTTCCACTCCCCATTCTATGGATATACTTTTTATACACATAATCACTCTATTGAAAAATTCTCAAGTCATCGGTATGAACTTGATAAGAGTAATTTTTACTCAATCTCGATTTGTTGATATAAACATCCAATTCATTGGTGTCGTTTTCACTAGAATATGTGTGAATGTCCCTTGATTGTTTTACGCTGAATATCCAATCATATTTAGTGTATTTATATTTTTCACACTTAATTATCTCGATTATTTATCCTTAACCTAAGGATACTTCCTTTATGAGAGATTTCATCTCAATTTACATTCCATTGAGACTTCATTGTTGTTATACACCAAATCAATTTTATGTGGTGTATATAATGTAATTTGACATAGTATATCATGAATCCCTTTATTATCATGATATTACAATGTTTGGATTACCTCAATTATTTTTATTCAAGTGTCTCTCTTTTGGTTAGAAAATCTAACTAAAATACCATTTTTAAATGTTTTAAAGACCCATTCTTCTAAATCATGCTCATTAATGTCAATGTTTTAAAAATGGTTTTAAGGATTTATATATATGGACATTAAAGTTTTAAAATTAAAACTCCTTTTGAAAGTTTCAAAGTGGTATGGGACACTTTGATTCAAAAATCAAATTTTAAACGGCTTCTTGACAAATAGTGTGACTTTTAAATGATTTCAAGAAAATGGGGGATATTTCTCTCAAATTGTTTTGATGATTATTTTCATCAATGTCAACATACTTCACTATTCTTGATTGAGGTTATTGTGATACAATACTATCTTTTTTATTGTATCGAATGAGTTATGTTTGACTCTAGATGTGCTATTTTTATACCATTCATGGTTTGTGGTTAAAGTATTGACATTTCGTATGCTAGTTTTAATACGAATGTTTATGTTATGTTTTAACCTGTTCGTATGAGGAATGCATTGGACTTAATAAGTGACGGGTGGAGCCCGCTATAGCTCCTCGATGCATCTGTATGTCTCATGAGACAAACTAGTGTCTTGGAACAAGGCCTTGGGAAAATCTTATATGTATTCTTAGCACGAAGCCTTGGATATGTGGTTATGATAGTCTGGAATTATGCATTCCATCATTATGAAAGTGGTTATTGATATTTCATGTGATCATTCGACTAGTAGAATATCCATGTGAGTAAGTAAATGGCATTATTTTATTTTATCTTTTCCATTTTATGCAGTTGTTATAGTTTAACAAGGATTTTTTTTAGTTATAAACTGCCTTAAGTGTTTATGCTTATCTATGAAAGATTCTGCTATAATGTTATCTTTACTGGGCATCTGAGCTCAACCCATTCAATGTTTTATTTTTACTAGGATGTGAAGAAGTAAATTATGAATGACCTGCAGGGATAGTATGAGGGGATAAGAGTGGGGAATATGGACACTATGTTGTTGTAGTTTTCATTTTTATGATGTAAGGTAAAACTTCATGAATATATCTAGTGTTTCCAAGGCTACTAAACCAATCAGTCTTTCAAGATTTGATCATTCTTTTGATCATGAAAATGTTATGTAATAATGCACCGACTCTAGGTAACTGGGGTCGGGGCGTTACATTCATCAAAAATTATTTTGATGTTATTAGACTCTTAATTTTCTACTGAACATAATTGTAGAAGACCATTTATCTAAAATCACTACACATTTTTAATTATTTAAGGTTTACATAAACATTTTTTTTAAATATCCTTTCTCTAAAATTCACCATAAATATGCATACTATATTTATCCGGACGTTTGAAAATTCATAAACATCATCATAAGAAGAAATCCAAATTTTAATTTAAAACAAAGTATTACACAAGGCAGTTACGGTCTCCTTACATATCCCTTTATCACACCAGCATAGGACGTAAGTGTAAGGTGAGATAATGTGAGAGAATCCGAGGGAGGCTCATCCGACATCACACGGGTAGTGATTTCTATCAGTTTGAACTTCTCGTGAAGGCGATTTCCTTCAGGCTTCACATGATGAAGTTCGGCTTGGGTTTGGTCCAGAGAAAAGCCCAGTGGTACTACCTCTTTCCCAAAATCTGTTAGATGGTCTTTGATCGGTCCAAGACTACTAGGTGAGGCCATCAAATATTCTTTATATATTAATTAACCAAGATCACTTGTATTTAGAGACAATGATCGCAACATTTAGTTTCCAAAGTTCATATTGACTAATGGTCATATAATAGTCAAAACCCAACAGTCTCATTTTAATCATACTCATGTTATCAAATGAAACTGTTTTGTTGACACTACTGGGAATGGAAGATAAACCAACGGTTCTAAACCGTTGGTATAGGCTGGAAAACTGTTGGTATATTCTATACCAATGGTTGTCCAAACCGTAGGGAAGTAAGGTGCGGGGAAAAATCTATACCAATGGTTTGGACTAAACGGTTGGTATAGCCCACTCTAGGTCTTGATTTTCCAACATTTCTTGTTGAACTGTTGGTATAGGTTTACCCAATGGTTTAAAACCGTTGGGAATTCTTTGATTTTGATATTATACAAACGGTTTTCAACCATTGGTACAGTTTTTTTCCCAAAGGTTTCAATGAAACCGTTGGCATATGTTCAATAAAAAATACTACACCAACGGTTACAAACCGTTGGTATAATGCTTCTCAAAGTATACCAATGGTTGTAAGCCATTGGTATTGTGTATTTCCAGAATTGTTGCACAGCAGCCCCTCCTGTGCTACAGCCCCTCCTGTGCATACACCTTCATACAAAACAGCACTTAAAACAGTGAAAACTTAAAACAAAAAAAGACCACCTCTTTGATTATAGACATGGTGAATAATTCCCAATTTGAATATTCAAATGACAACAATCATCCAGTATAGTTGAATAAGAGTTTCAATAACTCAAATATTATTTACACCCATTTCAATCTTCATATGACAACCACTTTTCTAATATATGGTGAAAAGGTATTTTTTTAGGAGTCACATCACTTGTGACTCCATAAGTGCCACATCGGGCCTCTAATTGAGGCAGGGTTGACTATTACATGTCACATATGATCAATGAATCATTTTCCTAATGTTTCAACACAATCAGAATTCGTTTGATTGGTTTGGTGTATGTACATAAAATATTGTTCATTTTGAACAAAAGAGATGCAGTTTGGGTGGTCTCGGCCCCACAGAGATTCCAATTGAGGCGAGGTTGACTCATAAACATCACATATGACCCATGGATCTTTTTACTAAAGTTTCAACAGAATCCGAAGGTGTTTGGTCCATTTCCGGTATGTCAGTTGTTGATATCACTTACAATTTAGTCCATTTTAACAAAAGAGAGACAGTTTGAGTGGTCCCGGCCACACCGCAGCTCGGATTTAGGCGGAGTTGACTCTTACACATCAAATATGACCCGTGGATCATTTTCCTAAGGTTTCAATAGAATCAGAAGGCATTTGGTTGGTTTGGCGTATGTCAGTTGTTGTTTTCACTTAAAATTAAGTCCATTTTAAACCAAAGAGAGTCACTTTGAGTGGTGACAGCCACACCGGGCCACGTATTGAGGTAGGGTTTTCTCTTACATGACACATATTATCCATGGATCGTTTTCCTAAAGTTTCAACACAATCTGAATCCATTTGATTGGTTTGGAATATGTATATAAAATATTGTCCATTTTTAACATAAGAGAGACAATTTGGGTGGTGTCGACCACACCTTACCTCGTATTGACGCGAGATTGACTCGTACACATCACATATGACCCATGGATCGTTTTCCTAAATTGTGAATAGAATCCGAAGGCGTTTGGTTGATTTCCTGTATGACAGTTGTTGATTTCATTTACAATTTAGTCCATTTTCAACAATAGAGTGACTGTATGAGTGGTCCCAGCCACACCGCGGCTGGGATTGAGGTGGATTTGACTCTTACATGTCACAAATGACCCATGGATCGTTTTCCTAAAGTTTCAACAGAATCCGAAGGTGTTTGGTCCATTTGGCTTATGTCAGTTGTTGTTTTCACTAAAAATAAAGTTCATTTTAAACAGAAGAGAGGCACTTTGAGTGGTGTCGGCCACACCGTGCTTCGGATTGAGGCGGGGTTGACTCGTATGCGTCACATATAATCCATGGATCATTTTCCTAAATTTTAAACATAATCAGAATCAATTTTTTCGGTTTGGTGTATGTATGTAAAATATTGTCCATTTTGAACAAAAGAGCGGTAGTTTGGTTGGTCCCGGCCACACGGCGCCTTGGATTGAGGCGGGGTTGACTCGTACACATCACAAATGACGCATGGATCGTTTTTCAAAAGTTTCAAAAGAATCTGAAGGTTTTTGGTAGGTTTCTCATATGTCATTTGTTGATATCACTTACAATTTGGTCCATCTTGAACAAAAGGGAGATAGTTTGAGTGGTCCCAGCCACACCGCGGCTTGGATTGAGGAGGGGTTGACTCTTACACATCAAATATGACCCATGGATTGTTTTATGAATGTTTCAACAAAATCCGAAGGCGTTAGGTTGGTTAGGTGTATGTCAGTTGTTGTTTTCACTTAAAACTTGGTCCATTTTAAACAAAAAAGAGGCACATTGAGTGGTGTCGGCCACACCGGGCCTCCGATTAAGGCGAGGTTTACTCGTACACATCACATATGACCCATGGGTCATTTTCCTAAAGTTTAAATAGAATATGTAGGCATTTCTTCGGTTTTCCGTATGTTAGTTGTTGTTTTCACTTAAAATTAAGTACATTTATAAAAAAAAGAGATGCGCTTTGAGTGGTGTTGGCTACACTGGGCCTCGTATTGAGGCGGGGTTAACTTGTACACATCAATTATGAGACAAGGATCATTTTTATAGAGTTTCAACACAATCTGAATCCGTTTGATCGGTTTGGCCTATGTACGTAAAATATTGTCCATTTGGAACAAAAGAGAGACAGTTTGGGTGGTCCCAGACCCACGGTGCCTCGGATTGAGGTTCGGTTGAATTGTACATGTCACATATGACACATGGATTATTTTCCTAACGTTTCAATAGAATCCGATGCATTTGGTCAGTTTACCGTATGTCAGTTGTTGATTTCACTTGCAATTTAGTCCATTTTGAACAAAATAGAGACAGTTTGAGTGGTCTCGGTCACACCGCAACTCGGATTGAGGAGGGGTTGACTCGTAAACATCACATATGACCCATGGATCGTTTTCCTAATGTTTCAAAAGAATTAGAAGTCGTTTGGTTGGTTTGGCGTATGTCAGTTGTTGTTTTCATTTACAATTTAGTCCATTTTCAACAAAAGAGAGACAATTTTAGTGGTCTCGGCCACACCGCAGCTCGGATTGAGGCGAGGTTGACTCTAACACGTCACATCTGACCCATGGATCGTTTTCCTAAAGTTTCAACAGAATATGAAGGAGTTTTTTTGGTTTGACGTATGTCATTTATTGTTTTCACTTAAAATCAAGTCCATTTTAAACAAAAGAGAGCCACTTTGAGTGGTGTTGGCCACACCGGGCCTCAGATTGAGGCAGGTATGACTCGTACACATCACATATAAAAAATGGATCATTTTCCTAATGTTTCAACACAATCAGAATCTGTTTGATCGGTTTAGCGTATGTACTTAAAATATTGTCCATTTTGAACAAAAGAGAGGCATTTTGGGTGTTCCCATCCACACGGAGCCTCAGATTGAGGCGGGGATGACTCATACAGATAACATATGACCAATGAATCGTTTTACTAATGTTTCAATAGAATCAAAAGGCGTTTTTAGGTTTCTCTTATGTCAATTGTCGATTTCACTTACAATTTAGTCCATTTTGAACAAAAGAGTGACAGTTTGAGTGGTCCCGGCCACACCGCGGCTCAGATTGACGCAGGGTTGACTCATACAGGTCACATTTGACTCATGGATCGTTTTCCTTAAGTTTCAATATAATTCAAATGTGTTTGGTTGGTTTGGCGTATGTAAGTTGTTGTTTTCACTTAAAATTAAGTCCATTTTTAACAAAACAGAGGCACTTTGAGTGGTTTCGGCTACACAGGGCCTCAGATTGAGGCGGGGTTGACTCTTACACATCACATATGAGTCATGTATTGTTGTTAAAAAGTATCAACACAATCATAATTCATTTGATCGGTTTGACGTATGTACGTAAAATATTGTGCAGTTTAAACATAAGAGAGACAGGTTGGGTGGTTTCGGAAACACCGCGCCTCAGATTGAGGAGTTATTGACTCTTACACATGAAATATTACCCATGGATCGTTGTGATAAAGTTTCAATAGATTTGGAACACATTTGGTCAGTTTCCCGTATGACAGTTGTTGTTTTCACTTACAATTTATTCCATTTTCAACAAAAGACTGGCAATTTGGGTTGTCCCAGCCCCACAGTGCCTCGGATTGAAGTGAGATTGACTCATACACATCACATATGACCCGTGGATCGTTTTACTAATGTTTCAATAGAATACGTAGGCGATTGGTCAGTTTTCGGTATGACCGTTGTTGTTTTCACTTAAAATTAACTACATTTTAAAAAAAAAAGAGGCACTTTGAGTGGTGTCGGCCACACTCGGCCTTGTATTGAGGCAGGGTTAACTCGTACACATCACATTTGACTCATGAATTGTTTTCCTTATGTTTCAATATATTCCAAATGTGATTGGTCAGTTTGTTGTATGCTAGTTGTTGATTTCACTTAAAATTAAGTCCATTTTTAACAAAACAGAGGCAATTTGAGAGGTGTCGGCCACACCAGGCCTTGAATTTAGGCAGGGTTGACTCATACACATCACATATTAGTCATGGATTGTTGTGAAAAAGTATCAACAAAATCAGAATATGTTTGATCTATTTGGTGTATGTACGTAAAATATTGTCTATTGTAAACAAAAGCGGGATATTTTGGGTGGTTCTGGCCACACCGTGCCTTGGATTGAGGCGGGGTTGACTCTTTCACGTCACATATGACCCATGCATCATTTTCCAAAAGTTTAAACAGATTTGGAAAGCATTTGGTCAGTTTTCTGAATGTCAGTTGTTATTTTCACTTAAAATGAAAGTCATTTTGAACAAAAAATATACATTTTGAAGGGTACCGTCCACACAACGCCTTGTATTGAGGTGGGTATGACTCATACATGTCAAATATGACCCATGTATCGTTTTCCTATAGTATCAATAGAATCCAAATGTGTTTGGTTAGTTTACCGTATGTCAGTTGTTGATTTCACTTAAAATTAAGTCCATTTTTAACAAAATAGAGACATTTTGAGTTGTGTCGGCCACACCGAACCTTTTATTTAGGCGTATTTGACTCATACACGACACATATGAGTCATGGATCATTGTTAAAAAGTATCAACACAACAAAAATCTCTTTTATTGGATTGGTGTATATACGTAAAATATTTTCCAATTTAAACAAAATACATACACATGGAGTGATACCGGCCACACCGCGCATCGGATTGAGGCGGAGTTGACTTTTACATGTCACATATGACGCATTGATCATTTTCCTAAAGTTTAAACACAATCCAAAGGCATTTCGTCTGTTTCCCATATGTCAATTGTTGATTTCACTTAAAAATAAGTCAATTTTGATCAAAATAGGGGCAGTTTGAGTGATCCTGGCCACACCGTGCCTTTTATTGAGGCGAGGTTGACATATACACGTCAAATTTGAGCCATGGATTATATACATTTTGTTTCAACAGAATCCTAATGTGTTTGGTCAGAGGGGAAGGGTCTAGTAGGGTACACGGAGATGCTCGTCTACCTCGGGTACGAACCTCCCTCATACCATCGGCTGAAGAACTGAAATAATGGAATAATGAAAAGTTCACATACTTATGTACCTGTAAAATATAAACATAGATAGCACATAGCCGCATCATGTCATAAAAAATAAAACCAAGGATCAGACAAAATTGAAGCAGTCATACAGAGTAATGACAAGTGCACATACAGATCAGAAGCAGCTAAAAAATTGTTGCATACATGCCATGTTTATTTCCTAAAACAGAGTAAAAAAATCAAAATGATGAAACTCTATAATTTGGGTTGCGTCTCAGGAAGCAATATGTTTTACGTCTTCAGTTAGATGGATGGACATTGGTCAATCATCTTGGTCCATCAACACAGAACTCCTCTACCTCTTACAAGAACTGGTGGCCGTGTAATCAATCTCACATGGACGCTTAGTGGGATTGATCACTTCAGGAGCATAGAGAGCGTGAATCTGGTGTGGAAGTAAGAGAATCTGGTGCTCATCATCAGCCAGACGCTGAGTGGTATTGATCAATTCAGGAGCGTAGCAGGAATGAATCTGGTGTGGAAGTAAGAGAATCTAGCGCTCATCATCAGTTAGACGCTGAGTCACCCATCGTGCGAGGTCAGATGGAGACGGGATGTGCACATCGATGATCATGGAAGAGGCAGACAAGCTAGACATTGTTGGTTAAACTGCATCCACAAATAGATTCATTTTTATATATTATGACCTTTATAAATGTTTGTCCCATTTTTACAAACAATTAATGTGGGAAAATTGTGAAAAATAACATATCAGATATATAAAAATGGATTTACTCATGGACATGATGCATAATATCTCAAATATTCCTCATTGGATCCCAATTTGAAATTTTAATCCATTATCAAATGTCTTATATCAATTTATTTTTATTTGGATCTTTAAGGTTGAACGCCTTTTGTAAAATCTATCCAAGGGAGGATAGACTAGTGACATGGAATACAATTGGATGTTATGTGGTGAAAACCACATTATAAGAATTGTTTAGGATATTATTGAGGTGGTTTGAGGATAAATATATGTTTTTAGGGAAAATCCAGCATCTCCAATTTTGGTGGTCAATGTTTTGAAGTGGGGGGTATTTGGTGGTTGAGGATGGGGTGAGGGGGATGTCCATGGTCTAGGAGGAGGGGTGGGGGGATGTCCAGGGTCCAGGATGTGGGGTGGGGGGCTGTCCAGGGTCAAGGAGAAGGGGAGAAGGGGCTGTCCATGGTCCAGGAATGAGGGGGGGTTGTCCACGGTCCATTGAGGAGGGGGGATATCCAGGGTCCAGGGTGGAGGGTGGGGGGCTTCCTAGGGTCCAGGAAGGAGGGGGGAATATACAAGGTCCTGGGAGGAGGGTGGAGGGGGGTTGTCCAGGGTCTAGGAGGGGGATATCCAAGTGTCAGGAAAGATGGGGGCTAGGCTGTCCAAGTTCTAGGAGGGGGACTCTCTAGGGTCCAAGAGGGGGTGTCTAGGGTCCATGAGGAGTGGGGGATCTGTTAAAGGGAGTAAATCCCCAAATAATTCATTTTAAATTAACTAATCATAATCCAAAAAACATCACAATTCCAATCCATCACCCAACCAACATCCAATTCATCCTCAATATCACTAACCTTCGCATGCCATAAACAACACAACCTAGTTTATACCAAATTAAAACAGAAAAAAATATAATAGATGGAAAACATTAAAACTAAAGTAGTACTTACATATTTAGAGTGTAGAACTATAAAATTGTTTGATTTAATATGGATCTATGAGTGGAACGAGTTTATGAGTACTTGTATAGAGAGATCCGAGACGTTTAGGTCAAATCAAAATAGAAAATAAAAAAATAGATGAAGAACATTAGAACTTACAGATTTGAAGTGTAGAACAGAAAAATTGTTTGATTGAAGAGGATGGATAGAGTTTCGAAGACTGGGTAACGAGAGTGCATCAGGAGAGCTTCAATTTAGGGCTGTAGTCGAGCAGAGTGGGACTGCAATCGAGCAAAGGGGCTACTGGATTTAGGGGAAAATATTCCCAATGGTTTTTAAAAAACGTTGGGAATGTATGTTTTCCTAAGGCCTATACCAACGGTTTACACACAACGTTGGTATAGATTCCAACATATACCAATGGTTAGTGTATAACCATCGGTAAAAGTCTCTTAATGGATCCCTATACCAACATTTTTATAAACTGTTGGTAAAAATCATCATAAAAGCCTCTATGCCAACGGTTTTCTTAAAACCGTTAGTATACATAACCATTTCCAACAGTTTGATAAACCGTTGGGATATAAGCGTTGGTAAAAATGGGATTTCCAGTAGTGTGAGTATAAAATAAAATAATACACAAAATTAGGAAACAATATTTATTCAAAATTTCAGGTTGTTACAATCGACCCACTTCCTGTTATATAGGTTATGGTCTTGCTATGAAAATATGTACTTGAGGCTCATGTATTTTTTTTTATACCACAATCCTCTCACCCATGAGATTGTTCATCCAAAATCCCAGGTCATTTAGTACAACTGATAAATCTAGACCATGAGATGGGTAATCCCTCTGATGTAATTTCATTATTTGAAGCCATAAAAAACCACTCGACCCTCTTTCATTTGAACTTTTCAGAGTCAAACTATGGATTCATCGAAGTACATGGTATATGTTTCCCCAGAAAATTTAATGTAAGGATAGGTATTGTTGTCATACTATCTATTTTTTCTTGAAAACTATCTTAAATGAATCATTGCAATGAAATTGCACCACTTTCACTGCCAACCCAGACATTTGTTCTACCAAATTGTATAAATATTTGATAAAAAATTGGAAATAACCTACTAAATAAAGACAGATACAAATTTATATTGTTTTATTTGGATGATCTATATATAACATGTTCTGGAAATTCTATATATCCAATAAAAGTAATTCATGTAAAATTACAATTATATATGTGTTCACATCATTAATTAAAAAAAATTAGCCTTGTGTAATTTCGATGCTTTGTTAATGTACTCGAGATGATGATTGGATGTTTAGAATCAACGCCAACTAACTGTGTGTACAGAAGGGGAACACTAATGAAAAACACTATAAACTAATCCAAAAAAGGATGAATTATCCTATTCATTAAGTCAATTAAAATAACAGATTCATGAGTGATCCCAAAAGACGTCACTACAGATTCATAAAATCCAAACCTACTCCTAATATTGTACCGAGGTGTGTTTGATAGTATAAACCTTAAATAATGATATCCTGGTCTAAAATAAATACTAGAGAAGAACATATAACCTCTCAACAGATCTAAAAAATTGTTAATTTATGGTATAAAAAAACAATTATTCCCAGTCATCTTGTTCAACATCAAACCATCCAAATATAAGCACAAATATTAATCCTCATTTTTGGAGAATAAAATAAGAGAACCCCTAAGAGATGAACATATAAATATGAATCCATTAATTATGATATCATCAGACATAATTTTCAACTCCCGATTATATACTTATTTTATTCAATAAGGTGGTATAGAATCCGGATTTTTTTTCAGGAACTAACATGATCGGGAACACTATACCTCGCTCAAGACATAAAACATAAAATTCATTAAAAAAATACATCCAAAAAATGATTCATCCATGATTAAATTAATCTAGTTTTATTCAACTGTTATATAGAGTATGATCAGTGATGTGAGCAATTAGAAAATCCAATCTTCACTGAATTGGTCATATACAACCTGTATAAAGAACCCACTCACTCTTGTAAAAATTTATACTTCCTGCTAGATATAATAATTTAAACATCTTCTTGTACTATTCAACATTATACTTATATATAACTAACCATCTATTACCATGAATAAATATGATTACTACCATTTCTAACATTAATTGTTTTCAAAAGAAACCGGTAACCACTAATCTCTAGAGAACATACCTTCTAATATTTGATATATTCAGACCAAAATCCCAGTGATATTTTAATGGTTTAAACGTTATATAAAATGTCAACATCAAACCCCAACCAACATTCAAAAAGATATAATCTAGATGAATGTTATACTATCATACAAAAAATGAATAACTAAGGTAGATGATATAATAATCATAACATTGAGATTAAAAGTTCTCGAATCCATGGCAGCCTAAGTTGTCTGCATAACATGCAATTGTATTGTCCAATTGTCCTGGGATACAGTCTGAATACCATTTAAAATATTCATTGATTAGAAACGTTTCTCATGATCAAGGGTACTAATAACCCCACCATAGCTAGAATTATGTGTAGAACTCCTTCACCAACTAAGGGGAACTTGATCCCCTTCCCAACTCTAGTTCATGTCCTGATATTCATCCACTCGTTCACTACATAAATTTTGGGTAGAACCAATTAAGATAGGATAGTCTACCACATATGTAACATGCACATAGGGGTATGGAAACTATGAGATCTTGTGACAAAACATTCCGCACATATAGCACTGGAACAAAGGATGATCACGAGATGCTTTTACAGTTCTCCAATTTCTCATCCCAGTACTACATTTTTGGAAACTGTTATAATTGTACCTCATATCACACAAAGAAGAATTTACATACCACAATGCATAAATTTAATGTCTACATCTTAGGACCACTACTATATTCCATTCTATAATGAGTGAATGATTTATCATGCATTCAATGATTCATAAAATAATGTTTTTTTACATATGAGCAGATTTCATACGAATAATGATACTTGAAATGTCCTCCCCTGGAGGCATCATCTGCTTCCGAGGATGGCTCAATGATCCATAGGTTGGTATAGTGTCAAGAATAGTCTATCACTAAAAACCCATCCATCACCAGATGCAAGACCTCATGAAATTTTTAATCCCTCAGCATATAATCATATAAATGCATAAAAATAATCTTCTCAATGTCCTTCAAAGATAGCTCAATGTGTTTCCCATCATTATCCAGAATATCCCCAAACACCCAGAAGGACCAAAAAGAATATATTTTTCATGCATCACCCGTCTATCGATGGGTGTTTGGAGATACTTAATTATTATCTAGATTGAATCAATATAGAATTTCACTTCCTAGTGTCCACCAATACTAGAAAATACTTATGAATTCTAAAGTGGAAACTATCTTGTCATATAAGACATTGATGGAGTCGTTTGAACGGTCTCACTTTCCATTGATCTCATGAACCTTATTACGATATTACGAAATATGGCATCAATATTCTCAAATTGAACTAAAATATGGTATTTTTAGATACATTAGAAGTTGAGTGTATTCAAATCTCATAATTCTTATGTCGATGATGACATAGAGGCATTTTTTCTAGAATAATAACCAGCATATTAGAAAAAATTCTAGCCATAAAGTAAACCCCAATATGTGACTACATTAGATAACACCTAACTCTTGGTCTATATAGACAAGAATTGTATGTATTTGATCATTACTAGCAAAGTCATTAATATTTTCTAGGTAAATAGATATATAATATAATTTTTGAATAGAAAAGAATATATCACATGCTGATATATATACTCCCCTCTTACGACCAATGTATACAAATATTTACATATGTACTTATAATGATTCATTATTTTAATCATGCACCATACCGGCTCACGAATAGGATGATCAATAAATATGATGATCATAAACAAATAACCTCACACAATTTGTGAAAAAATGAAGTCAAATAACATCCAATATAAATAGCACAAAACAGAAACAGAAAACCCATACATTAGAACTATGATTTTCACCAGTACATGGATTAGATACTCTCAAATAAAAGATAATTTTAATATCCCTTCACATAATGTTCACATATAAACATTTCTAAAAAATATGTATTAAATAAATGAAAAACGGTTCCAATAATACCACCATTCTACATCCCCAAATCATCTATCTCATGTAAAAATAAAGGGGTTGTTATGAGACCACAATTGTTCTTCCTGGTATGTTAGAAGTTATCAACTAACAGAAGGGTTGTGATATGTGTAGTGGGGATACAATACAAACTAGGTATGAAGTGTCATAGTAGTATACAAATTCCTATTAAAATAAAAATAATGTAAGAAAATACCTATTCAAATGAAATGATAAATTCTAATTTTTAATATATAAAAAATTCAATTAGGTATTGAAGTGTTGGAATTTAAATTAATTCCATGATATAACAATACAAGAATAATAATTGAAGACTAAAATAAGGAGACTCGGTTTCCAAATTCTATAATCCCATGTTACTTCCATCTCCATACTCCAACCCAACAGAAATAATGAATTCCCCAGGATGGTCATTTTCCCTTGTCCAAACCTACAACCATGAAATCTTCTTGGGTGAAAAAAGGTGACCCAAATAGGGTTTGAGTATAACTCAATATTTCAACACCACCATGTCTTATAATCCAGTCTAATAAGAATTGTATACAATGATGTGATAAAATAATTGACTAATTAACATATAAATTAATAAAATACAACAAAAACCATCTTCAACATCATTCTATATAATCTATGATCATGTATTATGACCAATCCAAACATAACAACATAAACAAGGCCTTGTATCCTAATTTAGTTCAATTAGAGAATATCTATAAAGTTGTATTATCGAAATTACAAACACAACAATTTTACAAGAGTATTTTCACAAAAATCCTGGTCATAGACTTATAAGCATTACAACATCCAGTTTAAATACCTATATGTATTACAACCTAGGATTATAAATAGAACTCTCTCTTTAAAAATAAAAATAAGAGAATAGGTCGAGCCCACTCAATATCATCATTACATCATAGAGGTTTGAATTTTCTAGTCCAAGCCCGATATATAAGTAATAAAACATTAAACATATTACCTATCATAAAGTATGTATATAATAATATGAAACCACAATTATCAATTAGTAATTATGCGAATTACAATTATTCTTTCATATAAAATTTTAAATTTAATTAAAAATTTATTATTAATTCTATAAAAAATTATTAAGAATCCATTTTGGGATTTTATAATAAGAAATGACCCAATGTCACATGTTAGGCTAATCACACATTAGGAAACTAGACAATTCATTAACATTCAAATGTTTTCTCACCAAATGTGTATCTAAAACTAAGTCATATGAATATTGAGAAAAATGACACCAAGCGATTGTATCATTCATTTATTTATTGATTTCGTACGAAATATATTTGAACTATGATAATATTTTATATGATTATCAAAAAGTAATCAAAAGGGTAACGAATTTGACCCAAAACCATTAACAAAAGATCAAACCAAACATCTAATGGAAAATACCCCTAAGGAAGATGTTGTAGATGTTTTCAATTATGTTCCTCAATGAAAACTGATCATGATGAAGACCAAAAATTCATCTGGTCAATATATACCATTTAAATGAGCGGAGAAGAAGTAAGATGAGGAAAAAACTGAAAAAATCAACTTAATAGGGATTTATCACACAAAAGGGAATTTCAGAAGTGATTTTGGCACAACCCAATTTCCCAGAGAATTCCATACGTTTCACAACATATGAGATATAAATAAAAAATGAAAAATAATCTACAAGGATCATTAAAATTTAAGGTCAGTCATTTACACAATGTGTAATTTTTTATTCATCGTGTATATGTCTTTAATGGAATTTGACAAAAACCCTATCCCCTTAGATATATTTTACATAAACCCATCTGAAATTACATGATATGTATTCTCAATAAATTCCATGTAAATGTTATACAATTTATATTCATTCCAATTTCAATTAAAACTACTCTATCCCCATTTAATGATTATCAACATACCAGGAACCAATTAAATAATTAACCCACTAATTCATGGAATCTATTAATTCAAAAAATATACATCTGTAGTCTTTAGTTAAATTTCCCATACAATGTAGCTTCATCTATGAACAATACTTTTCCACCAATGACAAAAAAACAAAGAGATAAATACTTGTAAGAAGACAAGATCATGAAAATTAGGTCTCTATAATCATATATAAGAATTTAATGATTGATCAATTTAAAAATAGAAAATTTAATTTTCTAAGAATTTATTTTTATTTTTAAAGAAAATTTATCTCAAAAATTAATCAGACTGATTTTGAAAAAATTTATCAATACAAAATTATATATTATATTTGAATTCTATAGTATTGGCACACATCCAATAAAAATTATATATATAATATAATAATAAATCCAATTTTATGAAAATGAATTTATTTTCTAAAAAGGTAATTTTCCAACCATTTAATGGATAACCCATTTTAATTCTAATTTTGAAGCTTATATAATATTGAGTTTCCAAACTAAAAATAATTTTATGTTTTCCAGAATAGAAATTATACTAGAGTGAATTTTTTGTATTTTTCTTTGAAACATAAATTATTAATGAATACTGAATAACACTGAATTTCAATTCAAAATTTCATTTCAATATAAATTATTTATATAGTTGAATTATATTTTCATTTGTATTTATAGTTTAATTAGATCAAATCTACATCAATTAAAAAAGAATTAATTCCATGGATTTAACTTCACAATAATGATGGATATAAAAATATTTCATGATTTTAACATTTTTACATTAGAATCCTTCTTTGATATGCCATTTGTGCGATTATAATTTAATTAATTTCAACCACATAAGCAAATATAACATGGAAAAAATTATTTATTATTTTTAATAATAAAAAATTTAATATCTAGTTTGTTCATCATGGTTTTTTACCATAAGTATTATTTAATGTTATTAAAATTAATTACAATGATTAGGAGAAAAATTAACATTACATAGGATTAAATCATAAAATAAATTGAAAAATGTCATATAAAATACTCCAAAATTCATTTTATATCCATATTTATACACAATAATCTATTTTATAATATTTTTATCATTATTGGAGCCACTTTTCATAGTAAAAACAAGGGTGTAATTCCCATTAAAAAAGTTTATATGAATGACACCCCCCTCCACTATAAAATGAAACTCATAGATCCTACTTATTCACATCTCTATAGATATTTGGATCACAAAATAACTTCTCATATAAGCTCCAAAAGTCACTAAAATTATTCTAGAATCCTCTGTTTTGGATGAAATCTATCCAAGGAAGCGCTTTTGTGAGAATAAAAAGGAGTTACCTAAAGAAGATATAACATACTTTCTCAAGATTCATTATATTATTTTCCTTCCATAGCACATGAAATCATCTTATTCAATGATTATATAATATAATAAGTATAAAAATTATAATGATTTTATTTACTATAAGTGTTGACATAATATTATACACAATTAAATCTAATGGGTAAAGAACATACCATTCTTTTTTACAGTAACTACAGCCTCATGAAATGCTGTTTTTTGTTTTCCCTTTACCACCTCTCAAAGTTGGTAATTATGATGTAAAAAATGATCCTATAAAAAATTTATTATATTTATTGTATATTTATTCTTCATAAAAAATTATATTACTCATACATTAATATATAGTGTTTATTGTAAATAAGATAATTTAATATGGGTTAGTGTGGACAACAACATTTTCATTTTGATTTGATTCATTTAGTGTCAACATGGAATGAATTAAAGATTGGTTTAGTAAATTTATATGATATATATTATATAATAATTCTAATATAATGATATTATCTACATATATTTCATTTTCATTTATTTTAATTCAATATGACAATAAAATGGAAACAATATTCATTCTTATGTATGGCTTACAATCTCTATGAACTACATACTCCATTTTATATTATTGTGGTATATATTATAATAAATAAATATATAATAAATATATATAATCATTATATCATTATTTAAATTCAATAAATATTAAAATCATGATCAATTTATAAGGAACAATAATAATAAGAAAAAACATATAGGAAAAACAAAAATTATATTACCCAACATGTTACATTAACATAGAGTTGTTAATAAATTGGTAATATAAAGTCCGTACCAAATCATATATGGTTTTAGAAATAATTATATGGTTATATGGAATATTAAAAAAATAATTATATAGTAGTTTTTATCATGTAGGAATAATGATGTGAATTAAGGTAAGGGAATTTTATTTGACTTCTTATTTACATGACATACATTCCTTATTAACCACTGATTTCTCTTGCGTGGTTTTTATAATGAAGATAGATGCATGATAGAATTATTATACTAAAATTTATGATTATTCACATATCCATTTTATTATTATTTTTAATTTATTTTATGATTCAAAATTTACCAAATTTATAAATAAATATTGTCGCAAGTTTACTTCTTTGAGACACATGCTTTGTTATGCACATATATTTTTCTATGAGGTATATAAAGTATCTTTTACATGTTATATCATGAATCCCATTATTTTAATGATATTTTTTGCTTCTTGTAATTATATTCTTTCATTTTAAATTGATTAAATTTTACCAATGTTGAAAAGGTTTATAGTTACTATATTATCTTTTATGGACATTATTTTTATTATTCTTCCATTGATGAAATTTTATGAAATATTTATCAATAAATTTTTATTAATTTTAATAACCATTTTTTATTCATTTTATATCATTGTAGTGGTACCATTTTCTCACTCTTTGGAACTTATTATAATTTAAGAATTATTTATGAAAATATGAAATTATTTATTATTTCCGTCAAAAAACATGTCTTCTTTCAAACCCATGTTTTCTTAAAATTTTATCAAAAATATTTTAAATTTATCCTATGATGTTTAATATTAA
Organism: Viscum album; assembly: GCA_963277665.1. Taxonomy (NCBI): domain Eukaryota; kingdom Viridiplantae; phylum Streptophyta; class Magnoliopsida; order Santalales; family Viscaceae; genus Viscum; species Viscum album. The sequence goes on along the minus strand of OY728160.1, from coordinate 555,904,722 downwards.
TTTTAACAATGTATTAACTTTTTATAAAATTGTTTAAAAAAAATATTCATGTCATTTTCCCATCAAGGATCATTTAAAAACCGTTAAGTTACAAAATGAATGTCCAGAATGTATGAAAATACCTTCCATCATGAATATAATTTCCTTGGAGATTTCATTTGTAATTTTATTATTTTATTTTTTCAATTAATTGTTTATCATAAAATTATAGAAATTTTTTTATTCAAAAAAATTAATGAAAATTATTTTCATAATATTTTTATGATATCGTATATGTTTTGAATTTTATTTTCAAAGAAAATGGTAATCACAATTTCTTTTCTATAAAAAAATATTTATCTAAAAGTAAAGGTTATTTTCATCGATAAATGTTTTAAATGATTTATCATGATTTTATTATTCCTTTTTAGTTTGTTTTCATTGGAATTTTTTTTCATAATGACATATGTTTTAAAATTTTATATTTAATGAAAAGTTGTATTCAAAGTGATCATTCAAAATCCTTCTCCATATAAAATAAATTACTTAGTTATAAAATATTATTTAAAAATTATTTTATCCATGTATAATATACATATAGTTTCTCAAAATTCTCTATGTTTTGATGGATATATGTTTATGAACATTGTTTCTCTTATACAAGTTACACTGTGGAAATTGATTATGAACCATACTTCTAAACAGAGGTTATTGAAAGATGAAATGACTTTGAAAATATGATAAAAATTCTCCAATACACATTTCATTTAATGTGTTATTATATGATTTCAGTGAAAATACTCTCTTTTTATAGGTGGAGATAAAATTCTTGTTTTTTATCTTGTGTCACATGTTTGTAATATTTTATTAAGTGATGGTGCAGACCAATATCTCCCTCCAAATAAATGGGTAATGATAAATGTTATGCGAGAACAATGGGTACACGGGGTGTATCGCAAGACTGAATAAAAGAGGTTGCACATGTTGTAAGTAAGTCCTAATTACATGAGGCTATAGAGGTTGTAGACTAAGATAGAGAACAAGATGCTGCATAGGTTGTAGCTGATTCTCGTAAACCAGACTGCACACAATTTGTGACCATGCATAAAAAAATAGGGTACTCAGTTCAAACCAAAATCTTGAAAATAATATGTTACACATGTTGTAAGCTCAATTTAAATGTAGGTACATAGGTTATTGGATAAAGAGTACATGTTGTGAAGTTTTTATATGTATAGATGACTTAATATATTCTATATAATTGTGTATTCCAAAAATTCTATTACATATAATATATTTATGAGTTCATGTATTACTCTCTAAATTCAATAATGATTCATGTCGTAAGAAATTTGATTATTTCATTAATCACTCATGTATATGATATTGTGTATGCTGGGTATGATATACTAATGATATTATCATGTTCTCATACCAATATTTTCTTGATTATTCTTATATATGTAACATGTAACCTTTAATAAGAATATGATATCAACCGTTTCCATATTTTCTTCTAATAGATTTTAAAGATATGTATTATATATAGTGTCTCTAGGAAGGGATCTATTCATGGAGAATCAAGTGGCGAATAGTACAACAAACATATGTAAGAGCTTTTGTGTTTCCATGTTTCAAAAGGTCATAAACAAATAATTAATTTTGGTAATCTAATTATATAATGTATTATGTATTATGTAAATATAATGTAATGTTAATTTACATTATTCTTGGATCATTATAATGAGTCATCGATTTTTGTGGTGGATATGAGTGTGAAAATACAATAGGACAATATCATGACCTTCATCTGAATTCTGTTGTATGATGGTCATGTTCATGAAAAAACATGTGATAGAAAGCCGATATGTTGTCTGAATAGTCTAATCATGTTTATTTAAAGTGTTACTAAATCTTAGGATAGTATCTTAATGATGTGTAATTATTAGTATAAGTGGTTGGATGATTCAGACACATCGATATGGTAAATTTTCCATTTAATTTTGGTTAAAATCCATTTATAATTATTAATTGAATTCTTCATATGAGTATTAAAGGTTTCAGAAGTATCATGGGGGTGTAATAGATGAAATATGGGAATACTAGGTTATACAATGCACGTTTCAATGTTTTTACTCATCGTGAACCATGTTTAGGGAGCCTAGAGTAGGGGGTGCGTTGATTTTAGTCCCTGAATATGGATGAACTAGGAAAGGAAAGAATATAAATTCGTATGTAATCGACATTGTTTTTAAAATCATGCTTGTGTAACAAAAAAATATTGCATCCATGATTCCACATGGAAATAGGTGACTACAAGGTAGGTACATTTTTTTTGGAAAACTATGTCGCCAATCCTTAGGCCTCTTTAAAAATGAGAAATTTTCCCACATTTCCTCTTGATATTTAAACATTATTCCATATTTTTCACTACCTTATAATCTCCAAAATATACCAATGGGATCCAAACCCTACTATTTTTTGTATTGGAAGTTCTCTTTTGATCATTGGGTATTTTAGGTTCCATTTAGTATCAATAGAAGGACAATAAAAGTTTACAACTCATTTTATCTTTATATTCCATCATTTATATTCTATGTATATTTATATTACTCCTTATGTAATGATCCCAATTTTATATAATTATTATTTTTTTGTTCTTGAGGTCATTTAAACATGAATCAATGACCATAGAAGGATGAGTGATTAACTACAATGATAAGTTAAGTGTTTTATAATATTCCCCTAATCATTTTTATTTATTCTTCTATATGTGGTTGTGAAAATACATTTTTTATAATACTTTTTATTTCCAGAATTATGAAAGGTAATTTTTATTTTTAATAACTCGTCTACCCCCTTGAAAAAGAAAATCAGGTCCATTAATGATATTAAGATTGGGCATATGAGTAACACCCCAACAATATTTACGTATTTCTATTTTTTACATTATGTTATCTGATAATATACAAGAATAAAATTTATTAAATCATATTATTTAACAATTATATTTGTCTCCTAGATATTTGTAATGGAAGGAATGAATGGAATTAATTAATTATGAAAATATAGGTTACACATGCTTGTAAAACTAATTCATTTGTAACCAATTAAATATAAATGAAAACCAATTCAACACAAAGGGTGTATTTTTATAAAAACTATTTTTATTCCCATAAATAAAATTTGAATCACTCTTAGTGAAATATCATAATAAATATTATATATATTATATATTCAATAAATTATTTTTTTATTCATAAATTATATTATTATAGGAATAAGATTAGACAAATAATATTTTATAGATAAAAGGGTGTATTTATCGTAACATTGTTTACATGCCTTTTAATAGAATTTTTTTAAATATAAATATTGAAAATTTAAGAATTTATATTTTTCAAATTATTTTTTCTGAAAACAGAATATCAAAATTTTAATTTTTTAATTTTTTAATATTTTTCTCATAGGTTTCTTTTTTGATGAATAGAAATGCGATAGTTGGAATAATAATATGACCATTAAGAAAAATAAAATAATAAAATGATATTAACCTCATCCATGAAAAAATAAAATAACATTTTGGAATTTTATAAATAAACATGTGATATAATTTAATAATATTATTTGTAACTAAATGTTTTAAAACTAACGAATTAATTGTATGTACTTTTTTATGTTATAAATATTTCTGTTCAATTATATAATTAATTAATTAATTTATATTAAAACAAATTTTCATAAAATTTATTCATAAATTAATTTTTTTCCTGATATTAAGATAATTTTATGAGAGATTACATAAATTTCCAATATGATATAACATTATTTATAAATTTAAAATCTGTATTTTTAGAGTAAATTATGATTTTAATTAAAATTTTAATGTCTAATATTTATAAACTTATATTCATGAATTAATTTAATTTTCTATTTCTACAAATTTAAAAATGGTTAGGGTTAATTTTTTTGGATTTTTGAAAAATACGTAATTTTTTAGAATATTAAAATATGATAATTTATGAATAATGCTAAAAAAATGAATTTTATAGTCATTATTTGTAAAAGTATATGGTAAGAACCATTAATTAAAACTCATATGAAATAATTACTATATTTAGTTAATGTAATCATCGATTTTTTTTATCTTGAAGAAAACAATAATCTAATGAATAATAGAATGAGATAACACTCTTCTCATCTTCTATAAATACAATCCCTCACCACCACTTCCTATCACACATTACAGGATTTGAGACTTGTTCAATTTTTACCCAAAACACATCCCATGCCCATTCCCCATATCCAAGGACCTTCTTTCTCAATAAGCTCCAAAAGCAAAGAGGAATATTTAAGAGGTAAAAAATCCCATTTTTTTATTTTCCTTTCAATTTATTTTATTCTAATATCCAAACCTCACAAACCCTAAAAAATTACAATATTACACCATTACTATATATATACTATAATCATACCATTTTAATAGAATATCAATCAGTAAACTCTTACATATATCTCTCACATAAATTCTAAAAATCTAAGCATCGCTCATGATGTGTCATTTTAACAGATCAAGGATAATGAATTTTTATATTCCATTAAAATCATCAATTATGGTCATATAATCATTATCATGGTTAATATTAATTAATATATATGTATTACATCATATGTAATGATCATGAATCATTATATTCATAATATGTCAATTAATAAAAGAAATCGAGTTTTTGATGATTGAAAACCTGCCTAAATATTCTATTTGAATACCACTTAAAATATATATAACAAATCATACTCACCCTATATAACAAAATAGATTGTATAAACATTCAGTCAATTAGGTTTTCATTAATAACATATAACATAAATTTTTAATATCTTTTCCCATTTTACATGACATTTCATACCTATATACAAGTAAACTGATCCCGAAAACCAAGGAAATGAATGCTCCAAAACGATAAACGTTTATATTATAACTCATAAAAATAATATAGATGAACCAAAAAAATATTATAAATAAAATAAATATATAAATTTTTATTAATTAAATATTTAATGTATTTAATTTGATTATCTAGGACATTAATATCATGCTCATAACACTTTCAGACATAAGGAAAGGCATTTCTAAAGTCAATTTCCATTAATAGGGTTATTTGAATACTTCATTGATATTTTTTTATTCCAATAGTGTGTGTGCAATAAATTTTTTATTTAATAATTATTTGTTACCATTTATTAATTTCATGGATATGATTTAGGAAGAAATAATTTCCACATTTCTTAATTCTCTCTTCAGTGATTCAATCATTGTAATGGTTTTTATCATCAAACTATTAATTTCCTTACTCTCCACCATTTCATTATGGAAGTGTTTTAATAATACTATTTTATATTTCATGCCATGAATAAATTTATTTTAATGTTTTCAAATTTTTAATTTTCTTATCAGTAATCTTATGGGTCTTATGATTTGACTGTTTACTAACTATTAAGGGGTTCCACATATCGCTTTTATTTCTATGATATTTACCTTATTCATAAATTAATAATTTTATGTGGTGTATGTATTAATCAATTTTATATATAGTTTAATGAATATTTTTATATTCATATCAATAAATTATTCATTTACTGATTCTCAATTTTTTGTCATATGATTTGATTTATTAAAAAGTATTATGGGATTCTCCCAAAACATCCATTTCTCATTAGGGTTACACATTATCTCCCTTTACCACATTATAATAAATCTTTATATTTAATTAACTCTTATAAATTCTGTATATATATTCAAAACACATTTATCTAGATCATTTAATCCTTCTTCTATGAGAAATAAAAAATTATAATAGAACCCTTGTCAATTATGTGTAATATGAAATTCCAATTTAAGAGAACTTCCTAGTTTCATACCTATATTAAATTACTATCTATATTCTGTTTTAAGAAAAAATTGTTTTTTCTAAAATAAATAATTTTTCCTAAGAAATATATTTATTCAATAATATTTTTTTAAAAAATTTTAATGACAAATATAAATTATTTCTCCAAAATAACTCTTATTTTCAAAGTAAATAAAATGGTATTTCTCTCACGAATTCATCAACGATTTTATTAATGAATTTTTATATATTTCATCACACATTGTTAAATATTAATCATTGATATAAATAATATCTTAATATTATCATCAATCATATTTTATTAAATGGTTTATGATCAGTTTGACTATGGATGTGAAATCATGATACTATTCACCATACTACTACTCATGGTTATTGATTATGATTACAAATTTTGAAATATATTTAAAATAAATTAGAAAATATCATTTATGTTATACAATATTCATATACCGAATACATTGGTCTTATTATGTGATGTTTGGGGACAAGTATAGCCCCACGATTTACTGTTATGTATCATGAGACAAAATAGAAATTGATTTTGGCCGATCTCATAACCATTTATTTTCATGTGTTTTTGTTGAGGCTCCGATGATATGTTTATTATGTAAAACATATTCATAATATCATTATAATTAGTAATTGAATATCCAAATGGATCCCACATTTGATCATTTATAAATAAATGTGTGTCAATAAATATATATGTGTGTGTTATGGGATTCATTCTACTATCTCCATGTAGGACGTTCCCATATCAAGTGGAACAACACAGAATTCCATTTTATTCATCAATAGGTTTAGAAAAAATTTCATTCATAATTATTTGAATTAATTATATATTATTATTATTATAAATAATAATAAATAAAATATTCTTATTATTGAAAATATCCACACTATTAATATTAAGAAAAAAAATAACACATCATAATTACTATTAATTCCCACCTCCCTTCCACCATCAGGTTCATACTAAGATGCATCCTCTACGAGATCCCCAACATGACCTCTACTTGAAACTGATCTAGTCACACCTCACATCGCTGTTGTACATCAACTATAATGTCCGTGATCATCTATTAGATCTCAAAAAATCACTTACCACCTATCAATCCCATGTCACCTTTATCACATCAAAGACCAAAAAACACTAATAATAAAAATCAGATCCATTTATAAAACCTAATCTAACTCATTCACCAATTATTCAATAGAACATTGATCATTGTTTTGTTCATGCTACTAGAATAATGTGGGAGTATGATCCCTCCCTAACAATGTCAAAATGTGTATCCATTTCCCAATGGTGAAAAAATGATTATTAGAGATGGGTGAATTAGATGAACAATATAAACCATCATTAGACAAGAATATTTTCCCAATGATTATATAAAAAATATTAAAACATGTTAATAAGAGAATAATTATATAGGATTGATATATCTAATAAATTGTGGGGTTCATTCGAAGAAAAATGTTTGCAGATCAAATTTTAAAAAATCTTTTCTCGTAAATTTAATAGAAAGGAAAAAAACAACTAATAATTTCTACCTTGATTATGGATTGATATTTTTTGAGGAACACATCTGCACTTGATGATGGATGATCTGTTGCATCCAATACTTGGTGATTCACCAGAGTCTGATCATCAGTAATAGTCCGATTTCAATATAAAAAATAATGACACCATATTAATTGTCTTTGATCTGTGATTGATTATGTCGATATCATTTATAATACCATCATAATAGGTTATTTATTTATAGTATAATTATTTCTTTTAATAAAGAAATTATTTATTTATTTTAATTAAACACACTTGCTAAAGGGTGCCTCTACTCTACGCCATATATCAACAATCATTATGTCACAACTAGGATACCCCCTACACTTTGAATTCAAACATATTATTATATTTCTGATATGATACTCCTTCTAGGATATAATATAAATTTTCCTGAGAACATCACATAGGTGATATTAAATATATTTAATATTTTAATAAATATAATTTTGGGCTCACCCAACCTCAGAATCATGCTATATATTAGATCCTATATCAAAATATATTTAAGGAATATTACAATGTATTACACATAAATGAGTCTATGTAATTTTAAATAAATATTTGGTGAATATAGAATATTTCTGACATAAGTAAAAAGTGAGATGGAAATCCCTTACCTAAAGTATTGACATCTGTTATAAATATAAATAAATTCTAATATAATAAATATTTTTTAATATAAATCTCTTTTATAATAATATTTATTTATAAAAAAATACATTATTTTCATATAACCCATTATTACTCGATTATTAACGATTCCACATAAAATTTATGTTATGGGTAATAAAAACATTATCTTAGAATTTTTGTGTTCTTTTTATTTTTTCCCTCTTTAATTGATTATTATTTCAAAATAAAAAAATAAATAAATCCATGATATAAATATAATATATATTTATTATATAAGAATTTAAATTACTCTATAAATATTAGTGAGAAAATGAAATACCCCGTTAATATATGCGGCAAGTCATACATACACTTGAACATTATTTACATTTTCATACCAAATTTAATTAAAGAATGGTAAATGATAAATTATAATTATAGAAAAAATTTAATTTCATATTTATCACATATTATCACTATACATATCCTTATTTAGTTCCATGTGATGCATGAATGACTCACATCGCTACCCAATACGACAATATACCACACACACGAGCGATGACATCATATTCCCAAAAAATGGAGAGTATAATTGAAGATTTGATATAATAATTGAATAATTTTAATTATATATATCTATATATATTAAATAAATCATTATTTAAAGAATTTAGAGGTAGTAATTGAAAAACTGAATGACAATGGATCGTGAGGTGGCTGTCTTTTATGCACTTGAATGATGATCTCGCAACACATTAGTGTGAGTTGAGATAGATATAGGAATTTAAGTTAACATATACATATATATATATATATGACACTAAATATATAATATCACCATTTAATAATAATAATTAAAGAATCTAGATGATCAATGAAAATTAAAATCCTTGTTGATTAACATTACCTCTTTTTAGGGTATCCAACATTAGTTTGCATGAGAAGCCACCTGTGATTGTCTTTGTATCCATCACAAGTATTATGAAATTATAAGTTGGGTTTTATAATATTTTTTGCTAATTTTTTATACATAAATGGTTTTTATGGTCTTAATAAGATAAGAGAGTGGGTGACCATTTATAATTGTGGTTGATGGATTTTCTTCTAAATACCCAAATTTATTTAAAAATAAATTATTACTCTCATTTAATTAGGATAAAATAATGATAAATAATTAAAGATATAGATGATATGGTTTATCCAAACCACCACCATAAAAAAAACATGTCATACAAATTCAATTCCTTAGACTTTGTAATTTACCCACTTTTACGATTTTAACTTTCACTACGGTGAATTTTTTTTTAAAATTGGAAATGTGTCATTTAATAATATTAGAAAAAGATACATATTAGATAATTTATGAATTATGAATATTAATATTAAATTAAATTTATTAAATATAAATCTTATGGGTTTGAAAAAAAAAATCACAAAAACCTAGGTAACCCACAAAACCCAATTTAAACATTAATCATGGTAATAAATTTTTTACCATTATATGTAATAACTATGATAAAAAATTATATTTTAGAAATTAGAAAATATAAATAATTTGATTTAAAATATTGATCCAATTTTATAAAATTCAATTTCCAAATGTGGGATATTTTAATTTAAAACTAATCTCGCAGATGCGATGAAAAAGTATGTTTTTAAATACATAATGTCCAAAATATTAAAATGTTTTTTTAACAATATTAAAAATGAAAATTTTTCAAATTACCTAAATTAGATTAATTGATATATTTTTGAAATTATATTACCTTAAAATTAATATAAGATATAAATTATATTTATAAAAAAATATAATAAAATGTTTTCCAACTATAATTCAGGATTTTTCAATATACATAGAAAATGAATCTTTTAATAAAAATTATGAAAATTCCTCCTAATATAATTATGACATGGTGATTTCAAAGATGATGTTTTTTTATCCAATTAAATTCTAATTTCTTTAAAAACAAAATTTGGGACATTTTAGAAAAATAATTACAAAGCATTTTCTGTAAGAGAGTATTTGGAAAAAAATATGCGTTTATCAAATGTTAAGTACTTTTTTTTAGTTTGATTATTTTATATAAATATGTAATATGTATCATTAAAAGAATATATTACTATTCATATCACATTGTAATAGGGATTTGTTTTAATTGTGGTTTTTAGATAAATATACTAGAAATATATCATTGTTTTATTAAAACATCATGTCTTTGTAACATAAGATACATTTTGAAATGCATGTAATGAAACATTTAGAGAAGATTATATTAATTTTTAAAACATATATCTCAAAAAATCTGAGTGTGTTACATAGTTACATAGTTATTTCTATCCATGTGCCTATTTATTCTCCCTAACATGGATTCTAGAACAACATAATGGTTTGGACACATTGTTTTAAAATTCATTTTATAAACGGGTGATTAATACATGACAATGTAGAATGATGAATTATTTGAATACATGTTATGAATCCCATGCTCAAACCGTATATTTTCCCATTATCCAAGGATACATTCTTTGAAGGGGAGGATACAAAAATTTATATAACTATGTCTCCCATTACAAAACCTCAATCCATGACACAAATATTATTGGCCCATCTTACACAGTTTTCCCAAAAAATGATTTAGTAGTACATATGGCCAAAAGCATCAAAAGATTACAAAATACTCTAAATATTACCTCAGACATGATCTAAACAAGTTATTGTCTAAATAAGGGGTTTGAAGTAAAAAATTCAAATAATGGGATATTGAAATCTCAACAAAATTAATTACTTATTCTGAAACTATTGCAATCAAGAATAATCTATGTTACTATGATTAAGCCAGCAAAAATCTCATTAGTTCATCAAATTCTTATGACCCATGTGATCCAAAAGAATTATAAAAATTTACAAGAACTAAAGTAGTGATTTCAAATGATGATATTGTAATTAGAATATACAATTTTAACTAGATGAGTAGTCAAGGATAAATTAGAATCCCCATCAAGGTTCTACTAGAAAAATTAATGAGATGGGTCATAAAGATACATTGAATTATATGAAACAAGAAAGGCATTATGAATAAATTAAAATTTATGTGGATATTTCAAAGGGTAAGAAAACATTCCAATATAGAAAATAACCTTAAGAGGTACCACATAGCTCAGTTCCACCTTTCCCTATATCATATCCCATCTATTACAAAACCTCTGTATGGCTATAAAACTAATCATTTCACTAATATTAGACTTCTATGGGAATCAACAGAAGTCATAATTGTATTTATACAAGATTTTTGTGGTTATTATACAATGATACACAAAATTAATCATTTATTAAATCTCTTGGACAGAACTAGGTTCAACCAAGGAATGATCACAAATTCCTAATCATCATAATAGAGGATTACACGGTCATTTATAATAATACTCAAATGGTTCCATCATTAGGGATTAAGGGAATCTATTTTTATTAAATATTAAACTAGTATCATGTTCCTAACCAAAGATCCGCTAATGTTGAGAATATAAAAATGACGAATGAATTACAATAATAATATATCTTATTCTTTCTGGCCATCCATTCTTTGATGATAAGCCATGCTCAAACAAACCTGAGATATCATGTCCATTTATCGTAATCACAGAAAAATGATTTGAATTGAAAAAACTGATTCAGAATAAGAATATATAGAGAATCAGGTAATATAATGATCTCTTGAGAATATATAATTAACAAGTCCCCAACATTCATTTTATCTTAATTAATAATTATGTTTTCATATTAGGTTAGCCGATTGATAAATACCCATGTAAAATGAATTCCTTGAATTATATGAGGTATCCCAACCATGATATCAATTTAAATATTTCCAAAATTTAAGTCATCATAGAAAAGTTCTAAAAATATAAAAAAATTTCTAGTTGATGGCCTTGACCAATTCTCTGGTATAATAATAATAAATAATGCCATTGAGGTCTCATATCATATCCAACCACCAAAATCATTACCCAACATCATATAACTATTTTTGTGGATTGGGATTATCACCAACTTGGATTGATAGAAATCCCCTATCAAAACATTTTTATGTGAATTGATATTTTAAACTATCTTCAAAATAATAAGTTATTTTTAAAGGAAAATTCCTACTCAACATTTGTTTCCCCAATATTATTAGAGTTAAGAATTACAAATAACTCAACATCAAGATAAAACTCATAGAAAATCAAATCAAGAATAGAGTAATACAACTACACACTTTTCAAAATTATATCATTCTCATTCTCTCAAAATAAAAAATTCATACAATTAATTAATGGAATCAAATTAAAAAATTCTATTGATTATTTCATGACATGATTCGAAAGATTCCTACTCGAAAAATATATATGGAATTCCCCTTACCAAAGCTATATGATAATAGAATATAAAAATATATAAATTAAATTACCCATCACTAAGGATAGAGATAGAAAATTTCTTTTCAGATGATATAACTATGAAATTAGATATAATAGTATATAATACACCATTCTATGAAAATGAAATTCCACTAAATCTCGTGATCATGCATCAATGATTTGATTTCATGGTCATGATTTTGATTTTTAATCTCATGTGGACTATGTTGTTAGGAACCATATTCCTGAATATAATTTCCATTCCTAATAAAATAGAAAAAAACCAGTCTTGATACATAAAAAATCATAGCTCAAGACTAACTGAAGATGTGATCACACTGGATGAAAATTTATAAGGTGGTGAAAATAATTAAAAAAATATGTATTTTTCAATAACATAGGAAATTTTCAACAATTATGGCATGTGTATTTATTTGATAATACATCCTTCATGAATATATAATTAACTAGAAATAATACCTCATTATTCCCAAGATTATATTAATCACTAAAATGTCTGTCTTTTTCCATTATTTCATAATGGAAATCTCTTTTTTATAATCCAGTAAAATATCATTATATGATTCCATTTATCCTATTAAAATTACATAATTAATCCATATATTTCATCTAAAGTGATTCATATAATATTTTTTGATCCATTAAAAATCTAAATCTCAACATAGATTACACAAATGAACCTCCTCAACTCTAGATTTAATCATGAAATCATCCAAAAACACCCAAAAAAAGAATCATGATATTTATTGAATACCCAGTTTATATTATCTATAAAAACTACTAGATAATTTGTCAAACCAAAATGGATAAAAAGATACATATAATTAATATACTTACTAAAAATGATATCCTTGGTAATATTAGAAAAATTGATTCTAGTTTTGTGAGAACTAGACCAATGATCACCCACCGAGAAAAAACATCCCAATTAAAATAATAAATAAAATCATCAATATAAATAAGTAGATATTTTTTAATTTCTATAATAAAATTTACTTATCTAGATTTAATATAATGGTATACTGTACAATACATTTTCACTTCAAAAAGAACATATTTCGCCCACAGAAACACACTGTGTTAAATTATGTGTTTCGCAAAAAAATAATCAAAAACAATATTTTACTATGTTAATTCTTATAATTTCATCTGATAAGAATATATATAGATTGTTTTGGAACCTATTTCCATGTTAATTGAAAAATAAACCACCCTTATTAGTGGTGAAAAAGAATATACATATGCAAATACATGAGTAAACTTGAGACCACTGAAGGATGAAAAAAATTACTAATTATTATGTTGAGAAAAAAATGATATCACTCACCACACATATGAATGATGAGTTTGGGTTGTGCATAGTCTCCATCCCACCACCCGGGAAAACAAGGAACACCCCATCTGGGGATGTAATAGAGACCCTATGAAGAAAATATTCAATCAAGGATTTATGGTTAATCCACTAATAAATCCCAAAAATATGATTAATTGATTATTTATAAAACAATTAATACATTGGGGGCTTAATATCTGATAGAAATAATACTCATGAAGATATTTGGAGACCATGATCCCTCTTCATTTATAAGGGCATAATAATATTTGTCACATAATAATTAAGATCCATATTATTGTTTAAAATATTCACTATATGAGTAAACATGAATGAATATAATGTACATGCATCCAATAGATTAGTAACTAAATATGAAGCTATTATGATGGTATATATTACTATCACTTGACCGACATCGACATACTTAAGAGATTGTTCCAATATTTAGAGACGATTCATTCCATATTCCTTCAAATGTAATCCGTTTTTTATTTAATAAATAAACAATAAATAATACCACTAGGAGATGATGAACTTGTACTATTATTTAGAACATAAAAATGTCCAAATTTATATAGCTATCATGAGAGACAAGATGAACCCAAAATTTTTATTGAGTCAATTGAAACAAACATTGAATTAATTATCTTTCGACACGTAAAAAAAATTAATGGTCGTCTTCATGTCATTGAAGAAGGCATGGCTGATAATTACTATTCAAATACATCATTATATTCACCAAACATTATATTTCTATTAGAGTAACAATCAGAGCTACCTCAAGTGTAGGAGACACTCCAATAAACATATACATACAAGCCAGGTAATGATCATTCATCAATTACCTATCAATCACGAAAATATATGAATTGTGATCCAACATTAAAACATGATATCACATGTAAGAATAAATACCCATTTCAAAACACTGGGCCTTTAGCTTCAAATTCATCAACACAAAAATGTGAAAACTAAACATGTTCATTAATGACGATTTCAAATAGATTCACCGTTATATCACAATTCATATAATGAATCTGCCTCATACACCTACCAAGGATGTTACGAAGAAATATTACTTCTATATAGATGGGATTTGGTGATTGACATGGGATGTAAATTAGTTCTGTTGAATAATAAGAATATACATGGTAAAATTTTTCTAATAACTTTCATAGATGCGAAAATATTAATATAATAATAATTCAGAATGATGATCCTATATATGATACATCAACTATATAATATAATGGTATGATAAATAAACAAAAAAAATATTATAAAGGATATGGAAAAATCACAACCACCAAAACCCACCATCATCATCTCTCTCTCCAACTCATACAAGGAATAGAAATCCAACAAATGTCAATATTTCGGCACAAAAATATAACAATAAATCAAACTATAGAGATAAATAAAAGATAAATTGGATGAATTAAATAATACATTGGTATATTTGTATTTAATTCTAGGAATTTATTGGCTTTTAAAACAATAATCAGGTAATACATACAATATCCAAAAATAGAATAATTAAACTAACTCCCAATAAAGAACTTTGTAAAGAGAATATAAGAAACTGAATTATGAATGTTTAATTGAAATAAATTTTCAATAATCTCATAACAACATAGTATGACACCAATTCATTCCAAATATATATAAATATATTAGTAAAATAGTTTTTAATGATATTTTTTGATCATATGGTTTAATAATTGAATTTCATATTCTTTATAAAATTGAAGCATAAGAACACATTTAAACAAAAAGTCATTTTATAAAAATAAATAATCGATAGTTAAACACTAAACTCAAACCATTAATCTATGAATGAAAAATGTTGTTATTTTTTTGTATCCATTCATTTTCATTTGAAACAGATTTTAAGAAAATCACACATTGTATTTAAATATCAAATACATTTATAATTGTGATGAGATATTCAAAAAACATTCCCCCCTTTTAATTTAGAACCCTTGTATGAATTTTTTTTATCATAATGTTAATTTAAGGCTATATATAATTTAATATCATACAATTGATAATGAAAAAAACACCATCATAAGGAAAACCACATAATTTCAAAACCTAATAATTAAATATCAAACATTTAAACTCATTACTGACATAAAAAATATGTAACTCACATTCTCAATATAAAATAAGAAAAGAAAAACCATTCATATAAATAATGACGAAACACCATAGTCTAATGGGAGCTAAATAAGACACAAAAATTTAGACCCACTATTGGTAGGTTAATGACCGCACATACTATCATCTAAATCACTCTATCAAATTCGATAATTGACCTCCTGGATTATAGTAAAATAAATAAATATGGAAAATTAGCCAATGTATAATATCAAATATCTAAATAAGTACCATAACTCTACACTTAGTTTCCAAGGGTTCTTCATGTAATTACAAATGTCGGTTGGCCATTATTATTACCAATTCCATCCCACAATAATGAAAATTCTAAAATTCTGAAATCGCAGTCACTTCCCTTCCACAAAATACCAATTCAATAGAAAGTGTCTTAAATACCGTAGCACATTCATCTAGAGTATATGGTTACTTTTTTAAATTAAAACTAGGAAAAATATATCAAAACAAAATGGAAAAAATAGTTTAATATTAATGGGTGACAAGATACAAAAATGAATCTAATATTACATTTAAAAACATAGAATACATGATAGAATTTTCATTTAGAACATAATTAATAACTTTAGAGTATCACTATATGTCTATAATAGTAAACTTACATTAATCATTGGAATGGAAAGCATATTAAAGGGATGTTATTTAATTTCTAGTAATGGTTTTCATATTGTCACGATCCCCTCCAAGAAAAGATGCCCCTCCTGAGCTAGCAATGGTGAAAGGTTGATAATGACCCCCTGAGTCTCGCCTCCAGTAGGCCTCAGAGAGGCGGCTAGCACCAAGGGTATGAGTTTTCACAAATATGGGAGGCATTGCCCATTTTTTATTTAATATCAGGAAATAAGATGAGTCAAACACCAAAATTAAATGGAACAAGTAAATGAAAAGAAACCCAAAACAATCCCACATGCATGTTTAAACAGTTCTGAAACAAAATACAAGTACAAGATAACTCAAAAGCGCAATTCCAAAAGAAACAAGTGTACAAAAAGTGAAACAACTCCAACTGTCCGAACTAGTAGGGTCCTGCACAGCGCTGGTAGTCCTCCTAGAAAACTGAAAGTAAACGTAGGGTGAGAATACAAGTATAATCAGTAGGGAAACCTAAAGCTCTCATGCACAGGTAGGGATACATCCTAATGTTCCATGAGAAAAATAAAAGAAACCAAAACCTAGCAAAGAATTCTATCCACCCAACCTCACTATCCATGATCATAAAAAATAAAAAGCAACAAGAAGTAGTATTTAAGAACAAGAGTGATGGGTACATTGCACCATTTCCCCCCACTAGTTAGCTTCTCTTCCTAACGGTGAAAACCCTGATGCTACCACACTCTTCTTGCACGCACACACCTAGGCCTCAAAAGCTACAAATCCTGCCTGTACACATCGGGGCCTCAAAAACCACATATCCCACCCGCACACACCTGGGCCTAAAAACCCACATATCTCACACGCACACACATGTGCCTCACAAACCACAATCACATCCCCTCACGAACACAACTAGGCCTCATCTCGATGATTCATTGGAATAGTACCCCTGCCCAAAGAGTCTTGGGCTAAAATCACACCAATCAAATCCTACCCGAAGAGTCTTAGGTGTAAGGTCACCTCAAGCCATCAAAGCCTATGGAAGAAGGAGTGGGAATGAGCTAGTATCTAAGGGGAAAACACCCTCTCCCTTGAAATGTGAGTGTTCGGTACTAGGTGATCAACATGGGTGGGGAGCGACAAAACACAAAGATAGAGATACATATATGTATACCAAACACACAACCCATCCTATGTCTTCTAAACAGAGAGACTGAGCACGTGCATCGGCACTGCTACTACGAAGCATGCATAAAACAACAATCCCAACCCCATATAGGTTTTCATGTTTCAATAGTATTATTTTATTAGTTCCATAACTACTATGAAATTATCAAACCAGATCAAGAGTTTTGTAGCAAACCTTGCCAACCACAAATCAAGTTAGATAGAACACAAGCAACACAAAACCAACCTTTTTATCATCAAACAATCCCCATTGATTGTTCCCGCATTTATTATCATTACCCACAGTTTATTTATCAACTTTCCACTTTCATTTAATATCACAACCCATTACTGAAGCCATACTGCCACTATAACCACATCTCCACCACCGTATCATAAAACAAGGCCTCGTGCCACATCATTGACCCTTTAACATCATTAACTGCAACCCCGCTGCTCATCTTATTCGTAAAACCTAGGATTCACCCCCCCCCCTCACACTCCATGTAACCAAACCAACACCCAGATTATCATTATTCCATTTTGTTCAACCGGGGTGATCACACATGGGTTCCAGAAATTCATTTAATCGCCCAAATTTATGTGATTAACCAATTCCCATATTCCACAAAGTGTCCATCCACAAATGTTCTAGAAGGATAGGGCGACATTTAATTACGTAAAAAAAGTCCCCCAATGAACGTGATTTTCAGTAGGCATAATCATATTAGATTCACATCTAGATAAACAATGATAAACATAACAACTTCCCCATCCCCGTTCATTAATCCAGATATTATCTTCATTAAACTAGTTTAACTATGTCTCTTGGAAGCAAGAGGACAACCATCCCACATGATTCACAAATTAGAGGGACTAAGGTAAAATCCATACATAAATTGGTTATTATCACAACAAAACCCCAAATCAACTTTAGAAGATGTCTGTCAGCGTCTGTCGCTTCTGTCATACCAGGGAAAAACCTCCTCGGGTGGAATAAGGGAAGGAAAGGACAAAGGGAAAAAAATAGATCAAAACTCAGAAGTTTTTCCTCGTCATTACAATCTCGTGGCCACTGACAGATCGAAAATCAAATCTCAGACGAAGATGTTATGGAAGAAAGGAGATTTGGAGTCTATCGGGAGGTCTCTACTCGAAGAAAAGGGGAGGATAGGACTGATCTGAAAAGGAGGTTAGGACCCCTAATTTTATAGGTGAGAAAAACAAAATTACACAGTGTGTACTTACTAATACATGGGGTGTACTTAGCCATTCCACACGGTCGCCACACTGCTTCCAACACGACATTCATCATGGCACATGGCCGTTGACTGGTCAACACACAGTTTGAGGGTAACGCATACATAGGGAGGAACAACATGACGTGTAGGATGGGATACACGGTGTGTACTTATTTATTTCACGCCGCAAGGACACGAATTCAACATGGTAAAGGACCATTGACTGGTCAACACATGGTTTGAGGGTAACACATATGCGCGGAGGAACTACACGGCGTGTAGAATGGTCTACATGAAATGTATTTATTTATTTGACACGGCAAGGACACATCTTCAACATGGGGTACACTCCTCATGGTAGCACACTGCGTGTACTCACACTACACGGCGTGTAGTCACCAAATTCTGAAAAGTGTGGGAAAAGTCCATTCTACCCTCCAGGACACTTCATGACCATCTTTTCGACAAAGGAATGGGCCGGAGAGGTCCAGATCATTACAAAAGATACCACTTAAAACATTCTCGGCCGCGATAATTCAAAACAAAACCTGAGGAACCCAATAATATACCTATTATGGATCTCATTATAAAAGGAACCCAACCAACAACCCAAATCATAGGTGCTGTGAATTCCTTCTACTGTGTCGATATATTATCCGCTTTAGGCTGCACTGACTCTTCTACACGGGTTTAATCGAATAGGAATTAATTCATCTTGATTAAGGATTGGGTCTTCCCACTTCCATATATTAGGATTTTTCCATCTTACACTGCCCCCAACACCGTACAACCAACGCACTACCCGAACACATGGATTTGGAAATTCCCTCTCCCATGTCGAGATATTACCCACTTTAGGCGGCACTGACTTTCCAGCATGGGTTCAATCGCATCTGCATTAATGCATCTCGATTAAGGATCAGGTTTTCCCTTTCCCCGCATATCCGGACATGTAACACACTTCCAGAGAACCAAGAAAAAAATCCTCTCACAACCGATAATCCAATCCTTCCATATATAAATTGTATAGAGTATAACATCAAAAAAAATCTCAAAAGAACAAGAAAAAACACAAGTCAATACATCTCTGGGTATTGAGCGTGAATCTGGGCCTCCCTCTCCCATGTACTCTCCTCTAGGCCTCCATGCCTCCACAACACACGAACCAAGGTGATGGTTTGTCCATGGAGCACCTTCTCTTCATTATCCTCAATTCTAACTGGTCGTTCCTCAAAAGTGGCGTCATCTCCCATATCTAACTCTCCCCAGTTGGTAACGTGAGAGTCATCCTGTAAGTACCAAAGACGATGGGAGACATAGAAGATGTCATGATCCTTCTCCAACTGAGGTGCCAGGGCCAGCTGATATGCCACCTCGCCGACTCGCCTCGGCACCTCGAAAGGACCGATGAACATAGGGGAGATCTTAATCCCCTTCCCGATCATCCACTATCCCCATCAAGGGGAAACCTGCAAGAACACATGATCTCCCACCTCTAACTACAAGGGCCTCCTCTAACGATCAGCATACGACTTCTGTCGGTCCTGAGCCGCTTTCAACCACTCACGTGCCAGCTGACCTTTTTATGTGGTTCTCTTTACTACATCTGGCCCAAGAGCACCTATATCCCCAACCTCT
Source organism: Viscum album (assembly GCA_963277665.1). NCBI lineage: Eukaryota > Viridiplantae > Streptophyta > Magnoliopsida > Santalales > Viscaceae > Viscum > Viscum album. The sequence continues at coordinate 555,884,073 of OY728160.1, read as the reverse complement.
GCCCAGCAAAAGGGTGAACAAAATGGTCTCCCATACAAGGCCTCAAATTTTTCAATTCCAATAGTAGAGAGTAAGCTATTTTTGTAGGCAAAATATGCTAAAGGCAATTGTCACACCCATGATCCTCCAAAATCAAGAACACATTCTCGCAGCATGAACTCCATTGTATGGATAGTCCACTATGTCTGCCCGTTGGTCTGGGGATGGAATGAAGTGCTAAGGCGTAGCTGGGTTCCAAAAGCATGTTGTAACCCCATCCAGACTCGTGAGGTAAACTGAGTATCCTGATATGAGATGATAGTCTTTGGAACTCCCTGAAAATGAACCACCTCGTCTACGTACCTCTATGCTAAGGTACTCACCAGGCGAGACTCCATAATTGATATAAAGTGAGCTGATTTCATCATTAAATCCACCACTACCCAGATAACATCATAACCACCCTGATCTCTTGGTATTCTTGTGGTGAATTCCTTTGATATGTCATCTCACTTCCACTCGGGGACATCTAATGGATTCAACAAACCACTAGGAACATGGTGTTTAGCCTTTACATCCTGACACACTAGGCAGTTAGCCTCAAACTCTGCCACTGCCCGTCTCCCCCCTGACCACCAAAACTGTTCCCTCAGGCCTTGGTACATTTCTGAAACTCCCTGATGTACTTCCAAGGATGATCGATGGAACTCACGGAGAACTCCCTCACGCATCACCAATGGAACAAACAACCTTCCATGAAAATGCATCTAATGTCGGCTATTCTCTGACCATCCTTCTGGAGCGTTTCCCTGATTGATATGACCCCGCATTACTTCCGCCTCGATGTCTCCCCACTGAGACACTTCCACCTACTGCAACAAGGAGGACTGCCCCGTCATCTGAAATAAACAGTCTCTAACACCCTTTACCCTTACATCCAAGTGCAAGGCAGCCAACTATCCTATTGCTTTCCAAGCATCAGTGGATTCCCGAACCACATCCTGATGAGACTTCCTGCTTAGGGCATCAGCCGCAATATTACCCTTACATTCAATGTTAGAGATATCGAAGTCATAGTATTGGAGAAAATTTTCCCATATCCACTGCCATAAGTTCAGGTCACGCTGGGAGAAGATATAACATAAGATCTTGTGATATGAGAAGACCACAAAGTTCCCCCAAAAGAGGTAATGTCACCAATACTTCAGTTATAAAACTACTTCTGCAAGCTCTAGGTCATGGGTGGCATAGTTACACTCATGAGGGTGCATCTTCCTAGACCCATAACAGATCACACCCTTCTTCTGCATCCGTACGCACCCCAACCCAAGGCCAGAAGCATCACAAAACACCTCATACAACAACCCTTCTTCTGGAAACCAATGTACTAGAGCACTGACCAACTTATCCATCAGGAAGTTGAAAGATTTCTGGCACTATTCACTCTTTAAGAAGACCAGGTCCTTCCTAGTCAAAGCTGTCAATGCTGTAGAAACTCAAGAGAAGTCTGAAATGAACCTCCGATAATAACCTGCCAACCCCAAGAAACTACAAACTTCAGCCATGCTCTTCAGTGCCGCCCAAGAAACAACTGCATCCACCTTGGATGGGTCCACTGACACACTATGCTGAGACACTACGTGCCAAAGGAATTTTATTTCTTATTTCCCGAACTTACACTTTAAAAATTTCCCATAAAAAATGGTGGTGTCGAAGGACTTCCAAGACTACCCTGAGATGCTCAATGTGCTCCTCCTCTTATCTGGAGTAGATTAGGAAGTCATCGATAAACTCAATGATGAACAGGTCTATAATATCATGGAATACAAAGTTCATAAGTCCAATGAACACAGATGGTGCATTCGTAACTCCAAACGACATCACTACAAACACAAAGTGCCCATACCTACACCTGAAAGTCATCTTCGAGATGTCACTATCTTTTACCATCAGCTGATGATATCCAGATCATAGATCAATCATAGAAAACCAACCTTCTCCCCTCATCTGGTCGAAGAGATCATATATCCTTGGAAGGGGGTAACGGTTCTTGACCGTTACCTGATTTGACCTTCTCTAGTATATTCATAGCCTGAGACCACTATCTTCTTTCTTCACGATCAAAATTGCAGAACCCCATGATGACACACTGGGTCGAACAAAAAACGTCTACATCAGATCATAAATCTGAATCTGCAACTCCCGAAACTTCGAAGGTTCCATCCAATAAGGGGCCATTGAAATCGAACGGGCACCAGGCTGTAAGTCTATCCGGAACTCAAAGTCACTTCGGGGGGGGGGGGGGGGGGGGGTAGAGTCACAACCTCCTTGTGAAAAACATTGAGGAACTCCGAAACAACCTATGGAACATCCATCATCTTTGTTTTGAGTAAAACCACTGATAAACCGCCTAACAAGGAAAGGAGATGTTTCACATGTCAGCTTCCAACCTGATATCTCCTATCTCCAACAAAATCTACATAGTTCCCATCAACATCGGAGAACACGAGTCTTTTTTGGAAGCAGTCGATAACGACACTAACAAAAACCAGCCAGTCGATGCCTATGATGACATCATATGGTTGAATCTAGAGAAAAAGAAGATCCTCAATAGATCAATGTCGTCCCAACGTCAGCCCACATCCCCAGGAAGCAGAAGATATTCTAGTCTGACATCTAACTAGTGTACATAGCACCAGGGTGAAGAAAAGTATCTCTACGTCTAGACCCAAATAATGGGCTAGAATGGGTTCAACAAATGCGTGTGATGCTCTCAAATCGAACAAAGAAGAAACGAGAGTGATGAAAAAAAAAATCATACCTCGCACCACCTCTGGTCATGCCAGAGCTTCCAACTCTGCTACGTGCATCTTTCCATGCCCAACTCCTCTGCCTCTATGATGTCGACTACCTCCCCATCCACGCCCTGGTCAAAGACACTGAGGATCACCCTGAGGTCGGCCTCCTTCTGTAATGTCTGCCATCATAGGAGCAGGGGCATGCTGCTACTGGAAGGTCCTCACTAGAAACTGGTGCTTCTAAGGTGGTCACTGAACCAGCCCACCTCCACCGTATTGAGCTCAGGTTGGGAACTAACTATGAATTTTCCTGAAAACTCCGCAAGAGAAACAATTCGGTCATGTGCTCGTGAAAAAGGGACAAGGACCCAAAGATATGAACTGGAACTGGTGAGGCCTGCTCCCTACTGGTCTAAATCTGGAAGGTCCCGTCTTAGGAGACATGTTGCTGAATACCTTCCCCTTCAACGAACCCGGATGGATCCACTCTCGCGGTGCACCACTCTGTGAGTGAATCCTCTCTACAACCTATTCCTTCTGCTGTGCTTCCATGTACGTCGGAAGGTTGAAGGGGGTGACAACATACTGGAGAAAAGGACGAAGCGCCTCCTCCAAACGTCTTGCCCGAGACATCTCATCCATAATGAGATCTGGAGAAAAGCTTAGGAGATCCTTGAACTTGATCCCCAATTCTTATACTAACATAATCCCCTATTGGAGGGAGAGTAACTCCTGCTACTTATCTGCCTTGATCATGGAATAAATAAATTCCTCTCGGAACTCCTTCTCAAAGTCATCCCATGAAACCTCTGCCTCTGACCTCTCCCTGAGGTAGAGCATCCACCACTGACATGCCACATCTCTCAGCTGACTGACTACTAGGGGAACCCAATACACCTTCGAAGCATGGATAAAGGTAAATGAAATCCCTAACTCCTTAATCCACCCCTCTGTCTCCATATCTGATGTATTACCCTCGTAATTCTTGAGGGTTTTTCATTGGAATGAATGAAGAGTATTTTGCCACTGACCATCTTCATCCTCTGGGTAAATCCTCAACTAATCAACCACCTAAAATCTACTAGGCCTCGACTATATGAGTCAGCCGTGGATGATGTCCAGGTGCCATAGCTGTATGGTAAACAAAAATTGCCTAAACCCAAGTAGTATAGAAATTCGTTTTCAATATCTTTCCCTGAACACCCAAATCATGTAAACCACAAACATGATGATGCATGTCGCTTCCCTAGGGTCTCTACCCTGTAATAAATGTAGTATTATAGGGTAATTAGGTAGGCTCAATTTCCTTGAATCGGATCACAGGGGGCCCTAAAAGCCTATGTCCTAGCTAGTCATCCCTGGCCTATGTCATGCACCATGATCAGTCGACAATGTTGTCCAACCATCCCATGAAATCCTGATTGTGCCTAACTCTAGAGTCCATCCTATCTCTCAATCATCACCTCTGATAACATTTTATCACAACCCCATCCGACCAAATATTTCCCTCCGGAGATGGCAATGGTGAAAGGGAGATAATGACCCCTGATTCCCGCCTCCAGTAGGCCCTAGAGTGGCGACTAACACCAAGAGTATGAGTTTTCACAAATATGGGAGGCATTACCCTTTTTATTATTTATGATCTAGAAATAGTAAGAGTCAATCATAGTAAGAAAAAAGAATATATAAATTAAAATTAAACCAATCGAATCCCACAGGCATGTTTAAATAGTTCAGAAACAATGTACAAGTACAAGATAACTCAAAAGGGAAATAACAAAAGAAACAAGAGTACAATAACTACAACAACTCCATCTATCCTAACTAGTAGGATCCTACATGGCCCAGGTAGTCCTCCTAGAAATCTAAAAGTAAATGTAGGGTGAGAAAACAAGTATACTGAGTAGGGAAATCTAATGCTCTTGTGAACAGGTGGGGTGACAAACTAATGTCCCTTGTGAACAACAGAAGAAACCAAAACCCAGCAAGGAATTCTATCCACCCAACCTCACGAGCCACGCTCACCAAAAACACAATGAAACATGTAGTAGTATATAATAACAAGAGTATTGGGAACCCTGAAAAATTTTCCCCCACTAGTTAGCAGCTCTTCCTAACGGCGAATATCCTGATGCTACCACACTCTCCCTGCATGCACACACATGGGACTAAAAAGCCACACATCCTTCCCGCACTCACCTGGGCCTTACAAAACACATAATCCTCCAGCACACACCTAGGCCTCACAAACCACTTAACCCACCCGCACACACCTGGGACTCACAAACCACAATCAAATTCCCACCCAAACACACCTGGGCCTCATCCCGATGATTTTTTAGAATAGTAACCCTGCCCGAAAAGTCATGGGCTAAAATCACACCAATCGAAACCTACCCGAAGTGTCTTAGGTGTAAGGTCACCTCAATCAATCAAATACTATGGAAGAAGGAGCATGAAGGAGATAATAACTAAGGGGAAAAATCCCTCTCCCCTGAAATGGGGTTGTTCAGCACTTGGTGCTAAACATGGGTGTGGTGTGACAAAACAAAAAGATACAGATACATATATGTATACCAAACACACAACCCAACCTATGGCATCTAAATAGAGAAACTGAGAATGTGCCTCGACACTGCTACTACGAAGCATGCATACAACAACAATCCCAAACCCATTTTGGTTTTCATGTTTCAATTGTATTAGTTTATTAGTTCCCTAACTACTAGGAAATTGTCAAACCAGATCAAGCATTTTGTAGAAAACCCTACCAACCACAAATCAAGTTGGATAGAAAACAAGCAACACAAAACCAACCTTTTTATCATCAAGAAATCCCCATTGATTGTTCCCGTGTTAATTATCATTTCACACAGTTCATTTTTCAACATTCCACTTTCTTTTAATATCAAATCCCATTACTGCAGCCCTGATACCACTATAACCACATCTCCACAACCGTATCGCAAATCAAGTCATGTGGCACATCATTGCCCCTTAAACATCATTTACCGCAGCCCTGCTGCCCATATTATCCATAAAACCTAGGATTCACCCCCCACCCCCCTTCACACTCCACGTAACCAAACCAACACCCACATGTTCATTATTCCATTTTGTTCAACCAGGGTGATCACACATGGGTTCCAGATATTAATTTAATCACCCAAATTTACGTGATTAACCAATTTCCATATTCCACAAAGTGTCCATCCACAAACGGTCTAGAATGATAGGGAGACATTTAATTATGTAAATAAAGGCCCCCAATGAACGTGATTTTCAGTAGGCATAATCCTATTTAATTCACATCTTGATAAACAATGATAAACCTAACAACATCCCCATCCTCGTTCATTAAGCCAGTTATTATCTTCATTAAACTAGTTTAACTATGTCACGTGGAAGCAAGAGGATAACCATCCCGCATGATGCAAAAATTAGAGGGACTAAGGTAAAATCCATACATCAATAGGTTCTGATCACAACACTCCCCCAGATCAACTTTAGAAGATGTCTGTCAGCGTCTGTCGCTTCTGTCATACCTGTAAAAAACCTCCTCGGGTGGAATATGGGAAGGAAAGGCCGAAGGGAAATCAATAGATCCAAACTCAGAAGTTTTTCCTTGTCGTTACGATCTCGTGGCCGCTGACGGATTGTAAATCAGAGCTCAGACGAAGATATTATGGAGGAAAGGAGATTTGGAGTCTATCGGGAGGTCTCTGCTCAAAGGAAAGGGAAGGATAGGACCGATCTGAAAAGGTGGATATGCCCCCGAATTTTATAGGTGAGAAAAAAAATTACATGGTGTGTAATTCCAAGTACATGGGGTGTACTCAGCCATTACACACGGTCACCACGTGGATTCCAACACGACATTCAACGCGACACATGACTGTTGACTGGTCAACACACAATTTTAGGATAATGCATACTTGGGGAGGAACAACACGACGTGAAGGATTTGATACATGGTGTGTACTTATTTATTTCACGTGGCATGGACACAGCTTCAACACAGCACATAGTCGTTGACCAGTCAACACACGCTTTGAGGGTAACACATAGGCGGGGAGGAACTACACGGCATGTAGGATGGGCTACACGGCGTGTACATATTTATTTCACGCGGCAAGGACACGACTTCAACATTGGGTATACCCGGCATGGTGGTACACAGCGTGTACTCACACTACACGATGTGTAGTCACATAATTCTGAAAACTGTGGGAATAGTCCATTCTACCCTCCAGAACACATCATGAACATCTTTTGGACAAAGGAATAGGCCGGAGAGGTCCGGGCCATTACATATATTGTTGACGATATCAATAAAAAGTACAGAGTAATCATCATTCCAAGGTAAATAACCAAAATAAATTTCATTTCATTAATAACATGAACAAATAAAATAATATCATGGAAATAAAGTACTGTAAAATATTTCCATATAAATAATCACTTGGGGTGGAAATAATATGTGGATTGTTTTAACTAGTCAAATAATCACATGGACATTGATAACTAACATCATAATTTAGGAATTCATAAGGTTGAAAACTTTATGAATATAATCATGGAGTCATCCAAATATAAGTTATAGAAATTATTAAGGACTATGAGAAAAAAAACAATGTTTATCTCAGGATACCTATTGATGCATCTAAGTTATATTGTGGGACACACCCCTTAGTTATGATTTCCAATGCATTCACCAAATGAATTAGATGAAAATTAATACATTAAAAATAAATATTAATAAACCAGCAAATGAAATGTTAATAATTTCACAAATCAGAAATTATCATAAATGTAAATATATGCACTGTAAATAAAAATATATAATTTCAAAAAATTCCATAATCAATAGATAAATAATAAATAATATTTGGTACTGTAGATAATTATATCATTGTAGTATATCCTATGACAAAGTGATCAAAAAAATATAGAGATTAAATAAATATGTTTTCTTACAAAATATCCATATAAAAATTTATTATAAATCATATACTGAAATAATGAGGATTGTATCACGAAAAAAATTTCACAATAGAGTATATGTACAATGAGGATTGTTTTAATTTATGAATTTAAATATCATTAAAATATTAATATATATATTTTTTAGAAAATGTGTTATTATCATTGAAAATAATATTTGAAAACAAAAAATTTCTAGAATAATAAAAAAAATTATTTTGAAAATAATGATGGAAAATTTAATTGACTAATAAAAACTATTAGTGGTAGTAAGGGTATATAATTCAATACATGTCTTATAATTTTATGAAAATTTTCATTTCGTAGTGTTATAAAATATTTAAAAAGTACATTATATAGAAACAAGATTAAGTATCCATTAAATCTATTTTTTGAAATTTATACTTGGGTAAAATTTTATTTAAAAAATCATTTTTTTAATGGTAAAAATTTGAAATATTTTTTAGAAAACATGTTTATGGAAGAAAAAATTATTTCATCCAATGTGGGAAATAATTATGGGATTTCTCAAAAACAATTTCCGATTAATTATAATTAACAAAGAGAAATTATTTTTAATATAAATTAGATATTTTATTAATATCTAGACGATAAGAAAATATAATGTTTCTAAAATTGAAATATAATATTATTACCCAATGTAAAAATTAATCACCATCAATATCTAATAATAATGAGATTTTGAAATAATCCTTTTCTACTTCGTTACAATTTTATTTTTGATCCCTATCAAGTAAGTAACATCGAATAAAAATATAAAATAGCAACATGATGTATAGATAAATGATATTATATATGAAATGAGATGTTCATTCTCTTAAAAAATTGATATGTGGTGCATATTGAACTTCTCACAAGGATGTAAAACTAAGACGAGAAACGCTTTCCTCAACACTGATTTTATTAATATATGATTTAAAATGATTTATAAAAAATATAAAATCGTTATAAATATATCAAATCTCAATATTAACATATATCATAACACATAATATTTAATGATATATTTTTATCCCTCATTTACTAAAAAAACCATTGTTAAAATCACAATTTTGGTTGATAAGTACATTGGTTTTCATGTTTTTTTGTTTTGGTAATTTCAGTACATGTAGTTTGAATTTTTCTTATCTCTATCCATATTTTTTCCCTTGATAATAATATAATATATATTAATCATATATATCAATATATATAATAGTGTATAATATTTAGTAAATGCAAATTGAGTTATGATGTTCATAGAGACGGTAAACCATATGTATTCATAAACGATGTTGTAATTTGTTTGTCTTATAGATTGAATAAATTTTGTGTAATAAAAACCATTAAATAATTATTATTATTTAATATATATCATATATATATTAAATAATAGTATGATTTATTAAATACATGTAAAAATAATTATAAATTATTTTCACATCGCTTCATGGAGGTGGTAGTCTAGATGTATGCAAGAGTGACATTATCATTTTCAAACAGACTGAATGGTAAGATGTTATATTTGACATTATAAGTTTATAAGTTTAGTTATTTCATATATATATATATATATAAATTCAATCCATCATTATATAAATTTTTGATTTGTGGATATGGAAATCTAATTATATCAATTGGTGAGGCGTTAGTACACTTTAAACATTATCAATGGGTCCATTTCCCATTTAATTAAAGGGGATATGGATATTTCTAATTCAAATAAAATAATAAAATTTAATTATATGGTAGATATTGGTGTTATTGTTTTATCATATATTAAGTATACAAGATATTTTAAATGAATGAAATAAAAAGAAAATATATTTTTAATAACTATATATCAACTTCAGACAATCTCATTACGTTTATCACTGAATCCTTCCTTAATTATATTTTTTAGGAAATATTGGACTCCAACTTCAAGGTAGTGATGTAATGATTTTATTTTGGTAAGTATTATATGACATGAATGGAATTGTAATTGTAAATATGGAAGGGGAGGAGGTGTCATTATATATTCTTGGGTGGGCACCGTCATGTAAATTAGATGTTGTTTTTCAAAAAAATAATAAATGGTAATTTAATTCCAAAATAATATTCATCCAAATGAAATAATATTATCTTCATGGATATAATGAGTTCAATTTATTTCTATAAAATAATATATATAAAATTTAATGGAAAAATTACTCTATTTTTTTGGGACTAACCCAATGGTAAGCAAGTTTTATCTTTAAAAACATTAATTAATTATTACTACTATAACTATAGATAATGAAAAAACTAAATTTAACTTATTATTAATTATTAATTATTATAATTTTAAATAATTAATTTTTTTTCTAAATCCAAATAATTGAATTCGAGTAATTTAATTTAAAATTAAAGCCCCACATGAGATGAAAAAATAGTTTCAAAAATAAATGTTCTCTTAATCAAAATAAAAATAGATAATATTTTATATATAAGTTATTTCGATTACATAAATACAATTAATTGAAATATTAATTAAATTATATTACATTTAAATTAGTTTCTATCAAATTTTAACCTTTTAAATACATTAAATGAAATTGAAATTTTCAATAAAAACTAGAATGAATTCACAATTCATAAAAGTAATGCCATTTTCATAAAATTATCAAAAAAATTACTCCATGATGATTTTCACATATAGATTTTGATAATGAAGATTATTTTTCCCATAAATTTTATTAAGTGATAAAAAGTAATTTCAATATATGTGTGAAAAATGCAGTGAATCTTTTTTTTAGAATAATATGAGTTTTTCTGAAATACCTCCATTTCTTAATCAAATGAATTTTTATCTAATTTTTTAGAAATAAATAAATATTAAATATATATTTATTATAAGGTCCCAGCCATAAATAGTACTTAATCTTGAGTTATTACAAGATTACACATTGAGGATCTTTTCATGTTTAGAGTTTTAGAGAATTAAATCATAAATCATGCATTACATTCCACATTTAATCAAAGTGGTTACATAAAACATAGTATTAATTTTTTTCCAATCAACAGAAACATATTTAAAACAAAACATGGATTCATTCATGACACTTCCTTGACCCTATCATCACATAACGTAACCTTCCATTGACCTGTGAAAAACATTTCAAAAACTTGGGATGAGCATAAAAAGCTCAGTAAGAGATATAAAAGTACAAAATGAAAACATTAGTCCATGTATGAAATCATACTTTACTCATAAAACATATTCATTTTTACATACCTCATCAAATCATGAATAACTCATAGAAATCATAAGACATAAAGGTAACATGAAGCATTCATAACATTCTTACGTAGGGAGTAACCCTCATGGTTACGTTTGAAATACCCCTCACAGAATATTCCCTAAATATATTCAGAGAAACCTTAACGTTTAACCCCTTCGAATTACCCAATGCATTGGAGATCTATATCGGGCTCACCCCCCCTTATTTTATCACAGAACCACTCATCTTCATAACAATTCCAAGAACCATAACATAATCCTATCACATAAAACATGCATAAAGGAAACATAAAATTTCCAAATTTCAATCACAAGATATCAATAAAACACATTTATATAATAAAAACATTATGAAACCCATTTTAAATACCAAAATAAAATAAAATTAAAGCATTGTATTTATTTTTTATTTAAAAGAATGTTATGGCTTGTAGAAGATGTTGAAACTCAAATAATGGTCACGTCGGCGGAGAAGTCGTTGTCGCCACATACGTACGACAAAAAAACATTACCTTCTGTCATTTAGTAAACTATTCATATAAAAAATATTCCTTTTGAATAAATGTAAAAGTCAAATGGGTTTATACACCGTATAAAATAATGTTTTGTATAAAAAAAATATGCCTCAATGAAAGGAGATTGAGATGAAGTCTCGTACCTCGAGTTAGACATGACTTGATCGTTCATTAACATCCTGAATAATAAACTTGAGTTAATTTATACTTGCTTAATAACATTTTCCAAGTTCATTATTTCCATTATATCACTTATTACCATTTTATGAGCACTATGTAATTATTTAAGTTAATAATGGTCATTTTGTCGATCATTGGTACTTGAGTCAAAAATATACTCTTTATAATTAAAAGTTGTTCATATGGTAAAATATCCATTATATCCAGGCTTATATTCATGATTTGGATATCATATATGTCAAATATATCCAGTATATACATTCATTTACAATATTACATAACATTTAGAGGTAATAAATGAAATGCACCGTTCATGGAGATGGTAAGCCGTACGTACGCATGAACGCTACTTTCATTTTTATTTCATATTTTATGGAATGGAATCATAATTATAAGTTATATTATAATTAAATTATAATATCATATATAATATCATTAATTCCATCCTTTATACGTCTCACATATGGCATTAACGAATCAAGTCACTTTGAGGGGGTGGTAGTCCGCACTTCCTAAAATGAAGATATCGTGTATACCCATAATGGAAGCAATAAAGGTATGACATAAATGAAAAATATAGAAGATTTAGGAAATCATAAACATATTATATATCATAAATAAATATAGTGACATCTTAATGGCCACCTTTGAAGGTGTTATAAGAATATTTAACAATCATCATTTCGTGAGGCAGAAATTCTCCATCCACGGAAACAGTATGTTTTTTAACCATTAGATGTATGTGTGTATAAGTGTAGCTCTAATACTTATTATAAACACACCATATTTTATTTAAGATACTGTTATTGTCACAAAATAAATGAATAAAAAGAGTTATGGGGTTGGAGAAGCAAAATAAAACAAAAGATCATTGGAGAAGACTTTACCATTAAATCGGGTAACTCCCTTTGGTTTGAACCAAAAGGGTTCCATGAAGAGCTTCAGGCCTAATGTAAGGCTTCTAGGATGAGGATATGGATGTGGAGAGACAAAATGAGCAGGTCTTGGAATAGCTAAAGTCTTGAGAGATGTGGGTAAGGAGGTAGAGGTGGGGGCCTTTTATAAGAGAAGAGGAGGGGCACTCTTGTAATGGTTTAACATGTTACTTTATTTTCAAATGCGTTTCGGATTTTAATGGTCTCACATTGATGTATTTCGAGGATATGGTGATAAGGGTTCTAAATATAATCATCCAATAGAACTTTTACAAGTGTAAGGCATATAGTTTACATTATCTTTTCATTTTATTTAAATCGTTCATTAATGAGGTAATCGTTGCATCATCATGATGTCATAGATAATTTAATTTATTTAATGTCTAAAAATTATAAAAGAAACTATGATGTAGGAAATTTTTGTATCTTTCCAGTGACTATTTATAGTCCAAAATTTCATTTATGTAGACAAAATTAAAATTTTTTTACTCAGGTATTTAATTCTTTGTTATTTTTAACCTTCTTTAAAAATAAAAAGATAATAAGTCATTATCACACAAATGTGATTCATGGGGTCCCCAAGATTGACACAAGCCATCTCATGGTTGGCCATGAAAGAAACAGTATCATTAGGACACATTATGGGGTTATCTGTTGTTATTATGATATTATTTTATTATCCCTAACTACCCGATTACTAATTAATCAAGATAATTAAAGATAATTACCCTCGTTACTATTCATAATATCCGAAAACAAAAGAGTATAGATTACATAATTTGGACCTTCTGATACCAAATATGTAATCCATTTTACCAAATTCCATACACATATATTGCAATAATTAATTTAAAAATAATTCTCGTTGTCAAAACAAATAGTGGGTTTTTTAAACAATATCTATGAAATGTTTGGCATTTTTTTATCCCCAATTCCAAAGTGAAATTAATTATAATTACCACAATTGGATTAAATGGTAAAAATATATTCTAATTAAACATTAAAACCAATTAAAAATATATTCTAACCATATAATAAAATTAGGTGAAAAAGCGGTTTTGATATAAAATGCAGTATTTTCCACTATTCATTAAAAATGAACATTGTTAGAAAAATACAAAAAATTAACCAAAGGTAAATATAAATATCCCAATCATAAGTAATATGTTTATTTTGACAAATAGAGCTTATAAAATTGTCAGAAGTTTTATTTAGAAATGGTTTTCCATCAAAAGGTAGTAAAACAATCTCTTAAAAATATTAGTTTATTCCATGCTTAAGATTGGATTTATTCTCAGTTTAAGCCTATAAAACACTATCTAATTCATAAATAGACATAGATAAAAATATATATTATTCATTACTTACTTGGGATGTGACATCCTTCCCCCATTTAGAAATTTGCGTCCCCACAATTTATTTACTTAACAAATTTGTGGGGGTATTTATCCTTCATTGCATTTTCATATTCTCATGTTGCCTCTTCACTCATGTGGTTTTTCCACAAAACCATTACTTGATGAATCGCCTTATTCTGCAACACTTGCTCCATGTGGTAAAGAATCTGAACTGGTTGTTCCTCATAAGATTGATTCTCTTCCAGCTGAACAACCTCTAGACTCAAAACATGAGATGGATTTGGCATGTACTTCCTTAACATTGAACCATAAAAAACATTATGTACCTGAAATAAACTCGGAGATAAAGCCACTCGGTATGAAACTGATCCAACTCTCTACAAAATTTCATACAGTCCAATGAACGTTGGACTCAACTTTCCTTTCATACCAAATCGGATCACACTTTTCCATGGTGAGACTTTGAGGAAGACATGATTACCTACCTCAAAAGAAATATCCTTCCTCATGTTGTCTGCATAACTCTTCTGCCTGCTCTAAGATGTTCTCATGTGTCTCTGTATCAGTTGAACTTTTTCTGCTAACTCTTCTACCAATTTTGGTCCCATCAAATTCCTTTCGCCCACTGCATCCCAGAAAGCTAGAGTTCGACACCGCTTCCGATATAATGCCTCAAATGGTGCCATCTGTATACTAGAATGAAAAATTTTATTATAAGAAAACTCAACCAAAGAAAGTTGTTGATCCCAACTTCCCTGATAATCAATCGAACAAGCACGTAGAATATCCCCCAAATTCTGAATCGTTCATACTGACTGCCCATTTGATTGAGGATGAAAAGTTTTACTAATATTTAATTCAATACCCAATGACTTTTGAAGGCCTTTCCAAAAGATAGAAGTGAACTTGGGATCACAATCAGATAAAATGGAGAGAGGAACTCCATGTAACCTGAATATCTCTTTAAGATAAAAATGGGAAAGTTGATCTAGGGAAAAATTATCTCGTATACCATGGAAATGAGCAGATTTAGTCAAGCGATCAACAATAACCCATATTGAATTATTACCTCAAGGAGTCTTCAGCAATCCCACAATGATGTCCATGGATATATTTTCTCATTTCCACTCTGGCACTCGTAAATGCTAAAGCATCCCTTTCGGTAACTGCCTCTCTTTTTTAACCTATTTACAAGTCAAACACTTCACATTAAAATCTACAATATCCCTTTTCATTCTGTCCCACTAGTAATACTTCTGAAGATCTCTATACATCTTAGTACTGCCTGGATTAACTGAAAATGGAGAACTATGAGCTTCACATAACAACTATATCTTCAAATGTGAATCACATGGCACAAACAATATCTTCTGAAATCTCAAAACACAATCATTATCAATGTTGAATTCAGGCCACTTACCCTTATGAACCAGCTCTACCTTTTTCTGCAGCTTGCTGCCTTGCCTCTAGGCTTTCTTAATTCTGTCTAATAGAGAAGATTTCACTGATACCTAAAACAAAACAGAAGAACATCTTACACCAACAAATTATATGCCTAATTTCATAAAATCCCTAACCAAAGGATCACGTTCCAAACGAAACATTGTTAATGAAGCAATACTTTTTTGACTCAAAGCATCTGCCACTTTATTTGATTTTCCTTGATGGTAATGAATTGTACAATCATAATCCTTGATTAATTCTATCCTTGTCCTCGGTCTCATGTTCAATTCTTTCAGAGTAAATATATACTTTAATCTTTTTTGATAGGTATATATTTCACACTTTACTCCATACACATGATTCTTCCAAATTTTACAGCGAAAACAACAACAGAAAATTCCATATCATGTGTAGGGTAATTTACCTAATGAGTTTCCAACTGTCATGAAGAATAAGCCATTAACTGATCATTCTGCATTAGGACACAACCAAGTACTTTCAATGAAGCATCACTGTAGAGAAAAAACACACCATTCCTGGAGGGTAGTGCCAAAACTAGAGCATTCACCAATCTTCTTTTCGATTCCAGAAAAAAATCATCACATTCTTTTGTCCAGATAAACTTAACACCCTTCCGAGTAAGCTTATTCATTGGACTAGATAACTGTGAAAAATTTCTAACAAACCTTCAGTAATAGCCTGCCAAACCAAGGAAGCTATGAATCTCAGTTACATTTGTGGGTCTTGTCCATTCTTCAACAACCTTTGTTTTTACAGGATCGATATTTATCCCATCATTAGAAACAATGTGACCAACGAAAGAAATTTGTTGCAACCAAAACTCACACTTTCTGAATTTCCCATAAAATTTCTTTTATTTTATGGTTTGCAAAATAACCCTTAAATATCTTTCATGCTCCTCTTTACTTTTAGAAAACACCAAAATATCATCAATGAAATCAACCACAAACATATCCAAGAACTCATGGAAAATTATATTTATAAGTTCCATGAATACAGTAGGTGAATTGGTTATCCCAAAAGGCATTACTACAAATTCATTATGTCCATATCTTGTATGAAACGTGGTCTTCGGAATATCTGCTTCCTTTACCTTCATCTGATGGTACACCGATCTCAGGCCAATCTTTCAAAAATACTGAGCTCCCTAGAGCTGA
The DNA here is from genome assembly GCA_963277665.1 of Viscum album. NCBI lineage: Eukaryota > Viridiplantae > Streptophyta > Magnoliopsida > Santalales > Viscaceae > Viscum > Viscum album. Next base: position 555,867,442 of record OY728160.1, on the reverse strand, counting down.
TCAAAAAAATCATTGATATGAGGCAAAGGATATTTGTTAGTAACAGTTATGTTATTCAAGGATCTATAATCAATTCAATGTCTCATTGAACCATATTTCATTTTAACAAATAAAATTGGAGCACCCCATGTTGATGTGCTAGGTCGAATGAAACCTTTCTCTAATAAATCTTGCAAATGCTCATTCAAATCTAAAAGTTCAATTTGAGCCTTTCGATAAGGGGGTTTTGAAATTGGCTTAGCATCAGGAACCAAGTCAATGGTAAATTCAACTTCCTAATCTGGTATTATTCCAGGAATCTCATCAGGAAAAACATCAGGATACTCATTTACCACTGGCATATCATTCATCTGAACAGTTCCCTTGTTTTCAACGATATGTTCAAGGTAACATTCATTTACATCTTTTACAAGTTTCTCAGCCTCTTGATATGTTATCAAAAGTAAGGGTTCATTCTTGTACACAAACTGAAAGTCATTATAAAAAGAAAATTCTTTAGCTCTACAGTTTGTCTTAGCATGGTAAATATAGAGCCAATCCATACCCAGGATAACATCAAACTCTACTAGAGGTAAAACAATAAGGTTTTCAAGTAGGTTCTTTTCACGTATAAGTATAGGAATATTTTTATAAAATTTATTTGCCTCTACATTTCCCCCAGGTGTTTTTACCACAATTTTAGGAGTCATTTCTTGAGATGGTATTCCAATTTTACTAGAATAGTTTTCGGAGTTGAAAGAATTTTTAGACCCTGAATCAAACAACACACATGCATAATCTGAAAAAACAAAAAAAAATTTCCTGATACCACTTCATTTGATGGCCCGAAATCTTCTAATGTAGTTGAATTGGATTTCACCACCCCTTTCTGTTTTATAGTCTAACTGCTTCCCATCACTCGTGCTCTTTGTCGGACACTCATTTTCATAGTGACCCATCTCATTTCACTTTAAACATTTAACTAACTGTAAATAAAATTTGGTCTTACCATCACCCTGATCTTTTTCAGTGCAATCATGAGCCTTATGTCCCATCTTACCACATTGGTAGCACTTTCCAGAATTCAGAAGACATTACCCAGCATGCCTTTTACCACATTTATCACAAACTGGAAACTTTGTTTTCATTCCGTCAGACATTTTTGAAGAATTCATTCCTTTATCATGCCACATCAGTCACTTCTTCTGCTGGTTGTATAGAATAGTTGATCATCAGCAAACTCAATTTCCACCTTCTCAGCACATCGAACTAGCTTTTCATAACTCTTGAACTCGCGATAATCTAAACCCTTCAATATTTTTGCTTTAATCCTGAGTAAAAATGACTGATTTTACTATCAAGGCCTGAAATAAAATTTGGGGCAGACCTTGCCAATCGAGTGAACCTTTCTTCATAGGCAGCCACTAAGGCTTCCTCTTTCCTCAATTACAGGAATTGATTTTACATACTATGTCGAATAGCCTTAGTTAAATACTTCTCAAGAAACATACCTTTGAATTCATCCTTGTCGAGATCATCAATCTCATCAGCGTCCCTGATATTTTTAACCATCGACCACCACTGATCTGCTTCACCCTCCAAACGGTAAATAGTAAGACTTACCTTTTGATTTTCTAAACACCCCATGACATCAAAAATCTTCTCCAGTGCTTTAATCCTCCCTTCATCTAGCACAGGGTCATATGATCCTATGAATGATGGGGGATGTTGCCTCATGAAATGTTCCACCACTGACATGTTCGTCTGAGGTTGATCTGTCTGATCTCGTCCATGGATTCCACCACCATTTATCTCTTGAGTCAAATGCGCCATTACTACAACAAACTGTTTAGTTCCAATTCTGACCATCTTAGGATGATGATTCCGAAGGTCATTTCCTTCTGTATTCCATCTTAGCACTAATTCCCTATTTCCTCTATGGAAAACCATTCTGAACAAACATGTCTTAGATGAAGCGGCATGGTAATTTTCAAATTCTATATCATTTCAATTAAACCATAAAAAATATTTTTGGATAATATTTTAATAAAATTATAACTCATAAAGTTATCTAAACTAACCTATGATACCAACTATAAGGCCCCATCCTTAAACATTACTTAATAATGAGTTATTACAAGATTACACAATGAGGATCTTTTCAGGTATAGAGTTTTAGAAAATTAGATCATAAATCATGCATTACATTCCACATTTAAACAAAGTGGTTACCTAAAAGATAGTATTCATTTTTTTCCCATCAACAGAAACATATTTAAAACAAAATATGGATTCTTTCATGACACTTCCCTGACCCTATCATCACATCACGCACCATTCCCTTGACTTGTGAAAAACATTTCAAAAACATGGGATGAGCATAAAAAGCTCAGTAAGGGTTGTAAAAGTACGAATTGAAAACATTCGTCCATGTATGAAATCAATATTTACTCATAAAACATAATAATTTTATCATACCTCAACAAATAATGAATAAATCATAGAAATCATAAGACATAAAGGTAACTTGAGACATTCATAATATTCATACGTAGGGAGTAACCCTCATTTTTACGTTTGGAATACCCATCATAGTATATTCTCTAAATCTCTTCGGAGAAACCTTAACCTTTAACCCATTCGCATTACCCAATGCATTGGAGAGCTATATCGGGCTCACCTGCCCTTAGATTATCACGAAACCACCCGTCTTCATAACAATTCCCAAGAACCATAACATAATCTAATCACATAAAACATGCATAAAGGAAACACAAGATTTCCACATTTCAATCACAAGATATCAATTCAACACATTGATATAATAAAAACATTATGAAACCCATTTTCAATACCAAAATAAAATAAAATTAAAGCATGGTATTTAGTTTTCATTTAAATTAAAGGTATGGCGTGTAGAGAAAGCCGAAACTCAAATAATGGTAATAGTGGCGGAGAAATCATTGTCACCGCATACGTAAGACAAAAAAAACATTCCCTTTTTTCGTTTAGTAAACTGTTCGTAAAAAAAATATTACTTTTTAATAAAAGTAAAAATCAAATGGGTTTATACACCATATAATATAAAGTTGTGTATAAAACAAAATATGCCTCAATGAAAAGAGATTGAGACGATTCCCCTTACCTCAGGTCCGACTTGACTCGGTCATTCTTTAAAGTCCTGAATAATAAACTTGAGTTAATTTATACTTGATTAAAAACATTTTTCAAGTTCATTATTTCATTTATATCACCTATTACCATGTTATGAGCACTATGTAATTATTTAAGTTAATAATGGTTGTTTAGTCGATCATTGGTACGTGAGTCAGAAATAAACTCTTTATAATTACAAGTTGTTCATGTCGTAAAATATCCATTATATTTAGAATTTTATTCATGATTTTGATATAATATATGTTATATATATCCAGTATATACATGCATTTAAATTATTGCATAACATTTATAGGTATGAAACGAAATTCACCGTTTATGGAGATGGCAAGCCGTATGTACGCATGAAGGCTACTTTCATTTCAATTTCATATTTTATGTAATTGAATCATAATGATATAAAGGTATATTATAATTCCAGTATAATATCATATATAATATCATTAATTCCATTCACTATATGTCCCAAATATGGCATTTATGAATCAAATCACTTTGAGGGGGCCGTAGTCCACATTTCCTAAAATGAAGATATCGCGTATACCCATAATGGAAGACATAAAGGTATGCCATAAATGAAAAATACAGAAGTTTAAGGAAAACATACACATAGTATATATCATATTTAAATATAGTGAAATCTTAATGGCCACCTTTGAATGTGTTATATGAATATTGACAAATCATTGTTTCGTGAGGCAGAAATTCGCCATCCACAGAAACAATATGTTCTTTAACCATTAGATGTATGTGTGTGTAAGTGTAGCTCGAATCCTTCTTATAAAAACATACTAGTATATTGAATATACTAGTTTTGTTACAAAATATATGAATAAAAGGAGTTTATGGTGTTGTAGAAGCAAAATAAAACAAAATAACATTAGAGAAGACTTTACCTTTATATCGGGTAACTCCTTTTGGTTTGAACCAAAAGGGTTTCTTGAAGAGCTTCCTGCCTAAGGAAAGACTTCTAGGATGAGTAGAGGGATGTGGAGAGACCAAATGAGCAGATATTGGCCGATCCAAAGGCTTTAGAGGTGTGGGTAAGGAGGTAGAGGTGGGGTCCTTTTATAAGAGGAGAGGAGGGGAACTCTTGGAATGGTATAAAATGTTACTTTATTTTCAAATGAGTTTCGGATTTTAAAGGTCCCAAATTGATTTATTTCTAGGATAATGTGATAAGGGTTATAAATATACTCATCCAATATGTCTTTGAAAAGATTACGTATTATATTGTATATTATCATTTCATTTTATTTATATCGTTAATTAATTAGGTAATCGATGCATCATCAGGATGTCATAAATAATTTAATTTATTTAATGTATAAAAATTATAAAAAAATACCATGATGTAGGAAATCTTATTAGCTTTCCAATGACTATTTATAGTCCAAACGATAATTTATTTAGACAGAAGTAAAAATGTTTTACTCTTGTGATACTTTCTTTGTTATATTTAACCCTCTTTAAAAATAAAAATATAAAAAGTCATTATCACACAAAAGTGATTCCATGGGTCCCTAAGTTTGACACAAGGCATCCCATGGTCGTACATGACACAACAAGTAGCATTAGGACACATGTTGGGGGCATTTGTTATTATTATGATATTATTTTATTATCCTTAAGTACCCGATTACTAATTAATCAGGATAATTAAAGATAATTATCGTAGTTACTATTCATAATGTCAAAAAACAAGAGTCTTGAATACATAATTTGCAAGAGTCTTGATTACATAATTTGGACCTTATGATTCCAAATATGTAATCCATTTTACCAAATTCCAAACACAGAAATTGCAGTAATTAATTTAAAAATAATTCCCATTGTCAAAAAAATAACAGGTTTTTTGGTAACAATATCTATGAAAAGTTTGGTATTTGTTTATGCCCAATTCCAAAGTGAAAATAATTCTAATGAAAACCATTGGATTAAATGGTAAAAATATATTTTAATTGAATTCTAAAAACAATTAAAAATTTTATTTAACTATATAATTCAATTAGATGAAAAAGTAGTTTTGATATAAAATGCAGTATTTTTCACTATTCAATAAAAAACGAACATTGTCAGAAAAATACCAAAAAATAACCCAAGGTAAATATCAATGTCCCAATAATAAATAATATGTGTATTTTCACAAATAGAGCTTATAAAATTGTCAAAAGTTTGAGTTAAAATTGGTTTTCCATCAAAATGTAGTAAAACAATCTTTTAAAAATATTAGTGTATTCCATGCTTAAGATTGGATTTATTCTCATAGTAAGCCTCTAAAACACTATCTAATTCATAAATATACATAGATAAAAATATCTATTATTCATTACTTATTGGGATGTTACATGTATACTCTTCAAATCCATATAATTTTATTAATTTATTTATTATAATTAAAACCTAATTATTTAATGTTTAGGTTATGATAGTATACTATGATATGTTTCTATCAGATTTAGAGTGATATATATCACAATATATCAATGATATTGAATTTATTTTAATATAAATATATATGAAAAAGCCTTTATGTGATGTATTTAATCACTATAAAAATGCATTCTAATCAATTCTAGGATGTCACTTCTTGAAATGATTTGTGTCTTTTTTTCATCATAACTTCATATTCATTCCATATGGAGAATTCTATATTATTATTTCACCGAAGATCATTTACCATCCGAGTCATCCAATTCCTCAAAAAATGTTAACTATTTTTTAGAATCTGGATAGGATCATCACATTAAAATAGATTATGTTTCCATTTTTTTCTCATAGTTATGAAAATGAATTAGTCATACCGTGTACATACATAACAATAATATAGGAAATATTCCATGATTATAGAGTGACATTATTTTATTTTCAAATGGAATGTCCAATATCCATTTTGTATCTAGAATTTAAAAGTAACAATATACATATGGTATCATTTTAACTTATTAATGAAACTTATAAAACAATTCAGTGGATATAATTTTAGGAAAAAAGATATCCTTCCTAAAATTATTAATTATTTCAATGGTCATAATCAAAATACATTTTCTAGAGTTGATATTCATTTAGAATTTTATAATATGAATGACATTTAACATTGTCTCATAAATATTTTCTATGTATTCAGTATAAATTTCACCAATTTCATCATAAAAAAATTATGATGAATTATATTCCTATATAATGATAAATTAAATGACATATCAACACTTTTATAGAATAAACTATAATTAGTGAACCTTAAAAATATAAATATTAAACAAACATACTATGAATGACATGAGAGTATGACCTCAATAATTATTCTAATTTTTTATCATTCATTTGAAACTATCAATCAGTTTTATTGTGGTAATAAGTTCTTATTCAATGGATAGTATCTTGATAATTAAAAAACATTTCATGAATTTTGATGTTAATTTTGAATTAATATTAGATACAATAAGAATAGTAGATCTATAAATTATGTTAACACCATTAATATTTAGTCATATAAGGCACTTCAGAGGTAAATCAAACCTTATAAAAATGAAATGGGAATATTTGTTGAAGAAATTAAAAATAACCCATATTGAATAACTCTTTCATCGAAGCATTAAAAATCCAGGGAAAAAATCTTTAGTAGATTATTCCCATTTAAAAATAGTTATTTTAATAGCTTCCAAAAATCCGAAAGGATTCCATCATTTATGCTTAAAACAATTGAAAAAAACATACTTCCACATAATCAGAAATTTCCAACATCATATTATTCAACCAATAATTCTCCCTAATATATATATATATATATATATATATATATTGGTGATTCTAGGAATTACTGTGAAATTCACTCTAGGATCGTTATCTAATAAGATTCTCCTTGGCTTAGTTGTATATGTGAATAGTTTTTTTAATCTAAAATTCTTAATTTCATATTCATAGAATAAGTATTCTAATTTTATATCATTAAAGGAATAAATCTTATTTCTATTATTCACATAATAATGTATGGATGTTTATATCTATTCAATCAATTATGGATTGGAAATCATTTTATGAAATTGTGATTTATCCTCATCTATAATAATTCTCAAATCCATATTTACTAAATCCATGAATGTATGATCCTTACTAACCACCACATTGGGTAGGAATCAAAAATATTTCTTACACAATTATTATAATATCTTTTTTTCATTCCATAGGTGGTAGTTTATTTGGATAACATAGTCTATAAGTAACATGATATGTCACATTTTCATCATATTTATCACTTTCCATAAAAATATATATCTAATACTCTTATGATCCATATATATTTTAGACATTAAATTATAGAGATAATTTCCCCATATCATCTGTTAAATGATTATATCTTTCAACTAAATATCATGTATTATATATTTTTTATCAATGGATCAATATATACCATGACATAAAAGAAATAATTATTAATTCCTCATATGGTAAAAACAAAATCCCATATTAAATGATTCACTATATATCAAAAAACAATTCATTTTCTAATGGTACTATAATAATTGGATTATTCACCAATATTTTATTCAATTCGTAAATTAAATCCTAATATTCTTTGCTTGATACAAACATAACTATTCATGATTTTGATTAGATAACATGAAAACCAATTGGGATTTTTTTGAACTAACAAGTGATTGTAAACAACGAATCTAATTAAAAAATCTACAATGGTTATTTTTTAAGACTATGTTTTTAATGGATTGACTTTTTCTTCGGCAGATCAAATATGATTCCATCTATTCAGAAAATATGACCACATAAATTCACACTGTTAAGATGTATTTCACACTTAACAAATTTCAATTATAGATTATCTCTTATAACAGTATAAATAATGATTCTCTAATGGATCATATTCTATTTTTATCCCTTATAATAGAAATAAAAATCTTTAAAAATAACAAACAAATTTATAAAATAATTCATTGAATACTCTTTTCATTAGATCCATGAAGATAAGTGATGCATTTGTCAATCCATATGGTATTAATGACAACACATAGTGTCCATAAAATTTACAAAATTCTCTATTTATAATATCTATAATCATTACTATCATTCAATTATACTGAAAATGAAGTTCAATATATGAAAATATTGATCTTGATGATGTTTATTAGAATAAACAATTGATGACATGTAGAGTATACATGTACTTTATGATGAAACCATTGATAACCCTACAATTGTTGCATAACATTATAGATTCATGTTTCTTTATAAAAAATCATGGCTCCTAATGGAGAAACCATAAGATGTATAATTCAAATATCAAGAAACACATTATTTTTTTCTACTCCACAAATTTCCATTCAATATGGATTATTTGAAATATTTCATTCATGAGGGATCAGGTCAACAAAACACTCATCATCATGCTCTGTTGGATTCTTGGTTAATTCCTCCATAAATACATCAATGTATTTATATAAAATAGTTACAACCTCAATTTGAGGATTACCATTTCTATCCATATATTTGTTTCTATAATTCCGCCATAAATTCATTTGTAGACCAGCTGGAGTGGATATATACATAAATAAGATGATAAAGTAACTCTTTTTTGGATAATTAATTCCAAATCATCTAAATGAATCATTAATTATTAACCTAGAATTAAATATTTTCACTATATTTTGGTACAATGTACATGACAAAGATTTTATCAATTTCATCGATAGTCATAAAAATACTAAAATAATATAGAGAATAATATGTTTCAATAAGGGAATGAACTAACACATCATTATTGTGGTGATACGGCCACTATGAGTCCTTCCATAAAACTATCTTTTTTAGGTTTTACGGAACTGTATAAATTTCATAGAGATATTAGTTGAAAAAATGAATACAAAGACAATGATGAAAATAAATAATTAATGAAATTTTATGATTTGAATATGGTTTGTTCCACTACATAATTAGTAACATCCACCTCAGCTTTTGTGATCACATAAATTTTTCTCCTGTCCCATTGTATTTTCATGGATGAAATCCCTTGATGTATGAGACTATAATTTTCCACTTTCTAAAAATCCTAATAATTTAATTATTTTATATTGGCATCAACATTAATTTAATGATAATCATGATTGTGGTGACCTTTCTCCAAAAAATTTTGGATACTCTCATTCCTCGAAATCATGTTAAATTATGTTTCTTCCCACATTTATTACATGTCATAAATTACACTCTTAACTCATTATATTTATATATATATATCATCTTCAATAGTGTCCAGTCATAATTTTATTTTCTTTAATTACATTAATTACATAAAATAGTTAGACTTATTTCTCTATATTGATATCACATGATATTGTTTTCTCATATGGGGATAATATTTGGGTGACAATTACATTTTAAAAGATTTTCATTATCACTAAAAAGAAATATTTTATATAATTATTTGGATTATATACATATTTTATATCATTCCATTTTAACCTTTTAATTTTATCATCATATATATTCTTATATTCCTATCCATTTTTCTCAAACTCAATAATTTCAATTCTATATCTTGTCGTTGCTCGTGAGGAAAATATTTCTCAATTAAGTGTACATTCATATCCATCTACTCCATGATTTTTATTTCTTTATAATAGCTTTTGTATTAAATAAGTTACCAATATTTATTTACATACCCACATATATAATAAACTGTGATGAAAACCACCGCATGGTTATTATATTCAAAAGCAGGAAACCTCTTCATGAAGGAACATATACATTTCTCACCTAAAAAATGAATTTATTGTACCATATAATGATGATTGTTTCTGAAACATGTTGTGGATTAACATTGTACACAATATTTTTTATCAGTAGGATTCTCCAGATGAAATATTTTATAAGGAATAACCTGAGTCATCTACCCTAAATAGTTATAAATTAATTATCTCTAGCTATATATCCAACTATGGATTCATTTTCATTCCATAGTGGGAAATCCCTAAATGGATTATGTTGATTAACTTATTTCCATTCCTTCCACTAGGTAAAATTTATATTCAATGTCATATATTAGATTATATCCAAACACTATGAGTCATAAGGTATACATTTAAAACAAGTTACACTCTTATCATAAATCAAAAATATATACATTTATAATTATATAATCATAAAAAAAATTATGGAATTTTTTTCATATAATAAATATATTTTAAAATCCATCATAATGGTTTTAATGGAAATTTTGAATAGGACCAAGAATATCTTTTTAGAGTATAAAACCTTCTGTGAATTTATTCTAGATGTCGTACACCATGTGGTGATTGAGTCATTTCATAATGTTCCCTTTTAGGTGTTATTACCTCTAGGTACATATATTTTAGATCCATGACCACATGAAATGTAAAAAATATGATGTATTTTTTGGAACCCATGAAATATATTCCGTACTAAATCGTTATGTATTTTCCTATATAGATAGTTATCCTCAAAGTCAGTTATAAAGCTATATTCTATAATCTAGGTCAACATTAATTTATTTTTGTGGTGTCTAATGAAAATATAGTGATATCATCTATAAATAGATCAACCTTGGTATCCTTGTATAAGTCTATACATTATTTCATTAGAGATAGATAATATGAATCAAATAATAAAGGATGTAATAGTTTAATAGTCATGGAAAACTAGATACATATGTGAATCTAATATTCCATTAGAAAAAAATACAACAAAGAATATAATTTTATAACACTATTATTCCATTTATAATAACACTATATATCAATAATAATATTAATCCTATAGAAATTAATCATATGTAAGTGGTTATCTACGATATTTATTAAGGGTATGCATACAATGGATAGTAACACTAACCAATAGTTTATAATCAATATTAATACATAAATAACTAAAAAAACATTCATGTTAATCAATAAATTGATCATCAAGAATAATATGGAAAATTTTAGTAGTCATCATATCTTTCAATATAATTAATAAATTGGGATTGAAACATGTCAATGGATATTCTATATAATATAGTAATCACATGTATATCATTATCTAATCTCATAATGAGGGAAGGTAATTTTTTGGAGATTATAACCAGCGAGATAAGGAATATTTAAAGGGAATATTATATAAATGGGTATGGACTTCCCATAAAACCCAATTATAATTTATCTCAGGAGACCGACTGATTCATCAAGGGGTAATAGCAATCTTCTCACACCACATAATAAGTCCAATGTAATCCTCTTATTCAAGGGGAGAAACATAATTAAGTAATAATTCAAACAAAAAAATTATCATAGAGAATATTAATAATTTTTCAAATTGACAAACGTAATAAATGTAAATAATTTTTTATAAAAGTAAATATTAAATTTTAATAATTTACCCAATCAAGAAAATAAAAATAAAATAACAAAATTTAATCTATATAATGGTATCAAAATAGTATATTCCAATTAAAATGACCATAAACCATCTAGAGATATAATTTGAATGGTAACATTTTAATGTAGCAACATTCAAACATATAAAAATCATCTAAATAAATTATATGGAGTGTAAACTCATACAATATTTTCAATGAAAAATATGTAAAGGTGGGTTATATTTGAGTACGCATAGGAAATAACATAAATATACCATTACAAAAATTATTTAGCAAAATATTAATTTCCATTTGAAAATATTTTTTTAAAATTAAAATTTCTATAACAATATGGAAAACAATTTTATTAAATTAATCATGAAATATTTTATTTATGTATTTAAAATAACGAGTGTTCATAATTTTGGAATAATCTGTAAAGTATATATAATTTTCAAAAATTATCATTCACACTTTTGTAAAAATATCGAAAATTAAATCCTTCAAGAAACAAAAATGGTTTTACATTTCCTTTTTTTCAAAATTCACACATAGGTAAATATATAGTTAATAAATATTATTTATAATTGTGAAAACATGTTTTACATTTTTTTTTTGAAATCAATAATTTGAAGGATAAATTATTTTTGACTGAAGTGAGAAATAAATTTCGATTTTAATAAAACAAATTGCCTATCTATCTAAGTACCTATGTGTTAAATTTGTAATATTACCTAAAAATATAAATAATTTATTTTGAGAAGAAAATATATTACATATATTCTAAATATATATATAATTTACAATATGGGTGACTTAAACATAAAAAATTCAAAATAATGATGATATTCTAAAATAAACCACTACGAATTTGGTAAAATAGGAATATTAATCCCCATGAATGATATACAATAAAATGAAAATTTTAAATTACATTAAGATAAATAGATTCACATTATAATATATAAAAATATTTTTATATATAAAAAATATTAATATAAGTGGTAAATATGAAATATGTCTCACAGAATTAAAAGTGAGATGAGATGCCATTCTCCATGACCATTCAATATTTTAATGTTGGGGAGGCATGGTTTTTTAAACATGAATGCGGGGAGTGGATGTTTCTAGAAGCCATGTTGTTTATGGTAGATCCATTCAAAAAACATCTACATCATTTGTTAAACCCCATAGATGGCCTAAAAAACTATGAAGCCTAGTTTTCTTTTGACAGGGGATGATGTACATTTGGTGGGTAGTTTGAAAAAATGTTAGTACAGACCATGTTACTGATAAATATTTTGAAATATAATTTCATTCCTTCCAAATAATAAAACTATTTCCTATACTTTAATCTAACAATTATTATATCATAGAAAGATAATAAAACCAAACCCTCCTTGCTACTCCATTGTAGTTCTCCCTAGATTCTAGGGGGTTTGAGATTCTATTTAATGATATTCTATTCTAGGGGAAATTCATTAATACTATATACATCTATTTCCTATAATAATATTTGTTTGGTTATTTCTAATCCTATGACACTCATAGGACCTAATTCCATTGATTGTTTTGATTAGCGATTTCAGTCATTCTTACAGGTAATAACAGCTAAGGATGAATGATAGTGTGTGCACCAAAATATGGTAAGTGGTATACAAGATTTGTTACATTGAAATTATGAATCTCATGTTTATGAAGTTTTCCTTTGTGATTACATTTTGTGAATTATTTTCCTTTACTAAGAAATATACTTTGTTCATTAGTTGATGCATAACACCCACCACTGACTCTTCCAAGTCCATCGATGATTTTGACATTGGATCAATGTCCACACTTGGGGTGTTCCAATATTTTGAATATGGTAAAAAAAAAATTTAAGTAGATAAAAAAAAGTATTGTAATATATAATAGTCTAATCATTTGTTTGGCATGTTATCATCCTATATGTGCTTGTTTCTATTTACATGGTATAGTTAAAGTATGTTTTAAACATTTATAGGTAAAGGTAGAAATTCATAAATATTAATTTTCATATTGATAAACAGTTTAGATTATTTGATAATGGATTTGTATAAAAATAAATGGAAAAATGAAATTTTATGAAATTTTTATAAAGTAGTTGAATGGAATGAACAATCGACGTTTTGTCAAATGAAAATTATCACCATTGATGTTATTGTTAATACAATTATCACAGGGCATGATTAATGAAATTATATGAAAAATTAAAATGTTTAGATGTTGGGATGAGGGTAATCATTATTTGGTAATGATATAATCAGTCACTAGGATCCATCAATGTATTTCATGGTTTAAATTATCTACTGATGCTCCAAGATACGATGAGTTTGAAATGATATGGGTACCCTAAATGATTTTCCAAGGAACATTATGGTAATGGTAATTTTAAAATATATACCCACGTGAAATAAATTGATTAACCAACATTGTATATATGTAATGACTATGTCCTTAGTAGTCTAGATACAATGGATATAATAATAATTTTGAATATGATACAATTGAACGCAACCCAAAATATTAAATTATTTTGTAGTACTAGGAAACTCGATGTATACATGATATTCACATTAAATTATAAAAAATAAATTACAATTTAAAAAAGTAAATATTCTATATCGTTGAACACAGAGAAAGATTCCTTCTCAACATTTTTATGAAAGGGAAGAATAATTTCGAGCTAAAATGATAAGCAAGTGTCATGTAAAACATAAGGTATAGTGAATCCATAAGCCATAACATTTTGTAAAGGAAAATACAAAAAATTTCATTTATTCAAAAAACATATCTTTAATTATAATATGAATATAACATGTTATTATCAAATAATTACATATAAATAATGAAATGATATTGAAGATAATATGACGATAATATAAATTCTATAATTTCATGGATAATAACAAATTAACTCTCTATTATAAATATTTTTAATATTTTACATCATGAACATGAAAATCATGATATACATATAGTCAATACCATGTAATAATAATGTTTAATTAATGGTTATGTATAAACCAAAAAACCATATAATTGTAGCTTAAATTTTTTTCCTCTACAAATTATTGATGACTTAAGGGGTTGTATAATACTTAGACACACCCAATACTACATGTCTAAAGAATTATTCAAATATAAAATTATTTAGTTAATTCAAAAATAATATTCCATAATAAGAATCATTTCTATTAAATGATGAATTCATAATGTCAATATTTTTTAGTTGGTTAGATAACATTCAAAGTAAAATAACTATATGTAAAAATGTTATATGGTTTATTATATATGGATATACATGATAAATAATATGAAAAATTAAATGAAATGATTTTTTTGAAGTCATAAGAAATTTTTTGTTTTTAGGGAATGAAAATCACGATCAAATTAGTCATGAAATTGAATGTCAATTTTTTTTGGTCAAGATAATAATAAACCATCGAGAGAAATAATAAATAAGGGAACTTTACATCCTATATCATTTAGAGTTTAGAAAATAAAATATATTATATAATTTATGAATAAAAATAAATAACAATTTCATTAAAAATATCTTCATAAAAATACCATTTTCAATTTGGAAATCAAAAAAAAATATTATTTCATGATGATGATGGAAAATATTCTTGGAAAATAAAATTATAAACATTTTAGATAACCAAAAAAATTATAACATGATTTTGTGAAAATTTATTTCATGGTGAGTATGTTAAAACAATGATCCCTTTAACAATTTAGAAAAATTTCAAAATACAACGTATTTGAAAAACAAATTTGAAGATTATTGTTATTTGTTTTCAAATTTAAAAATTGGTAGAAAATTAATTTAAACAATAATTGGATAATATTAAAAATGTTATAGATAATTTTTTTAGAAATCATGTATATGGATGAAAAATAATTATCGAAAAAAACACTAACATCATAGGAAAATAAAGAATATAACTTTCTATTATTTATTAATATTTCTGATTTAAATATTAATTTTATTTTAAAAGGGATTTAATTTTCGATTGCATACTCGATATGCTACAACATGTCTTTTTGAAATCTTATGTTTCACAAAACATTGATTCATATTGAAAATAATAATATAATATTATTTTAAATTGTAGTCAATGAAAAGCCATTGTAATAGAGTGAATGAATAGAACTAACAATAATATTATTATAAATGTTTGATAATTTTTTTTACATTTATCACACAAATTTTAGAGTCTTAAAACATGAATTAATTTATTTTTAATCATAAATACTCTATTATTTTTTAAAAGTCCGATTTACAACCTTTTTATGGAGAACCATCTCTAATTATTTATTTTTTCACTTTTATATGTTCTATTTGAAAAATTAAAATTCATATTTATATTCAAGATATAAAAATTTAATTTAGATGAAATTTTGGTATTTTTCTGATATTATCCATTTTTTAATGAATATTGAAAATTACTATTTATTAATTCAAAACTCCATTTTAATATAATTTATTTATATGGATAGATTACCTTTTTAATTTGTTTTAAAAGATTACTAGATTATATTTTTACAATTTATTCCAATGTTGGTCATTGGATATAATTTCACTTTGAAATTGGACATAAACAAGTGTGAATCATTTGATAATTATTATTTCTTAAAAACACACATGTTTTGAAATAAAGAATTAATATTAAATAAATTATTCCAACTTTTTTTTTAATTTGGTAAAATAGAAATCATTTTTGAATTTGTAATATCAAATATAACATTGATTGAGTTTTTGGTAATTCTATGAAAACCATCATTTTTTATGAATATTGAAAACACTCAGTAGTAGTAAAAAAATAAAAATTTTCATTTAAATGATATTTTACCACATCTATTAATTTAATTTTGAAAATAAAACATAAATTTTTTATATTAATTATTAAAATGTTTTTCATTGAGATGAAAATAATTTTTGGTTTATAATAACTTTTCACTTCTATTTACCATGGTTAATGGAAAATAGGGTAATTCCACATTAAAATAATATTATAATAATATTAATTTACTCTAAAAAGTGTATTAATCTTTCTTATTGATAAATTAATGGTGATTTTAATCCTTGGGTCGATTTTGGGACCCCATGGTTCCACTTAAGAGTGGTAATGCCACTTTATATTAATTAACATAAAGTAAAGACCAAAATGACATAAAAATCTATCTTTTAGTAAATCAATTTTTACATTGGTTTATATAAGTCATCTACTAAAATATAATTAAAAATTATAAAGCTAATAAAATTTCATACATCATATTTTATTAAAAAAATTAGACATCACATAAATAAAACAATTTTTGACACAAGAATGATGTAGTGTTTACATCATTAATGACAGATTTAAATAAATAAGATTAAAAATATTAAAACAATATCCAAAACAATTTCAATTTTTATTGTATGATTTTATTTCGATCATGAGTCATCATATATTCATCTTTAATGAGTTCTGGAACTTTATAAATTGAAAATCATTAAATAATAAAATAATATTTTCAAACATTTTTAAATAACCCCGCCACTCCCTTATAAAACTCTCTCGGCACTAACTCATTACCCACACCTTTCAAGCCCATTGGATCATCCAAACTCTTCCAAATTAATCTCAATTCATATCTCTATTCCACCTAGAATCCTTAATATAGGCATAAGGAACTTCTATAAATCATTTGGGTTCAAACAAAGGGAGTTACCCGATTTAAAGGTAATGTCTTCTCTTATGTTATTTTATTTTATTTTACTTATCCAACCCATAAAATCTTTTTATTCCCGTTTGATGAAAAAAACAGTTTCCTAAATATACTATTATGTTGTTATGATAAGGATTTGAACAAAACTTCAACACACCTCAATCAAATGGGTAAATAACATACAGTTTCTGTGGACGACGAACTACTGCCTCATGAAATGTTGATTGCTCAATCTTCACATACCACCTCTTGTGGCGGCCATTATGATAGAACTATATATATATATATATGATATATATTATTCCTATTTCTCCATTATTTTTCCTGAATTTTTATTTTACCAACATAACTTATGCTTTACAATATGTGTAAAAACTATAATTTCATTTGCGGATGTGTCGACTACTGCCCCCTCAAGGTGAGACATTCGTTCATGAAATACAAGGACAATATAAAGGATGGCGTTTTCAAATTATGAAAAATATATATAACTTATTATATTATAGTGTAATTATAATATAACTATGTATCATTAAGTTATAATTCCATTAAATATGATATAGAATTGAAAGTAGCATTCATGCATACGTACTGCTTACCGTCTCCATGAATGGTTCATTTTATTTATTACCTCCAGATGCTATGTACAATTTTAAATACATACATATAATTGACATATATGATATAAATGATATTTAAATCATTAATATTAATCTTGATATAATGAAATTTTTACATGATTGACAATTTTTAATTATTACAAGTTCATTTTTGACTCATGTTCCGAACATCGACAATATGTCACATATAAAATCAACTAATTATATAATTGTTATACCAAGGAAATAAGTTCAATAAAACGAATAATAAATATGAAAATGTTCTTAAAAAATTATAAAATAACTGATCTTTATTATTATGGAAGATCAAGGATAAAACGAGTCACGTCAGACACGAGGTAAGTGATTTTTTATCTCGTTTTTAATTCTATGTGATTTCCAATGTTCGATACTTTTTTATTTCATGTAGTGTATTGTGTAATTACATTTGATATATATTATCATGAATCTATTTATATTCATGGTATTCTGTGGTTCAATTTATGTTTATTTAATTTTGGTCATACAACTCAATTGATTGCTAGGTGTTAAGGATTTTTCATCTCACTTTTTAATTCCCTTGTTATTCATGCTATATGTTTGCATAATTTCCTTTTGTGTGCTTTATGTAATTCTCATGATTTTATTAATTATGTAATATAATTAAATTTATGGGTATTTAAATATTCATTTTACGATCCTACTTTCATGTTCTGTATCATTTTTATGATACCAAATTGGTAATGGAACCTTTCACCCTCCTCTTTTTAAGACTTATTTTTTATGTCTTTTAATTTAAATATTCTTATGTTGGTATATGTTCTTCTATATAATTATTGCTATAAATTTTATTTACAATTTACTAGATACCTTTTTTAATCCCTTTATCCCATTTTCTGAATTTTAAATTGAATCCGTTAGGTTGTCGAATTTCTTTATGCGAAAGTCTTTACCAAATTTCAAATCATTTGGTTAAACCTCTACTTGTTGATTATGTCATCCTATGAATATGTGGGAAGGAAATATAATTATTTTAAAATGAATATCCAATAAAATTTAGTGTATTTATATTTTCACGAATAATTATGTAATTTATGTATCCTTATTCTAAGGATACCATCATTATAAGGGATTTCATCGCAAATTACATTCCCTTGAGAATTCATTGTTGTTATGCAGAAATTCACTTTTATATGGTGAATATACTGTCGTTTGGAATATAATATTATGAATCCATTTACTCTATGGATATAATAATGTTTTGATTTAATTTTAATCATCAATTATTTGTATTAAAAAATATCTTATTTGGTAATGAAGTCCTTAATTTAAAAAATTGTTACAAAGATTTTTTCTTCAATGTATTTATCCATAATGTACATGTTTTAAAAATAGTTTTAATGATTTATTTATATAGATATTAATGTTTTTAAAGGTTAATACCTTTATTAGTTTCAAAGTGGTACTTCACACTTTTATTCAAGAATATCTTTATTAAATGTCTTAAATGGTTTTAATAAGCCATTTATTAAGTCAATATATTGAAATGATATTTTGTCATTGAAATTTTGAAATTTTATCGGTAATTAATAAATTTTTTGTGTTATGATTTATAATGGTACATGGACATTTAACGGGTGGTTATGTGAAAAACCAAATGGCGGGTGGTGTTTTGATAAACTACGATTAGTGGTTACGTTAAAACCTCCAATGCTTTTGATATGGAAGTCGCATGTATAGCTATTCTATTAAAAGATATTAGTGGAAGTAAATTTTATGGTTTTTACAATTAAGAATGTTTATGTCCCATGTTACCTATATATTTTATGGGTTATTTCTATTGGGTTTAGGGTAATTTTTTTATTAATATAGTGTAAGAAATGAACTATTAATTAGAGAATAGTATTTACATCATCATAATGGTGAAAGTATTACTTCTGATAAATTATTCATGTTTTACTTGTTTTTTAGAAAGACTAATACTTTTCCTTCATTATGTATCCCTTGCAGACTTTTTTTTTCTAATCCCATGTTTTTTAAATGTTTTTCACATGACAAGAATTATAATAGAGAAAAGGATAGGATAAATGAAAAATTCATGATTTCTAAAACATGTAACTAGACATGTTTCTTTTTAAGTGATTATATTTTATGAAACAAATGGATACAGAGTAGTAGTGTCTACATGTAATATTCTTGCTGATATGTAGTAGTAATAGATTAATTCTATAAAACTCAAAACCTGAAAAGTTCCTCTATGAGAATTATTTATTTAATTCATGATTATGTAATGTTTAATATCGAGGCCTTATAGTTGGATTCAGATATCATTTTTGATACCTTTAGAGGTAAGGGTGTTCTCTAAGAATAAGTGACCTAACAAAAATAGTTATGATATTTGAAAGAGTCATTGTTACTATTGATAAAGTGAATGATTATAAGATATCATTAGTAAGTATATATTATTATTTACACTCCTCATAAGATATTATATGTTGATTTTACTGGTATAATCACACTGGGATTTTTTTAATAAATGGTTGGATATAGTAGGCATAAATGTAATAGTGGATATAAAGAAAACATTTATGGTTTTCTGAATGAGAAACTAAATGAAATAAGAGCTGCAATTATTTGTCTTTTGGTTATTCTTAATCAACTATCTGGATACATAATTGACCACCTGACCCCTGGTGATTTTTATAAGGCCTCATATATATGAGAAACAAATCCCTATGGATGTTCAAGTAATAATCATAATGGTATGTTTATTAAAAAACCTATGTGTCAATGTTGTGGAAATAAACACTAATGAAATTCTTCACCAAGGGGCCCTTTTGGACAAAAAATGGGCTTTGATGCCAAGAATTCAGGACACTTGGCCATGGGCCTTCGGTCTATGTAATGGGTCTCCCTATACCCAGTATAAATAGGTATTTTCTTTAAATAATAAAATGGGGCTTCACCCAAATCCTTTAAAACAATATAGTGAAAAGTTTGAATGTATTTCTAATTAGATTTGTTTTGAAAATTTTTCTATTATCTGTAAACCTAAAGAATGTTATGTGAATATTTTATTCAAAGAATAATTATATTTTTTTGTGGATATATTTATAAATAACCATTTATGTTTATTTGATCCATGAAAATGATGAAGTTATAGGTTATTACATTTTTCCAAAAAAAAACTTACTAGATAACCTATATTGTTAAAATATGATTTTGATATTTTTTGATGAATTTATATCATTTGTGGGAAAGAGACAATGTTATATAATTTTTTAAAATGAAAATAGATAGACTGTGTGACAACCCATCGTGTTGGATAAAGCTATAGGAATCGAACCCACAACTGAAGTGGGAATGTGATTTATCGCCTTCAACTGGACTACATGATGGCCCTATTTAGTATGAATAATTAATTTTATTTATATTATTTTATTAATAATTAATTAATTGATATTGGTTAATCTATGTAAATTATTAACCTATCATAGTGAATATGGGATTAGGTTATTCACAATTCAGCATGAGACTTTATGTAAAACTAATGTTATTTGGAGATAAATGTTATTATTTATCATGGAATACTATGTGATTAAATCTTTATATGTTTTGTGATTAAATATTCATTAGGATTATTTTGAATAATTTTAAAGAAAATTTTATATTGAATTGTCTTTCATGAACTTTGGTAAAATTTGGATGAATTTTGGAGATAATGAATAGTTTTTCATTTTATAATGTATTATCCTATTGAGAGATTTTTTGAACTCGTACTGACTATTTTGGTTTCGGATGATGTCTAAATACTAGGGAAATATATAGTTCATATTATTTGGATTATGTGATAATATAGAAGTTTATTATAGTTCTTTTAATGTGATGAAGTCTATTTGAATACTCAACGTTTGAAGAAAATATGAGTTTTTGGAAGAAATTTAGTAAAGAATGAAATTATTCATGACAATTAAGTATGATTTGTTATGGTTTTAGATAAGATCATAAATAAATTCCTCAAAATTATGAAAATTAACTTAAATCAAAAACATTTTTATTAACATTTCCAACTAGGTAATCAAAGACTGTTTAACCCATCACATGTTTGGGATTTTCTAGTTGTTAATATTCTCTTAATCATGTTTTCTTTCACTCTCCATCAGAACATGATGGTTTGTTTTCTTCTACATATCTAGGTTTTCATGGAATCCTACTTTCTGTTCTCATGGGTGACCATTTTTACTTCAGATTCATTCACTTGATGAGATAGTTTTATTGACTCTTTTTCTTATGTGGTTCTTTTAATGCAGATTCCATGCCCAATTTTAAAATTTTTAGGACGCAATTTCCAAAAGGCAGAAGGATTTAACATCCAAGGAAAATAATGAATATGATATTTTCATATTTATTAATTTTTGTGATTTAAATATTGATTTTAATTTAAAATCGATTCTATGTTCGATAGCGTACCCAATAAGCAACATTGAGTTTATTTGAAATCTTACATAACACACAACGTTGGGACATATAGAAAAATAATAATATATTATTATTTAAAATGGTAGTTAATGCTAAGAAATTTTAATATAAGGAATGAATATAACTAACTATAATATTATTATACATGTTTATTAAATATTTTTTACATTCATCTAATAAATGTTAGAGGAATAATATTTTAATGAATATACTTTTTAGAATAAATACTCAATTTATTTTTTAAAGGTCGATTTATAGCATTTTGATGGTGAACACTTGTTAAAAATAGTTTTGGTCACTTTTATATGCTCTATTTGACAATATAAAAATATTCTTTAGAATTGGGATATCAAAACTTACTGTGGTGATATTTTTTTATTTTTTGGATCATGTCCATTTTTTATTTAATCGTAAAAAACACTATATTTTAATTAAAAAATACATTCTAATATATTTTATTTATATTGATATCTTATATTATTAATTGGTTTAAACTGTAATTTGATTATATTTTTACCATTTAATCCAATTTTTTTTAATTGGATGTAATTCCACTTTGAAATTGGACATAAACAAGTGTCAATCTTTAAATAGTTTTTATTTCATAAAGACATGTTTTTTTACAACAGGGATTAATTTTAAATTAATTAATCCAAATTATATGTAATTATATTTGTAAAATAGAAATAGTTTTTTAATTTGGAATATCAAATATATCTTTCTCTAAATTTATGGTAATATTCCGAAAACATCTATTTTTGATGAATAGTGAAAACACTGAGTACTAGTCGAAACCCGTCATTTTCATTTAAATGATATTTTACCACTTATATAAATTGATTTTGTAAAATACAAAAAACATGGTTGTCATTAGTATGTAATATGTGGTTCAATAAAAGGAAAATAATTTTTAGTGAATTGTAACTTTTCACATTTAATTTCTGCGGTTAATGGAAAATTGGTTAAATCATGCTAAAAATAATATTATAATAATACAAATTTTCACTAACATATGTCATAATAATATTCGACGAGACATATACGACCATATGAATCCTTGGTTCGATTTTGGGACCCCATGGAGCCATTAATCAGTGATAATGAATCATTATATTAACTAATTTAATGTAATGAAAAAAATGACATAATCATGTATCGTTTAGTAAATAATTTTTCATATAGGGTGATTGAAGATATCTCTCAGACATTATA
Source organism: Viscum album (assembly GCA_963277665.1). Lineage (NCBI taxonomy): Eukaryota > Viridiplantae > Streptophyta > Magnoliopsida > Santalales > Viscaceae > Viscum > Viscum album. The sequence goes on along the minus strand of OY728160.1, from coordinate 555,843,895 downwards.
TGTCTATTATAAATCTAATAAAATTTCCTACATCATCGGATATATTATATAATTTTTAGTAATCAAAAAAATAATATTATTTAAGACACAATAATGATGCAGTGTTTACCTAATAAATGAATTATTTTAATAAATAAGATTATAAAGATAAAAATCAACATAAAAAACCTATCCAATTCATATTGGGTGATTTTATTTCAAACATGAGTCATTATATCATCGAATTTAATGAGCTTTGGACATTATGAAACCTAAAATCATTTTAGAATAAAATAATATTTTTTTACACTCCAAAAGAGACCCTCCCCCCATTATAAAAATCCCTAACCTCTAACTCATTACTCACACCTCTAAAGCCACTTTTTTTTATCAAAAATCTATCCAATTAAGCTCAATTCATCTCTATATTTGACCTATAATCCTTTCCATAGGCATAAGTCACTTCAAGAACTCATTTTGGATCAAACCAAAGGGAGTAATCTTATGTAAAGGTAATTTCAACTCTTAAATTATTTTCTTTTATTTTACTTATCCAAGCCCATAAATTCATTTTATTACATTATTTTATGACAACAAATGTGTCATAAATATTCTAGGTTTTTTGTTATGAGAAGTATAATAACTAAAATTCCACACACCTCCATCTAATTAGTAAGAACATACTGTTTTTGTCGACGACGAACTACTGCCTCACGAAACGTAGGTTGGGCAATCATGTCCTACCACCTCTCAAAGTGGAAATTTTGACAAAATTTTATTTATATATGATATATATTATTTTCATGTTTTTTTATTCAACAATTATTTTATATTTTACAAACATGCATTTATTCTTTCCAATATGTATAACACAATAATTTCATTTGAGGAAGTGCATACTACCACCCCCTCGAGGTGATATGATTCATTCATGACATAAATAGAACATATAAAGGATGGAGTTATGAAATTATGTAACATATATATATATATATATTATGAAATTACACAAGAAATATAATATAACTATGTATCATTATGTTCTAATTCAATTAAATATGAAATTGAAATGAAAGTATTGTTCATGTGATCTCCGTGAACAGTGCCTTTCATTTATTATCTGTAAATGTTATGTACTATTTTAAATTCATATATATATGGGATATATATGATATATAGTATATCTAAATAATTAGATTTTTTTTAGATAATGAAAAATTTAACACATGTAAAATTTTTAATTATAACAAGTTCATTTTTGACTCACGTTTCGATCACCGACAAAATGTTCAATATGGACTCAAATTATTAAAATAAATTTATATCAAGGTAATAAGAGATATAAAAGAAATAATAATCTTGAAAATTTTTATTAATAAATTATAAATTAACATAATTTTATTATTCAAGAATAATAAGGAAGAAACAAGTCGTGTCAGGCAAGAGGTATAGGGTTTCTTATCTCACTTTTAATTCCATGAGATTTCTGTTGTTCACCACTTATTTATGGCATGTGGTGTATTTTGTACATAAATTTGATATATATTATCATTATTATATTTATATTCATATTATTATAAGATTAATTTGGTGGTTATTTATTTTGGTTATATGACTCAATAGATTCTTATGTGGTAAAGAGTTTTCATCTCACTTCTTTATCCCCGTGAGATTCATGCTATATTTCCCAAAATTTATTTTTGTGTGGTGTATGTACTACCCATGAATGTTTTCATTGTGAAAAATAATTTAATTAATGGGTATTTATATCTTATTTTTATGATCCTTATTTCATGTGGTGTATATTTCGAATGTTACCAAATCGGTAAGGGAACCTCTATCCCTCCTCATTTTAAAAGATTATTTTTTTGTCACGTCGTTTAATTTAAATATTCTTATATTGATATATTTTCATCTATATCATTATTAATGTAAATTCAATGTCAGTTTGATGAGATTCCATTTTCTCTCTCATCAAATTATTTTCATTATTTTAAAATGATGTTGTTATGCTGTTGAATTTCATAAGTGAACTTCTTAACCCATTATCAATTATTTTGGTGAAACATCTACTTGTTGGATATGTCATGATATGAATATGTGTGAATGAACTATGAATGGTTTACAATAAATATCCAATAATATTGAGTTTATTTATATTTTTCACACATAATTCTGTAATTTTTTATCCATAATATAAGGATTCCATCTTTATAAGTGATTTCATAACAAATTACATTCTATTGAGACATAATTGTTGAAACACGCCAATTTACATTTAATTTTTGTGTATACTAACCTTCAGCATATTATATCTTGAATCCTTGTATTCTAATTATATTACAATGTTATATTATAATTAATTCCTCAACTATTTTTATTCAAGCACAACTCCTTTAGTTAAGAACTCTAAAACTAAAAAAAATATTAAAGAATTTATTCATCTAAATATTTATTATTAATGTACATGTTTTCAAAATGGTATAAAGATTTTATTTATATGGATATTAATGTTATAAAATATTAATACTATTAAAATATTCAATGTTGTATTGGAAACATTGATTCAAAAATAACCTTATTAGATGTTTTAAATGGTTTATAAAATGGTTTTGTTAAAGAATTGACTATGTCAAAATCATGAAATGATATTTTCTAATTATAATGTTTAAATTTTATCTTTAATTCATGATTATTTTATGTGTTATGATTTATAATGGTACATATACATTTAGTAGGTGGGTACGTGGAAAACCAATAGACGGTTGGTTCGGTGATAAACCCGGACGGGTGGTAACAATATACCATTCAATGTATAGTGTAAAGAAGTCGGTCGTATGGCTATTACATTTTGTGATATGTGTGGAAGTATAACGTATGGTAATTCCATTTAATAATTTTTATGTCCCATGTTACCTATATATGTAATGTGTTCTTTTTATGGGTTCTATGGTAATATTTTGTTAAAATGGGTTTGTAATGATCTTTTATTCAGATACGAATATTTACCACATCATATTGGAGAAATTTATTACATAGGATAAATTATTCATGGTTAACATATTGTTTTGAAAGTATAATAGCATTCGTTTTTTGTGTATCCCATACTGATCTTTTTTCTCTTCCCATGTTGTTGAAATGAATTTCACAAGACATGAAGTCGAATTGGGACAAGGATGGGAACAATTAAAAGTCATGATGTCTAAAACATGGAATAAGAAATTTTTATTTTTCAATGATTATATATTATGAAAAAATGGATACTAAGTAGTAGTGTCTACATGTAATATCTGAGCTGATATATAACCGTTATGTAATAATTTTCTATAACTCTAAAATAGAAACGATCCCCAATGTGAATTATTGATTTCACTCATGTTATGTAATCTTTAAGGTCAGGGACATATAAATATAATAAATAAATATATACTTTCATAACAGTATTTTCTCAGTTATTTTATGTACCAAAGAGAAGAAAATGGTACTATTAAATTAAAACACCACAATTAAATAAACGGGAATACAATTAATATAGGTTATTAAAAATATCATATAATTTCTATGTATGTAAACTCAATCTCGAACAATTCTGATTCAAATGACATTAAATCATAACCCCATTAAATAAAGAAAACAAAACATAATATTAAATAAAATGAATAAAAATTAAATTAAAATTTAATAAATAATCATGTAGTTTATAATCCTTATAAAACTAATTGTGTAATATTACCAAATAAGTTTCAATGTAGTGGAAATTTGGATACAATATCTTATAAATATGATACCATCTAAGTGTGATTTAATCAAAGAATTTATTTTTTGAATCAAAATAAAATCCCCATTAAATATTTTTAAATGAAGCATAATATATTTAAATAACGTTATATAGATAATCGTAGATTATAAAAGGAAATGATTATGTAATGTGAGCCAATAATGTGAAATTGAGTTGTGAAATTCCATCTCACTTCATAACATTCAATTAAAACCCCACTTTAATTAAATAATTCAAATTAAAACATAAAATACCCATAATTAGTAATTATTTGTGATATAATATATAAATGGGATGTGTATATGACCTATAAATTAATTTTGGTGAATAAAAATAATATATTTCTCAAAGGGAAATTGAGACGATGTCCCTATACACTTGCTTTAATTTAGTTTGATATGATTTAACATCATATATTTTGATTATAAGAATATTAATAAATTATTAAAATACAATATAAAAATTTGGGGTATCATATATAATTCTCTTACAATATATTACCACTTTTTGGATATAATGTATCTTCTTTACCATTGCATGTGTGTTAACCACATTGATTTCTCATGCATTTTTTCTCACAGATGTTCCAATTTTTTATTATTGGATATAAATACATGAATCTCTAATAAAGAATTATTATTATAAATATAAAATTATTCATTAGGTACCTTTTTCATAACATTATTTACTGTTTTATATGGAAAATGAATCTCATCCCATTATTGAGACGATATGTCTACTGTATTAATTGGTGATGATATCCTTTGATTATTGATTGAAAGGGTAATGAATTCTATGAAAGTATAATTTTTATAAATTAATTTCATTATATATATATAATATACATTCAATAGATACATCATTAGGACTATCAATGTGTGTTTCTAATTGAATTTTTTTTATTGGTTTGTGATGTTATAGTCCAATGTAAAAAAATCACATGCTTTGATCCACATTTGACGAAGTGGTTGGTTAAATTTTACCCAATAATAATAATATATTCGAATTATATGGTAGATAATTTTATTTTTTATATTATAATAGTATGTCATATTTTTATTTGATTCATTAATAAGTAATAAAAAATGTTCTTAGTGAATATGATTACTTTCTCTTAAAAAACTACCTTTGCATCTCTTATTATGGCCACCAATATTGGTATTCTTGGGAGACCAAAGCCTCTTAAATATGGATAAGGTTTTACGAATGATATTTTGTGTGTTTTTATGATAATATAATCATTATTTTTTTAGTGTGTGAGTGGATGTGATTATTGTTTATAATTTTCAGAGGTGTAATTATTAAAAATATAAAAAAATCAGTAATTTTAAGTCACATTGACCTGAAGTACCTATAAAACTATTAAAAAATTGGATTATGATATTTTAAGATCATTCGAAAACTAAAAAACAAACAATATGCATTTGTAATATTTTATTCCCTTATAATTTAAGTATAATTACGTTTACCATTTTAGTTTTAACCCAGATAGCCAGTTTTTTATTAACATAACTGGAGAATTTCTACTTTAAACCTAAACATATATTAAAATTATTTTATAATTTTGGACCACATATTGTAAATATGAAATATAATTAATCAAATAATATTTCTATATGTGTGTAAAATTAAATTTAACTTATATTCATGTATCTCATAAAAACCATGTTTTTTCCATTACATTCATATGTAATTTTTTTTACTATCCTTATTATTCATTATTAAAAATTTATGTTGATTGTATTAATTAATCTTAATTATGATGATTAAAATTTTGGTATATTTTTTTCAAATTAAAATCACATAAATTGATGAATTTAATTTAATATCAAATGGATAATCCCGATAAAAAATTTTATATTCTAATTAAAAATATTTCTCAATAAAAAAACAATTTATATTCATATTAAACATAAAATATATTATTATAAAATAAATTGGAATAATAATATAATTTTAAAAATAATAATTTGTGGAAACAAATAAAAACACAATCAGATATTATAAATTTTTTTCATGAAATTGTAGTTTTATATAAAAATAATTTTTTCCAATACTCAAAAAAATTATATTTTAATACAAATTATAAATAATTCATTGTTTGAAAATTTTTACATGATTATTTAAAAAAATGATTTTCACGTTTCCCAATAAAATTTATAAATTTATTCTAAATATATATAAAATATGTGCACAAAATAAGATGAAAAAATATTTATAAAAACATTAGTGATAAGTAAAAAACTATATTTATTAATATCTCATGCTTAAAGGAAATATTAGATGAATGATAAAAAATTAGATTCATTATTCAATACATATTTTTTGAAATCATTCAATAATAGTGATTAATATAAATATTAATTATATAAATACAATGTATGAATAAAAATGTATGTTCAAAAACTTTTTATTTTTCATTCAAATGATTTTTATATTCATTTTTTTCAATTAATAAATAATTAATTTAATTTATACTAGTGTATAAATTTATAAATTACATTGGTTTTATAGTCTTATATACATCCTTTAATTTAATAGATTTTTTATAATATTCATATTATAATTACATGTTTAAAGTATTGTATAAGATCAATGTTGATTGTCATATATGAAATCGAACATAACATTCTTCAATTAAAATCATATGGAAAATTAGTATATCTTATGAATCCATTAATGGAAGAAGTAGGTATTTTCGGTTTTTACACCGATTAATCCTAATTACCCATGAGTCTAATGTAGTTAATTGATAATTGTATTAGTTATGTAAAAAAAATCAAATATTTCCTTGAATATTACTGACGTGTAAATCTTCAATGAATATGGTTTGAATATATTATTATTTAGGCATTGTTAGTGGTGTCCTACTCAATTATACTCAAACGCTGCTCAAGGAACCATTAATACAAGTTATAATTTCATTTTCATCATGTCATGATAATAGAAATAGCCCTATGATATTGTGAGGAGTCAGTATTTGGTAAATTGATAATGGATGAGAGAGGCACACATGATGTTATGAAAAAATTATTTCTTTTTTAGCATGTCTTTATTTTTGGTATTTCAATCAACATATAAAACATACCTTTCAATTACGTGTTTCTATTATTGGTTTCTGGGAACACATCAATCTTTGGGATCTTGTTTTGAGGTGAATGGTTTTTGTTGGTTATGTATTATTTTTACCGTTCGATTATTTTGATTTAAATTATTGTTATAGCTATTAAAGAGAGTATAGAACCCCATTTACCTTATTACACCATTTCTATAATTTATAAACATTTTTAATATAGACATCTATTATTGAGGTCATGTGAAAATAACAACAGATGACCTATTTAGTAGAACAACTTCTAGAATGTTGAAAAGTAATTTTATTGGGGTTTATTTTTTTATTTATTTAGCTATAAGGAAACATATGAAAAGAGACATATATGTTTTGAACCATTGTAATTAGCTCATTCATTAGTTTATTTAAACCATTTAAGAGGAAACCCCATGTACCATGGGTTGCGTTTCATTTCATGAAGTCTGTTTTTCATAGTTAGGTGTTACTTCACTATGAATGATATTCATATTTGTGGTTTTTTATTTTTTATATTCCACTCAGGTGTAAGAATGAAATAATAATTATTTTGGAATGACTCATTATAGGTACATACCTGATATTGTTACATGCATCATAATAGAAATTCTTATTATATGATCTTATAGTTGGTGTTGTGGGAAATAAATTTTTCTTATTGTTCGTATAGTTTTGATAAAAAAGTTCTTTATAAAGATAATGAAATTATTTTAGGAATATTAAGATGATAAATAAAATGATTAACATTTTGATCAATGAATTTATGTTAATTTTTATGTTTAGATTATCCCATTTTACCAAGTCCCATGATAAGTATGTTTGGGGTTTGTGACGGTGTTATAGCTATGATGGAATGCATAGTTTATATTTTGTATTTTATTTTGGATTTTGGGACCCTATTTTGTGTAACAAAATAAATGATATTTCATATTTTATAATCATGTTGTTCAATTTATATAGGTATGTATCCATGATGATGATTATTAGTAGGGAAGCATGGTGGAATTTTGGAAATAGTTCCAGTGGTAGTGGATAAGAACCCCCATTTATGGTGGGTGATAATGGGGATGATTATATACAATAGAATATTTCCCTCTTTATAAAATTTATTGAAAGATTCATTAGGAGGACAATGTGGAATATGTTTTATTTTACTCATAAGATAAAGATAAATAATACTATGATGATCATTGCTGAATGACATAATATGGTAGATATGTTAAGGATTGAATATATTGAGATCGTTATAGATCAACAAGAAACTATCTTGGAAAAGAGTTTTGTGGTAGTAAAATATATGTTATGAAGAACATTGAGGAACATGTGTGATATTTAAGCATGATATGATAATTTCCAATGATTTATTTTGAATTTCCAGCAATAAATTTTCATAAACTTTTTTACTCTTTGTCTTTGAGGTAAGAGAGGATTATAGAGTATATGAATTTCACCCAGGGGACATTGTCATCAATGAAATATTCTAGTTGTTTCACTGAAATTTATTTCATTATTCATAAGTATACTGAAGTTGAGTCATATATGGGAAAAAATTATGAAGTTATTAGTCATGATATCATGTCATAGGTGAATATATATTAATTTAAAATGTTTTTGATGTAGAAAATTTGGATCCCATTTACAAGGGGAACCTGAAAGAGGCTTATATTTGTAGAACGTTAATTGAAAATGGCCAATAGGTTGTTACATATTAATATTTTATGGAGATTAATTATTAAAATCATCCCCAAGGTGGTGGTGGGAATTGTAGCTTGGGGGAATGATCAGTCACTCCTAGAACTGATCATGTATTCTTTTATCAGTGAACTAGGATATGTCACATGCATTGCAAGTATTATCAATAACTACTTGACTATTTATATTGTGATAGGATAAGACATGTACAAAGGTTCTATAGTAACCCTCTTAATATATAATTTGATGGAGGACTAAGGTTAATACATCATAAAATTTTGGGGATCTTTTACCCCATATCATTTTTGGAAGCATGAGTTACACCAGCAATACAAGATGGGATAGTGGAAATGGTAATACAAGGCAATGGAGTCTATATCGATATGGAAGTCAAACACACATGAGTCAAATCAGAGCTATGTTTTGAGACTCTATTAAGATCCATGTAGTTTATAAAACAATAAATTGTAGGCATGTTGGACTATTGATAGTATAATGTGATATTCTTATTGATCCTTCACTTCTATAGCATAATTTCATACCAGATATTCGCATTATTTTATATCAAATAACATTAAAAATTTCCTGGATTTGGATGTGGAATTCTTGTGTGTATTTATGTCAATAGAAAAACACATATAGTAAGATAAGAGTTTATAAGACATTGTAATTAGTTTTCCCTGGAAATTTTTTTCTTTCATCAAGGCTGGTAATTTTTTCAATCTTGAAATTTAATGTTTGAACCTGATAGTAGGAATGGAATAGTTGGTTTCATATCAAAATCATATTGATTTCAAACATAGAAGAGTAATTTTATCATCTCATTAGGTAGATAGTTAAAACAATTATTTAGAGTGGGATATATAGGAAGTCCATCTTGGATCAATCCTTTAGAAATTAGGATAGATCAATAAACATGTTGTGAGAAAAATTCTTAATGATGAGGGAGTGGGTAATGATGTATTCTATCTTCTTGTGGATCTGTTACTAGATGCTTTTCTTAAGGATTTTTTATGTTATCCCCATGAAATAGAGGTTGTGTTCACAATTCAGTTGATGTCAGGATTTGATCTAATTTATATTCCTTCCTAGTGTAATGAATTAGAAAAAATCATGATATTAATATATAGTTGGAAGATCTATAATACAAATTTGTCATCCACATCACTATACCACCTTGTGGATCTATAGTTTTGGTTTCAAATATATTTAATGGGATGTTTCGTTTGTATTTTGATGACGAAAAGTTACCCAAAATATGGACTAGAAAATTGTACAAACTACCCCATGATTTTCTAACTACTGATGTATTCTTATGAATTATCCAAATTTAATTAGATATTTGGATATCATTAGGTGAGGGTGATTTATTCATATATATATATATATATCACAAGGTAATTTCATATGCATATATTGAATTTATGGGTACATTTTGATTCCACATGTTATAAGAAACTCCTTCTAGGTATAAGTAATTGATGAAAAATTTATTTATATGATCCAAAATTAGTTTGTGGAAATTTATTTATGAAGCCGTAGTGTACATAGAGATTCTATAAAATAAAGAAATACATTATTGCATCGACTTCAGTATATTGATATAGGATCAGTTATATAAGATACTATATCAGTTTTATTCCTATAATGATAAGGTACTTTTCATTAGGAATATCATCTCAGAGGATTGTGTGTTAGTATACACCAAGAGGGTCTAAGTGGTATCTTCTTAGTAACTTCCTGATATGTTTTTTTTTCTATGTGATTATTCCTGGGTTATGTGGGGGCACAATAGATGGTTCATGAAATACTTTTCTATGTAGGAATTTCCACTCTCATTCCTAACCATGATGACTGTAATATATTGTTGGAATGAGCAATTTTATAATTCTTTTCTAGTCTTAAATACGTCTTTGATCTATGTAAAAAGTATAACGATACCAAAATTGGTTGAGGATTATTGTTTGTATTGTTATACATAATTAATCAGGCATAATTTATGTTGAAATGGGGACATCTATTAGAAGAACATGAAAAATTATAATCTAGGAAACATGAATGAAATAATAATATGCAAGATATTGAGATTTCCATCATGGTTTATGCCTTTACAAATTGAATCATTATATACAATGTGAGAGAATTATTGTTTTTACTAGTCATAAAATCGTCAAATATAAATTTTATATGCAGGATCTAAATAACATAGAGTAGAGGTGATTGTTGTTTATGAAATCATTCAACTATAAACTATATTATATTTTTGGAAAATATTCTAGTATTTATGATTTATTGATCCAAAATACCCAGAATCCAGATGTTTTGGGCTCCTTTTTTGTATAGAAAATAATTTAAGTTTCTTATAAGATGCATATTTGTGTTAAAGAGGAACCCGAATATATGACCCTCATGTAATTATTTTTTGATCCCTAACAATTGATATGGATATATTGGTGCATCATGATGATCTGGATATCTGATGTTAAGGGACAACATTTATGGGTTAGATTTTTCCGATGAATTTACCATAGATGGAGATGATATTATCCACGTTTATGGTTTTATTTTTATTCATACATATTTACAAGATGAGATTATTTGTGATTTTTATACATAAATGTGGGTGGTGTACCCCAGTTTATAATGTACTAATCCTGGCCGACCTAATATGTGGCCATTTATAGATCAGTACATTGACTTAAGAATACGACAATGAATTCCATAGATTTCCAACATGTGGGGATGGTCTAATAGATTCTGTGGGGTTATTATACCATCTAGATAGAGTTTAATATAATATTATATAACTAAGAACATTCATGGAGACAAACATAAATTTAATCATAAACAATAATGATACCAATTAATTATATAATAAATTAAACGTTGATTAAATAAAACATACATAAAACAATTAAAAACACCCCATAGTTGGTATCCCACTAGACCGACCACATATAAAATATAAATAGTATAAAAAAATCATTACTAAAAACAATGTGGAAAACCATATACCCAATCTCTATGATTCTTGAGTTTGAAAACATATCTTCTTGACACTCAACATGCATGAATTCTCTCAATCATGAAATGTTGGGCCTCCTCGAAATCTGCCATGAAACACATGATCCTTCCAAATATAATATTTATTTTCAATACACATGTCGAAGTTCATGTATATGGGGTTTAATTTAAATCTTGATAGTAAATCCCTAAAAAATGATCCTATAATATAATATCATAAAAAGTACAAACACATTTTATATGACCATCCTAGATGTATAATAATAATAGATATCATAAAATAAAAAAAATACATTAAATGAATTCAGATATAAGAAAAAAAATCCAACACGGGGTTAAACTATAACCCACAAGGTATGTGTCCCCACAGTATGGCACAATATGAACGATATGTGAGAAATGGATCCCCTAGCTAAACTTCAACCTTCACTACTTACAGATTAACAAAATATCACCTAGACATATAAATGAAAAAATTGAATATCAACCCCTAGGGTGTAACCATTAGAATCCACATAAAGTATTAAATCTAATGTGTTATAGTAGTCCAATATCATGATCTAAAATTCTGATTGATATCCAATCCACATGTATTAGAAACTAGAATATCCCAAAAACACTATAGAATAAATAGGACTATAACATTTAGCTAAAGACCACATTGTTATATGGTATGTATCTATATATACCCATTAAATTGAAATTAGAATATGGACCTATCGATAAATAAGAGAATGGATAGAATCCAAAGTATTATGATAACATCAACATCCATGAAAAATAATCTATATTTATGAACCCAAATATTCTTTTTAGTTAAGTTTTTATTTTCCAGTTATTTTTTAGAAAAATATGAGTTTATGGAAATTTCAGGAGTACACGCCATCTACTACAAGTACACGCCATGAGGCTGGTTACTGTGGGTGACCATTTACTAGAAATGTAATGGCCGAGTACATGGCCATGTGTGGTGAACTAGATACTGGCTAAAGCATAGTCTAGAAAAGGAAAGTGCATGACTTGTACATTTGAAGAACACACAATGTACTTTGTTTTCCTCATTAAATAGACTAGGGTCGTGTGTAATTGACAGTACACACTTCTTCTTCGTACGTCTTATCAAGGAGTGTCTGTGTAGCCAAAGATCTTCTCTGAGCCCCTAATATGCTATCCGTTCTCTGAATCTACTATTGTCTATTGTGTTGGAATCACATCGATGAGTTCTTCCTACTTCTAGAGCCTTTTATACTTATTCCTATTCTTTCTTATGTTATTCATTGTTGTATATTTTAGACATTTATGTATATCTATGATGTTCTAGGTTGAATAAAAGGGTGGTATTCAATTATATCGATAGTACAACACCAAGGTTGGTGTTTTTTTCCTTTCCAGAGTTAGTCTTTGAGATATATGTGCAAAAGATCCCAATACCCTTGTAAGGGGTGTTGAGTGTTTATGGTTTTTATCCATGTTATTTCCTGATATTATTTGTGTTCATTAGTAGTGGATTTAGGTCTATAATTACTGTAATTTTTATTTTTATGGATTTTTTCCCCATAATTGCTTGATTTTGACAGTTTGGTCTAGCATTGTCTGTTATGATGTTTTGTTTTCGATGCCAAGTATTGTTAGGAAGGAGTTATTTTATTTGACATGTTGTGATATGTTGTAGACTATTAATCCAAGTAGTTCATGATGTTTTCTTTGGCATCCAAATACTATTTATGCATGATTATTTACACAGTGTGGTGCGATCCTAGTGTAGTATACCATAGGGAGAATGGACACTGAGGTCATCTCCAGAGTGTCTGTTTACATTTGGTTGTGAGACTATAGGGGGGATGGCAATACGTTCTCCCTAAGAGTGTCTATAGTTCAATGTTTTGATACCACATGGGGAATTGTATGTTGAGTTCTTTCCCAAAGTGACTATATTTATCGATAGGGACCACATGGGAAATTCATGGTGAGTGCTTCCTTGAAGTTTCATTGCTATAGATGAACCAGAGGGTTTAGATTGTGAGTACCTCACATAGGGTTTCTTGTGTTTGATAGTTTGGACCACATGGGTTATGCTGGGAGTACTTCCTAAAGGGTTACTTATGATTTTTGGTAGCTAAACTCATATATGAAAATGGATATTATTGAAACTGTAGGATTTTTTACTTTTGAGTACATCCTTGATTATTTAATAATTTTACATATTTCCTGCCATATATATTCAATGACTATTACACACTGATCATTGGGTGGTGGCCTACTGGTATTTTTCTCACATCCTGTTTGGGTCATGCTTTTGGGCCCAAACAGAGTATATTGTTGTATGTATAGATAATGGAATGAACCCTTCTACATCAGGTACATGATTACTTTGTAGCACAGGGGACCAAGCTAAGGCTTGTGATGCAGTTGTTGATTATTTTTTTCATTGTACATTGGTTTTTTACTGTATTCCATCATTGTGAATTGCTAAACTATTTTCCTAGACTAATTTATCATGAATCATTTATATATGTCTGAACTATTTTTTTATTAATTCTACTCTTTACTTATGTAATGTTATTACTACTTCTGCTATTGTCCTCAGTTTATTTTCGGTTGTGTTACTCTTCTAATGAGGTCATAGTTTTCCTACTATCACACCCATGTCCCCCTCTATTAGTTTGCAGCCTCTGGAATTTGGGGATATGCGCTTGAGAACAAGTGACCAATCCGGTACAGGGAACCACATAATAGCTTCCATATCATGGACATTACAAAGTGTTATTAGAGGATTTATTTTTTTCTTGATTAACGGTTTGGAGCATATAACTATCGATACATAGGAATAGGTAATTGGTAATAATTTGTGTCTGGGAGTAGCTAACCCAGGTACTGGGAAAATCCAATTTACCTCATTATTACCATTTTTCTAGTTTTTCAATTTTACAGTTGAGTTGATATCAACACTAAGTTATTGAAATGTATTGTTCTAGTATCATTGATGTTATTGAGGTTCTATTTATGTTCCAACCCGATGAGATGGTGGTATTCTATCTCATGCATCCTATAGGCACTTGCTAGAGATCACATGTCTTTCATTCTTTCCATGAAATTTCATGTGCATTGGTGATTTCATGATGCTGTGATAGATGTTGTGCTAGATATTCATGCTATTGTGAAAGATGACATGATAGAATACCATCTTTTTGATAAGGTATAAGGTTGTGTATGGGTTTGTTCGAAGGGAATCCAATGGAGGGTTCTTAAGCTGTTATGGGCCCTCATGGATTATAATTTGGTTGATCGTTGTATTTATTTTCATTCAATATGAAATTTAAATGATTTCAAGGATTCATTCATGAGATGTATTGGGCCTCACGGATTGGAATTGGAATCTCAATGTTTGTTTCAGTGTTTTTTGGGTTCTAGAGTAGTTTCTGAGGCTTATTATCAAGAAGAACCATGAATACTCGGCATGTAATGATGAATACATTACATGCGTCCTTTTGTTCATAAAGTAACTGTTTTTTTAAATACACACTGTTTACAAGATGTACACACCCTTTAGTCTCTAACTGTGTCACTTTCTGTGTGGGTAGAGACATGGTGTGGGGAAATAAATGGGGGAACACGCCGTGTACTGGTTGTACATGCTATGTTGTGTAGAACATGTGTCCACCTATGTGACTAATGACGTTGATGGATAAAACATAATTTATACCCGCAGTTCCCTACTTGAACATTCAGTGTAGATTCACCCATATTTCTAGATGTGTAGAAGATAACAGGGGTCAGTGAAATATTTCTAGTACACACTGTGTCTGGAACTAACACGCCATGTAGTCTTATTCGAGGGAAACTGTGTGGTTAATCCATGTAAGGGAACTCATCTAGGGGAAGAGGATTCATGTAAAAATAGTGCTTTATGACAGCATTCTATGTGT
Source organism: Viscum album (assembly GCA_963277665.1). Classification (NCBI taxonomy): domain Eukaryota; kingdom Viridiplantae; phylum Streptophyta; class Magnoliopsida; order Santalales; family Viscaceae; genus Viscum; species Viscum album. The sequence goes on along the minus strand of OY728160.1, from coordinate 555,828,408 downwards.
TTGGGGTGTTACGTGACCTAGGTTCATATAAGTACATGCCCATGTGAAGGAAAAAGGGAACACACCATGTAGGAATTATACACACTGTTTCTCCATGTTTGGAAAAACATAAAATGTTTCTTTTTCTTGTTCCCTCTTTATTATTATATGTTTCAATCATTTATAATCATAATTTAAGGTTTGAGATTATCCTTGAAGAATCATGCCACCAAGACATCCTCTAGTTATACGCCAGATTCAGGGTAGTGATCAGACACCAGAATGGTAGATCATGAACTACCAGTAGGTCCTCCAGTCGTGCCTGTCTTGGCACCAGACAAAATTCCAGACACCTATGCTGACACATAGTTCTAAGATGAATTTATGAGGTTTATGTTGACCTACCGAGGAGTACCACATCATGCCTCTTCTATGGAAGAGTTGACACGGGTTGTCCAGTAGTAGCAATGTCCCATCGTCATAGGGAAGGAGGACCTTTGGATGAAGAGTCATTATAAAATCCATGTTTTAAATTTCCGAGCATCCGGAGATGCCTCCATAGAGGAGGGTGACTCTTCCATTTTATATGCTTAATGACTTGTCCAAGAGATTTTGGGATGGGATCTCACAGGCAGGACACCAGAAGGTTTTGGTGTGGGATGAATTCTGGTGTGCCTTCTATGATTACTTCTACACTGAGACTTTGGGGGCCGATGGAGCCCAATATTTGATGAGTCTTGAGTATAGTACGCTTTCAATTATGGGGAATTATTCATGATTATCTGAGCTGAAAAACGTCACACCCATACTAAGAGGTGATGAGATATTCTTGGTAAGGATGTTTGAGGATGGTATAGGAACAACATCTGATCTCATGTGAACTTCTTCAGGCTGACTGTTATCACTTCTATAATAAATTAAGTGCTAATCATAGAACGTAATTAGACGGAATCTAGGTTTGTGATCCTGGGTGGATCGACATTCAGAGTTGTTATCCCTCTTACTGACAACTGGAAGAGCCGTTGGGAGTCTACACGTAAAGACTCGAGCATGCATGATACTTCTTCTAGTGGCCTGGTGGTGTGCAACCAGTGTAGGAAGATCAGGAAAACATGGCGACATTTCATGAGAGACCCAGTGGTGTGCTGATCAAGTTAAATGATGGGCTATATTAAGCGTTTCTATCAATTTTTCTCAATAACTTCTACTGACATGGGTTCTTTTATGACTCCTTGTTTAGAAGTAGCTCCACCTGTTTCTCATCAGTTAGGGAACGAGAGCCCTTATGGTCATTTAGGCTGAGGTGGAGGTCAAGGCCATGGTATCTAGTCACATGGAATTCAGTGAAAATAGCACAGATCACATTAGCGTGGTCCGGAAAGGACATAGGGTCGTGGTCCAAGTCATACTTTTGTAGGGGAGAAGAACTAGTAGGACCAGGATCTCGGTCCCTCTTCAGTTTGAGGTATGATTGTAGTTTCCTTAGTTTTAGATTCTATGATTTTTGATACTCGGTCTTCCCATGACTTTAAATCAATTACTGTTGTAGGTATCATTGGGCTCGATATCTTTTCTTCTGCTGATGTCTTGAAGTTGGACACTCTGTTGGGGAAAAACGACTAGTTTATGTCATTTCAATGTGTGACCTCTTGAAGTTGGTGGGTGTCACCACATCTGGGACCTCTACATCATAGAGATTATAGGCTATGAATTCATTCTCAGAATAGACTGGTATGTTTCCTTCTAATCAATTTTTGATTTGTATTGTCATAGGGTAAGTTTCACATCACCAGGGGAAGATCATTTCTTCAAAAAGGTGAATGGGATTTCTAGGTGAGCAGAGCAACAAACAAGAAACATCGGTTGGGAGGAGTTACTTCCCAGATTTCTAGTCTATATCTGGATGACAAGTGGACTATACAAATGGAATTTCCTCTAGTGGTGGATCATTTCATGGATATCATTCCAAAAGAATTTTTTGGTTTTCCTCTACAGTGAGAGGTTTAATTTTTTATCGAGCATGTGCCAAGAGTGGAACCAGTGTCCATTACTCCTTATAGGATGCCTACCCCAGAGTTGCAGGAGCTCAAAAGTATGTGGGGTGTTATAGAAAAAAGGCTTCATCTGAACTAGTAATTCTATTTGAGGTCTGTCTCTCTTGTTTGAGAAGAAGGAAAATGGTACACACAAACATTTTGTGGAGTATCGGATGTTGAACCAGTTGTCGGTAAAGAACCGACATCCCTTGTCGATGAACGATGATCTATATTATTATATTTGTATAGACCGTGTGTTCTCAAAGATTGTCTTGAGATCTAGTTTCAATAATTTGTGAGGAATATGATCAAATATACCTCTTAAAAACATTCAGATTAGATATGGTCTATATGAGTATGTGGTTATGTCGTTCGGTCTCAAAAATGAGTCTGTTGTTTTCAGGTCACTGATGAACCTAGTGTTCCATCCATATTTGGATTTTTTCATGATAGAATTTGTAGATGATATCTTGGTGTACTCTCACACTCGACATGGCCATGCCAAAGATCTTGAGATCATTTTGAGTACAGTGAGAGAGAATCAGTTATATACCAAGCTCTCAAAATGCCACTTTTGGAGGGCCTATATACATTTCATGGGTAATGTTATCATAGCGACGGGAGTATCTGTAGACCTATTGAAATTGAGAAGAGTAGTTTCAAGGGAGGTTTCTGAGAATGTCAATGATCTAAAATGTTTAATTGGGATGGCTGGTTAATACAAGTGTTTCATACATGACATCACATGGTTAGCAGCACCATTGATGATCTTAAAAAAATGGTGGGTAGTACTTGTGGTCAGATCTTTGTGAGTCCATATTTCAGGAGATGAATTGGAGGATGAATTTAGCAACAATACACGTACTACTAGAGTCGGTAAAGAGCTATACTATATTCTGTAATTCTTCATGTACCGGGCTGGGAGTAGTGCTTAAGAAGGGAGAAGGGGTCATGCATACGAGTCTTGATAGTTGAGACCACATGAGGAAAATTACATAACGCACAATCTGGAGTTGATTTTGGTTGTTCATGATTTACACTATTGAAGACACTACATGTTGGGAGAGAATTTTGTGGTTTTATCCAACCACAAAAGTATCAAGTTTATCTTTATTCTATGTGACCTGAATTTTAGAAAGTACAGGTGGGTTGAGTACCTTCAGTCCAATGAATTTGAGCTTGCCTACATGCCTGGGATGGGAAATGTAGTGGCTGATGTGTTGATAAGGAGGAGTTAGGTACATGTAGTTCTAGAGACCAGTAATGAGTGGGTTCTTATAAACATTTTCTATGAAATTCAATTGGAGGTGCACGACAGACAGGGGGAGACATTTCTATCTTCGATAGCTATAACGTCTAGTCTACTTGATCGAGTTCGAATGAAGCATCTATCAGATTCTGAACGTTTAGTCTTATGGGATAGATTGTCAATGGATGAAACTATTCCCCGATAAAACATAGGCGAGTATGAGATCTTGTGTTTTCATGTATGTTTGTGGGTGTCAGAAGACATACGTGAGGATATAATTTGGGACTTTCATTAGGTAGTTAATCTAGGGGTCACCAAGATGTATCGAAATATGAACTCTCAGTATTGGTGGCCATGTATGACGAGAGATGTTCCTAGGTTTGTCAGGAGGTGTTCATCCTGTCTGCAGGTGAAAGCAGAGAATCAGCGACCTGTGGGGATTTTGATGTAGTTACCTATTCCTGAGTGGAATTGGATTGATGTCAATATGGACTTTGTAATTGGTTTACCCAGTCCATCTCAATGGATTTATGTATTATGGATTATCATTGATAGACTCACGAAGTTTTAACACTTCTTGTCGATCAAGGAGACCTTTACTGTTGATAAGCTATAAAGGAAATACATCCAAGAGATTGTACTCAAACACGGGGTTACATACTCCATTGTTTCATAGAAGGATGCATGTTTTACTTCTCGGGTCTAGTATTGACTACAGAGGTCTTTGGGTACCCAGGTACATTTGAGTAGAAAATACAATCCCCTGACTAATGGTCAGTCTGAACCTACAATTCATCTGTATTAGGGCATGCATCATGCAAGAATCCTTTATTTCATAGGTTCTTGGTAGAAGCACATACTTCTTGTGGATTTTTCCTACAATAATTGTTTTAATGAAACTATTGAAATGACACTTTATGAGGCTTTGTATGGTAGGAAATGTTGATCACCCCTATGCTGGTTGGATGTATGAGAGAGAGGTATGTTGTGACCTCATCTTGTCCAAGAGACTATAGAGAAGAGAGAGTTGATTTAGAAGAGTCTGAATATTGCACAGCCACAGAAAAAGGCTTACACTAATTGACATGATGACCTCTAGATTTCAAGGTTGGATATTTGGTTCTTCTATGTGTCACATTGAGTGTAAATGCAGGAGGATTTGGGGAGTGGTTATGTTTTCTCCTAGGTAAATCAATCCATTTTAAGTTTTGGATAGAGTTGGGATAGTTTCCTATCGGTTGAATTTACCTCAATGGTACTGGGATATGCATAATGTCTTTTACATTTCTCAGCTTCGACGTTACATCTCAGACCCGTCTCATCTTTTCCAGCCTGAGGTGGTTGAGTTATAGGTGGACACCTCATTTAAGTAGGATCATATATGGACTAATGATCGAAGCGAGATGGATCTCTATGGCCAACATGTTCCTTTGGTATGAGTGGGAGGGAAGCAATGGAGAGTACAGGAAGAGACTTTGGAGATGGAGGTTGATGTATGATCGTAGTGGCCGGAGCTATTCATGGATTCTTTTTCTACACCTCATTGTTAGGGAAATTTTTGGAAAAATTTATTTAATGTGGGATCTTGTAAAAACCCATATCTTATTTTAAGGTAAGTTTTATATTTCAGATTGTTTTTGATAAAAAGAATACTTTATAGAAACTTCAGTTGTACACATCGTGTACATTAAGTACATGTCGTGTACTCAATTCCTATGGGTGACTGTGTACTGTTCATGTAATGGCCATGTACATGGCTATGGGTGGTGACCTAGAGACCCCTATAACGGAGGCCAGAAAATGCAGGTACAAACATTTTACTTTTAAATAATCCATCGTGTAGTTTATTTTTTTCATTTAATGGACTGAGGTCACATTTAATTGTCAGAATTCACATCATTTCCATCTTTCTCATCCAAGAGAATCTGTACAACCATGAATCTTCATTGATCCCCAGAATCTCCATTCTTTCTCTAAATCGGCTGCCATTGATTTCGTTGTAATCACATCGATGAGGTATCTCTTTATCTAGAGCCTTGTTTCCATATTCTTTTTCAATCTTTTTTTATTCTTGGTTGAACAATTTAGACAGTTTTGTTGATATAAAACATTATATTTTAAATAAAAGTCTGGGATTCAACTAAATAAATCATACAATGTCGAGGTAGTCAGTTTGGGCCTTTCCGTTGTTAGTCTTTGACTTACATTGGAAAAAGTGCCCAATACCCTTGTTAGGGGTATTGGGTGTTTATGGTTTTTTCCTAGATATCGACTGATATGCATTGTGTTCTTCCGTAGAGGATCTATGATTAAAATTAGGGTTATTTACCTTGCTATGAATGTGTTGCCAATATTTTCTTGAATTTTATTGTTTGTTCTTGCTTTGCATGTTCAACTGTTTTGTTTTCCATGACATGTATTGTTAGGATAGTGTGATTTTATTTGAAACAATGTGATATGTAGTATACTATTTAGACAAGTTGTCCATGAGGATTAATTTGGATACCATATACCGTTTTTCCATCACTTTCTACACCGGGCTATGGGAACCTGGGGTAGAAGTCCATATGAAGTATGGACGATGAGGGATTCTCCTGAGTGTCTGTTTACATTACGTTGCAAGACCATATAGGGATGGACGCAAGTGATCCCTCAGAGCATATATAGTTCCTTTTTATGAGACCACATGGGGAATTGGACCTTGAGTGCATCAATAGAGTTTCAATAGTTTCCGAGACGAGACCACGGGTGGAATTGACGGTGACTGCCTCCTCAGAGCGTCTTTGCAAAAGCTGAACTAGAGGGTTTAGATTGTGAGTACTTCTTATAGGGTTGTTTGTGTTTGATTATGTGGACTAGAGGGGTTAGGTTGTTAGTAAATCCTAGAGGGTTACTTATGGTTGTTGTTTTATTAACTAATATATGAAAATCTTTATAATTGAAACTGAAGGATTGTTTACTTTTGAATACTTCCTTGTTTATTACTTCATTTTACATATTGTCTATCATATATATTCACTGACTATTAGGCACAAATATTTGGGCGGTTGACTAATTGGATATGTCTCACACCCTGATTGGGTAATCTTTTTGGGCCTAAATATATTATATTGTTGTAGTTATAGATAAGCGAAAGCACCCATCTATATCAGGTACTTGGTTGTTGTAGAGCTAGAGAGCCTAGGACCAAGCTGAGGCTTACGATGTTTCTAGAGTTTCTTTGTTTTCCTAAAACATTGAATTAGTACTGTATTCCAGTATTATGACTTGTTCGGATAATTTCATAGATACATGTATCATGCATCATTTATATATGCATGATCTAGTTGTTTATTAATTCTATTGTTTACTTATAGAATGTTATTACACCTTTTGCTATTATTATCTGTTTATTTTCCATTATGTCACTCTGCTAATGAGGGAATAAATTCCCCACAATCACCCCCAAGGTCCTCACTTCAAGTCAGCAACCACTGGTGTTTGGAGAATTACGCTTGTGGCCTTATGACCAACCGGGCATGGGGTACCACTTGGCGGTATCTGGAAACAGGATGTTACACTATAGTTAGTGGATTACAATATAATATATGGGTTCACCCATTCGAATTACCCATTATATACCAAGTCATACCAATGAACAACAATCTAATGAAGGATTGAGCTATATGAAACATAACACCAATTCATAATAACGATTTCCAATGGCTCTCCTCCTCAAAACATATGAATTACCAGAAACTTCATCAATTATTATGTAAAATGGAAAACCAAATGTGGGATTACCCAAGATGGATCCCACCAAACACCTCATTAGGATATTATCATATACCTATTCATAACTACAATGTATGTCATATGTTTACATATGATATGTGATATTTTCCTAAATCTCATACATATGGAATCTACTAAACATTCTCTAAATCCAACTATAAATACCTAGACACCCAATGAGCGATATGATTTTACATTGATTATTTTTCATAATATAATGATGATTTCATCTGAAAAGTAAAAATAATGTAATATTATTGATAAAATATATAAATAAGGGAGTTTCTCATTAAATTAAAAAACATATATTATAACATAGTGAAACGAAACATTATATATCATTTAACTCATTCAAAGATACCTTGTTCATTTCAGGGGTATGAAAACAAAAGAAGTGTGAGAACTATTGATCTGAATGATTTATGTATATTATAATTATCCATGATTCAATTATTCATAAAAAAATGTAAATGTAAATAGAATAAAAAACATACCATATAATCAAAAATTTCACCATTGAGAATGAGGTGGAAATACATAATTCATGTCAACCAAGACTAAAGTACATTGATTTTTATTAATATATTTTGGATAATAACATTTTCCAATTGGGTTAAAAGAGAAATATTACATGAACCAATGGTATACTAGAAAAATTATAAAAAAAATTCTTCATTTTACATAAAAAGTATTACCCATGAAAAACCCCACTCCAGTTTTTACATCAATGATAGTAAGATCCCCACCTCATAAGGGAGATCAGGTAGACATTACCTTTGTAGAGTTTCTTGTTTCATGATAATTACATTATATGACATACCAACATATCCTTTCAATATAGCTTCATCTGATCTTATTGTTTATACTAATACAATCCTCATATAGGTCTTACTCCTATATATTGTGACCTGATTTTTTAACTTGCTTGAAATCACATGGTTCAGAGGCCTGAGGTGGCCTGAAGTACCTATGGCATGAGGTCCCAAATTACATGAATACCTATATATTCTTTTTTACAAACTGATTCTAGAAAAAATATTAATATAGAATCCAAGAAATTCAACTCCCCCATGATTTGAACTATGGTCAATTGTAATCCATAAATAAACCTTTAACAATGTGGTACATAATCGTCGAATGGAATGAATTTATGATGATAAAATAATTCTATATAAATAAAAAAGATAACTTTGATGTTTATCCTTGGATTATATAAATGTATAAAACTCATCGATAGTAATATATAAATTATAAATGATGAAAATTTTTTATATTGGATTTCATAATCACATAAATCATGATAGCTATACTGTTCTGGCATTGCACTAAAAAAAGGTTCATAGATGGGTTGGTATAAAATAAAAAAAAATTAAATGTTATCATTATAATTTTAATCCTGAGATATATCGAGGAATCATGTGGAAATATAATCCCCCCCACCATTACAGAATTCCAACTGAATTTCTCATATATATATATAAGGATCGATTTAATTCATGAACAATATTATATATCAGGAAAAGAATTTATTGAATAAATAATAATGAATTAAATTATATCTCATTCAATTAAATAAAAGATAAAGTAAATAAACATGTCTTCAAATTATATATGATTTATTCCTTATGATTACAAATGATAAATAATACGTATAGTTTTAGGGAAATGTAATTTCCAATTAAGAAAATAATTTTATTTATTCTAGGGAATGTGAATTACTAAAAAATTATAATGAAATTGAATGTTAATATTTACCCTTGGAAAAATAGTCATACTAAAAGTAGAGTATTAATAATGATGGAATAATGACCAAATATCCTTAGTTAATTATAATAACAAACAAGGTTTGTCATCAACAATTAATAGAATCACAATAAAAATATCTTTAAAATCATTGTACATGAAAATTACAATTTTTGTTTATAAATAAACTCTTCTATATATTATATAATATAGGTAAAATTATTATGATATGAAAATTTAATTAAAATAATAGTATTCAAATTATTGATTTTTCATGATGGATAAAAATTCAATTTTATATCGAGTAAGTTGAAAAAAAAATATTCCTCGGATATTTTTGGTAAAAAGTTTAAAATTTACATGCTTAGAAAATGGTATGATTATTAATTTAAAAAGAATTAAAATGTAATGTATGGTTTTATATGATATTAATAAATCATTGGAGAAGATTAAAAATATTCATGAATATATTTATAGTAATCTTAGATATATATGAAAATTATTTCTCATCAGAAATGAGAAATATTGTATGTATGTATATAAAACACTATCTCAATAATTATATATACCAAAAAAAGGAATATAGAACTAATAATTAAAAACATAATGATGAATTTTATTTCAGTAAAATTAAATGGGATTATTTGATAATGATCCAAAGATTTACAACAATTGTAATTCAATCCCAAACAATCCCATTTGAAATGAGATTGATGTATAAACAATTTCTGATTTGGTATATTTTTTATCAAAACATTGTAACTGAAATAAATTTATTTGATTAATTAAATACCATGAATATAATCATATCCATGATATAAAATATCCAAGGGGAAGTAAATACACCTCATAATAAAAAAATGGGAAAATTTTACCAAATATTTTATAATGGTGTTGAAATTTGGATAATATTTCAAATTTAGATCATACCATTTAAGAGAAAATTTAAAAATAAATTGATTATGAAGTTAAAAAATATATACATGTAATAAAAGGTTTAAAAATTATATAAAAACATGCATTACACACATAATCATACGATATTAATGAAAACAAATAAGTAACAAAACCCAATGAAATGAATATGATTTTTGTCGTTCTGTACCTCTTGTTTACAATTGAAATAAACAATTTAATAAGTGATTAAATTTGAATCAAAAAATACCTTGGATAATTATATAATATGAAAAAATCGTATTATATACACCATTTAAATGAATTTTTTTGAAAAAAACATATCCATTAATAAATAAAAAATGAGATGAATTCCCGTAAATGATTATTTCTTTTTGTTTATGGTGATTTGACCTCAAATATAATTATTTTTATAATTTTATTAATTAATTTAATGAATATATTGATGTTTATAATATCATAAATTATCCTTTTAACCCTATTTCATTGATAATATTTCATTATTACATTCATTTCAGTTGTTAACTATATCATTTGCACCTGATTTTTATTTCAATGATTTTATTGTGGTTAAATGTATTATATAGATCCTTAAAATCCTGAATAATATTAATAATATATATATATATATATATATTCGGTTTCTTTTTAGAACCACTTATCAATTATGGGCATAAAAAATGAATTTCATTACGTTTGGGAGATAGCAGGTTGTAGCTCTGAAGGAACAATGTTATCACAACCTTATTAGGTGAAAAATTAATCAATTTGGAGATATATTAACATTTATAATTATTATCATATCATATATATCATATAAATTCATGATATATATCATTATGACTACCCATGAGCGTTAGTGATAAAAATAAATTTACATTATTTTGTGAGGTAGTAATCCACAATACACATGATCGATGGATTTGTATTCCATTTCACAAAGGACGATATAGATAAATATTATGCCATCCACATGATAAAAGATTACAAAGTGGGATGCCATTTTTTTATTTTATAGGAGTTTCTAATAATAAATTAAATTTGAATAAATAATAAGTAAAAAAATAAGGAGCATCGTTATTACAATTACCATCTCTTAGAAAAGACTACATTAGATCTCTTCATAATGACCATAAGATTTTATTTTTGGAATAAAATAAACCATATAAGTTGGATAAATGTGTTAGAGAGATATTTTTAATTGTATCATTGTTATAAATTAATAGATAGGATTGATTACGTTTGGGTGGGGGTCCTGTTAGTTAATTTACGAGGAGAGGAATTTTTAAAAAATTTCAAATAATTCAATAATAGGAATTTATTATCACCCAAATTAACTAAAAATTTATTAATAATGGGGTGATTAATGTTAAGGTCAAAAAAATCCTCCAAAAATTATTACATGTCTTGTGCATGTTGTTACTAAATCCCTCACATTTATGTACTTCTTTCATTTTTTTAATCATGTTAACTAGTTAATTATTTAATTTTATATGAATTTTATTCAATAATACCAAAAATAATTTAAAAATATATTTTATTTTGAACTGAATAATTCTAAAAATGAAATATAATTTATGATAAAAAAACTTATTTGCATGGAAAATTAATTTTCACACAGTTCCTTGTATTTTGTAAACCCCTATTTTATCATTAACCATGATTATTATTTTTTTCACTATCTTAATAATCATTATGTAATGAAAATTAGATGAAACCAAAACAAAGAATTAATTATTTTGATTCCAATATTTAATTAATTGTCTCATATTATTATATGATATTTTCAAAAATAAAATTTAAATTCTACCCAAAAGCATGATGGAAAATAGTTATTTCAATGAAAATGTTATGTCAATTAAAAAATGATTTTAAAAAATACAACACATAATTGATTCCATTGACATACATTTTGTTAATAATAATTTATTTTATTTTATTTTACCTTTAAAATAATTACAATAAAAAATTTGGTATTTTAAATGTATTAAAATTGTTTTTTTAAATAAATCATCATTTTTTAATATTTATCAAAAATTTATTCTTCTGGAAAAATACTAACAAACATAATATACGATAGTATTGAAATTCTGATAAAAATCTGAATTCCACGTTCCAAATAAATTTTCAAGATGTATTAAAGATGTTATTAAAAAATCCACAAAATGAAAAAAAAACACTTTTAAAATAGTAGAATTTTATTCATAAAGATATATTTTTTAATTAAAATGTATATAAACATTATTATATTAATGATAAAACGTAAAACATAATATATATTATTAATATATAATAATAATTTTTCACCAAAAGTGATCAATTTAATTTATAATGATATAAAAACAATTTGTGTATACAAATAGATTTGAAGAAAAAAACCTTTATTTTACTTTGGAATTATTTTTCATTTCATTCATATTAATTTGAAAAACATAGATTTTATTTAATTCATGTGTATACCATAATGTTTAAATAATTTATTCCCTATTCACATCCATCAATTTAGCAAATTTTTTAAATGTCATATTTAAATTATATTTTTCTGTGTCATGTAAGCTCAATGAAGCGGGTGATTTATGATATTGAACATAATTTTCTTATTTTAATATATCGGTGTGGTATTTTATAGATCAAACATTTATAATGGTAAATGTTTTGTTTTATTGGTCTATGTTATCATAGAACCTGATACCCATGATTTAAATGTTGTTAATTGATAAAAATCTAAATTAATAAAGTTATTTGATTAATTTTCCTAACTATTTTTGCATTGTAATTCTATATAAACTATTTTTTTATATTACTTTACTCTCCAATGGTGGGGTTATACTATGGTATACTCACACCCTTCTTAGGATTCCATTTGAACCCAAAAACAATTACTGGGTTTCACATTGGGATGAGTAAAACAACCCAATGGATGATGACTAAGTTGGGATTTTGGGATTGAGTATGGATGAGGGGTCACAACTTAATTTCAGAACCTTATTTGGGGATATTCATTATTTTTTTATTTTAATGATTTCCTTTAACATATGACACTATAATGAGATAATATTTTTCATTTATTAGTTTATCGGATCTTATCCATATTTTGGATTAGGTTATGTGATACAATGTTATTGTTGGATATATATCATTATTACATTAGTTAATATTTATATTGGTATTTTCTATTGATTTACATGGATAAATATTGTATATAATTCCAATTTAACATATTTGAGACTCACTAGATGTTTGTAATATCTAATATAAAAGAGGAATGATTTTGTTCAGGTTGTAAACTAGCTCGAGCCACCGGTTTAGTGGAACCAAGGTCGTGATGACATAATGTTGTCTCAATGTTTTAATTGTTCTATTTTTTTACTATTTGGAAAACTTATATAGTATTCTTGAATGTGTTGGGACATGTAAATGAGCTCCTCAAAGAGAGTAGTTATCCCATGTATAGGGGAAAACCTGAGTTCCTATGGTTGGATTGTAGTTCATGATGTTCATTTTATACATTCAGATGATACATCACCGTTGGTGACATTATTATTATGTGGATTTTTGGTTGCTTGATATTTTACTCATGGTCAGTATTAAATGAGTCTTGTGTATGCATGAATCATTTCAGAAACTCAAGGAATTATATCACATCCATATTTCTCGGAACTCATGGGAGATCTAGTTTTTTTTTATTATGTTAAATATAATGTATTTTTATTAATTAATTATATTTTTAAAAATAGTGACTAATACGTATATTGGAATTTATTAATATTTTTATGATGTCAAATAAAATGGTTAAAATGGAAAAAAATATATTTAAAATTTTATTATTTGTTTACCCAGTGTTTGCCAGGGAATGAGATATGGATGGTTGAGGGTAGTGTTGATTTTTTCGTTATGACTTTATAGACAATGTATACATAGTATCTTGTTTTGTCTATTTAATACCCTTGGTATTTGTAACTATGGAAATAAAATGATATCTGTTAGGATCATGTTTTTGTAATTATAGTGTTACGCATCCATGGCAACACATACCAGTATGAAAGAATTATATAATCGTTGATAATATACCTCTTTAAGTGGATCATAATAATCATTGGATTTGTATTATAGGGTATATGATCATTTCCATTATAATTTTTTAACCTTTTTGTATTTTAAGGATTCTGACCTACGGATAACCCTATTGAATATGTTTTCTTCACTTCCCCACACATACAAAGATTCCCCTCATGATTTTCCCATTATGGGAGGGAGATAATTACCACCATGTCTTGCCTCCAGTTGGCCCCAACGTTACTAGAGGCAGTAAGGGTATATAATCTCACAAAATGGTAGGCAGAACACTTTTTATAAGAAAAAAAAATCAGGTTATAATCTGGTTCACCCCAATAAAATAACTACATATATATATTTTTAATCCCAAAACCATCCTACATGAATGTTGAAAATATAACCACTATAAAACTAGATTCTCTAATGTAATTACAAAAATAAAGTCTAAGAAGTATCACAAAAACTATCCCAATGTCAAATCATGTAATGCCAATCATGGCCATGTTGTCTTCCAGGAAACCTAAATGTAGTTTTATATATAGAGGGTGATCATACAATTATACTAAGAAGGGAAAAAGCAATGTCTTTCATGCAAATGTTGGAGAAGCGTACTAATTACCTTGTGGGAAAATAATCGAAACCAATAGCAACTCACAAGGAATACTAGCCATCCCAAAAAAACCACGTCACACGGACCAAGTAATGAAGGTCGTGCAATGTAATATAATAATAACATGTATTGTAACATACTCTCCACCACTTTTCATTGGGTAAATGCTTATACCCAAATGGAAAACATTGGGGCACTTCAACACTCTTCCACAAGAACCGTGTCCTGACCCGCCCACACATCCCTGGGCCTCAGAGCTTGCCCAACATCCTGGGATTAAAATTCTAAATACATCTCACCTACACACATCAAGGACACAACCATACCACATTAATTCTACATAAAACTGGTCTACAACCATGCCATATCACAATGACACATGGGATGCACACTAAATCTTATCTCATAAACTCCTTTGAAATAATACATCTCCCACAATCACCTGGGCCTCAAAAAATTACCAGAGCCATTCTAAATAATAATTGGAAACCAAATCCTAGAATAGGGACCAGGGAAGATCCATATTACCATCCATCCATCAATACATATAGATGTTGGTAATGATACACTCTTATATGATGATGAGGGTATTCAGCAAATTGTGTGCATATATGGTGGGGTGTGTATAGATATTAAAATGAATTATAACTAAATATATTGGTATCAAACCCTATGCCAGACCTATGGGGTTTTCAAAAAATATCACCATCCCACAAGAGAACATTTTCAGCTACATTTAAATGCACCTCTACACAACATGCCTCATTTAGATTCATAACCCCAAAAAATCATTTAATAAATTATCATTTATAATTAAGAAATAAATTTATTCATCCCAGCCCTAACTCTAAAGAAACCAACAAATGTAAACATAAATCCACAAAAAATAATCCACATAGATGAAAAAGAACCATAGTTAAGAAACTAACTTCATATTTTCTCTTTGTTTAATACACATACCAACCACTTCCCTCTAAAGTCTTCAAATTCATTCCACAAAATCTGTCCTATCAACATGAAATCCACCAATACTTATCAAATACCCACACCACATCTCATCACAACCAAAACCAATAGCCCTAATATAAAACCAAACCATACCAATAACAACCAATAACATCAGAAGAGCACAACATGGACATATAGCCACGCTGCTCAAACACTCTCAATAAATTCCAAAATCAGTTAATCTCTCTGCATGAGATTCTATTACACAAAAAACCCCTCCTTAGAGTAATTATATCAACCATGTAACCACACAACCACACAAGAAACAAGATTGAAAAAACCACAAAATCACTCTTTTACACCAAACAAGGCATGGTATATTCAGATTTACAGAACACCTATTCTTTAATTATACTTTGACAAATAAACGATTATCCTAGAGAAACATTGATCTCAGTGCCCTCAATTTTCATCTACATATTTGTGGCTAATAAATTCTATATATATAATAGTTTAACACATGATCATCAATAATCCATCAAAATTTGTCTTCAGGTCACAAACAATGTCCCCCAACGTATTTTATTTTTAGTAGGCATAAAACCAATACAACGAATAGAATTTGTAAAAAACATATTAATGTTTTCCTGTTCCAATAACCTTTTTTTTATAAAACCAATTAAATTATATTTAATAATTTTTTTTTCAAATACCTCCACATTGGAATCATTTTCACTCCCAAAACTCATGATACACTAAAATGAGGGAAAGTGTGACCCCTACCTCATAATAAAGATGATTAGTACCACTTCCTTAAACAAAAAATGGGGTTCAAAATGATCATTGTAAATTCAAACCAATGGTGAAACATAGATCCAATAATCCTCTATGATGAAATGTTTTTGTTATACTCGGTTGAAAGAGTAAAAGGATGTGTACATAGAAAAATGGGTCTCAGGTTAAGAAAGGAAAAATATTATATCAATTGAAGAAACATGTTCAAAATCCATTAATGTTAGATCATGATAAATACCATTATTTTTTACTCTCTAAAGTACTAGCAATCATTTTTATTTTAATAATATATATTAGTTCAATTGAAATGGATAAAAAAAATTAACATGTATTTAAAACAATTTTATGTCAAATAAAATGATTATGGGGAAAATCAGGAAAAACTAGTAAATGCATGAAATATTGAAATAATATTGAAATGAACCACTATTAAGGAGTATTCAGTTTGAGATACTATTAGAGAATCGCCGTTTGGTTATTCCCTATTAGGTGATCCACAATTTGGTGAGTCGTTGTTTGGTGAGGCATCACTCGTTGAGCTACCATTGGAAGACTCCATGTTGTATGACTCACTGATGCATCGCACTATTGTAAGTCACTAGTGGATGAGGTAATGGTAGCTGAGATACCGAAATAGATTCACCATTAGGTGATTCACCATCATGAATAACTATTTTGACCCTCCATTGGTGACTCAAAAATGATAAATCCCCTTTTTATGTCTCCAACACAATTCACTAATGGGATGAACCACTTACTATTGGATGACTAACTATCAAACATGATATTGTTGGAATACATAATTTAAAAAAAATTAAAATGAGTTACCGTTGCTTCCTAGGAAACCAAAAACACTAAACATTTACAATGGAATGGACATAGTACAGTTCATTATATCAAATATCTGTCAAACTATTGTCTCCCCTGAAAATTCCAAACCATAACCAGAATGAAATGATGGGTCCACAAACATCATATTAGATACATCTCAAGGATATTTCATCACTTGAAACATCAATATCGACTCATTATAGGAATGTTCAGTGATTGAAATATTTTTTTCTGAATGCTAGAGTGAAACCCCAACATCCATTAACACATCCCCTAACATCTTCTAACCCAGCTGATGAAAATACACACCACACAAGCACAAAACCCACATTGGTTTAACACAAAAATTATGTAAGTCCATCCTACATGCCATGAGACTATACTCTATGAGTGACACTGACTCACCCGCATGGGTTTAATCGATATTCAATTAATTCATATGAATAAGGAATCTGGTCTTACCCATTCCAATTTTAGGACATTATCACACATCATAGTTCAAGGAAACATCTCACCTGCTAAAAACAAGGTTCATAAATTATATAAAAATGGAATTACAACAAATAAAAACATTGAACAAATGTGTGCAGGGGAACACATATGCATCTCCCTTTCACATATACTCTCCTCCAGGCTAGTATTCCTCCACAACAGATGAACCAACATAATGTTCCATCCATTAAACACATTTTCTAAAAGATCATGGATCTATAACTGCCTATCCATGAACATAGAATTATCTTCAACATCCCACTAACCACATTCAATAATGCGGGAGTCATTGTGAAGATACCAATGAATATGAAAGATTGAATGATGTCAAAGACCTTCCCCAACTGCAGGTGTTGCACCAACTGGTATTCCACCATTGTAACACCCTACGAAATTTAAAATGGTCTATTGACCATGGGAGAAGTATTTATCCCTATACAAAACATCCACTACACACATCGCTGGGAAAACATCAAGAACATGTGGCCCCAACCTCTAAATATATGGGTATCCTCCTATGATCAACATATTTCTTCTGGTGGTCCATTTTTGTTTTCATCATATCAAAAATAGGCAATACCCTTTGTGTCATGTTCTACATGTCCTAATGACCAAGAATAGTTGTCTTCCTAACCTCTATCCAGTACAAGGGATAACAACACAGTCATCCATAAAATGCTTCAAACAGATCCATACCAATGTAAGGATGATATATAATATTGTAATAAAATTATTCCAAGGGAATGTGTCACCTTAATGATCATAGAAATTCGAAGACACATTCATGTAGAACGTACTCTATCATCTAGATGGTTCGCTCGGTCATCCCATCCATCAGTTGGTGGAATGAAATGAAGAGGAATAAATGAGTTCGAAAATCACAATGCAATCCACTACAAATTCATGATGTAAAATTTTTATCATGATCCAATATAGAGGTTCTTAGAATTCATTGACGACACACCACATCTTCCACATAAACCCTTTCCATGAAATCCATTAATCCTTACTCATTGAATCCTAATAGGGGGACAATATAATCATAAAATCCTCTACTACCCAGATTCTATCACATCCTCTAAAACCCATGGGTAGTATTATGTAAAAATACATTTAAATATCATTCCATTTCCACTTGGTGACATCTAATGGCTAAAAAAACCATCATGTACATGGTGCTCTGACTTCACCTTCTAGAACACTAAGAACTTCGCAAAAAACTTCACCATTATGCGCTTTATCCAAGGCCTCCAGATCATATCCCTAAATCCATGGAACATTTTTGGAATTCTGGGGTATACTGCTAATGGTTCTCTATGAAACCCAAATAAGACTCCTTCACTCTTCACCTCTAGAGAAAAAATCCTTTTAGAGAACAAAATCTGATTCCAAAATTCCTTTAACCATCCTTCTATAATTTCACCATGGCCAATGTGATTTTGAATAAACACTTCCTTAGTGTCTCCCCACTAATAATCTTCCACCTACAAAATTAGAGTAGAATACTTCATTATCTAAAACATGTACCTTTACCTCTATCCTCCATATCATCTAAATGTAAGGATTACAACTCCTCCATTTCTATCCATGTTTTTAATGATTCTTGAAATACCTCATTCTACAACATCCATTTCAATGAATCATCCATGAAATTCACCATTATTGATGCACAAGAGATCACAAAGTCATTTTCTTAGAGAAAATTCATACACCACCACTACCGCATGATCAGATCTCCCTGGTAGAATTTATACCTCATGATCTTATGATCTTTGAACAACAGAAAATATTCCCCACTGATGTAATAGTGCCACATCTTCTATGAATAATGTACTATTTGTTGCTCTAGATATGGGGTAGTATAGTTACATTCATGGGGACATAACTGCCCATACCCATAAGAGATAACTCCCAGGTGTTGAGTCACCACACTTCCTAAACATTGATTAGAATAATCAAAAAAAACCTTTGAACATCAACCCTCCAAATGGATAATGAAGAACCTGAGAACATACCAACCCCTTATTTAGTTAGATGAATGCTACATGGAAGAAAAAGATCCACCAAAGGACTACTCATATCTGGAAAATAGATTCAATGGGGATTCAACAAAAGAGAAAAAAGGTAAAAACATTTTATAATTTCCAACCAGACTACAAAAACTATGAACCTCTATAAAATTATTGTGTTATACCCATATAAAACATTCTCAAAATTCAAAAGTTCCACTTCTACACCTTGATGTGACAACACATGTCCAATAAAAACACCTCTCATCTCTATAACATACACATGGATGGCTTTTCATATAGAAGGTGGCATCAAATAACCTCCAAGTCAGTCCTGAGATTCTCAGTATAATCATACACTAATTCGAGTACATGAGGATTTCATCAATGAATATGATGAATAAATGGACAAGAAATTCATGGGAAGTCGAGTAAATAATCCTTATGAACATGGAATGTGTATTTGTAACACCTAACTGAAATACCATTAACTCAATGTACCCATACCTAAACATAAATGTAGTAATTGGAATATCACCATCCTTTACGATCAACTGGTGAAGTCAAAACCATATATCAATATTATAAAACCAACATTATCCCCGAAAACTATTTGAAAAGATTTTATATCCTCGGGAGAGGATAATATTTATTTACCACCACCTAGTTCAACCTCTGGTATTTTATACACCTCCTCAAATCACCATTTGACTTTTTCACATACAAGACTATAATACCCATGGTGACGCACTTGGATAAGTAAAACCATTATGAATGAGATCATATATCACAATCCTTATCTCTCGTATCTCTTAAGGTACCATATATAATAATCCATGAAAATGAGACAAGCACCGAGTTATAAGTTAATATTAAACTTAACATAACATTTGGGGGGATGAGTCAGAACATCCTAAATGAATAAATCCATGAACTCCCTAACAATGTTTGGAACTTCCCCCATCATCAAATATTATGATTCAATTGATAGTTCAGCCTACAAGGAAACAATATGCTCTATAAGATGAATATTCATCTGATAAATTTTCTCTCCGCCAAAAGACACAAACTAGACATCCATGTCTTAAAACACAACTATTCTCTAGATGTAGTCGATAACAGAATGCATAAAATAGAACCACTCGATGCTAATGATGATATTGTATGGATACATTTGTAGAATGACATTATCCCCACAAGAAGGAAGTGACCCCATCATCAGTCAACATCAATTAAAGACATCCAAATATATTTTCTTACCTCCGACTAGTGTACGCACCTCCAGGATAATGGGAAGCCTCTTTACATATAGTCTAAGAGCATGGATAGACATGGTACAAAAATGGAGTGTATAGCTTTTGAATCTAAAATATCATAAGCAAGAGTTCAGAATAATCTGATTGTAACAAGAATAATATTTTCCCTTCTAGAACTACAACATATTTAGAGTGATACAAGCCATCCCTAGATCATCAACCTCTCTACTGACCACCACCACTATAACAACTCCTAGGTTGAGGTCCGGAAGAACACCCTTAGGTAATACCCCACCTACTATATCTCCACACGATGGAGTGTGAGGCTGTTGTCCCAGCTTCTTGAACTGCCTACCCAACAAATACCATTATGTTGGGTACTAGACCTTCCAAGATCCACCATACTGAGCTTGAATGAATGTCAGGAAATAAATCAAAATATACCCATGGTACCCACAAGCTAAGAACATCGGTCCCATATTTTCGGGCAAGGTATGAGACCAAAAAGCCTGAAATGGTATCAAATGAGGCCAACACCCTGCTGTTTGAAACATTAAAGGCCCAAGAGCCTGATTACTATTATTTGTGGACATTCCCTTAAAAAAATTCTTTTTCTCCCCTCTCAATGTACTCTTTATAGTGGCTGCATCCACTTAACTACCTCTGTGTTATACATGGAAACCAATTATGTCGGTAAGTTAAATGGAGTAACCGTAAACTATAGAGAAGTTGGAAGTTCCTCTTATATGTTTCCAGCATAAGAATACTCATCCAGAAATAGTTCAATAAAAAAGAAGATATGTGATCTTGATCACTTGTATTTGTACATACATAATTCCTTGCAGAAGGGAGAGTAACTCCAACCTTTTTTCAGCCTTCATGGTGAAGGAAACATATTTCTCCCAGAACTGCTTCTCGTAGTCAGTACACAAAAAACTCTCCAGTTTTCTCTCTCCCACATATAGTTTCCCCCATTTATGCATAGCTCCTCGAATATGTCTCACTACTTGAGGAACCTTATACTCTTTTGGAGGCCAGATCAAACTAATGTTGATCACAAACACCTTGATCCACCACTCAATCTCCATATCTATATACCTACCCTCGTACATTTCTATATCAGACCAATACATAAAATATTTCTTCTTTTCAACTTTTCGTCCTCATATGCTCGATTGACCCTGCATCGATCGACTGGGTTATCCTATAGATCCTCCACTATTTGAACTATACGTGGAATATGAGAAAGTGACTAAATTGAAATGGAAAAAAATGAATTCTTTTTCAAAACTAGTATCATATTTTATTTATGATTCATTTAAATTCATTTAAATCATTTCATTATAGATTTAAAATTTCTAAAAAATTCACAAATTAAAGCAGAAACCCAATCTATTTTGATAACTGTAAAATTACTAGGGTATCTACCCTATAAATGGTGTAGCCTGACTTGGTCGCTCGGTATTATGTGAGTCATTGCATCAGATAAGGGGGGCTAATATCCCATGTTTTAGTCGGTATACCTTTTCTTACATCAGGATCCCATATTACCTAACAATATTTCCCTACCAACCCATTTAATCCTCAATATTCCTAACTCCAAATCCATCCTATCTCTAAACCATCACACCTAATACAATTTTTTAAAGTAAAAATCCCTCTAAAGATACCTCTCTTGAGCTGGAAATTAAATATGTACGATAATGAACCACATGACCATCCTCTAATATGCCTTAGAGCGGCGATTGTCTCCAAAGTTATATAATCTCCAAAAAATGGGCGGCATTATGTTTTTTATAAGAAAAAAAGATTTGGAGGTAATATAATTAATCCTAAAAAACACCATGTCATATATATATATAAATAAAGAAATTTGAAACCACCACACATGTATGTTTTAAATATGAATACAACAAAACAATTGTCTCAAATGTACGTACACAAAACAAGTCTATGCAGTGAAACAACTAATATTCCAATGTTTGAGTTAGTAATTCCCAACACCGTCCACATAGTTTTACTAGAAACATAAAATTAGTTTTCTATTAAAAGGGTGTGAATAAATGTATACTTAGTAGGGAAAACCCAACATCTCTCACACCTAAGTGGGAGAAGCAAACGAGTTCCATTGTGAGAAAATAGAAGAAACAAATTGCACCAAATAAGAAATGTAGGCCATCCCAACCTCACCAAGGCATGATCGTTAAACAACAAAATTCATGTAATGTAATACAATGCTGGTCCGAGTAGGACACTCAAGAGGGGGGTGAATTGGGTCCTTATCAATATTTATTATATTTTTTTTGAATATCCGCCAATATATAAAAAACATAATCTACTTAATCAATGTATTTAATTTATAACAGTTGGATAGTTCAATTTATTTCTCAAGACATTGATTAATTCTCAATTATATACACCTAAAAGACTAAAATAATTTTTTTTATCCAACTAACTAAAACATAATAGTTATAAATACTATCCACGAATAACTATCAGTGTGAAGGATTATTTT
Organism: Viscum album; assembly: GCA_963277665.1. Taxonomy (NCBI): domain Eukaryota; kingdom Viridiplantae; phylum Streptophyta; class Magnoliopsida; order Santalales; family Viscaceae; genus Viscum; species Viscum album. The sequence goes on along the minus strand of OY728160.1, from coordinate 555,805,200 downwards.
CTTAAATATGAGTTAAAATAGAGTAACCTAAATTTGAAAAACAAATCTAATTAAAACTAGATGTTTTGTCTGAAGATGATAATTAATCCACATAAATTGGTGATCACCTTATAACATCTTATTTAATTTAACAGTATTTGGTCAACACCCTAGATTGGGGTTTACAATAAAATATAGATATGTCCAGGTCACATGATCAGTACTATAGTTCTAGATGGGAAATTAAATCTAGTAGGCCACAAAAGGGCCACTTCTATAGATTAATGTTGGTGAAAAAAATGTATAAGAGATTAGTAGTGAGGGGATATATTGTATAATATAGTTTAACACACAAGGCATTGTGTTTTTATTATACTAAGACACAAACTACTCAAAATATTAGTAAAATAGCACACAACTGAGAAAAATATAAAAATAAGTGATTAGAAATTCCCTTAGTGTTGTTCTATATAGATATGGGCATATATGATATAGAATATTTTATGTACATGTCCCCTTCTGAAAGAGGACTATGAAATAGAGTTTTGTGAGCTCTATGTTTCTATTTTAAGAGCGTTTCTGTTTATCAATTTGTATCACATCCTCTTCTTTGAGTTGGTGTAACATGGATGTTCGTAGGATGGTAGACAACATGTAGTATGAATTATCATCATTCTTCTACTTATTCAACCATGCATTTATGTTCACTATAACATCTTTTTCACTCATTTCTTCTAGCTCATTAGCCAAAATGTATTTAATCATCTGTGTTTGTGTTATGGATGATAATATGAATGATCAAAACACCTCATACTTGTTCTATCTACTGTTATGTTGTATCATAAAAGTAGTTAATGAAGAGTAGTGACATGGAACATTGACTTATTACGGTGTCTTATTATGATTTTTTAGAAATCGTATATTTTCTATTGTCAAAACTATTAATTGTACATTGTAAAACTATCATTTAAATGGAATGTTTTACATTGGAAAACTATGGAAATGTTTCTCGTAATAGTGTCAGATAACTAGTGTTATTAACTTTGTGATAATTAATGAATGTTTGGTGATGCAACAGTTTCATGTCCATTGTGAGATACGAATGTCACATATAACCATGTCATAGAAACGGTGTGTAGACCATTGTGATTTTGGGAAATGGTAGAATGGTTAGGATGCCTAAATTGTTAGAAAATTGGTAATAGAAAGTGTGTGTAACATTATTTTCACTGTCTGCAATTTGTCTTAAGATTTAATTATCAACAGATTGGATTAATATAAATCATAAGTGTAATAAAACCTAGTATAACCTGATTAATCATGATTGACATGATTTAAAATTTATTTACTTGATTTAAATGATTTAAATCATTTTCAGGATTTTCAGGATTTACATGACCTGTATGCATTAAAACTAGAGGTGTCAAAAAAACTCCCCCTTTTTTCTAACAAAAAATTCATGTTATATAAAATCTATACATCATAGAAAGGAAAAATAAGTGCGATTATAATATAAGACGTATTATGTGAGGGAAATAGATAAGCTCAAGAAAATATAGGACAATATTAGCTCATATATGTCTAGATTCTATCTATCTAATTAGCACATGTTCCCTTTAGTAGAAATTATAACTATTCTCACCCATTGGTATTCTAAAAAATATAGTAATAAAACAAACAAAAAATGAAAAAAAAATGAACAAAAGAGATAGAGCACTTTTCATTGTATATATGAACATAATATAGTTACAATAAAAAAATGAGAATACATAACAACCCTATCAAAAATAAAACATCACTTCTCTTCAGATTCTGTAGACAACTCATTATCCTCATCTGAAAAAAAACATTATTAGTAGTAGGATATTCATAAGAAATTTTTGTAGATGGAATAGACATTCCTTCATTGATAAAATGTTAAAAACTTAGTCTAGATGAAAAATAAGGCAATGTTTTCACAAAAATACCAGGTCTGTTCTAGCTCACTGTGTGAGAAATAGACATTGTAGCAATAGAAAATTTAGTGGAAGAAGAATAATGAGTTGAAAGTGGTATACCAATACTAAAATGATCAACAACATGATCCATGATGGTTTTTCTCTAAACATGCAGATACTATTTCAATGTGTTTATGAAATCCTTAATGATTTCCCATCAAACTCCAAGGCTTTTTAAAATACATCTTTATTTTCCATGAATTTCGTAAGAATATGTCTAATGTGTATTATTATATGTACATTATTTTTTAAATCCTGAATTATATAAGGAAGCTATATTTTCCACCCAAGATAATTGAATTGGTTAGTCAACTCATTCTTGTAATATGTCCTATTTAATTAGTAATCCACAATCATAGAGATTTGTTATCGTGCATCAGTGGAATGTTTTGTGTGAACTTATACCATTTGATGCAAATGGAAACTATTTTTAACAACATTATCCTGAATTTTATTATCAAAAACATCAATCGATGACAAACATGTTTATTTAATTACCGATCTAACCAATTAATTATCCATGTGACTATATTTATGGAATGAAATAGATGACAGGAGAGAAATAAGATGATTTATAATAGTCTTTAAACATACATTAATCATAGTTTTTAGATTATTGATTCCTGAGACAATAACACTCATAACATTTTCTATTTTGATGTTGTTCTCTACCAACTTTTTATCCACAGTAATATAGTTTTGTTGAATCACATATATAACCTTCTTAGGGATTTTAACAGTATTATCATCACAATGATGAGAAATAGGGGACTGAGAAAGATGAAAGGTTATATTTATTTCCACTAAAATAGATATGAATGATTTCCCTTCATCACTCAACTGTCTATTCTCAATATGGACATCCTGAATCTCATGATGCTTCTTGGGTAATATTATCCATGTGATTTTCATCATATAAAATGAATCATACCTTTCACTGAAGTTGGTAATAAGAGCATGATGAGACTATATGTGCTTCTCAAAACATGAAAATATATTAACTACAAACTCTATCAAATCATCAGGACAAACATAAATAGGAGTTGTTAAAAAAGTTTCGAGAGAAAGAACAGGGACATGCCCTAGATCCATAAATGATATTACTTCAATAAAGTAACTGTTTTGAGCTAAAAAGTAAATGAAATATCCAATCCCTGAACTGATGTTCCATGACACTCATCAATATCAAAATACCATAAAAACATATAATAGGTATCCATAGAACATGTATCTATAGGTTTTGGCACATCAATAATTTCTATGTTGGGGGTTTTCTCCCCCTCAATAGATACATCTCTTTTTGGACAATGAGACTCAATCTTTTGACCAGTTCCCACACCCGTTGATCTATCAAAATCATCCAAATATATAGCAATTATGAAAGCTTTATCCATTATTTATTCATTATGAAAAATTATTTATGATTATTCATAATATTCATCTATATATTTCATAGGGGCATCATGTTCCTTCACAGTAGGCGCTTCTTTTGGAATATCATTACACATTTCAAGAGCTTCATTTTATTTTCTACCATCATCATCATCATTAAAGATAGGATATTCACTAGATGGAATATACTAAGGTTGTTCAGGGGATTCAATAGTGGGATCTCAATTCCATTGAGAAATCTCCATATTACTATCTTATCTATATGATGCATTTTATTATTCAGTTCTAAGAAGATTAAATTCCACTTCTTTATATAAATAATCCACAAGCTCATCTGAATGTAAAATGTGGTCCATGATATTCTTAGGTCATGAAGGGTGCTCAATAGGGTTAAAATCCTTACACAGTCCATCATTATCTTCAACCCCTTATATCTACCAGGGATTCCAAATGATCATCACTCATCTCCATGTATCATTTGATATACAAAAATCAAACTCTTCCGTCACGTCAACATTCTTATAAACCACATCATTATCTTGAAACATTGAATAGAAAAACAATTGGTATGAAAGAGAAGATGACATTGATGTTTTCTTGATCATGTTCCATATTTGAAGGATAATATAATTTCACTGGTTAATTATGTCATCATTATTCAAAAGATTTATAAAAAACAAATCTATCTATTTTTCAGTGGAAAAGAATCATTTTTCTACAGATTATTCATTGAAGAAACATGATCAAAAACCTAGTCACTCCATCTAGTTCATCAAATATTGGCATCCTTTTCTTATGGATTATAGTCAACCAACCCAAAACCATTCTAATATAAATATGTCACTTGTAAATGGATGACATATTTGATAGTCTTCAATAATTACATCACGTTGTATTCCAAATATGGCTACCCACAACCTTGAAAAAAGTTATGTCTCTATCCATTCACATAGCTTCTAACCACAAAATCAACATTAGAGCTGAAAGTGATCTAAACCTACTTATAAAATATGAAAAAAAAAATCAGATAGATATGCATTTTCCGTTTTGTAAACCAATATTACAATAATTTTAAAGAAATTTAGAACAATTGACTGACTAGATAGGTGAAACATCACACATATTACATTCGGTGGAACGACTGTATGATCCACAAGACCTGTGCTTAGCTGTTTCATAGGTATCGTAATCATATCCTATTTGGTTTCATTTAAGAACAATACATTTCAGGAGATGATGATGATGGAGACTTTATACTCGGCTTTCAAAAGGGGCACAAGAAAGGAGATAATGTCAATAAAAGATATATTTCCTTAGGAATTAGAGAGTATGAGTGATGATTAAAGTTAAAATATGGGTTTTTTCATTTAGGTAGTTCAAACATCACAAAACACAATAAAATTGTATAATATAAATAAAATAACCAAAACAGTGAAACTAGAAAATGATTCCTAAAGATATAATTCTGAGTCATAATAGTTATACCAGAACATGTAGTATCATTTTCAATATTGTGGTGTGACTCGAATTGGTGAGACCATAAAAAAGTGAGAATGAAAAATGATAAAACATGCTGACAGATAGTAACTGTAAGATAGCAACTATGAGATAACAACTGTGAATCATTAACAGTTATATAGAAAATTGGTCACTCAAGGATGACCACTCTTCACTCATGTATTATGTAACTCTTCCATTCTAATTTTCATGTCTTAGTGGAAAGGTCAGCAAGTTGTTGTTCAGTGCAAATGAATTATAAAGTAAAATATCTCTTTTGATAATTATCTCTAAAAAATTTATGTCTTACATCAATATGATATGGTCATGAATGAGAACCAATATTCTTATACATATCAACAAAACATATGTTATCTCAAATGATAGATAAATGTATAAATTGATATCCAAAATATATAGAAGTGTGTTACAACCATCAAATCTGCACACAATAGTTACCACCAACTACATATTCAGAATCGATAGTAGATAATGAAATATAATTTCTCATTTGACTACACATTGATACTAGTGATGTTCCCAAAAGGTGACTTGTTCTAGATGTTCTTTTTCTATATATCATACAACCACTAAAATCAACATTTGTATAGTTAACTTTGTCAAATGATTTTCCTCTATGAAATAAATGTCCAAAGTTGGTAGTATATTTTAGGTATTTGAAAATACTATTAAAATTCAAATGAAGAATAAATTTATGATTTTATTGAAAATGAGATCACATACACACACTAAACAAAATATCAGGCTTCCAAGATGTTTAGTAGAGTAAAATCCTACTCATTCTTAGATAATTGGTTGGATCAATAGATTTACCAATTTCATCAAGATATAAATTATAGGTGGTACTAATTAGTGTGAACCTATTTTTAATATAATCAAACTCAAAATGTTTTAGATGATCTAATGTATATTTATGTGGATTCAAAATAATAATTTCCTTATTTTTAAATATTACGAATCCATGAAAAAATTTTACTTCACCCATTAAACTCATTTCGAAAACATTTTAACCATCTTTGTAAATTCAATATATAAACGAATTAAAATCAAAAAATAATATCTTCAACATAGATTTGAAAAACTAAAAAATATTTTGAAATTGATTTTATGAAGTGCATAGAATCAAATAATTGTTTTTTAAATACTTTATAAATAATAGACATACTACTATATTGTTCCACATTTCTAGAGCTTTTTTTAAACCATATAAATACATTGTTATTTGAAAAAATAATTTATAACTTGATGGATTTAAAAACCAAGGGGTTGTTCAAACAAGATTCCTAAACTATATTCACATATATTAATGATTTATTGTCTTCCAATAAATATACTTTGAAATTTAGATGTGCTACTTTTTCAAGATGGATTCTGATAGATTCAATTATAAAAATTGTTGTAAAATTTTCCTCATAATATATATATTCATCTTGATAGTAAACATGTGAAACAAATTTATCTTTGTTTCTCACTATGGTGATGGTTTCATATATCGTATTCCTATTACCAATTTAATGGATATAGTTTGGGTTTCTTAAGGTATATTCACTAGTTTATAGAAATTATACACTTCAAACCGATTTAACTCTTCTTGCATACACATCAAAAAAATTCATTACTGATTTCCTCATTGATGTTCATAGGCTCATTCTATTCCTTAAAATACTGATGTTCAACCGGATTTCATACAGAAGATATAGTCTGAGTTCCATAATATATGTTTCCAACTATAGTATCTAAATGATAGTTCTTAATGGTTTCAAAATATCATGAATAATAAGGGCTAGTGATTTCAGGTTATTCAACTGATTTAGGTTTATTAGGATTGATTCTGGGGAATTTCCACAGCAGGATGATTTAATTGAATTCTTAAGAGAATGATCATAATATTTTTCATTGATATTATGATTTGGTATATTATCCTCAGGATATTCTAGAGAGGTCTTAGGATCATGTGGATGTGTTTCGTAAATTTATCATGTACATATTCTCTACACATTTCATTATTCAATTAATGTTTGTATTGTCATTACTAGAGATTAAGTAATGTATGAAAATTCCTTCATCAAATTTGGATGAAACTTTTTCCTGATTTTCATTAGTAATGAGAAGAAGTTCACATAGAATATTATATAATTTGAGGAACATTGAGGAAATTTTTTTGTTATTAATGATCTAGATGAGAAGTTCTATGTTAGGGAATTGAAGGATTTATATGACATGTTCCAGCAAAACTTTTACCTTGATACCCTGAGGTTGGTGGGAGGTGTAGATATTTTTATATTGGACAAATGGTCTATGTATTCAATTAATTATTGTGGAAGCTTAAACAACCCATAGTGACATGTTTTAATATTTATAAGACATGTGGAATCAATGGATGAATTTTTATGATTTAAAATATCTGAGATGATGTCCTAGAAATATATCATTCAATTTTAGATTGTTTTAGAGGTAGTATATTGTCATAAAATTTCTGTGGGGAACATGAAGGAGGACTATAGTGGAATATAGATAGATACCACCAGTTTATCATGGGGTACATAATATTATTTATTGAAGATTCATTTTGATAACAATTTGTTTGTTATTAGTGGGAAGAGAAGAAAAGAGATATGGTATGTATCTCAAGGACGTGATCATGTATTCTACTTTCATAAAAACGTACCAGGTAAAATGATTAGCTGATTTCCACTACCACTAGTAGACTTTAATACATACAATAGGCCGGGACATGTAAATATGGTCATCATGAAGCCTCAAAAGATGTGTACTGATAATGAAGCTAGGTCATTATAGAGAATTTCTATGGTATCTTCTTCCATGTATTAGTCTGGCCATTGTACATCCACTAATTGTATCAATCTGAGTGGTGGTTGTGGTACATATGAACAAGATTATCCATATCAGTAAGGTATTTCAAAATTTGGTACTCTTTCAGGAGCCTATAGTTGAGGAACAACTTAGCTACATGCATCCCACCCTACTCTAAAATGTTGTGATAGTGGGACCTTGATAGTCTTTAGTATGATTAAAATTGCCAATACACATTGTATTTCTTTACATTATATCAAATCTTCTCATTATAAACATATAATTGGTTTTTATATGAATTGAGTCTAGTGGTGGAAATATTTGTTGTGGTTATGTCGATCGACAGACCGTTATGGGAAATATTGGAGGTTATCTAACATTGTAGTGATATTTCCCTTGTTATGGGTGAGAATTATATCATTTGGGACTCACTCGTACCTGATATTTTAGTTTCTGACATTATAATGGGAAATTTAATTTTGTATACATATCAAGATCATATAGATTTCCACTTTATAAGAGTGATTTTCACACATCCTTTGAGTTTGAAACTTATGTTCATTAAAGAGTGTGTGATATCTGGGTAGGAAATATTGAGCCAGTTCCTCATAAATTGTGTGATATCAATGCCATGATTGTGATTCGAATGCTTGATGATGAGGGGGTGTAGGATGGTGTCTTATATCATATATTGGATTTGTTTTTGCATGTGTTTCATAATTATATCATTTGTATTCTTTAAAATCGTGTGGATGAGTTCATGATTATGCTGATGTGAGGATATAAGGTAGTTTCTAACCTTACTTTCAAAATGGATCCAACTAAACAATACGTGATTGACACATATTTTTTTTGAGTTAGAGGAAAAAGGGATCATACATAAATGTACATCACATTATTGTTAAGAGGGGTTTTCCACATGGATTTTTTAAGTACATGGAGTATTTATATTGATTAAAATTATTAAAAAAATGATTAATAAGAAATGGTATGACATTCCACATGTTGGGGATCATTTTAACCAAATTATAGATTCCTAGGAATTATCCATTATTGATGTGAAATCATGTTATAATCAGTTGATATTGAGACCCTCCTATATAACATAATCATCATTAAGAATCATATATAACATGTATGAGTTTATTTTTGATCTTTATTGGGATACCAAATTATCCTTCTATGTTTATGGTCGTAATACAATTATTATTTAAACAACACCTAGATAGGTTTATCATCATTTTTATGATGAAATCATTTTATACTCTTAGAAACATGTAGTTGATTTCAAAAATCATGAAAATATAAAATTTAAATATGTATATTTTCAAGTATATATTAAGAAATATATGTCTAATTTCTAAATCATCAATTTATATTTCATGGGGATCATCATCTCTATAGAATGTGTGTCAATTGACCCGAAGAACATCCAAGGAGTTATTTTATAGGATCCAACTATAAATTATTCTGAAATTTAAATACTTTTGGGTTTGGACGGTTACTAATGAAGGTTAATCAATTAATTTTACTTCATGGATGTTCTGTTACTATTCCTAACAACGATGGGTATAATATTTTACATTTCTACGGAATGTGAGAATGAATTATATAACAAAAAGTTTAAAATGAAAACTACATCCATTATAATCCTTCCTTAACATGGAACTGAATATACATTTCATTGTGTTGCATCTTAAATTACCATCGGGGTACTGTTTATGTATAGAAATAAATTCCTTCCATATGGATCACAATATTTGAGAAAAAATAAACTCAAAATCATATGTATGACCTCAGTTGGGAAGCATTCGGTAATACATTAACATTTTGGTGGAATTATATTATATGTTAGAGGTTTAATATATATATAAATAATAATAAACTCAAATATATATTTTCCTAGTGGGGTAATAATTTATTAATGTGTATTTAGGGTGAGTAAATGGAATATTTCAACATCGACATAGCTTATACAGAAGGTAAATGAAATTGGGTTTCAGCTTCATTGAGCTATTTGAAAAATGCTCAATCATTTCAAGGGTCTAGATCTGAGTGGAAGATGATGGAATTGTTTGAGGTGTTGTATATAGGGTTTTAGGAGGAGTAATACTATGTGACCCTAATAAAATTGTCATTTGAACCCACTCTTATTATCACAACCAATGGGATGAATCATGAAGATCCAATCTATCATGCATTGAGGGGTGGATTTGGTGGTTGGAAAATACCCCTTAACTAGATAATTGATAGAGATGTAATTATCCATATTTTCAGTCATGTTACCTTGCATAATTGTATGAAAAAATGATTTTATGCATGATTTTGGCCCATTAACGTGGTTGGTCAACCCTAGTTTGCAATGAACCTGTTATGGTTAACCAAACATGTCTCCCAATATGGACGGAAAAAAGGCCTCATGCATTCCTCCATGAATTCAAGAGGCTTCCAACTATGTTGTGGGAATACGATATATAATTTTGAGACTGTATACTCTGGTCAAAGTAAAACATCATCTAAAATAATTAAACTCAAACTGTGGAATAAACATCAGAGTATGAGTAATAAATAGCTAAATAGATGAATGATATAACAAATTAAATGCAACATACAATGATTCCAACAAATAAATTTAAAAAAACTAAAAAATATTAGTATCCCCTAGGAAAACCACCTATAAATAATGTAAAGACAAAAAAAATAAAATACACTATGAATTATTACAACACCATGAACAACCACATATCTTGTCTAAATGATGCTCACGATACACCAGCATGATCCTAATGCTCTTCTATTTTTTCTATTCTTAATCAAGAAACACTGGACCTATTTCTCATCCATCATGGAATTGATGATTCAATATAAATTAATACAAAATATCTTCCAAAAATTAATGGTGCACATAATGTGGATGAGAAATATAGCTCAATAGGACACCCCCATATTTAAACCTATAATCTAATATCATTCCAATTACATACACATGTTATACAGCTAACATATATAATTACATGGAATATTGGGTGTAAAATAAAACAACTATATAATAACTGTAGGGGGAATAATTAAAATAGGAAATCATGGGTTCTATTCTAACAGTTGAGGTAATTATACATCCAATCTATAACTTCCATGAGGAATTATATCTTCTGTCTCACCCAAACATAGATAAAATGGCACATCTTAGAGACCAAATAAGGATCTCCAAGTTTATTAAATGAACAACCATGAATTTTAGTCCCTAGGGTATAATAATAATCATCCACCTCAAAAAATGATTATATGAGACTATAGGTGTAACATCACATATAAATAAAGAATAAGACATTTTCATATTTATTAATATTTTTTAATAAAATATTAGTTAATTTTACTTTAATGTAAAATCGTTGTTCGATTACATACCTAATACGCAACAACAAGTTTTTTTGAAATCATACGCTGCACACTAATAATATAATATTATTATTTTAAATGGTAGTTAACTTCTATTTGTTGTATTCGTAGAAATGAACAAAACTAACTAAAATATTATTATACAAGTTTGTTAAATATATTTATGTTTATCCAATAAAAGTTAGAGGCTTGAAATTTGAATGAATCTAATTTTAAGAAAAATTTACATTAAAAGGTTGATTTATATCCTTTTAATGGAGAACCATATTTAAATATTATTTTTGTCACTTTTATATGTTATATTTGACCATATAAAATCCCTCTTCTAGAATCGGGACACCCAAATTTTCTATGAGTAATTTTTTGGTATTTTTCTCATAAAAATTATTTTTTTAATGAATAGTGAAAATATTGTATTTTAATTCAAAACTGCGTTTTAAAATAATTTATTTATATTGTTTTATTATCTTTTTAATTGGTTTTAAAGTATTATTATAATATATATTTACAATTTAATCCAATGTAGATTATTGGAATGAATTTCACTTTGAAATTGGACATAAATAAGAATAAATCTTTTGATAGTTATTGTTTCTTAAAAAATCGCTATGTGTTTTGATAACAGGAATTAATTTTTAATTAAATAATGAAACTTTTATTTTATGAAATTGGTAAAATAGACATTATATTTTAATTCGGAATATCAAATGTACCTTAGGATGAATTTTGGTTATTTTTCTGAAAAGCTTAAATTTTTGAAGAATAGCGAAACAACTTTGTAGTAGTAAAAAATGACTTTTTCATTTAAATTAAAATTTACCACTTTTGTGAATTGAATTTAGAAAATTCTACATTCATGGTTGTTATTATTAAGTAAAATTTGGTCCAATTAGATGAAATTAATTTTTTTGAATAGTAATTTTTGACTTGTATTTACTATGGTTAAAGGTAAATATGGTAATTCAAGGTAAAAAGAATATTAGAAGAATTAAAAATTCTCTTAAAACATGTCCTAACATTATTGTATGAGTAATGGACGTCCATGGTAATCCTTGGGTCGTTTTTGAGAAACCCATGGAGCAACTTATTAATAACAATGACACTTTATTTTAATTATCTTAAAGTAAAAGTAAAAATGACATAAAAAATATCACTTTGTTAATTAATTTTTACATGGTTTAATATAAGTTATAATTTTTAGTATAAATATTCATTGGAAATCTAATGATATTTCCTATATCATGGTATATTTTTAAAATTTTTAGAAATCAAATAAATTATATTATTTATGACAAAATAATGACGTAGTGTTTACCTCATTAATAAATGATTTAAAGAAATATGATTATAAAAATTAAAATAACATCAAAAACCCATCCAATTGTTATTGGATGCATTTATTTCTACCATGAGTTATATTAACTTTGACTTTAATGATTTTTTGACCTTTAGAAACCGAATATCAATATATAATAAAATAATAGTATCACACGTTGCTATGGAGCCCCTCCTCCCCCTTATAAAAAGACCTCACTTCTAACTATTCTCTCACACATTTCAAGATTCTTATCTCTTCCAACCTCTACCTAATTAAGCAACCTACATCACTCTACTCCTCCTATAATCCTTAACATAGGAAGAAGGGACTTCATGAAACCCTTTTTGTTCATACCAGAAGGATTTACCCAAATTAAAGGTAACCGTTTCTCTTAACTTATTTTCTTATAATTTACATCTCAGACCCTATAATATTTTATTCCATTATATTATAACCCCAGATTCCTCAATATTCTTTAATGTTGTTATGATAAGGATTAAAACTACACATACACACACCTCCATCTAATGGGTGAAGAACATGCTTTTTTTGTGGATGGCAAACTAACACCCCACGAAACGATTGCTATTCGATTATCTCCTACCGCCTATAATGGTGTTTAGTAAGATGAAAATGTACTTATATATGATTTATATTTTTTTATGTTTTATTTATTCTTTTTTATTTTTATTTTATTCCATTCATTTATGGTTTCCATTATGGGTAAATGCGCTAATTTCATTTGAGTAAGTGCTGAATGTCGCCCCCTCAAAGTAATATGACTCATTCATACCATATGTTGTATGTATAAAGGATGGAGTTAATGATATTATATGTGATATTATAATTTATTTATAATATATCTATGTATCATTATGTTTTAATTCCTTTAAAATAATAAATATAAATGAAAGTAGTGTTCATGCGTACGTACAGCTACCGTCTCCATGAACGGTGCATTTGATTTCTTTCCTATAAATTTAATGTACTATTATAAATAAATATAAATATATATATAGTGGATATATATTATATATAATATATCAAAATATTGAATTTCATTTTGGATATAATGTACAATTTTCCACATGGAAAACTTGTAAATAAAAGTTGTTTATTTTTTACTCAATTATCAAATATCGAATAAACAAATGTTATTAACTTAAATGATTACATAATGTTTATAACATGGTAATCAGTGATATAAAAGGAATAATAAACATGAAAATGGTTCTTAAATGAGTATAAATGAACATTAGTTTACTATTCAAGAGATTAATGAACGATCGAGTCCAGTCAGACACGAGGTAAGGGTCATCATCTTAATCTCTTTTCATTGAGGAATATTTTGTTCTAATACACGAATTTATTTTATATGATGTATAAACACCTTTTACTTTTCATTCCATTCAATGAACTTATTTTTCAATGGAGTGTTTTACTAAATGAAAAAAACAATGATTCTCTTTAACGTAAGTGGTGACAATAACCTTTTTGCTGCAGCTAGTATTATTTGATCTTTTGATTCCTTAAAAAGCCATAATGTTTTAAGAGGAAAATAAATACCATATACTATTTGATATTTTTTTGGAATTTAAAATGGTTTTGATAATGGTTTTGATATGTTAATAAATTGAAATTTTATATTGTTATTGCAATGTGGAAATTATTATTTTCCATTGTTCTTATGTTATGTGTTATGATCATGTTATGGTTCTTGGGCCTTATTTATGTATATGTGACGTTCTGTGATAAACCTAGGGTAGGTGAGCCTAAGATTGCTCTCCAATGCCTTGGGTAACATGGTTACGGTAAACATGAATGTTTCTCCTATGATATTTAAGAAATATTCTATTATGGGCATTCCAAAGTAACTCCCTATGTAGCTATGATAGCTACATTTTAAGTATGTTATGGATTCCACATGTAACCTTTTTGATTTATGATTTCTATATGTTATTAATAAATATATTTATTCCTTGTTGTATGTAAAAGAGTTAAGGTTTGTATGTATTAATGAACTAATGTTTTCTATATATGTTTTATAACTATTACTGAGTGTTTAAGCTCATCCCTTGTTTTGAAATGTTTTCAAGGGACATAAATATGAATAAGGTCAAGGATGTGATCAAAGAAGAGTCATTATATCTTAAAAATGGAACAACATATGACTCTATTTTTCAAGAGTTTTTATTTTATGAAAAAATGGAAACAGAGTAGAAGTGTCTACATTGTATTATTTTGAGATGTAATAGTTATGTCCTAATTCTCTAAAACTCTAAATCCGAAATGATTTTTAATGTGAATTAATTCGTTTAATTCAATATTATGAAATTTTTTAAGGCTGAGTCGTTATAGTTGGTATCAGAGGTCAATTAAGATAACTTTAGGAGTTATGGTATTGTTATATTAATATCCATAATGTAATTTATGTTAATATTGAAATCATATTCAATTATTGATTACCATGTTTCTTCTCCTAAGATATTTTTGTGTTTATAATGGTTTTCCATAGAGAAAACATGGAAGCTATGTTGGGACGACATCAGGAGGAATACAACCTTCCAAATCAACAACCAGAGATGTTCAAAATCAAAACTGAAAAATTTGTTGTAGTGATGGCACATTTGACACAGGTTATAAATGGCAGTGTTTTTAGATACCCAAAGCATAAGGTACATAGATATTACATTATGTATGAAGAATACTTAATACATAAAAAATTACAAAGGACTGTATTGTTTTTGTGTCTTTTGAAACATGGAAAATAATCTTCTAATCATGGTGAAAGATCTACAACATCTTTCATAAATATCTTCCACATTTTTTTTATATAAAACCATTCTTTAAATCCAGGTGAAAAGAAAACATATAAAGGGTGAGGTAAAATGCTCGTTAAGGGTAATAATGGATAAAATAGGACAAATTATATACATTTTAGCATAAAAAAACATGAACCATATGTTTAAACATCGGAATCATGAGTTGTGAAATAAATCATGGCAGTACATAAGACATAGATCATAAAGTGACATTAATCATGATAAAATAGCATGGGAATAAAACATGTAGTTGTGGTATCCATTAATCACATGATATGATTTCCATAGTAGCCAAGGAATTGCTGCCAAGACCATCATAGTGGAAAAATCCCATTACTAAACCGGGTTTCTTTATCATTCCATGTAACGCCCCAACCCCAGTTTTCCAAGGACGGTGAATTATAACAAAACATTGTCATGATCACAAGAATGATCAAGCCTCAAAATACTGATTAGTTTAGTAGTCTTGGAAACACTAGATACATTCATAAAGTTAACATTACATCATAAATTGAAAACTAAAAAAAAATCTTGTCTCCACACTCATATCCCCTTATACTATCCATGTAGGTCATTCATAAAATACTTCTTAACATCCTGGGAAAAATAAAACATATAAAGGTGTGAGCTCAAATTCCTAGTAAGAATAAAAATATAGAGGAATCTTTTATAAATAATCATAAACATTTAAGGCAATGTATAACTAAAAAAAATCCTTTTAAACATGAAGTTTAGAATAATATGGAAAAAATAAAATGAAATAATTCCATTTATTTATTCACATGTATAATCTACTAGTTGAATAATCATATGCAATATCAGTAACCACTTTTATAATGATGGAATTATTAATTCTAGATTATCATAACCACATAGCCAAGGCCTCGTGCCAATACTAAAAATAATATTTTGTCAAGGCCTTGTTCCAAGACACTAGTTTGTCTCATGAGACCTACCAATGCATCGAGGAGCCATAGAGGGCTTCACCCGTCACATATTAAGTCCAATGCATTTCTCATATGAACAGGTTTAAATATAACATAAAAATTCATATTGAATCTACCATACGAAATATCAATACATTCTCTATAAACCATGAATTTTATAAAACAAAAACATCCACAGTCAAAATATCACAAAACCTTCAATACAATAAGCAAGTTTTGTATCATAATAAATAAACTTCAAATAAGCTTAAAATCCATCAAAGGATGTTTACATAGATGAAATAAAAACTATTTGAGAGAAATATTTCTTTTTCCAATCATTTGAAGGTCACATAATTATAAAATGAAACATTTAATTTGAAAATATTCTTGTATGGTTGTAAGGGAAGCCTCAACGATTTTATAACGGGGTAAAATAGCCTCACCCACCATATATGTTAAAGAAAACTTTATTACCTTAATTCTGTCGAAAAGGTTAAAAAGGACCTTGTTTGGAAAACGAAAAAAATATTCCTTTATAAAAAATTAAACAGGGCTTTAAATTACTTTAACCCATTGTCTGTAAAATATTAACAATGATTTGAAATACATTTTTAAGAAACGTGTATGTTGATGATAATGAGGTCTCTGTAGATAATTACGTAGAAACAACCTCTGATAATGAAGAGATTGTGAAATAAACCCTTATCTTGTAATTTTCCTTGGTTGAGGGTAGATTAAAATCATGTATAATGGTTGAATAATTGTTATTAATTTATACAAGAATCATATTCATTAATATGATATCATATATGATCTTTTAACATTTGTTTGTTAAAAATATCTTTGTATTATTGTCGTTTTGGGTGATAACTTACTCATTTTCTTATATATGTATTGTTAAATAAGACATGTTTGTTATGGATAGGTGGTATCTTATTCATATCCATAATGATATCAAGTCTGTAAATTTTTTTTTAATCATCAATTGAGAATTAGTCTTGAATGGATACGATGGAGAATAAATCTCATCACGTTCATGGAGACGGTAGTCCGTATGTATGCGAGAGCGACAATATCATTCGTTTGATATTACAATAATATATAATTTGATGTTATATCATATATACAGAATCATTATCATGTTATATTTACTATTTACATGAATTAAACATTTTTATTATACCCATCCAAATAATAATATATTGAATAACAATTACACCACGACGTGGAGACGGTAAGTCGTACGTACACACGTATGGTGACATGTATTTCAATGGATGTATAGAATACTGAATATGGTTGTAAAAGATTTATAATAATATCACAGTATATAGGATATATTGTAGTTTTATTTTAGAATGGGAATAACAATGAAAGAAAATGTTGAAGAAGAAATGAACCTGAAAAATGGTGGTGAAAACATTACCTTTTCTTCAGGTTCTTCCTTTTGATTTGATAAAAAGGGCTCCTTATGATGGCTTTCTGATCAAAATAAGGCATCTAGGTTAAAGTGAGTAATGTTGATAGAGTATTTGGGCAGGGTTTGGCCGATCCAGAAGCCTTTGAATGTGTGAATTAGTGAGAAGGTGGAGTTCCCTTTTATTAGAGGGGGTGAGGGGAACCTTTGGAAAATCTAGAAATATTATTTTATAATAAATTTATATTCGGTTTCTAATGGATACAATGTGGATTATTTAATTTTTATTTTGGGGATAGGTCGATAACCACTCAACAAATAGATTTTATATAGGTTTTGGTAATTATATTAACCATATATTTTAGTTTTAACTCTTAGTTAATTAGATTGACATTTACCATGTCACATTATATTTTTATATTATATAGTTAATAAACATACCATATAAATCCAAGAGACACCCAAGTGGTCCATTAATGATAAAAATATCATGATATATGTATCTTTCCGATGCTTAGATTTTTACGAATTGAATATCAATTAATTATATATTATTTAAAAATTAACTCATTTATGTCAATTTTGACACCAATCAATAATTGATTTTTGTTAAAGTGTTAACAACTTTATTAATTTGAACCAAATTCATTTAAACAATAATATAATGTCATATTAACCAATATAATTCATGGATGTCATCAAAGCTTTCAAATTATATTTATTTTAACATTTATAATACCAATTATTTGATTCTTTCATTAATAAGGAAAATATGACAACATTATTATGTCATAAATACTATTAATTATTCAATGTCTAAAAATTATAAATAAAATACCCTTATATAGGATATATTTTTATATTTCTAATGAATATTTATAGTGGAAAATCAAACATATATAACCCTATGTAAAAATTGTTTTTCTGAAGGATATATGCTTTTGTCATTTTTGTATTTATTTTAAATTAATTAATATAAAGTGTCTTTATCACATACAAGTCGATCCATGGGGTCCCAAAATCGACCCAAATATGCCCATGACCGGAAATATATCAAAAAATAAGGTTAGGACACGTTTTAGGGTAATTTATTATTATTTTAATATTATTTATTTACCCTTATTTACTGGATATACCCTTTAACCATGGTAAATAAAATTTTTACCGAAGTAATTATTCAAAATGTCTAAAAATAAAAGTTACCTATTTACACAATTTGGAAATCATGATTCCAAATATGGAATCCATTTTTATAAATTCAAAATATAGAAGTGGCAGAAATTAATTTAAAATTAATTCCCGTTGTTAAAACAAAACGCGTGTTTTTAAGAGATAATAACTATCAAAAGATTGACACTTGTTTATGTCTGGTTTAATTCTGAAAATATGTCCAATAAAAAAAATTGTATTAAATGGTAATGATATATTCTTAATATAATTTTAAACCACTCAAATTCATAATTTATCACAGTTAATTATTTTGATTAAAAATGTTGTTTTTAATTGAAATTTATTAATTTTCACTATTCATCAAAATATAAATGTTATCCGAAAAGTACCAAAATTTCACCCTAGGATAATTTTGATATTCCAAATACAAAAATGAAGTCCATTTTGAGAGATAAAATTTATAAAATTTCAAAAAGTGGGTATTACTATTCATAATGACTACTTTGATTGGTCGTAGTGTGTTAGAATCTCGAAGATGCGTACAACACATGGTACTGTATTATTCAAATAGAATCGTACCGTGGAAGCTTGAGGTGCTACATTCCGGCCCTATATTACTGAACTGGAATAACTTGTCATTCCAGAAATGTCTATCTCATGAGATATAAATCATTACTCAATGCACTGGATAGAAATATAGGTACCACCCATCTCATAATGAAATAAATCTTTCATGTGCCACAAAATAAACATAAATCATTCATCATAACCATAAAATTATTATGGGTTTCATAAAAATAATCCCATCATAACATAATCCATATAAAACAAATGAATATCATTTCATCATAAGAAAAATAAAACCATGTAAATAATAGAGACATTATAATTGAAACATAAACATACTGAATAATGTCATCATAGATGGATAATAGTCTTGAAAAAACACATGAAATGAATTTTTGACGAAAATATTCTTTCTTCTTCAAAAAAATATCCTTTTCACAGAATGAAATACTATTTTAAGGAAATGAATTTCTTTTGAAAATAATCATGAAGTATTTCATAGGAAGAATCATGGAAATAAGGAATTATGTATATTGACCCATAGTTTACATACATTGTTATTAATTCAAAATTGAACAGTACTTATTACAACATATAAAAAAACCATGAAAGGACCGTATATGTATAGTGTCTTTAGAAACTGGGAATCATAAAAAACTGATTAATAAAGCGTCTACACTATCTCTCATTTATTTAATCATATCTATAGTCCCTTTTGGCATATCTTACTTAATAACCTTCTTCCTGACCTAGGGAAAGAAAATATACAAAATAGTGAGCTCAAATTCCCTGTAAGGGTAAAAAAAATATCAATCACATCATATTCATAAGAACATAACATTTTGGGAATCTTAACCTGCAAAAGAGAGCATAATTTCATAACATGGGATAAATCATAGTAGTGAAATGAAATTCGAATAATCAAAACTTAAAACATGAAACTTTGTGGAATATACACATAATCATAGATAATCATTTCTTATTAGTCAAGACTCATTACCAAGACTATCATAATTGACAAATTCCATTATTTAACTGAGTTCACTCCTCGTTTCAGTCCTGTTTCACTGAACCGGTTTAACCTGCCGTTCCAGCCATGTCTATCTCATGAGATATAAAATCTTTACCCAATTCATTGGAGGGAGATATAGGTCCCAACCATCTCATAATTATACCATTCTTATGTGTGCCACAAAATCATAAATCATACATCATTGCATAACCCATGTAATAAAAATGGGATTCTTAAACAACATGACATCATAAAACAATTCATATAAGATAACTTAATTCACAAAAATAATTCCATCACAACATAATCAAATCAATGTAACAATAGGGATAGAAACTGAACCCTATATTATCTTAGATGGATAATAATTTTGATAAAACACTTGAACTCCATTCATGAAGAAAATATCCTTTCTACTCCAAAAACATTTTCCTTTCTTAACATGTCATTAAATTTTAAACTAAAAGAAGTTGATTAAAAATAATCTTGAAAACTTGTAAAGGAAGATTCTTGTAAATAATATTTTAAAAATACATTCATTCCGTATAAGTTAAAAAAACATTCTTCTCGTACTTTTGTCGGAAAAGTCAAAAAGTACCTCGTACGAAAAACGACAAAAGATTCCTTTCATATCATTTACTAAAAACTCACCAAAAAGTAAAATTGGATTTAAACAATTTTAGGTGGATGGAAATAATATTACATATTGAGGAAACATGGATGTGGATGATAAAATACACCCCAGTAAATTCCGAAGTATAAACAATCTCGGATAAACATGAGATTCTGATATTTTCCCTTACCTTAGGTCCGATTTGTTTCGTAAGTGTCCAAACCTCCTGTATAATGATTTAAATAATGTTAATGACTTATTACAGAATCATACATACTGTTATGATATCATATATGGTCATATTCTTAGTTTCTTATTAGTAATATTTCATTACTACTTGTTATTCGGGTGTTTATTACTTTTTGTTATTATGCGTGTTTTGTCGAATAAATTCATATTCTTCTCTTTGGGTTATTGATACCTAATTTACAGAACTGTATTAGTGTAATATATATCATATTTTTTCATTCAATTCAATTATATAATAAATATGCAATGAAGATCATGTAGAAAAAATCACATCACATCGTGGAGACGGTATTCCGTACGTACGCACGAGCAATGATATCATTCCCATGATCATGGAATTGTATTGAAGTGTATGTATACTATTTCAGAATCAATAAAACTTTATAATAATCATATATATTCATTAATTTCACCCTTATACCCATTCAAGTAAGGTGGGGGTGGAAAATACATTACAGCACGGCGTGGAGACGGTATTCCGTACGTACGCACGCGCGGTGATTTAGTTTTCCGTAGGATGGATAAGTGGTGAAATAGGGTTGTTTCATATTTATAATAACATATCAGTATATGAGTGATACTGGTGTTATTACCTCATAATAAAACAACTAATGAAGAGGGAGTATAAGAAGAATGGAACTTGAATAAAATGGTAGAAGGTATTACCTCTTTCTCAAAGTGCCTCCTTTAAACTTTCTCTTAAGGCACTAGAGTTGATCTTTTGATAAGACCAGTACCTCTAGTATGTTTATAAGGAAGTATGGAAGTATAGTGGGAAGGTGTTGGACGAGCTTGAAGGCTCAAATTGGTGTGAGGAAGAGAGGGAGGAGGTTCCCTTTTATAAGGGATGAGAGGACCACCTTTGGAAATAAAAGAAAAATTAGATTATATTTAATCCCAACCCCACATAAAAACAACCAAAATGAATATTATTAGAATCTTAGATGATATTGGGTTGTAATCTTATCAAAAAATAAAATTTAGACATGTTAGGAATTTATTTTAAACATTATCAACTTGATTTATCCTTATTTATCAATTTAATTTTATTTGTGGTAATAATATTCAAAATTTTAAATTATTATAATTAATTACATATGACTTGTGAATTTTCCATAATTTGAGAATTTATGACATTTTAGACCATATAAATTTTAATTTATAATTTTTAAATATTTTTGTGATTTTTAAGCAATTTTATAATATGTTATTTTTATAAAATAACAATAGTGTCAATTTTGACATTATTCATTTATTTGAATTTAAATAAAATATATATTGAAGATATGTTCGAAATAAAAGCTTTAATATATTAATAAGATGTCATATGTATCTAGAAAATTAGTGTAGAACATTAAATAGTTCATATAATATTTATTTTAATATTTTTCAAACCATTTATTTGATATTTTAATTAATTAAATAATTTCAACATCGCTATTTTGTCATAATTAATGATAATTATTTAATCCTTAAAAATTATAAATAAATTCCTATGATGTAGATAATTGTATTAGCTTTCTGTATAACATTCATGTTTGATGTTTCCTTAATTTATCACCAAATTAAAATTATTATACTTATATGATTTAAGAAAGTGACATGTTGTCACATTCTATGGTTTTAATAATAATTAAATTATTTTCATGGAACAAAGTCCATTAAATGAATATAATCCGACCCTTAGGTGATATGGGTCGACTTTTAGTCATAAAATAGGATTTTGGATGGTGTTAGGGTAATTTTATAATCTTATATTTACCCTTAATTACCCGATTTACCTTTAACTATGGTAAATAAAATTTACCGTAGTTACTATTCATAATGCCCAAAAATAAAAAGTAGCCTATTAACATAATTTGGACCCACTGATTCCAAATATGGAGTCCATTTTTTAAAATTAAAAACATATCAGTTGCAGTAATTAATTTAAAATAAATCCCATTGTTAAGAAAACGGGTTTTAAAAGTTAAAACATTGCCAAAGATTGAAATGTTTTTACCTATGAATTCAATGTGAAATTAATGCTAATGACATACATTATATTAAATGGTAAAAATATACTCTATTTATACTTTAAAACCATTAAATATTATAATTTAACCATATAAATTATCTCAATGGAAAAAGTTGTTTTTAATGAAAAATTAACGTATTTTTACTATTCATCAAAAAATGAAAGTTATCAGAAAAATATCAAAAATTTATCCAAAGTAAATTTTTATATCTGGATTTAAAAGAATAATCTTCTCTTTTCCAATTGAACTTATAAACATGTCAAAAACTAGATTTAATGTGGGTTCTCCATCAAAACGCAACAAAACTGCATTTTTTGAAAAATACTTATTTTACCCGAAAAATTTATTTTGTTCTCTTAAAATGTTCTAGAAAATGTTTAAGATGAAAAATAAAATTCAAAATGTAGTTAATACTATTCATAATGTCTAGTTCATAATAATATAACGTTGTTTAGTGAAACCCGGTATTGCGTACTACACACGCTATCGAGGAAGGTCATGATTGCGTGTAATGCAAGCCAAGTCCGTATTATGTGCTGTGAAAGATTCCTTTCGTGTTGCATATAACATAAGACATAAAAAAAATTCTCATAAAATCTCAGGGTGTTACATTCTACCCCCTTAAAATGAATTTCACCCTCGAAATTCGTCACTACATTACAAACAGATGAGGATACATCTCCCTCATCATATCCTCAAGTTCCCATGTAGCTTCTTCTAATTGGTGGTTCCTCCATAAATCTTTCACCAAGTGAGTGGTCTTATTCCATAGGACTTTTTCACTACGATCCAGAATCTCTATCGGCTGTTCTTCATAAGAATAATCTTTCTCCAGTGGTATAACTTCTGAGCTGAGTACATGTGAAGGATCAGGTATGAACTTTCTCAGGAGAGATACATGGAACACATCGTGAACTTGAGAGAGATTCTGTGGAAGCGCTAATCGGTAAGCTACCTTCCCAACACAATCCAATATTTCAAAGGGACCGATATATCTTGGCCTCAAATTTCCCTTCTTTCCAAATCTCACGACCCTCTTCCAGGTAGATATTCGTAAGAACACTTTATCACCCACTTCAAACTCTAAGCCTTTCCTTCGGTTGTCGGCATAACTTTTTTGTCGACTCTGATATGCTCTTATGTGTTTTTGAATATATCTGACCTTTTCTGCCATCTCATCAACATGATTAGGTCCTAATAGCTTTCTTTTCCGATCTTTATCCCAGCAAGTTGGATTCCTGCATTTCTTTCCATAGAGAGCTTCATAAGGAGCCATCTGAATACTGGAGTGAAATCTATTATTATAAGAAGATTCCACCAAAGGTAGGTGTTGATCCCAACCACATTTGAAATCAATAGATCAATCTCTCAACATATCTTCTAGAGTTTGAATTGTCCTCTCAGACTGACCGTCTGTCTGAGGATGATAAGTAGTGCTGAAACTCAACTATGTATCCAGAGTATGCTGAAGACTTCTCCAGAACATTGAGGTAAACCTCAGATCCCAATCAGATATAATGGAAAGTAGTACTCTATGAAATATTACCACTTCCTTTACATATATCCTGGCAAGCTGATCAATAGAAAAATCTTCTCTAATATAAATGAAGTGTTCCGACTTCGTAAGACGATCAACTATAACCCATATAGCATTATTTCCTTTGGATGTTTTAGGATGTCCGGTGACAAATTCCACAGTGATGTTTTCCCATTTCCATTCGGGTATGGGTAATGGTTGTAACATACACTTAGACTTCTGTCTCTCAGCTTTAACGTGCTGACAAACCAAGCATCAAGAGACATATTCAGCAACATCTCTGTTCATGCCATCCCACCAGAAGTACTCTTTAAGGTCCCTATACATCTTCGTGCTTCCAGGATGAATAGAGAATGAACAACTGTGAGCCTAATCCAGCAACTCCTTATTTAATTCAGGGATGGGAGGAACCAAAACCCGATTCCTGAATTTTATTATCCCATCACAATCAAGGTTGAATTCAGGGACATTTCTCACCTTTTTTTGTAACTTGACATCTTTTTTCTTCCCCTCTTTAATCTTTACATGTATAGATGGTTGAACATTCATTTGAGAATGATGCAATTTTCCCCCTTCCATTATAATTCCAAGATCCATCCTTTGTAAATCCATAAATATTGGATCTTTTTTGATCCTCATCATGGATAATATAGCATGGTCTTGTCGACTTAATGTGTCTGCTACCTTGTTTGCTTTCCCAGGGTGGTAATGGATTGAGCAGTCGTAATCCTTAATCATCTCCAACCATCTTATTTAACACATATTAATATCCTTTTGTGTGAAAATATACTTTAATCTTTTATGGTTAGTATAAATATCACACCTTTCACCATAAAGTTAATTCCTCCAAATCATTAATGAAATGATTACCGCATCTAACTCCGAATCATGAGTTGGGTAATTTTTCTCATGGATTTTCAATTGTCGTGAGGCATAAGCTATCACCATATCATTTGGAATGAGAACACATCCCAGTCCCTTCTTGGATGCATCACTGTAGATCACATACCTTTCTACAATACAAGGAAGTGTGAGTAGAGGTGAACCGGATAACCTTCTTTTTGAATCCTTGAAATTCTCTTCACATTCGTCCGTCCACACGAACATAACTCCTTTTTGAGTCAACCTGGTGAGTGGATTAGATAATCGTGAAAAATCGTTCACAAAATATCAATAATATCAAGCCAAACCAAGAAAACTTGAGATTTCAGTTACTGTTGTTGGTCTCGTCCATCTTTCAATAACCTCTGTTTTTGCTGGATCCACAGATATCCCCTCTATTGAGATTATGTGACCCAAAAATGAATCTTTTTGAAGCCAAAATTCACACTTGGTAAATTTGGCATAAAACTTATCCTTTCTCTGGGTCTTCAATATAATTCTCAAGTGATATTAATGTTCTTCCTTGCTCTATGAATAAACAAGAATATCGTCTATAAAGACTACCACAAACTGATCAAGATAGTCTCTAAAGACTCTATTCATCAGATCCATGAAGATAGAAGAGGCATTAGTAAGACCAAATGGCATCACTATATATTCATAGTGTCCATACCTTATACAGAAAGCTGTCTTTGGTATATCCTCCATTTTGACCATTAATTGATGATACCCCAAACGAAGATCAATCTTCGAAAAGTATTGAGCTCTTCATAGTTGGTCAAATAAGTCATAAATTCACGGGAGATGAGATTTGTTCATGATAGTGATCGTGATAAGTTCTCGAAAATCAATGTAGAGTCTCATTGATCCATCTTTCTTATTAATAAACAGAACAGGTTCTCCCCAAGGTGATGCACTAGGGAGTATGAATCCTTTATCAAGATTCTATTGGAGTTACTTCTTCAATTCCTGCCACTCAATTGGAGCCATTCTATAAGGTGTCTTTGAAATAGGCAAAGCACTCGGTATGAGTTCTATTGAAAACTCAACTTCACGATTTGGTGGAAGACCCGAAAATTACTCTAGAAAGACATCATAAAACTCACGTACAATGGGAATATTCTAAATCGTGAGTTTCTCTCCAACCATTTGAGATAAATAACCTTCATTTAGTGGAATCAAGACCCATAAGATAGAAGGAACTTCCACTGGAACGTTATGTTCATCCTTGCATCGATAGACGATCATAGATTGATCTGGAATATGAAATTTGACTTCTCTTATTTGGAAATTGATATGAGCTCCATATAAAGAAAACCAATCCATGCCAAGAATCACATCAAATTCCACTATTGGAAGGATCACAAGATTTACAAGAAGCACTTTCCCACAAACTTCAATCAGGGAAGAATTATAAACTTTTGATGCGACTGTTGTGCCATTAGGGGTTTTCACACCTAACTCAACATCTTGTTATTGAGGTAATATGGTGATAATCTTAGAAAATTCTTCAGAAATAAATGAGTGGGTGGATCCAGAATCAAATAAAACATTTGCTTCTTTAGAGTGGATTATAAGTGTACCTTTCACCACATCGTAATCATACTCCACATCGCTGATAGAAATTGCATGTGGCATTCCCTTTGACTTTAACCTTAAGTGTTTTTTGACGTCGACCATCATCATCAACCCTTGGATTTGGGAAGTAATTGGCATAATGCCCCATCTCCTTGCACTTCAAACATTGAAGTGTAGTATGTTCATTCTGTGTATCCCTTCCTTTGTTTTCATCATTAGACATCTTATTCCCATCATTGAGGCATTCAAATCCCCGATGACCTTCCTTTCCACATTTGAAACATTTACTTGTCATTTTAAGACAACTCCCTCCATGTTTCTTTCCACACATTGTGCATAAGGGAAAACTCATCTTCTTTTCAGTGTGCTCTTTAGATTTTCCTTTGAATTCCATTTTACACTTCTTATCAAACCCATATGACTGATGGGTTACTCTAATCTCCATCTCAACTTTGAGAGCACATCGAACGATTTACTCATAGCTATTGAAGTCCCTTATGGCTAAGGCCTTTCGAAGACTTGTTTTTAAGACACTAAAGAATCGATCGATCTTACTCTCAGGTTGGATAATAATACTGGAAGTGTGGCTTGAAAGTCTTGTAAAATTTTCTTCATAGGTACCAACAGATTCATCATCCTTTTGCTTCAGTTCAAGAAAATATTTCTCCAACTTTGTTTGGAGAAAACGAGGGAAGTACTTATTGAAAAATAAGTTCTTGAACTCGTCCCATTCCATGGACTCAATTTCATCCCTTTGCCTCGTATTCTTAATAAGATTCCACCATTGATCAGCATCTACTTCCAAACGATACACTACTAGGATGACATTATCATGTTCAGAACATTGAAGAACTGAAAATATCTTTTTAGTAGTACAAATCCATTGTTCAGCAACTAATGGATCAGTAGACCCGCTGAAAGAAGGTAGACGCTACCTCACGGAGGATTCAACAGAATTTTTCTCCTTCCTTTGCTCGTTTTGAAGTCCTGCATGATTCATAGCTTGAGAAAGTTGTGTGGGAATGGCTACAAGATTTTTCATTCCAGCTCCCATAACATTTGGTTTCTCAGGGGACAATCATTGCATTTCCCGTCGCATTCCTCATTAACATGGTTACTTCGAGTTCCAGCCATTGACTAAAACCAAGAAGAATAGTGTGAGAAAAAATAATTATAATAGGAAAAACACATAAGAAAGAATAAAATTCCACACGTAAGGTCTTATCCTAGGTTATTCATGGTCATTTCTAAAACACTAAGATTGTGTTCTATGCTTATACTTTTCCTTATGGTTCTTACTAAGGATTTCACATCCTAGTTTCCAATGGTTGACTATACCTTTCCTCTGATACCAACTATAACGACCCTTACTTTACATACATTGTTATTACTTAAAAATTGAAGCATACTTATTACAAAATATAACAAAACCATGAAAGGACCGTATAGGTATAGTGTCTTTAGAAACTGGGAACCATAAACAACTGGTTCATAAAGCGTCTACACTGTCTCCCATTAATTTCATCATATCTATAGTCCTTTTTGGCATATCTTACTTAATAACCTTCTTCCTCGCCTAGGGAAAGAAAACATACAAAAGGGTGAGCTCAAATGCTCAATAAGGGTAAACAAAATTAATATCAATCACATCATATTCATAAGAACATAACATTTTGGGAATCTTAACCTGCAAAAGAGAGCATAATTTCATAAAATGGGATAAATCATAGTAGTGAAATGAAATCCCAATAATCATAACATAAAACATGAAACGTTTTTTCATACACACATAATCATAGAGAATCATTTATTATTAGTCAAGACTCATTCCCAAGACTATCTTAGTGGACAAAGTCAATTTCTGAACCGAGTTCACTCCTCATTTCAGTTCTGTTTCACTGAACCGGTTTAACATGCAATTCCAGCCATGTCTATCTCATTAGATATAAAATCTTTACCCAATGCGTTGGCGGGAGATATAGGTCCCACCCTTCTCATAATGATACCATTCTTATATGTGCCACAAAATCATAAATCATACATCATTGCATAACCCATGTAATAAAAATGGGATTCTTAAACAACATGACATCATAAAAGAATTCATATAAGATAAAAGAATTCATAAAAATAATTCCATCACAACATAATCAAATCAATTTAACAATATGGATAGAAAAAAACCCTATATTATCTTAGATGGAAAATAATTTTTATAAAACACTTGAACTCCATTATTGAGGAAAATATCCTTTCTACTTCAAAAACATTTTCCCTTCTTAACATGTCATACAATTTTAAACTAAAAGAAGTTGATTAAAAATAATCGTGAAAACTTGTACCAGAATATTCTTGTAAATAATGTTTTAAAAATCCATTCATGCCGTATAAGTTAAAAACACATTCTTCTCATACTTTTGTCGGAATAGTCAAAAAGTACCTCGTACGAAAAATGACAAAAGATTCTGTTCATATATTTTACTAAAAACTCAACGAAGGGTAAAATTGGATTTAAAAAATTTTAAGTGGATAGAAATAATATTACATATTGATGAAACATGGATGTGGATGATAAAATTCACCCCAACAAATTCCGAAGTATAAACAATCTCAGATAAAAATGAGATTGTGATATTTTCCCTTACCTTAGGTCTGATTTGCTTCGTAAGTGTCCAAACCTCCTGTATAATGATTTAAATAATGTTATTGACTTATTCCAGAATGATACATATTTTTATGATATCATATATGGTCATATTCTTACCTTCTTATTAGTAATATTTCATTACTACTTGTTACTCAGGTGTTTTTTACTTTTTGTTCATATGCGTGTTTTGTCGAATAAATTCTCATTATTCTCATTAGGTTATAGATACTTCATTTCCAGAATGATATTAGTGTAATATATATCATATTAATTCATTCAATTCATTTATATAGTCATTATGCAATGAAGATCATGTAGAACGAATCACATCACATCGTGGAGACGGTATTCCGTACGTATGCACGAGCGATGATATCATTCCCATGATCATGGAATTGTATTGAAGTGTATGTATACTATTTAAGAATCAATAACACTTTAAAATAATCATATAAATTCATTACTTTCACCCTTATACCCATCCAAGTAAGGTGCTGGTGGAAAATAGATTACACCACGGCGTGGAGACGGTATTCCGTACGTATTGACGCGCGGTGATTTCGTTTTCTATAGGATGGATAAGAGGTGAAATGGGGTTGTTTCATATTTATAATAACATATCAGTATATTAGTGATAATGATGTTACTTCCTCATAGTGAAACAACTAAAGAAGAGGGAGTAAAATAAGAATGGAACTTGAAGAAAACGGTAGAAGGTATTACCTCTTTTTCAAAGTGTCTCCTTTAATCTTTCTATTAAGGCACTAGAGTCGGTATTTTGATAAGAACAGTACCTCTAGTAGGTTTATAAGAAAGTGGGGAAGTAAAATGGGAAGGGTTTGGCCGAGCTTGAAGGCTCAAATTTGTGTTAGGAAGAGAGGGAGGAGGTGCCCTTTTATAAGGGAGGAGAGGGGCGCCTTTGGAAATATAAGAAATATTAGTTTATATTAAATCCCAACCCCACATAAAAACTTCCAAAATGACTCTTATCCAAAGATTAGATGATATAGGTTTGTAATTTCATAAAACAATAAAATTTAGACATGTTAGTAAGTTATATTAAACATTATCAACTTGATTTATCCTTATTTATCAATTTAATTTTATTTGTGGTAATAATATTCTAAATTTTAAATTATTATAAATAATTACAAATGTGTTGTGAATTTTCCATAATTTGATAATTTATCACAATTTAGACCATATAAATTTTAATTTATAATTTTTAAATATTTTTGTGATTTTTAAGCAATTTTATAATATGTAATTTTTATAAAATAACAATAGTGTCAATTTTGACATTATTAATTTATTTGAATTTAAATAAAATATATACTGAAGATATGTTCTAAATAAAATCTTTAATATATTAATAAGATGTCATATGTATCTAGAAAATTAGTGTATAATATTAAATAGTTCATATAATATTTATTTTAATATTTTTAAAAACATTTATTTGATATTTTAATTAATAAAATAATTTCAACATCATTATTGTGTCATAATTAATGTTAATTATTTAATCTCTAAAAATTCTAAATAAATTCCTATGATGTAGATAATTGTATTAGATTTATTGATACTATTCATGTTAGAATATTCATATAGATTATCACCAAATTAAAATTATTATACTTATAAGATTTAAGAAAGTGACATGTTGTCACATTCTTTGGTTTTAATAATAATTAAATTATATTCCTGGAAAAAAGTCCATTAAATGAATATAATCAGACCATTAGGTTATATGTGTCGACTTTTAGTCTTCCAATAGGATTTTGGAATGTGTTATGGTAATTTTATATTCTTATATTTACCCTTAAGTACCCGATGTACCTTTAACTATGGTAAATAAAATTTATCGTAGTTACTATTCATAATGCCCAAAAATAAAAAGTAGCCTATTAACATAATTTGGAACCACTGATTCCAAATTTGGAGTCCATTTTTTAAAATTAAAAACATATCAGTTGCAGTAATTAATTTAAAATATATCCCGTTGTTAATAAAACGGGTTTTAAAAGTTAAAACATTGTCAAAGATTGAAATGTTTTTACCTATGAATTCAATGTGAAATTCATTCAAATGACATAAATTATATTAAATGGTAAAAATATCGTATATTTATAAATTAAAACAATTCAATATTATAATTTAACCATATAAATTATCTCAATGGAAAAAGTTGTTTTTAATTAAAAGTTAGCATATTTTTACTATTCATCAAAATATGAAAGTTATCTAGAAAAATATCAAAAATTTAGCCAAAGTAAATTTTTATATCTTGATTTAAACGAATAATTTTATCTTTTCATATTGAACTTATAAACGTGTCAAAAAATAGATTTAATATTGGTGTGCCATCAAAAGGGGGAAAAACTGTAATTTTTTAAAAATACTTATTTTACCCGAAACATTTATTTTGTTCTCTTACCATGTTCTAGAAAATGTGGAAGATGAATAATATAATTCAAAATGTAGTTAATACTATTCATAACGGCTAGTTCATAATAATATATCGTTGTTTAGTGAAACCCGGTATTGCGTACTACACACGCTATCGAGGAAGGTCATGATTGCGTGTAATGAAAGCCAAGTCCGTATTGTGTGCTGTGAAAGATTCCTTTGGTGTTTCAAATAACATAAGACATAAAAAAATTTCTCATAAAATCTCAGGGTGTTACATTATGATACCATTAAAATCTATTCATTATGTACAAGTTAAAAAACATTTTCCTCGTACATTTTCCAGAAAACACAAAAATTACCTCGTATGGAAAACAAAATAAATATTCCTTACATACCATGTAGTGAAATTAAAAAATTGGTAAAATAAATTTAAACATACATGAAAAAATTTAGAAAACATGGACAAGGATGATAAATATAACACTATTAAATACTTACGAATAAACAGTCTCGGTTAAGAACATGATCAGAATAATTATCCATTACATTATGTCACATTTCATTCGTATATTTCCGAGACACCTGTATAGTGAGTTTATAAATATTATTAACTTGTAACATAACCATAATAATATTTTTGATATCATATATGATTGACTTACGACTTTATATTACCCGTGCAGTTGACAATTCCACGTTGAAGAAGTGGTTTAGGTAAAATCTTATCATTTATCATATGTGTTTGAACTTGTTGTTCTCAAATCCTGATATACCTACTTCCAAGATGTAAAAAATGATTTATATATCATATATATTCAGGATATATATTTAGATTATAGATAGTTAAATGAAATTAAACACACCGTTCATGGAGATGGTAGACCATACGTACACATGAACGATGTTTTCATTTCCTAATTGAATTGAATAGAAGTAGAGTAAATATATATATATATATATATATATATATATATATATATCCAGTATCATTTTTATGTTATAAATTTTATCATTATCTATTATATATTTACATTATAATCATTCCGGAATTGTTATCATGGAGAATGAATCGCATCGCATTGTGGAGACAGTAATCTATACGTACGCACGAGCGACAATATCATTCCCATAAATATTTAATGTTATTTGGGAGGATTACATAAAATCTAAAAATTATTATCATGTTAAAATAATCATATATAGTTTATAATTCCACCATTATACCCATCCATGTAAGGTGGGGGTGTAAAAATAGATTACACCACCGCGTGGAGACAGTTTTCTATACGTACACACATGCAGGGATTTTGATTTCCATAGGATGGATAGAAGGTGAAATAGGGTTGGTTAATATTTATAATAACATATCAGTATATTAGTGATACTGATGTTATTACTTTATTATGAAACAAAAAAATAAGAGAATGTAGTAGAAGAAATGAATTTGAATGAATCAGTAATGGATATTCCCTCTTCTTTGATGCGCCTCTTCTAAACCAACTCTTAGGGAACTAAATATTTCATGCAAGAAGACCAGGACACCTATTATGATGATAGGGAAGTGGAAAGAAAAATTGGAAGGGTTTTTTCGATCTTTAAGGCTCAAAGTGGTGTGAGGAAGAGAGGGAGGAGGTTCCCTTTTATAAGAGAAGAGAGGATCACTTTTGGAATCCTCCAAAATATTAATTTATAATATACTCAATGCCCACATAAAAACCTACCAAATGACACAAATATTAATATTATATGATATAGGGTTTAAATATCATCATCCAAAAAAGAATTATACATGTTGGTAGTTTATTTTAAACCATATCAACTTGATTTATCCTTATATAATTAATTTTATTTTATTGGTGGTAATAATATTATAGATGTTAAATTGTTGCAAATAATTACTTATTTGTTGTCAATTGTATATAATTGGATACTTGAGGAAATTTTAGACAATAAAAATTTCATTTAAATATTTTTGAATATTTTCATGATTTTTAAAAAAAATTTATAATATGTTGTTTTGAAAAAATAACAATAGTTTCAATTTTGACACTATTCATTTCTATGAATTCAAATAAAATCCACACAAAATATATTTTCGAAAAAAACTAATTAATAGATTTAAAAAAACTCCTATTTATCTAAAAAATTCATGGATCACATAAAATTGTTCATATATTATTTATTTTAATATTTCTAAAACCATTTATTTGGTATTTCTCTTAATAAAATAATTATTACAACATTATAGTATAATTATTTAATATATTCAAATTTTTTTATTAAAATTTAAAATAAAATCCAATGATGAAGATAATTATAATAACGTTCATAATAATATTTTTACTTGAATTTAACTTCTTAAAATCACAACATTTAAATTGAAATATTTATTAAATTATGAAGGGGACATCATTGACATCATTTAATATAAAATTATATAAATGTACTAATCTGTTTTTTAAGTATTAAAATGGTTCAAAAATAGTCCATTTGATGGTTAGTGTATCTATATACTCGAAAAATATGGTTTGGCCAAGTTTATGGTCCTTTTTATTGGGATAATTATTTTAATAATAACAATATTATTGATTTTTCACTAAATAAATAATTTCTACATCATTAATGTATAAGATATAATGGTGATTAAATATTTCTAAAAAATTACAAATAAATTACAATGATAAATAAAATAATTTTATCTATCAAATGAGTACTTATAAATGAATTTAAATTATGTATAACCTTATATTAAAAATAATCTTGTTATTAAAGTTTGAGTGAGACAAATTTCACTTTCCTTTAAATAAAATAAATAAAAGGTCTTAATCAAATACAATTGGGTTCCATTAGATTACATTTCTACCAAAGTATAATTTATGGGAAAATATAATCATCCAATTATATTAAGACATGTGTTATGGAAATTTTATAATATTATATTTAACCTTAATTACCCGATATACCTTTAACTATGGTAAATAAAATTTATTGTAGTTACTATTCATAATGCCTAAAAATAAAAAGTAGCATATTTACATAATTTGGACCAAATTATTCAAATATGGAATCCATTTTTACAAATTCAAAACATAGAAATTACAGTATTTAATTTAAAATTAATCTCGTTGTCGAAAAAACTGGTTTTTGTTTAAAACATTACAGAAGATTGAAATGATTTATCCTTTGAATTCAATGTAAAATTAATGATAATTAAATAAATTATATTAAATTGTAAAAATATATTTTGTTTATACTTTAAAACAGTTCAATATTTTAATTTAACCATTTCAATTACCTTAATGGAAAAAGATGTTTTTATTTACGATTTTGTGCATTTTTACTATTCATCAAAATCAAAAACTTATCAGAAAAATATCAAAATTTTATATAAAGTAAATTTTTAAATAATAATTCCAATAATTAAATTTATATTGTCAAATGGAAAATATAATCATGTCAAAAAATATATTTAATGTTGGTGCGCCATCAAATGGTGGCAAAACTGCATTTTTTGAAATATACTTATTTTAACCGGAAATTTAATTTTGTTCTCATACCATGTTCTATAAAATGTTTAATATGAATTATAATGTCATAAAATTCAAAAAAATTTTACTAATATTCATAAAGTCTAGTTAAATATAATATTATAACAATATATCATTGTTTAGTGAAACTCAGTCTTGCATACAAGACATGCTATTGAGGAAGGTTACTCTGGCATGATAAACAAGCCAAGAATAGAGTTTGCATATAATACAAGATAATATAGTGTTTCATAAAGCACAAGCTAATTTTTGTTTTGTTTAAAACATAAGACATCAATGAAATTAAAATAAATTTTTTCATAAAATCTCGGGGTGTTACATTCTACCCCCCTTCAAATGAATTTCTCCCTCTAAATTCGTCAGGGTTATAAATGGTTTACTACTTGAAAGTTTCATTAATATAAACCCACATAGTAAAATGAAACACCAAAACATATCTTTAAAAACTAATGTATGAAACGTAACAGTTACCCAAATTAAATAATCATTGGGTTTCCACATACGAGAACATAGGTGAAAATATTGATATGGAAGATAAATCTAACCATCAAGTTCTAATGGAGAGTGGTAGGGAACATGGCTATGAAAAATCCAACAATCGGAAATCCATAAATTTTTGATGATCTAAGTTACCATCTAATTCATCAAATATAAGTGAAAAAGGAAAACATTTTTGATTTTCAAGATCATTTCCCTAATTTTGATGACTGTTTTAATTAAAATAAATAATTACAGGATTTTGGTACAATCTCAATTTTGTTCGTGCCACGAACAATTTCCACTTCATCTCTTAAAGAAATGATTTGGAATTTCACTTCTGTGAAGTTTTACCAGATCATGCGATATAATGATAGGTCATTCCATATGTATCAAACATAATGTTAGCAATATTTATATACATAAGTCCATCTATGGTGAGATTAATCTTATATGGTACCAATAATGGACTTATACTTCATCTATCATACAAAATAAAAAATTAAAACTAATTTCTACAGACTATGGATTTCTTATAGGCCAATGGTAGGCAGTAAAGGATTGTCGCACTTCGGTTGTGGGTTTGATTCCCGCAACCTTGTCTGACGCGACATGTTTTCACACATCCTATGGGTTGTCCTTTTTATAAAACAATACAATTATAAATTTCAAAAAATAATATCAAAAAAACTGTTCTAGCATTAAACAATATAATCTTATGTCCAACTTAATCCATTCCAATATTTAGGTTAATCCAAAATACTTCTATCGAATCTCATAGTATAATGAAAAATATTACTAGAGAGGTCATCTACCAAGCATGTAAATTCCATCATTTATCCACCATATATCATAAAATATATCTTTTTGGTCACATTCCATACATGTGAATACCATAATTATGTATTCTCTTGAAATAGGAATAACTATATAATCATTGTGAAAACTTGAATGCTATCAAAAGTTAAATATTTCCACAAACCAAAATCCCAAAAATTTCTATATTCTCAATCCATTATATCACATTGTCCTTATATCAGTCATGAGCTACTTAATACAATCAATCATCTCATTATCTCCTTATCCCTTCATTTTGTGCATATCATCTTCTTTCCAAAAATATCTGAATAATTTTTCATGGTTAGCAGTACCATTCAACATTTACTTTTAAATAATTTAGGAAAAACAAGAGTGTAACAATCCTTAGATGTTTCATTATTTCATAGTACCTTTAAATTACCTAAAAAACATAACTCTTGATAACCATTCAATCATTCCACTACATTCTTATAAAATTGACTGAGCTTCGTCATTTTATTCCTCAATACTTCTTTCATTTCATGCATAATTTTTAGTCTCTTCATCATCATCAAAATAAATACTATTCATACAACCATGCTTATTATTTTCATGAGATTTTCCATTAGGGCATTGGTTTGAATAATTCTTGTACACTACACATTCAAAATATTTAACTGTTGTTGATGTCTAAGCAATACCATTACCCAGGTCCATTATTTTAACTGAACCGTTTCCTTTTCTTTTCCACACCCAAAACATCTTCTAGTCACATTGAAACACTCTCCTTTATGCCTCTTCCCACATGATTTACATGGGGAAAAGTGAACATTCTTTCATCTATGATCATTTTGAAACACTGTATTTCTCATATTATCTGAGTCAGGAACCTTACCAAATTTGAAATTATTGATAATATTATGAGACTTCTAATTAGGCATAATAATTATGTTCGGACATCCAAATCTCGTTTCATTTGGTTACTCATGATGAATATAATTCCATTGTCCATCATATCCTCCATTATCATGAATCTTCCTATTTCAATCCATTTTCTAAAACCCAAAATGAATAGTGTGAGAGGAAAAAATCATACTAGGAAAATAACATAATAAATGGGGAGTACCTTCAATATCTAACATCTTAGGATTAATTCTATGGTTGTTACCATAATTCTAGGAATATAACCTATACTTATAATTAACCTTAGGGACATCTATAGAGATACCGTTGAAATATCTCTAGGGATCTATCTAATGTTTTCGTATCCTAGTTTCCAATGGTTAACTAAACCTTTCCACTTTTACCAACTATAGAGTCCCAAAGCATGAAGTACAATGGCATGAAATTACTTTTGCGGGATACTTAATACATAAAAAAACTCCCAAGGACCGTATTAGTTTACTATCTTTGGAAACATAGAACATAATTTTATAATCATGGTGAAGGATCTTCAACATCTCCCTTAAAGATCATCCCATTTTTTTCTTATCTAAAACATTTAATTAAATCCTGGGGAAAAGAAAACATATAAAGGATGAGCTCAAATTCTTAGTACGGTTAAACGTGGAGAAAATAAAACAAATCATATACATTTTAAATTAAAAAAACATGAACATAATGTTTAAACATCAAAATTGTGAGTTGTGAAATAAATCTTGGTAGTATGTAAGGAATAGATCATAAAAGAACATTAATCATGATAATATAGCATGGGAATAAAACATGTAATTTTGGAATCCATTAAGCACATGATATGATTTCCAAAATGGCCAAGGAAATGCCGCCAAGACCATCATAGTGGACAAATTCCATTACTGAACTGGGTTTACATGCCATTCCATCACTGTATTACTGAACCAGATTCACTTTCAACTCCATCCATGTCTATCTCATGAGATATTAATAATTACACAATTAATTGGAGGGAGATATAGGTCCCACCCATGTTAAAATGAAATCATTCTTTCAGGTTCCAGAAAATAAATATAAATCATTCATCCTAACCAATAGAATAATATGGGTTTCATAAACATCATACCATTATAAGATAATCCATATAAAACAAATAAATATAATTTCTTCATAATATAAATAAATACATTTAAATAATAGAGGCATTGTACTTGAAACATAAAAATACTAAATAATGCCATCTTAGATGAAAAAATAGTTTTGATAAAACACATGAAGTGAATTCTTGAAGAAAATACCCTTTATTCTTCAAAATCGTTTTCATTTCACAAAATGAAATTAAATTTTAAAGAAATGAATTTTTGTTTAAAATAATCATGAAATCTTGCTTATGATGCTTCATAGAAATAAGGCGTTATGATACCCTAAAAATCCATTCATGTCATATAATATTAAAAAACATTCTCCTCTTACTTTTTCTGAAAAATTTAAAAAGTGCATTGTATGGTTAAAAAAATAATGTTTCCATACAAACAATGTAGTGAATGTCAAAAATTTATAGAAATGAGTTGAAACATAGTTTAATTTTTTTAGAAAACATGGACATGGATGATAAATAAAACCCCAGTAATTGCTTATGAATAAACAATCTCGGTTAAGAACGAGATTGGAATAATTATCCCTTTCATTATGTCAAATTTCTTCTGTATCATTCTGATACTCCTGTATAGTGGGTTTAAAATATTATTAACTTGTAACAAAATCATAATAATATTTTAGATATCATATATGATTCACTTACGACTTTATATTACCTGTGGATTTGACAATTCTACGTTAAAGTAGTGGTTTGGGTAAAATCGTATCATTTATCGAATGAGTTTGGACTTTTTTTTTCTTATATCATGATATAATTACTTTAAGGTTGTAAAATATGATTTATATATCATATATATTCAGGATATATATGTATAAAATAGATAGATAAATGAAATGAAATACACCATTTATGGAGACGGTAGACCGTATATATGCATGAACGATGTTTTCATTTCATTCTTGAAATGAATGGAAGTAAGTAGAGTACATGTATATATATATATATATCCAGTAGAATTATTATGTAATTAATTTTATCATTATTATATATATATATATATTATAATCATTCAGGAATGGTTAACAAGGAGAATAGATCTCATCGGGTCGTGGAGACGATAATCCGTACGTACTCAAGAGCGAAGATATCGATCCTATAACTGTTTAATGGTATTGTAGTGGATTATATAATATCTCCAAATTAGTAGCATGTTTTAATAATCATATATAGTTATTATTTCCACCATTATACCCATCCATTAAAAGTGGTGGTGGAAAAACAGATTACACCACTTTGTGGAGACGGTATTCCGTATGTACGCACGCACTGTGATTTCATTTTCCATAGGACGAATAGATGGTGAACTCGGGTTGGATAATTTTTATAATAAAATATCAGTATTTGAGTGATACTGATGTTATTATATTATTATTCAACCAAAAAATAAGAGTAATTAGAAGAAAAAATGAATCTGAAAGAATCGGTAAAGGATATTACCTCTTCTTTGACGCGCCTCTTCTTAACCACCTCTTAGGGCACTAATGTTGGTATTTTAAAAAGACCACGACCTATAGTATGTTTCTAGGGAAGTGTATAGGTGAAATTGTCAGGTTTTGGCCATGCATGAAGGCTCAAAATGTTTTGAGGATGAGAGGGAGGAGGTTCCCATTTATTAGAGAAGAGAGGGGCACTTTTGGAAACCTCTAAAATATTAATTTATTATAAACTCAAAACCCACATAAAAATCTCAAAAAATGACTAAAATTAGAATAATATATGATATATGGTTTTATCTCATCAACCGATAATATTTAGACGTGTTGGAAATTTATTTTATACATTATCAACTTGATTTATCGTTATTTATTCTATTTAATTTTATTTGTGGAAATAATATTATAAATTTTAAATTGTTATAAAGAATTACTTTTTTGTTGTGAATTTTCTATAATTGGATACTTAATAACATTATAGACCATGTTAATTTCATTTTCTAATTTTTAATTATTTTTGTGATTTTTGAACAATTTTATAATATGTTATTTTTATAAAATACCAATAGTGTCAATTTTGAAACTATTCAATTATTTGAATTTAAATAAAATAAACACAAAATATATTTCCAAAAAAATTATTAAATAGATTTATAACAGCTCATATTCATTTAAAAAATACATGGAGCACACTATTTTTTCCATATATTATTTATTTTAATATTTTTGAAACCATTTATTTGGTATTTCTTTTAATAAAATTATTACTAAAAAATTTCGTATAATTAGTTAATATAATTATTTTTTTGCATAAAAAGTTTAAATAAAATCATATGATTAAGATTTATATTATAACATTCATAATAATATTTTAACATGAATTTATCATCTTAAAATCACAACATTAAAATTGTTATATTTATTAAATTTTTAAGGTGACATCTTTGACGCCATTTAAAATAAAATAATATAAATGACCTAATCAGTTTTGTAAGGCTCAAAATGGTCCACAAATATACCCTTGGATTATTATGGTATATATATACTTCACCAATATGTTTTGGTCATGTTTCTGGTCATTTCGATAGGTATCATTATTTTAATAAAAAACAATATTATTGCTTTTTCACTAAAAAAATAATTCTACATCACTAATGAATAATCTATTAAGGTAAATAAATATTTATTAAAAATTAAAAATAAATTATCATGATAACGAAAAACATTATAGATTTAAAATGAGTATTTATAATCATATTTATATTCTGTATAACATTATATTAAAAATAATCTAATTATTAATGTTTGAGTAACTCATATTTCACTTTCAATTAAATAAAATAAATAAAAGGTTTTAATAAAATAAAATTGGGATCCATTAGATTCCAATTCGACCCAAATATGATTTAGGAAAAAATATAATCATCCAATTATATTAGGACAAGTGTTAGTGTAATTTTATAATATTTTAGTGTCCCATAATTTCCCGATTTACCTTTAACAATGGTAAATAAAATTTATTGTAGTTACTATTCATAATGCATAAAAATAAAAATTAGCTTATTGAAATAATTTGGACCTACTGATTACAAACATTGAATCAATTTTTCTAAATTTAAAACATAGAAGTGGGAGTATTTAATTTAAAATTAATCTCATTATCGAAAAAACCGGTTTATGTTTAAAACATTGCAAAAGATTTAAATGATTTAACACATGAATTTAATGTAAAATTAATGTTAATGAAATAAATTATATTAAATGGTAAGAATATATTCTATTTTTACATTAAAAACATTCAATATTATAATTTAACCTTATAAATTATCTTGATGAAAAAAGTTGTTTTTATTTAAAATGTAGTGTATTATTAATATTCATCAAATTAAGAAACTTATCGGAAAAAATCAATATTTTATTTAAAATAAATTTTAATATCATGATTCCAAAAAAAATTGTTTTCAAATTGAAATTATAATCAACTCAAAAACTAGATTTAATGTGGGTGCGCCATCAAAAGGCGGAAAAACTGCATTTTTTTAAAAATACTTATTTTAGGTGAAAATTTATTTAGTTCTTTTACCATGTTCTATAAAATGTGTAAGATGAATTATAATGTCATAATATTCAAAGTGTAGTTACTAATATTCATAAATTCTAGTTCATAATAATATTATAACAATATATCATTGTTTAGTGAAACTCAGTGTAGCGTAGAACACACACTATTGAGGAAGGTTGATCTTGCGTGGAACACAAGCCATGAATAGCGTTTACACATAATACAAGATAATATGGTGTTGCGTATAGCACAAGATAGTTTTTGTGTAGTAAAAAACACAATACATCAATGAAATTAAAAAAATATTTTTCCTAAAATCTCAGGATGTTATAGTGGTATCCATGAAAATAGATCAGCCAGATCAACCAAAAATTCACACGTTAGTAGTGGAGCATTTCACGAGGAAACATCCCCGATCATTAAGATGATCATCTGACCTTTTTCAAGTATAAGGGTGG
Organism: Viscum album; assembly: GCA_963277665.1. Taxonomy (NCBI): domain Eukaryota; kingdom Viridiplantae; phylum Streptophyta; class Magnoliopsida; order Santalales; family Viscaceae; genus Viscum; species Viscum album. Next base: position 555,762,080 of record OY728160.1, on the reverse strand, counting down.
ATTAAATCACTGAAAAACATTTTGATGTCATGAATTGTTCAGAACATCGAAAGGATAATATTTTTGTTTACAATTTTGATGGTGATGATGACCAGTGGTGGTAGATGGTGAAAAATATCCGGGATAGTGAGGATATTGATGATTTTAATGGGATAAATTCAAAGTTTTTTTTCTTGAGATATATTTTCCTAAATTGGTTCATATTTGGATGGACAAACAATTCTTGTAATTGTGGTAGGAGGATGACTCAATGGATGCTTATGATGAAAAATTCACTCTACTAGCAAGGTATGCTCCAAATTTTATATTAGATCATGATTGTAAAATAAACTATTTTTACTGAAGAATAATGCCAATGTATCAAAGGGATTTAGCTTCTCGTGAGTTCAAATGTTTTGACAAACTTTTTCATTTTGCGAAGAAGGTCGAAATGGATTTTTCTAAGGATCTGTTGTTCATTGAAAAAACAACATAATAAGAGGTAGAGGTGTAAGACAAAAGGGGAGAACTCTTCATAAAGCATGATGGAAGGAAGCTTAAGTTTACAATTTCTGAAAATTGTGGTAAAAAGAATGTTGGGGAATTTTTTTTAATTTTGGTAAGTGCTATTGATGTGGAATAATAGGACATCAGTCTCATAATTTCATAGAAAAAGATCAAGGTAATGTTAAGTCAAAATCTTATTTACATATAGCAAATTTTTTTAAGTTCAATGAAATGGGTCATTATGCAAATGAGTGTCCAACAATGAATTCAACATAGGGAAAGTATCAAGATTACAAGCATAAAGGGGAGGTGAAATCCTATGAAACAACTTCAGCAGATGTTGGGCCATCAAATGAAGTAGTATTAGGTACATAGATTGTTTGATCATATTATGTAAATGTGTTTTTTGATTCAGGGTCTACAAACTCTTTCATTTTTGAGAAGTTTTCTTGTAAATTGGGAATTCCATCTTAAGTTGTGAATACAATACTTATGGAAAAAACACCAAGATTAAATGTTGAGAAAAAAGGTAAGCAAAAGAACCTTCCTACCCTTGTGTAAGGAAAGAATCTCCCAGAAAAACTTACTGTCTTTCCTCTAGTATATTTTCATGTTATTTTGGGTTTGGATTGGCTTTCTATTTATCAATCTAATATTGAATACAGAGCAACAGAGGTTTCTTTTCTGAATGATTTTTAGTTCTTGTACAATAATTAACACATGATTTTGATAACATATCTAGAAGCATAGAAACTTGTCAAATATGTAAATGAATGTTACATTGCACATATTGTTGAAAACAAAGGAACTGTTTAGATTAATGATGTGATAGTGGTAAATGAGTAACTTGATGTTTTTCCTCTTTAGTATCCTAGTATTATTCCTGACCTAGTTGTTGAATTTACTATTGACCTAGTTCCTAATGCTAATAAAATTTCCAAACCCACTTATCGAATGGATCAACTTGAACTTTTAGAGTTATTGAAGAAATTATATGAGTTATTAGATAAAGGTTTCATTCGACCTAGAACATAACCATGTTGTGATGTTGTCTTGTTTGTTAAAAAAATATGGTTCAACGAGACTTTGAATTAATTATAGAGCATTTTATAACATCACTGTTAAGAAAATGTATATTTTTCCTCATATAAATGATTTGTTTGATCATCTCTAGGGAGCTCAATATTTTTCGAAGATTGAGTTGAGATTGGGGTACCCTCAGTTGAAAGTGAAAGATTCAGAAAATCTGAATAATCTATTTCATACTAGATATTGCCATTATTAATTTTTAGTTATGCCTTTTGGTTTAACCAATGAACCTTCTATATTCATGGATCATATGAATCTAATTTTCCATGATTTCTTGGATAAATTTGTGGTTGTGTTCATTTATGTTATTTTGGTTTATTCCAAAAAATAGTTACATGATAGTAATTTATGGGTTGTCTTGCAAACCGTAAAAGAAAAGAAATTATTTGGGAAATACATCAAATGTGAGTTTTTGTTGCAAAAAATTTCATTCCTTGGATACATTGTTTAAAAAATGGCATAACTATAGATCATTCTAAAACAAAAGTTTTTTTAAAATGGCCCAGACACACAAATATGACTGAGATCCATAGTTTTTTTTGGTTTGGCAGGTTATTCAAGGAGGTTTGCTGAAAATGTATCACTATTATCAAGTCCAATAACTAAGGGAACATGGAAAGGTGTTATGTTCATCTGGAAAAAAGAATTTGATGATATTCTTTAGGAATTGAAAAAAAGATTGGTGAATGCTCTAGTTTTGGCACTACCATCCAGAAATGGGGAGTTTGTTATTTACATTGATGCTTCATTGAAAGGAATTGGTTGTGTCTTAATTCATAATGATCGGGTATTTTCTTATGCTTCATGTCAGTTGAAACCAATGAGTTAAATTAACCTACTCATGATTTAGAATTAGTTTCTGTTGTTTTTAATATTAAAAATTTGGAGGCATCATTTTTATGGAGTAAAATGTGTAATATAAACTGATCATAAAATTTTAAAGAATATATTCACTAAAAAATAATTGAACAAGATACATAGGAGATGGAAGGAATTAATCAAGGATTATGATTTCATGTTCCATTACCATTCGGGAAAAACAAATAATGTTGTCGGTGCTTTGAGTAAAAAATTTAATGATTCATTTACCATGTTGCATTTGAAACAATATCATATGGTTTTTCATTTGATATACATTTGAATAGATGTTTTTGGTGCAGAAAATTTGTTTATTTTGTATCAGGTGTTAGTGATATCATCTCTATTAGATTGAATTATGAAAGCACATAAGGAGGATAGTGAGGTACATAAAAAGGTATGGTTTGTTCAGAAGGAAATGTTGCCTGAATTTAACATTGATAATGATTGTATATTGAGATTTGGAGAGAGATTATGAGTGCCTCATGATTCATAGTTGAAGAATGAGTTGTTATGTGAAACTCATCATTCCCCATTTTCAGTTCGTCCTCGTAGTACTATGATGTACATAGTTCTTCGGGAGTATTACTAGTGGGATGTAATGAAAAAAGAGATATGGATGATATTACCCTAAAGTGTTTGACTTGTCAGTAGGTCAAAGTACTGCAGCAGTTACCAAAATGGATGCTTCAACCTTTACCTGTTCCTGAGTGGAAATGGAAAAATATATCCATGGACATTATTTTCGGATTACTGAAAACATTTCGATGTAATAATTCAATATGTGTTATTGTTGATCGACTGAATAAATCAGATCATTTCCTTCCTATTCGAGATACTTTGTATCTAGATCAACTTTCTATGTTGTATGCTAAATATATAGTCAGGCCACATGGATTACACATACCCATTGTATCTGATCATGATCCAGGGTTTACATCTATCTTTTGGAAAGGAATTCATAATTTGTTGGGTGCCAAATTAAATTTTAGTAAAACTTTTCATCCTCAATCAGATGAGAAATGAGAATGAATAATTCAGACCCTCAAGGAAATGTTACGTGCTTGTTCACTGGATTTCCCAGTAAGATGGGACAAACAACATTCTTTGGTTGAATTTTCATATAATATCAGTTTAATTTTAGTATACAGATGGCTCCATTTGTGGCACTATATGGAAAGTTTTGTCGAAATCCATATTTTTTTTGATGTAGTATGTGAAAGGAACTGATGGGACCAAAATTGGAAAAAGAGATTATAGAAAAAGTTTAGTTGATTCAGAAGAACATCAAAATAGTTCATATTCGACAGAACAGTTATGCAGATAATCGGATGAAGGATCTCTATTTTGAGGAAGGTGATCAAGTCTTTATCAACGTTTTTTCCATGGAAAAGTGTGATTCATTTTTGTAAGAAGTGAATGTTGAGTATGAGGATATTTGGACAATATGAAATCCTGGAGAAATTTGGATCAATTTTTTATGGAGTGGCTATTCCTCCCTCCTTATCCCAGGTACACAATGTTTTTCATGTTTCGATGTAGAGAAAGTATATTCCAGGTCTATATAATGTTTTGAGCCTAGAGGTTGTTTAGTTGGAAGAGAATATCTCTTAAGAAGAACTACCAGTCTAGTTTATTGACTGTAGAGAGCATGTGTTGCAGAATAATGAAATTCACTGGGTAAAGGTTTTGTGGAAAAACATTACGGTTGAAGAGGAAATGTGGGAATATTATTATGTAATGAGGGATGAATACCCCCAATTATTTGATATGTGAATTAAAATTGTGAGGCACAATTTCCAAAAGGGGGGAAGCATGTAACATCTCAGGTAAATAAATAATAATACATTTTCATATTTATTAATATTTGTGACAAAATATTAATTAATTTTACTTTAAAGTGGTTTTTATGTTTGAGAGCATAACCAATACACAACAATAGGTTTCTTTGAAATCTTACATTTCACAGTGATAATATAGTAAGATTATTTTAAATGAAAGTTTACTCTTACCCATTATATAGGTGGTAATGAACAAAACTAACTAATATATTATTATAGATGCTTGTCAAATGTATTTATGTTTATCCAATAAATTTTAGAGTCTTAAATGTGAATGTATCTAATTTTATTCATAATTTACATTAAAAGGTCGATTTACCCTTGTTTAATGGAGAACCCTCATTAAATGTAATTTTGGACAATTTTTTCTGTTCTATATGACCAAATAAAATTATTCTTTATAATTGGGAGACAAAATTTTACATTGTAATTTTTTTTGTATTTTCTGATAAAATTCAATTTTTAATGAATAATGAAAATACTGTATTTTAATTCCAAATTGTGTTTTAATCTGAATTATTTATATGGATAGATCATCTTTTTATTGGTATTAATGTGTTATTAGAATATAAATTTACAATTTAATCCAATTATTTTTATTGGAATTAATTTCACTTTGAAATTAGACATAAATAAGTATCAATCTTTTGATAGTTATTGTTTCTTAAAAACACGCTATTTGTTTTGATAATGAGAATAAATTTTAAAATAAATAATTCATTTTCTATGTTTTGAATTTGGTAAAATGGACATCATTTTTTGATTTGGAATATCAAATATATCTTAGATTGAATTTTTGTTATTTTTCTGAAAAACATCGATTTTTTATGAATAGTGAAACCACTTAGTAGAAGTTAAAAAACTGACTTTTTCATTTAAATTAAATTTTAACACTTATGTGAATTTATTTTAAAAAATTCTACATAGATGGTTGTTATTAGTAATTAATATTTGGGTCAATAAGATGAAAATAATTTTTGGTGAATTGTAATTTTTTGATTTTTTTTACTTTGATTAAAGGTTAATAGGGTAATTGAAGGTAAAAAAATATTATAAGAATTTAAAAATACTATAACACATGTCCTACCCATATTGGTTGAGTAATGGCCAACCATGGGAATATTTGTGTCGATTTTGAGACCCCATGGATCCACTTATGAAAGATAATGACACTTTAATTTAATTAACTTAATGTAATGGCCAAAATGACATAAATAATATCTCTTTGTCAATTAATTTTTACATGGCGTTATATAAGTTATAATTTAAACTATAAATATTCATGGTAAATATAAACATATTTCTTATATCATGGTATTTTTTTATTTTTATAAATTGAAAAAATTAAAATATTTATGACAAAATAAAGATCCAGTGTTTACCTTATGAAGAAATTATTTATATAAATAAGAATTTAAAAATTAAAATAACATCCAAAACCTGTCCAATTATTTTTGGATGAATTTATTACGACCATGAGTCAAATTATCTTCAACTTTAATGATTTTTGGACCTTTATAAACCTAATATCATTATATAATAAAATAAAACTATCACACTTTCCTATGGAGGCCCTCCTCCCCCTTATAAAAAGCACTCACTTCTAACCTATTCCCTACACCTCTCAAGACTCTTGGATCATCCAACCTCTACACAATTAAGCTCCCTACATCCCTTTCCACTACATAGAAGCCTTACCATAAGCAGAAGGAACTTCAAGAAACCCTTTTTTTCATACCAGAATGAGTTACCCAAATTAAAGTTAACAGTTTCTCTTAACTTCTTTTCTTTTATATTACATACCAAACCCCTAAAATATTTTTATTCATTTATTTTATAACAACACATGTATCATAAATATACCCGGATGTTTTTATAAAAATGTTTCAAACTACACTTACACAGACCTCAATCTAATGGGTGAAAAACATACTGTTTCTGGATAGAAAACTAACATCTCATGAAACGATGACTGTTCGATTAACTCCTACCGGCTATCATGGTGGCCATTAATATGAAAATATATTTATATATGATTTATATTATGTTTATATTTTATTTATAATTTTATATTTTTATTTTATTTCATTCCTTTATGGTTCCCATTATGGGTGAATTTGATTATTTCAGTTGAGTAAATGTGGACCACTGCCCCCTCAAAGTGATATGACTCGTTCATACCATATGTGGTACGTATAAATTATGGAGTTAATAATAATATATAATATATTATACTTTAATAATAATAAACCTATGTATAAATATGTATTAATTCAATTAAAATATTAAATAGAAATGAATATAGCGTTCATTCGTACGTACGTCTTACCGTCTCCATGAACGGTGCATTTAATTTCTTTCCTCCAAATTATATGTACTGCTATATATATATATATATAGAAAGTGAATATATATGATATATCTGATATCCAAATAGTAAATATCATTCTAGATATATTGGACTATTGACCACATGGAAAACTTGTAAATATAAGGTGTTCATTTTTTACTCAATTACAAAATATTGACAAAACAAATGTTATTAACATAAACAATTACATAATGTTTTTAACATGGTAATAAGTGATATAAAAAGAATAATATAGTTTAAAATGGTTCTTAATCAACTAAAAATTAACATTATGTTACTATTCAATAGATTCAAGAATGACTGAGTCAAGTCAGACACGAGGTAATAGAAATCGTCTTAATCTCCTTTCATTGAAGCATATTTTGTTCTAATAAACGACTTTATTTTATATACTGTATAAACATCTTTTAATTTTCATTTCATTCAATGGAAATAATTTTCTATGTAGTGTTTTTCTAAATGACAAAAAATTATGTTTCTTTTTAATTTAAGCAATGACAATGAAATTTTTTCCGCAGCGAGTATTATTTGATCTTTAGAATCCATAACAAGATGTAATGTTTTTAAGAGGAATGTAAATACCACATATTATTTTATTTATTTTTGGTATTCAAAAGGATTTTTATGATAGTTTTGATATGTTAATATATTGAAATGTTATATTGTTATTTCAATGTGGAAATGTTATCTTTAAGTTATGCTTATGTTATGTGTTATAATCATGTTATGGTTATTGGGCCTTATTTACATATACTGGTGGTTTCGTGATAATCCTTGGGTGGCTGAGCCCGAGATTTCCCTCCAATGCATTGGGTAACATGATGGAGGTAAATGTGAATGTTCCTCCTAATAGATTTACGGAATATACTATGATGAGTATTCATAATTAACTCTCTATGTAGTTTAGATAACAAAAATGTAAGTGTGTTATGGATTCCACAAGTTACATTTATGATTTATGATTCCTATGTGTTATTGATAAATTTTAAGATATCATGAGGTAAGTAAAAGAGTTCATGTTTTGTATATATTTAGGAACTAATTTTTATTTCATTGTTTTATAACCCTTATTGAGCTTTCTATGCTCATCCCATGTTTTGATATGTTTTCACAGAACATAATGATGAATAGGGTCAAGGATGGGATCATGGAAAATTCATGATATCTAAAACATGGTACTAGACAAAACTCTTTTTTTAAAGTGTTTTAATTTTTTGAAAAAAATAGAAACCGAGTAGATGTGTTTACTTTTTAATCTTTTTAGATGTCATAGTTATGTCCTAATTCTCTAAAAATCTAAACCTGAACAGATCCTTAGTGTGAATTATTTATTTTAATTCAATATTATGTAATGTATTAAGGTAGGGTCCTTATAGTAGGCATCCAAGAAAATGATATGAACTATAAATGAATATCATCAACACAAACAAACAAAATAATATTTTGATATTCCTAAAGGGAAAATAAGGCTGGGACATAGACTTGATAATGTAAATCTTGTATGGGCTCTATGTACATGAACCTAATGAATTACCCCACATATAGGGCCATATCTACAAAAATGGGAGTGAAAACAATCCATGGTACCATGACCCCATCAGAATTCATGAAACCAAACACAATAGTTGGTTATAACACTTAAAAAAAGGGTTGTAGTCATCCATATCACCCAGTGGATCTCTATTATGGTTTAACATTTACCATACAATGAAAAAGATTGAGTGAGATGGATCTTAGGACCAATGCAGAATCTATGAATTACTAAGTGCCCCTTCTTCCAAACTATTTTATATGAAGAAAATTCCTAAAAAATATGTACAATTTACAACATAACATGTTATTTTCCAGCCTTGATCATACCATCTAAATATTTAAAATGTCAACACTAATAAACACTCAACCATAAAATAACATGACCTCTCCTAGTATATTGGATCTAATAATACAACAAAATGAAACCATGACCTCTCAATGACCAACCTCAAGGATAAACCAATGTTAGATTTACTCAATGGTAATCATGAATATATCAAAAGAAGGATAGCAAATGTTCTCTTCATCACAAGAATAACCATTCAAAATATGGAATCTTAACCATTTAATATGGAATGAAATAATAAATTTATAAGAATAATTACTATAATAGTATACTAAAGAGTTAATCAAACTCATTTTAGTAGTTAAATGTAAACTAAACACAACCAACATCCATTGGAATCATCCAATTCCAAATTTCTCATGAGAATTTATTATCGAAATTAGGAGAAAAATTAAAACATCTCAATCCTAGAGCATGTGGTTCTATCACACTTGAAGAAATAATTGTCTCCTTAAAAATTAAAATTTATCTTTTCTTCTCAGATATATCTGAATGAAAATTAATATCAACCATCCTTGAATCCAAAATATATTCCCACAAATGATCTCACAACCCTCACTCAGACCATGCATCTCAATACCAATCCTTATGGAAGATTATAATCATAGTCCTTTATAAAATCCATTTATTATACTTTCTCGTTCTTAAAAATCATCAATAAATAATTTAAATGATAAATGGAATCCTATAAAATTACAAACATGAAAAAACAAGCATAATGGACTACTCATATTGCATCATCTATCATATGAATTATATAAAGTTCATATATAAACAAATTCATTAAATTCCTAATGAATTGTCATATAATGTATAAAATCTAGATACTAACTTCATATTATGATAGATAACGTCTTATTTGTATTATATAAAACTTCAACACATGAATTGGTTTGAGAATTTACTTCAATTTCCACTATATATGTATAATGTAATATACTTTATAGAATCAAATTGACATTGAAAAATTGTAAGGCACGTATCTAATTAATTATTGGATTTTAAAAGGTATAATACACATGGGGATGATATTTTCATTATTAATAAACCATATAACATTCTTCCATACAGATACATTCAAGAAAACATGATCTCCTAATGGAAATTCATAATTTTTCCTCCTCTGGTTTTGAGCATAGATGTTTTCTTACATTTATTTTCATTGATGTGTGATTGAATTATATTTAGAAATTACATGCACTATAGGGTGTGGTTCTGTGGTTCCACCCCTGATGTACCTCTGTTGGTGAGTTGAGGAGGTTCGGGTGTCGAGCCTCCGCATCTGTACATTTTCATTCCTTTGTTCCCCTTCCACCGGACCTACCATGTATATTTAGAAACTTCATTGACACCTCCCCATGCTCCATCAAAAAAATATTCCATTTTCCAGTTTAATCCCATCTTGTTGGATTATGACATCTCCTTCCATATAATTTTCTATATGATTTTTTATTACGAAATAAATAGAAATTTTAGTTACAAGATAATCTATGGGAGGTAAATACTAATTCCATATACATTTAATGTTAAATTAGAAAACCTAGAAATTTATTCTTATGTTTTAATTTTGATTAATTACTATGAATATTTTTGAGGATGATACGTAGTGATAAAATGAATCTGTATATCATGATCCATTTGAAAAAAATTCTATAATTTCAATGTAATCCATAGATCACAATTTAAAAAACTAAATGTTGTTCATGAAGAAATCATAAAAATTTATTAATATAGGGTCAGGTAAGGTTCTCTATAGTGAAATATTATATTATTGAATAGAAATGTGTTGATTTGGTTTAGTGATAAACAATCACCCATATTGTGTCATTATTTTTAAGACTCTTTGTTAATATAGTAAAAAATTCCTTATTAATGTCATTCGATTTACACATTGAAATAGGAAGAAGCTTCATGAAACTTCTATGATAATGTATTTCATCCTTCACATATTCTCAAATATAATACCATGAAACTTTGTCATAAAATGCAACCTTCGTAGTACTCCAAAAAAATTATTCCTTCAAATTTCAATATATATTTTTTTCGTAAGATTGTGTAGAGAAATTTAAGATATGTGAATATTCCAACAATCCCACTTTAGCACTAATATATAAGGGAATCATATCATATCTCCAAATTTGAATATGTAATCATCAATGTGATTTCAGTTTATCTTAAATATTTTTTCACATTTATTTTATTTTAAATAATATCATCATCATTTTGAGATTTTGTTTCTGAAAAGATATTATTTGGAAATAATTTGAAAAAATGTATCATTTTTACATCCTCTACAATTACTTGATATAATATTAGAAAAAATTAGTAAACATAAGATCCATTTCAAAGTTCAGTTTTCTCATTAGATCATGATCATTAATAATCAATCGTTTATCTACCTTATTTTTATTCACTAGGTAGTTTTATATTGAAAAATCATAATCCTTGAGTGTATCTGTCAATAACATTTTCCTATTTTTATTCTCTATTTATGAAATGATATATTTTAGACATCTTTTATGTGTATATATATAACTATTTTTACCACATTGATAATTTATATATATCATAAAATAAATTTTTACCATAAGGAACTCATTATAATAGGTTTTATTATTTTAATAATGAAAATTTTACTACATTTACGAGGGAATTATAACATTATCATTCTACATGATGTAAAAAACCTTGTCCCTCCATTTATACATAATTATATTTAATAAAAACATTATTTCGTGATGGAAGAGTCAAACTGAGATTATTCACCAATCCAATATTCCATTATTCAAACCACGCTTAACAATTCGTTGCCCATAACATTTTAACCCCCTTACTAGTATTCTTTATTAAATGTCCATCTAATGTATAAATTGTTTTAACAAATTACCAATTGTATCCTTCGAACCTAATATAACTATAAACTATAGTTTTTTTAATTAGTTTAGTCATTTAATAAATATCCTTTGTAATCATAGGATTAAATTAGATACAATCCGTGGATACAATATGTATAAGAGAAGAAACATTCTTATTACAGTGCTAAGTGTTTCTAAATTCATTGTATAAATTATTTATTGCTTGAGACTTATGAAAGATCATCAAATTATTCTCATGGTCATTAAATGTCTTAGATCACTCCAACATATCATCAAATAAAACCATAAGAATATTATTCAGACATTCCATGAAAAAAGGTTTTTATTAGACCCCAAGAGATAGAGGGAGAATTATTTAATTGAAAAGAAATTACTACGATCATATAATATTAATACATCATATGAAATAATTTTTTCAAAACGTATTCCCTCATTATTCATAATTTATGGTAAGTAGAACAAAGGTGAAATGTGAAAAATATTGATCTCTATGAATTTGATAGAATATTTCATCGATGAACCCTAGAATATACTCGATCATAATTATGATCAGAATGATTTTCTTATAATTAATGCACAACCTCATAGATCATGTTTTCTTCATAAGAAAATGTATCGAGGATCCCATGGGAGAAACCCGAAATTTCATAAATCACTTATCACACAAATCACCTAGTTATTTATTTATATCCATTAAATCAACGGTGTATCTTTTATAAGGAATATTTGATATAGATTATTCATAATGGATTATATCAGTTGGAAAAATAAACATCATATATTTGTGTATTTGTGGGAAATTTATTAATATATTCATGAATTTATTTCTATAAAAAAGGTGCATAATTATTTTTATATGAAATTCTAAAAAATAGATTGTGATTTATTGTATTCCCCAATGATATCATTTATATGAGTTTTGGGGGGTGGATATTGACATGACTCAGATGATAAATGACCCACTAAAAATTTATGGGATTACATATCTCCCTCAGAAATCATAACCACCTTCTTCGGGAAATATTTTTATCATATTTTTATGAGAATTATATAATATGAATTATAATAAAATATTATATAGGAATCATAATGAACATTTAAAGTAAGGAACATTTATGTGTCTTAATGGGAACTGAATGACGCATCGTTATTATATAGTTACTTTAACTATGATACATTACTGGTAACACTCCTATTAATTTTTTAGGTAATTATATAATTTTTTTAGGATAATTGGATGATATAAAATGGTATAAAGAAATAGAATCCAATAAATAATTATATAAAGTTGATAATATGAATTAAGTACCTTCCACTATATCATTTTTATCTATAACCTCATCTATTGTGATCACATATTCTTGGACTTCCAGCCTTATTATTTTCCAGGGTAAATTCTCTAATTCCTCGAAAACATATTTTTTTAGTATACCATCTCGTTATAGTTTAGTGAATTTATATCAAATTATTTTATCTCAGCCATTAAATCTTGAGTATGATGGAATTTCTCTACAATTATGAATCAATCTATCATTACCAACAAGCATGGTCCATAGTGATTATATGCACAATGATTATAAACTAGAAATTCCACCTTCCCATCATCCATTTTTCTATATTTCCACAGAAGGTTTCACCATCCTTTTATCATAAAGATTTCCATAAAAGAAAAAATCTTTGAGAAATATTTATCTCTACTAATTAAAGATGATTTATATACTTTTATGTTGAGAATTCTTTGGTAACTACTAGCCTCTATAAGAGTGGAAAAATCCCATAAAAGAAATAATTAATCAAGTTATTTGAATGGATTAAGTATTACAAAGCAATCATTACATTCCTAGTAATGTTATCTACAATCATAGATAAATATTCCACTCCATTATTTCTCAAACACACGTTTTTTTTCCATTTATTTTACATTTGATTAGTGGAAAATACATTCTAATGAAATGTATTTAGAAAAAAAATGTTATATTTTCTATTTCTTGTTCAAACATTACTGTTTGAATTAGTTGCCTATATTGTTATTTATCCCCTAAGAGATTACAATCTTCCGTAAAAAACATCTCCCATTTATTACATCCCAATAAATGAAAATTTTCTTATATGGATGATATCCATTTCATAGAAAAAATTAATATTTTGTCTTCAAAAATGATGGTGGTCTATTATGAATAAAGTGGTCTATTATTGTTACACCAACTTTTCAATCACTACTATACTCTATATTGTAATTTTAACTAGACATAACTTGAATCAGGTACCTCAATATATATATTTTTTGATCATCTCGATCTGAAACTATATCACCTACTTTATTATCATACTTAAGAGTGAAATCCCTAAAACGATTATATTCATTGATATGGTTTCTATTTGTTCCAAAGGATTCCATTTCTATTTTATTGAATTTTATAATAAGAGATCAAAACATTGTGAATTATAATATATAATTTAAAAACAACCGACACACAAAAACTAAATTAAAGAAAATTATACTTTACAAATATCGTAATCAAAATAATATTATTCATTGTGATGGTTTTATAATAATTAATGTATTTTAACTCCTTCATAATGGTTAGTAATGAAAATGTGAATTATCCAATTTATATCCCCAATGTATCACAAACCATGTGTGTAGTAATTCCTATTTTCTTTCACCTAGTGATAATCATATATAAACCCAATACACCTTTATCAGAAAAGTAACCCCTTGTTATATCTATACTAGATCCACAAACACATCTATTGTCTATATAGGGATTTATTTCTTATAAAACCAAATTATTTATTCCACACTAGAATAATATAATGTTGTCTTATAATTAAAATTATCCTCAAATATATCATATAACTATATTAAAAAATCTATGACTTCTTAAATATTATTCTCAATAATATTAAAATACCTTTCTAATAGAAAAAAAAAGGACCCCAACCATAGTAGAACATAGTAGATAATTAATTCAGTCCATTTTCAATAAATATAAGGAATCACATCCAAATGGATAAAATATTCAAGTATTCATCAGATATGAAATAAATAAATGAATCTCACATTAAAAATGAAAACATATAATATAATATATAATTTCCATTGTGAACACAATTAATTTAATTACAATTTCCTTTCATATCAACCATAATAGACCTCGTGTAATCCTGGGTAATAGAATCCCATGAAAGGGGTGATACATAATTCCCCCTAAAGGTATGCATACATTAAACTATATCATGAATAAATAATTCACAATCAATATGGAATTGTAAATTAAGGAAAAATATTCAATTTAATCAATAACATAACATGATAATTATTTTGGTAATTTGGAATGATGATCTAATAATTCCAGATAAACAATTACATCATGTCGATAATTAAATATGTATAATCTAAACAATATATTAAGTAGATGGTTATCAATAAATATCATTATAATTATTGAATGCATAATTGATAACATTATAACCTTACTACCAAGGTCGAATGGAAATGTATCATACATAAATGTTTAAGGCCTCAATCAAAAAAATGAGAATGTTTGTCTCATGAGACCAACCAAAGAATCTAGGGGATATATAAGGACCCATCAATCACCTACTATATCCAATTAATTTCTCAAATTAATTGCGACTTATTTAATAACATAAAAATTAAAATAACAAATGGAATATGAAATATTCATAGTTTTCATTTTTAATAAATATATTCGATGAAAACATTCATATTAGAATCTGGAATAGAAATATCTAAAAATTGATACAACCAATAAACACACTCATAAACCATTTAGAGAAATTTGGTAACTATATAAAAATAATATCCCCAATATAAATGATTATGAAATATCAACTGAAATAATTAATATGTTTTCAAAATAAAATAGCCTCAATTAAAATATTCCAAAACAATTGAGAAAAATAATAATTATTGTAACACCGAAATATATTCACAATGTAGTAAAATTAATTTCTAGGTCATTATCATTGATGAATACAAATTATATATTTATATATTTAAAAACAATATTTAATAAAATAATATATTCACATTTGAAAAGAAATTTTTTAAATTTTTTTTTAGAATTTCATGAATAAAATTTTCATTGAAATGAATCTTATAATCATATATATGATGATTCAAAATAAGGAGTTTTTCTATTTGTGGGTAATTCCATATATATTTTATAAGATAAAAATAATTTCTTTTACTTTTTTACAAATAAGAAATATATTCCTTCATTCTGAAAATGGAAGGGAATTTCCTCTCAAACTATTATATAAAAAGAAAATAATGGGTCAAATTTATTTTAGGGTCCCAATTGTAGAGAATTGTTACAACAAACTATAATATAACCTTGCTCTCACAATGTGGCCTATTTTACTATTATTTAGGGTAAAAACCCATTATATTAAAATAGATTCAGTCCATAATATTGTGAAACATTACAGAATATTAAAATTCATATTTAGACTTATTTTATGTAATGGTAGGGATCTTCTAGTCATGTTTCTCGAAAAAATTAATTTCTTTTTCAAGAATGATTTTGATTAATATTTTTTTCATCATTTTAAATATATAATGTTTGAATAATTTAAAAAAAGTTAACCATCATAAAATATTAAAAAATATTTATTGAAAATTTATTAATTGTAATATTAAAAATATAGAGGTTTAAAATAAAATTTACCATTAATTCAGAAAGTAGAACATACTTACACATGTGAGATGATTATATTTTATCACTAGAGGAAAATAATGAAATATAAAAAATATTTCAATGTTAAATAATAATTTTAATTCCATATTTATTACATGTTTTAATTAAAAACATTCTTATTACCATCCACTTAATGGATGAATTAATTTCATATCATTAGGATTCAATAGTCTATAATACACATGGGAGACGTAATAGTATTCTTATCAAATGGAATGTATGGTGTTATATAAGATATACTAAATCAAAATGTAATTTAATATCATAAATATAATATATAAACAATTAATCAATCATTATTTCCCTTATTTGGAGGTGTTTATAAAAAATTATAACATCCGTTCCTGAGGTGATTTTCCACTATACACATGAAGGATGATTTCATTTAAAATTTAATGGAAGAGGTGATGCTTATAGGAAATGATTAGAGCATGTAAATATAATTATATAAAAGATATTTATGTTATTATATCATCATGCTTTAATATAAATTTAACTATGTGGAGGAAGAAGTAAAATAAAATAGTCATTTAAGAATGTTACCTCTTACTCATATGACATATTTTAGTTTTCACTAAAATCCATCGTAGGATGAATTTTTAACAAAAAATAGTAATATAGGATAATAGGGTTAAATTAATGATTTAATTTTTGTCGGCACTATCTACCCAATAATATTTTGGAAGTTTCTGGTGTATAGGGTAATGGAGTTGCTTTAATAAGTGAGGTTAGTGGCATACATGTAATTTTTTGAAATGAAAATAGTGCAGCTATGTTTTTTAAATAAAAAAAATATAAAAAATGGACCATTAATGAGTAATATAATCTATAATATCAAAATATATCAATAAAATGGGTAATTAGAACTATTTTTGTCATTTTAAAAAAATATACATTTCAGTTTAAGACCTAAGGTAAACCCATTTTTACCTTTACTATAGTAAATAATTTTAAATATTTTTAATATTTATTACGGTTACAATTAAATTTTACAAAACATGATAATATTAATTATTTCAATTCCATAAATATAATCTATTTTTTAAGATTATATTAAAAAAATTAGGATATATTAATTTATAATATAACCCATAGATGTCATAAGAAAGCGTTGTTACAAAGAAAAAATATTCCAAATTTTGAAAAATTATTATATCAAAATTTTATTTGAAAATTATTCCAATGATGAAAAAATAATTAATTTATATGTAGTTAAAAAATTATAACCTTAAAACCTATTTTAATAAAAAATACTTGTAAATCATTAAATAAAATCGGTTATCAATAGAAATAATTAATTTTTATTATTCCTTAAAAAATTAATATTTAAAAAAAACACAAAAAAAACTTCATATAATATTAAAATAAAGAATTTTAATACATAAAAAAAATTGTGAAATTTTATAAAATTGTTGTTATTATTATTTATGGTAATATTTAAATAAAAATATTTTATTTATGAATATCGTATTTTCAAATCATACAAATACATCACCAAAAATTTTACATTTTTAGTCAATTTTTTCATAATTTTAATCCATTATATATTATATTAATAATGATTCAATAAATATTAATTAAATTGTATTTATCTACTATTTAATAAGGGTCATTTTTAAATAACAATGTTACTTGTTTTTTAGGCTTCATTAAAACATGGGTTTTCTTGTAATACATGATATTAATGAAATTTAATTTATTTGAAATAGATATTTCATAATATATTTTGTTATTACACTCTAACCACCATAAATTTAATTTCTACATCAAAATGGTATCTCTCTGATACAAACATAATAGGTTACATCTACCTCATTATATCCTCAGGTTCCTTGTATCTTATTTAAAGTGGGTGTTCAAACAAAAATCATTGATCATGTTAGTGGTATTTTTGGAATAAAATATCGGTATAATTTAGGATCCCTATAAATTGCCCCACATAAGAAATATATTTATCTATAATGATGACCTATATGTTAATTAATTTTTAGGGATCATATATATAAATCCTCTATAGAGATTGATGGATGAAATCATGAACTTTGATGATGTTTTTGTAATGTGTCAACCGATATGATACTACCCTAATACGATCAAAAGTACAAAAGTGGATAATATACCCAGGGCTTTGTTTTCCCCTGTTTGAAAACAACATTACCCTATTATATGGATATTTTTCTAAAATATTTTAAAACAAACTTCAAATTTCTATTCATGTTGATGATTTTAAGCATAATTTATATATATAATATTTGTGACCCTTAAGTTTTGTTGAATGGATCAAACCTTCTAATCAATTTCTTCAACTATATCAGGTTCAAATACCAATATTTTACAATCATAATTACACACTATTAGTGTTACAATAATTTTTCTATAGATGTATTCATTAGGATCCATCTTTACGGAATCCCTCATTTTTATTACAACACATTTGATACATTTTAGAGACAGCGGATCTATAAAATTGAGTGTCTTAGAAATTATGTACATAATACATGAAATAATAATAAATTATATTAAATCCACATTAAATTTTTCTTCAAGTTTCTTCCTCTGTACACATATTTCATCTCATAACATGGGGACATATATGAAAGGAAATCGTGAGTTGAAGGACCAATAAGGGAAAACAAGGGAAACAAATTACTTGGGAACATGAGATATAAAATTAAGAACATTTGGAATTTCCTGAAGGGTAGATAAAGAGTCATATAATAACAATATGAACATGAATCGTAACTCTAAAATTTGTATAAATCATTTAATTGAGTCATTGATAAGCATATATCCAAGGTCCATCCCCAAGGTGTTATAAAAATTACCAAGTTTGTTCAACAAGGTATTGTAAAACAAGTCATCTTTAGAGATTGATTTTTTTTACCCAATGCATTGGAGCACTATTAGGATGAACATTCAATATATAATTATTTTTATGAGATATACATAAATCATATACAATCATTTCATTGAGATTTCATTAAGAATAAAATAACTGGATTTCATATCAGAATTGATTATTTTAAAAATGTATAAAAACAAGATCATTATATCATTTAAAGCATAAGAAATGGGATTGTGGTGTTTTTTATGTGAATTCCTGAATCAAATAAATTAATTTTCTTTCATTATGAATAACTCTATAAATGAATAATTTTTGTCTATTCATATAATGAATGTAAAATAATTTCATGATTAAAATAGATTGATTTTGAGACGATGATTCAGGTATAAAACAACTATTAAACATGATTTTTGAAAACATTAATAAGACAGGGGAAAATGGACCCCATAAATAAACGTCTCATAATATAGTATAGTGAAATAATGAAATGGAAATAAGAATATGGTATGGATATTGGAAAGGCATACCACATAAAAGATAACATAAAAGGAAAAGAAAAGTCTAGAATTTCTAGAAATTTTGGCAGCCTAATGGCGTCACATTAAAATTCACAATATAAGTTTCTTGAGAGGAAAGGGGGTCTATAATCATTTTGAAATAATATGGAGAGTAATTATGATACACAATTAAATATACAAACAAAATAAAATATAAATTAAGAATTCATAACTTTAAAGAATTCATGAATAGGGAACGATGGTATATTCCCAAACCATGAAGAGTAACTTCGAAAACACTATGATCGAGACATTGGGGGGTTAAGGGAACCTTGGAAAGACATATTTAGAGGTTAAAATTACATAAATTAGTGGATACTGATTTTGGAAGGATTATAAAGGATAGATTGGTTGGGTATTTTTAGAAATAAGTGAGAGAATATTTTATTAATTTGAAAGGACAAATCATTAGAGGTATTCGCAATACCATGGGCTTCCCATGGTTTTCCCCATGGTATTGGCCAGATGGAACACCTAATATCACATTTTAATCCAAAAGTGTTGACCATCATCTTATCTAAGTCATTAAATCATTATGACATAGTTATGATGTCACTAAACATACTAAAAAAATTAAAACTAGATTTTTACTATTTATCAAAAATTCATCCAATTTCTAAAAATCCCCAAAAATCACATTATCCATATTTATATTTGTAAAATTAAAAAATGAACTCCATTTAAAAAAAATGAATATCCTTTTTTATTAAAGTAACTAAAGATTATATTAATACTAAACTAATAATTTCTTAAATAGTTAGTTACTTATATTTGATATAATTATATCACATTACCGCTTAAGATGATCAAAATATATTTAAACTTCCTTTGGTGAATTTACCATTCCATTGGTCAAAATACTATTTATAAGGGTAAATTTTTTTTTCCAATCGGTAATGATTCTATTCACCAAAAAATTATTGTGATCGTATTTAACCACATTTTTTACCATAATTACAACTATATATGTCTAGTTATCGAAAATAATTTCCCAAACATAATTATTTAATTATAAATTTAATTTATATGATTCATCCAAAAAACATTATTCATTGAAAAAACACTATTCATAAAATATTATTCATGAAAATTAAAAAATTTCATCCTTCTTAAAAAACAACTGAAAATTCTCCCAATATTATTTTTGACATGTGGAATTAAAATATGATGTTTATTTAACTATACCAACTCTGTATGTTTGATAAATTTAAATTTAAAATATAATTAGCCATTTTTATTAAAAATAATAGCGGATATATAATGAATAGTGACATTTCATAGTCAAATATTTGACACTAAAATAAATAAAATTATTTTACATTTAAATTTAATACATGGTTTTTAATCCTACTACGTAATTAAGATAAAAATTATTCTATATAAATTAATTTTTTTATAATTATGATATCATTTATGAAAAGGATAATTTGGGTCTGAATGAAAAATTTATCAAATTTTACTCAATAAGACATATATTTTATTTCCAAAACTATTCTTAGATGAGTATTTTCTATTTTTGTGTATAGTGCTAGAAATCCAAATTTATGCATGATATAAAATTATCTTAGGAAATAAATATTAATTGGATGTTCTCCTATTGTAAAATATAATAAATATTATTTGGAGTAATCAAATCAGTAAATTAGAGTTGTACATATTTTCAGGTCCTTACTTTCACCCCTATTAATGAAACTGCATCCTATCAATTTTCTATTATTAGAAATTTATTACTATATTGAAATTAATAATTATAAAGTATTTTTATTAAATAAAAAAGTATTATTCTATTAATGAAATTAAATTATATATAAATCCTTCAAAATTATTCCTAATATACATATGATTAAAAAAACATATCTACCATGGCTGTCAAACCGAGATAGTATCAAGGCATTCTGTCCTTCATCGGTTCCTATTCAAGATTAGGTGAAAGTTGTATTTTTTGGTAATACCACTAGAAATATTTTTATTGAGCCATATCCACTTATTCGTATACAGACAGTGATTTATTTGTTCTGAAACTATTTACATAATATTTCACTAACATAATAGGATCTTTACCTATATTTAAAAATTTTCCTCTGGATATTCCTTATTTGTTAATAACATAATTTTGAAAAATATATAATCTATCCTTTGAAACCAACTATATAATCTCTCATTTTTATTACATATCACTTCATTACATTTCAGTAATATATGATCAATAATGATTAGTGTCTTGGGAATTAGGTACACAATTCATGAAAACGTAAAACATTATTCTAAATCCAATTAATTTTTTTTAAGGATTATCCTCTATAAATATATCGCGTCTCATATCCTGGGGACATAAATCAAAAGAAAAGGGTGAGAAGAAGGCCCAAAAAGTGAAAATAATGGAAATAAATTACAAGTAAACTTTGATTGTTACAAATAAGAACCCTAAGAATTTCATAAAGGCATGAGAAAGAGTCATATCATAATAATAAGAACATGAATCATAACATGAAAAATTTTCAATAACATTTAATTTAATCATTCATATGAATATCCCCATGGTCCATCCCCAAGGTGTCATAAAAATTACCATGTTTTTTTAACAAGGTATCACTAAACATGTCATCTCATGAGATTAATTTTTTTACCCAATGTATTTGAGTGATATCAAGGAGAACCACTAATAAATATTTATTTTCATGTGACCCAAAAATATCATAATAGAAAATTTCATAAATAGCACCTAGAGAATAAAATAAATGGGCTTTATATCAAGATCATGGTATTTTAAGACTTTCTCATAACAAGATCATTATGTCCTTGATATCCCACATTAAGGGAATGTGGGTTTAATGTAAGTAAATTCAATAGAAAAATGAATCATTTTAATTTTAACATGAAAAACCAAAGAAATGAAATAGTTTTGGCTATTCATATAAATAATGTAAATGAATTTCATGATAAAAATAGAGAGAATTTTAGACGATGATTTTACAACATAACGGCTAAGAAGCATGGTTTTCAAAAACATTAAAAAGAGATGGGAAAAGGGTCCCCAATCTCTAAATGACTCATAATACAATACAGTGACAAAAAAAATTTAAATAATAAAAATGTATCAAAATTTTAATAATATACCACCTAAAAGTGAAAATGAATGTAAATGGGATGTGGATAATTCCCTGATAGTTCGGCAGTATAGCACCATCACATTAAAATTCATAAAATGAGTTGATTTTGATAAAAATAGTGCTCTCATTCTTTTAACATAATTTTTAAAATTTATTGGGATATTAATTAAAATATCCCAAAATAATAAAATAGAAATTAAGAAGGCATAACAGTATAGGAGGGATTGAAAAGATAAGGGTGGTAGATTCCCTTACCTTGAAGAGTAACATCAAATAAACAATGATCAGGGCCATGGGGGAATAAAGGCACCTTAAGAGGACTCATGTAGAGGAAATAAATTACAAAATCATGAAGAATGATTTTGGAAATAATGGAAATAATTGAATTCGTTTGTATATATAGATAAAGTGAAGGAATATTTTATTAATTTCAATGGACACCTCATTAGTGGTCTTTTCCAAACGATGTGCTTCTCCCATAGTACTGGTCAGTCAGAAAACCTCATATAATATTTTTTGTACAAGATTCTACCATAATATTATATTACACATTACATTATAAGGACATTGTTATGATGTCATTAAACTTACTAGAAACTCAAAACATTATTTTTTATTATTCATCAAAAAATTAACTATTTCAAGAAAAATCCAAAAAATTCAACATTCCATTTTTCGACGATTAGATTTCAAAAATTATCTCAATTTTTAATAATGAAATTCATTATAAATTAAATTTATATTATAAAATATAAATAATTAAGTAATAGTTTCTAAAACATTTATTTACTTACACTATGATATAATTATATCACCTTACCACGTAAGATGATTAAAACATAATTTCATTTCCATATATTTGGAAACCCTTCCATTTGTCAAAATAAAATTCATAAGGGTAAAATTACTATTCAAATGTGTAAATTTACTATTCCCCAAAAAACTATTTTTATCTTAATGAACCACATTTTTCACCCTAATTACAACCATTTATTTTTTATTTTCAAAAATAATTTCATAGAATAATTTATTTAATAATATGTTATATTTTAAACTATTCATCAAAAAGTTATTCATCAAATAATATTCTTATAAAACACTACTCATAAAACACTATTAATCATATACTAAAAAATGGTATATTCTTACAATATTACAAAAAATTATCTCAATCTTATTTTTGACATTTTTATTTCAAAAACGATGTTCATTTAACCATAAAAATTCTCAATGATTGAGAAATTTAACTTTTAAAAATAAAAATCCCTTGTAATTAACAATAATAATGGATTGAAAATGAATAGTGAAATTTCATATTGAAATTTTTGACACTAAAAAAATAAAATAATTTATTTATTTAAATTTTAAAAGGGGGTTTTGAATTATAAATTTTTAAAATTATAATTATTCATATATACCTTAATTTTTTTATATTAGATAAATAATTTCTGAAAACTAGATTTTGTGTCACAAAAGGCATTTTATCAAATTTTTCTCAATTAAACATACATTTTATTAATCCAAACTTTTATTAATTTTATATATCCCAATATTCTTTATAGTTCAACTAATCTAAAATTTATGCATTATATATAATTTTATCATTATATAAAATCTATTTCAATGTTCTTCAATTGTAAAAAATATTAGAAATTATTAAGGGGAATGAAATCCATAAATAAAAGAAGTACATTTTTCGGGCATTACAACCAGAATACTTGAGTGAAATCTATTATTATATGAAATCTAAAATAAAGGAATGTATTGACCACAACTAAATTTAAAATATATAGAGTATTATCACAACATATAATCTACGATTTTAATTTTTCTTCAATACATACCATGAGTATTGCTAATATATGTAGTATAGAAACATCACTTCATATCTAGTGAATATTTAATACTTCACAAGAACATCAAGAAAAAATTGAGATCCCATTTAGATACAACCGAATTTTATAATCCATAAACCTTTATACATCATTAATATATGTCAATAAATATTAATCAAACATTAAACTTCTATGATAGATATGATGTGACTTTACATTATAATAATATTTACAACAACCTATATAACAGTGTTACCTTCAAATGTTTTGAGGAGTCTAACGGCAAATTTCACATGGTTGGTTTTCCATTTATTTTTTGGTATAGATAATGGTTGTAGTATCATTTATTATATAATTAGGTAAACCCTACGTTGTTGACATAATAAGAATAAATATATATTTAAATAACATTTTCACATTATGATCTCTGATTATAAATAATATTTTACATAGTAAAGTTTTAGGATCTATACCATTTTCACATTTCGGTAGTGGGTTCATGCCCTGTAGCCTTGCCAAATGCAATAGGTTGACGCCCAATATGTGGGTTATCCTTTTTCCAAAACAATATCAACATAGTTCCTAAACAATTGTTAATATATAATAGATCATAATTACATTTACATCAATGATAATATAATCCCTAATGTATTCCCTTATAGATAATCATATTTTGAAAGAATATAAAGGTATTCAACATCAAATAATTATTTCCACTAAAATATATACACAAGAAAATGGTTGTTTTATCATAAATGTCACCCAAAATATCCATAGTCTTATTAAATTCCCATAACATAATAACTAATAATATTGGTGAAATACATTGAACTTATGATCAAACTTATACTCATAAATCCATGAAGGTTGCCAATATTCTAATATTATTCCTACAAGAATGAATTTATTCATCCAAAACAAGATCTATTCAAATATATTTCATAATTCTTACCACATAAATATGGTTGGAAATAATAATTTAACAACATAATCATTGAATCACATTACATATTTTCATCAATCCTTAGAAATCATCATTTGACATGGATTATTAATTCCATGGTATATAGTTAATTTTTGTGACATCTCATTGGAATTTATAATTCTCATTCTCCCCACATATAGGATATTTAAATCCTCCAAAAATCATTCTAGTACCTTGTCTTCCACACAAATCACAACTTTCATTAAATTTTCGATATTCATTCCAGGTGATTCCTTCCACAATATTAATGTATATGAAGCTAAATCTTCTTTCACTATTATTGATTTCCACACACAGATTCATGAAATTTCTTCAACAAAATATTTTATAATTTAGTAATTTCATTGATGTTCTTTTTGTTAATAAAATATTGTGATAAATGATTATTCATAAAAAAATATCATTCTCTCATTTCAATATCAAATTTGGATTATCAAAATCAATGATGTTTAAATTTTGTTTAGTGTTTACATGATTCTTTCTAGATCCAGAAATTGCTGACAAACAAAAAGTATCATGTGAGAAACTATAACCATTCAGGTGTTGATGATCACCAATTGAGCATTAGAAAATTCACAAAGTATCAAATACATAGATTAGTGTATATGTTTTCCAAAAAAATAAAAGGAAGAAGAAGGATTCCAAATACCTACTGACCACATTAGCCACCAAGGTATACACTATCTTATTACCATCATGAGGTCACATGAAGGAACATTTCAAATTTTATTTCCTGCAAATGATCACTTGATGATCCTTCGAAAAAATTATTCTACTCTATGGAAGGAACCCTGGACAAATTATTATCGTATTGCTCAAACCATATGTGCTCTCCCAGGCCATGGGTATTTTCCACTAGAAATCACGTGGATACAATATGAATATCATTTGAAAATCGGAGTAAAATATCCAGATGGGGATGTCTTATTGTGGCCATAAATATAATGTGATGGATCACCATTAGGATGAATTCTTTTTCATAATGAAGTTCATGAAAACATTTGACACCCCTAAACCATTGTTAAATAAAACAATGTAAATAATATTAGGGAGTGCATGTAACATGTGGTCGTAAACACTACATGATGCACCCTTGGTGATACCTGAGACACTGTGAATATTAAGTGGCATTTCCTCATCATCTCATGAAATAAATATTTATTGAAATATTCCTCATGTTAGTGGACTCTTGTATGTCAAGGTCACATCACAGTTCACCTTTGGATTCCTCAGGACAAACAAATGGAGTTTTTCATGGAAAATATCTTCATATATATAGGAACATAATTGGTCATGAAACACATCATGGAGATATTAAATATTTTTATTTTACATTAATCATACAACATCACATGACACATTTCATTTGGAAAACAAACAATGTAAATAAAAATATGAGGAGGTGAGATCATCTTGCTGTCATAAAACCCTTATGGAACACTATATAAATCTACAAAATGGTATTAAGAGATTCATTGGCATGATTTAATGACCTTTAAATACCCCTATATATCTATAATTTTCATGTCTAATAACCTATAATGATTACCTAAAATCATGACAACACCATTCATTAGGGACCCTGATCTTTCAAACACACTTAGACATGTCAATCTGACAATATAGAATTAATTTAATACTCCCACCTGATTCAAATAGATCCCTCCAATTAGATATAAAAAAAATTGGTCGTGATAGGATGGACTCATTGTCCCTGAAAATCAATAAATGAAATCAATGACAATCAATTATGGAGACTCACGAAGACATAGGACATCAAATCCATTCACCAACTCTAGTTGGGACTCTCGCAATATGATTCAATGAAATTTTTGAACAAGTGGGGTTGTGAAGCCAATAAATCATCAACCATAGTATGAATAATGAATGGATTCCTCTTTGGTGTTATATACAACTTTCCAGATGAGAGGTTAAACATTTTTCGACCAATCGCAAGAGAAGAATTCTCAGTGTGGAGGATCTCATTAATAGAAAATCATCTTATCTGGTATGATGAAATAGAAAAATCAGATCAACCATGAAACATGCATAGTCACTTCATGTGTTCACTTATATATTGCATGGCAGATTTATTGAAGAAAAAAACAACATTCACACCATCTAGATCAAGTGGTACATAATATAAAATAACGATTAAAAAATATAATGAATTAGAGAAATAATGTATATAAAAAATAATACATGATGGAGAGATAATAAAATAACATATAACACTGACCCCCATATTCTTTGAATGAACTAAAAACGATATTTTATGACACTTGGATATGTTGTCCAGATCTTAAAATGTTCCTTCAGTCTGAAATTGTTTCCATGAGAAGTCCTTTGTACAAGTCTAATAATTTCAAATGGAAGCCGCCATAAAATCCATTTATGTCTCTAGAAACCCTCCAGAATCACCATTGAAGCCTTGTGATGTCGTTTATAAGTGTCATCAGACTCTTATGGTGGAACCAAATCATGTATGCTAAGTCTAACATTTTCACCAAGGCATATAAAACTGGTTCTCATGTTTTCCAATATACTTGTCATCTAGTTCTCTTGATGACCTTATACATGATATCCAAGACATATAACACCCTATTATATTGCATAATTGACTCTTGGGAAACCTTAAAAGTATTTATTCTAGGTCATTTTATGACACATGGTAATGTTAGCAAGATCATGTGACACAATCTAGAAATCTCATCCCTGTCATGTGGTCGATCACAAGACCAACTGTCAATTTTTATATATATCATCCCAAAACATAATCCTTTATGATATAATATCACCTATAAACTCAATCAAAATTATTCATAGTGCATCGAAAGGTAAACTATGTCATATAATAGTCATTGGATATGTCAGGAAGACACCGCATGACATGTCAGGCTAGATATCATGGAATGTCAAGCATAAAATAAACGCATGATAGGTAGGGAAACAAGTCAGGTCATGATGGGAATCCCCTGGAATGATAACACTATCCACTCTCGGTGTGTCATCCCAGACTATTGGGTAACACTAGTGTGCTATCCCCATTCCAATGAACTACGAGAACACTGATTTCGGTAATAATCTGGATATGTAGGATTCCTCTCCATGGAATAATCACCATGTTAACTATCCAATGGGGTATCTATGAATATTTTTCCCACATCTATAAGATGTGATTCTGATCATATTTCACCCTTTATTTCTTACAGGTATCATAACTCATGTTTGTACATAGAATTGAAATGATCATATAATTTTCATTTTTGTCTGCTATAACGGAAGAAAATATAAGTGTGTAATCTCCTATAAATATAAAGAAACCACAATGGGAAATCCACAATTAGTGGATAATATGATATTACAAAAATAGAAGGGAATCCTCCTAGTGTAAGAATCAATGAGAGCTATAATAAAAATTTCTCAATTAGATAGAAAAACTCATAGTGTAATCCTTTATCAGTTCCATTGTACAATATGTCCCAAACATAAGGGATATCAAAGTGTGTATGCCCCAATCAATGATATAATATGATATGTGTCTATCATATAGGCACAATTAGTGTGTAATCCCCAATCACATGAACTATGAGTAATATTATTCGTAAGATAACATGTATATGTATTGCACCTCTTGAAGGCCCAAGATCCTTATTAATCCTCATAATGGAGGACCTAGTACATAACACCACAACTCTATGTAGTGAGACTGATTACATATTATCACATATTTCTCACACTGAGCATAGTTGACTTGGGCCTAGGGAGTTTTAATAGTCATATCATTCAAATCAGGAATCTCCCACATCTTGGGTAATATAATCAGGTCATCTCTAATGAATGGAATGATATAAACCACCCTCAAAAGAGGAAATCATTATTTGGTCCACTTCTAATGGTGTAACTGGACAATGAGAAATCTGATTCATACTAAACACATGATAACTATGATTTCATTATATATACCGCTCACAAATAGGAATCAACATTAGTTTACACCTTCTCATGTCTCTGTTATCATAGAAACCAAGATAGAATCATTCTCATGAGATGATAATTAGAACTCATCCTCTAATAGACTCAGACACAAAATGAACTATGAAAAAACTTATTCTAACTGTAATAGTGATATGTATTATTCCCCATCATGAATCAAACAAAAATACCCTACACCTCAAAGAATTTATATGTGCCCTTTATATATGATGTTATGCTGGATTGGTCTAATGAACAATGTTTGATTTGATTCTTGAAAAAATCATGATATATAGGATGCCTCATAATGGCTCAACCACCTTCTTTGGATATTATCTTCCTCCAAACATGGAAGAAAAATCCAAAGATCCTAGTTTAATAGATTCTAGGCATACAAATTTTTTAATTACTGATATATAGATAATGATGCTCAAATATATATATATATATGCACATATGAGATCCCTATATTATGTAAACGGATTGACTTATGTATAAATAATTTTAGGTTTACTAGTCATTTATCAATATTTAAGAATTGATTCAATAATATATCGTAAATCTATATGGAGTCCCAGAGTAGGAATCATTTTCCCCCAATAGTGTGAGATGATCCAATCCTCACAACCTCTTATCCAATGTAAATCCCTATGGTTCGTTGGGTTTGAAGAACCAATTGCTCACGTGGATAAGGAAACCAGGACGATACCTAGTAATGGATGTGTGATCTATTGGAAGCTACCAATAAAAACGACATTAGTGACCCATAATAAATGATTGTGAAATAACTTACCCCCTATAATTAGATAAAATGTCCATCCCAATTCAAATAGTGATCTTTAGTCAACCGATTGAAACAAAAATGGGGACCCCTTATTGAATATATTTAATAAAAAAAATATTTAGGTTATTAACTATCAAGAAATATTTTTTTTCATGGTATTCATAATAAAATTTTCAGCATGTCCAAAGTGAGTGTCCAAATTAATAAAATGATCACTTAATTAAATTTCACGATACATTTTTCCCTACTCGAAATAAACAGAGATTATATTCATTAAAAATCATATTTTTTATCATATATAACTAGTGGTCTAATAAATTAGACAATCCTCACATTGAAATATGCAAGCAATCTGAATGAAATGATTAGAAATAAAAGGAAAATTGTTCCGACCTTGCATATTTTATTGAGAAAATTATGCCTAAAATAGTTTAATAATTTTTGAAGTTGTTCATTATTTTTTTCATAACTAAAGATACTTATATCATCAAAATAAAATTGATTTGATACAATTTCAGCTGCATCTATAGATCACTCTTTTAAATCGCATATGGTTGCAACCAGTGCGGGTTACAAAATGATATCACATACTTAACATCTTGAAAAACAATTGGAAACATGATAGTCTTAGAATGCCAATGGGGAGGTACAATTCCATCATGAGAATCCTCCAGTAAAGGACTCCATGAGAAGAACTCCAAAATAACACATTTCTAGAGAAAAAGTGTAACTAACATAGAGAACCTCATCACCACAACCAACCATATTAGGAGTTTATCTATAGATCATAAAACATCGACTATTACTGAATGATGAATGATGACTAGGGGAGTAAAAATAGATCCCATTTGATTCATGTTCCATCGAGGAGGTAACATTTCATCCTTCATTACCAACATCAACCCACTGGTACCCACCAGTCACCTGCTATGGGTACCACATGACACACTACCACTATAATGACCTGAATTTTCTGAATAAAACTTGTTTCCAAATTATTTGTGTCTTAATGTTATATAAAAAAACATATATCCCATTAATAATGAAGTATGTATATTTTAATGAATTCATCAAGTTTTGATCTTCATATAAAAGATGGAAAATTATGAAAGTTGGTCAATATGACTGATTGAAACTATTTCCATAATTCTATTATTATCATTCATAATTAGAAATTATAATGGTCATTTAATATAGAATTTATAATTGATGGCCTCAATGTGTATAATGAAGTTATAGGAATACCATTTCGTAGTGCAAGGGATGGAATTTGTGTCACTAGGCTACACATTGGAGTAATCCCATGTTTGACTTCAACTTGTAATGATTGAATGAAATACCCTACTTGTGAAGTTCTATTAAGTGAATATTACCACTTCGATGATATTAACTGTGCAACCCCATGAGTCCATCACTATTGTACACTATTCCCTTAGGTCATATGATACTGATTTAAGGGGTTATGTTTCAAGGAACTAGTTACATGAAATGAAATCTATTTGTTAAAATAATGTTTTCCATCATTTCCATTTTATGAATAGTTTTTCATACAAATTGATATGGAATTTGACAAGTTGATTTTTCAGGTATAAAATTTATTTCATTGGAATGATATAAACTATTATACAAAATTATGGTTTTATTATTAGTTAAATAGTGATATAAAAAAAATTCTTTCTAATTATAATTAATAAAACTGTTTTCTTTTTTTCATGTGTCGAAAATTTTACAATTAATATTACTATACATTTTCTGTCCACTATTATTTTACAAAATGAAAAAAATTTATAGTGAATAGTTTAATTAATATTATTTATATAATGTTAATGAAAAATAAATTTCAACTTATAATTAAAATGGTTGACATTAGGATACAACCAATTAATGAGTTTAACAAAAATATATTGTTTTCGATGAATATTAATTGTACTATTTTGAGATTATATTATGATTAATGAAATAATTAGTGATGTAAGAATTATGGAACAATGTTGGATGAATATTTTTGAATAAAATAATATATGAGGTGTCCCAAGAGGCCAATAAAATGATAAAATACCATGTTGAGGACCATGGTTTTTTAAATACTCCCAATATGGTGTCGTCAGAAATTAATGAAAACTTCCAACACTATTGTAATAAATACCAACAATTCATTCATTTATATTCATTACAAAAGCATCCTCATAACCCCTCCAATAGAATTACCTCCCATGGAGTCCTCCTAGGGTTTCATCAAACCCCTGTGGACCTGATCATTTAGTTTTTGGTGTCACTCTTCAAGGTAACTGAATTCTCCACTTCACTTTTCATTTAAAGTTATCTTTTCTGTTGTATGTATTTAAAAAAATCATTGTTTTTATCTACATTTTATAATGTCCCTATAACTTATTTTGAGTCTTTTATAAATTTTTAACCCATTTCCTCTCAATTTTAAATGTTTTATAAAACATTATTTCATTCCTATTATGCTCGATATTTTTGCCTAAAAAATATATCTTCTTCACATGAAATTATTTTATTTTATATATGGGAAAACACAATCCTCTTTAATTTATATGGGTATTCATCAAGATATTAAAATTATTTAGTTTGTTCTATAATTGATGTACCTCAAACCCCCATTGTCTTTCATTGGATTATAAATTACATAATGATCTTGTTTTTATGAACATTTTAAAACACTATTATTTTTATACGAAAAACATTTCATTTATTATCTATGGGTTATTTATAAAATGATTGATTATGATATATGTAGATCAAAGTAAAATAAATACATTTTAAGGGTTCTCCTAGATAGCGCTGAAATGCATTGGGTATGAAATTTAATCTATAGAGATGACAAGTTTTATTATACATTAGAGAAGAACCTTGGTTATTTTTATGACAGCTTTGGGATGGTCCTTGGTCATATGATTAAGAATGTATTAATTAAATATTCTATTAACATTTACAACCAGTGAAAAATATTTCTTTTATTAGTGATATGACATTTATTCAATCTATTATGATATTCCTCATTTTATTATTGATATTTATCAAGATCACTAGTATATTATTTATCGTGATATACCATACTTGACCTTTAGATCTTCCATTCCATTGATGTATGTCCCAAGGTTATGAATATAATAATTTATACATAGTATGAAAATTGAATAATCCTTTCACATGAAAATTGAGGGATATTTTATGTTTTATATTATTAGTTTTCTTGTTCTAAGACCCAAATCCTAAAAATGACCTATTATTGTAAATGGTATATAAATTAAGTTAATAAAGATGCGGGATGACACTTCAGCCTCTAATGCTCATGCACAGGAAGTAAGGAAGGCTCATTGGGGTATGAAGGATGTTGATATCCGTGAGTGGTCTCATATCCCCACTCCCACTGATAAATTAATATGGAATATTATAGAGGTCACTAGTGAGTTGGCTCATATTCATTCTTAGTTACAACAATTTTGTGGGAATTCTCCAGTAACATGTGTGGGTGAAGAAACAAATCAAATCCCATATGCATGATTTCTAATAAAATACTCTAATGGAACCTGAAGAAAGTAATTGGGAACATAATATTTCTTCAATCGAATAAAGATACCGTTATATAGTGGACACATAGAATGTGAAGTCTTATATTGATTAAAAATATTATTTAAAAGGGAATTATATTTTTTTCAACTGCTAAATAACTCCACCAAAATATTCTAGAAATGGTTCTGATTCTATGATAGGCATGTACTCTTATCCCTATAGCTAGGATATATTATCACTCGCATCATTATGATCATTTTTCTTCACCTGAGAATGTGCACACTATTTCTCTCATTTATGATTATAATTCATATATTTCGATAAAGAGGCTTCAAACGAGGATAATAATCAAATCAAATCTAAGGATAACCTGGTGTGAGAAGAATATGAATCTGGATTGGGGAACATACCTATCAAAATATTATAGTTTCATATTCCAATTTCCATGGATAGAGTTCATATCCCTTTTCTGGTCTAGGCTAACCAAATGAGAGGGTCAGAAGCCCCATGAATTGCTCATATTCATTTCAATGATGTCTTGAGTATTAATCAAAAGGAATAATTATTGGGAATATATTTTTGTTATGGAGGAGGATAACCATGTGAGAATGAAACAAACCTCAAGAAAAGCTTATATTTCTATTAGTGAATAGGACTGAGATATTTTATAATGATATTATAGGTAAGGCGCATATTATTACATCCACAAATGAATGACTACACCATCAGTTTTCTGAGTCAAAATAGTAGGATTTCTATTCAGATATCTCTTGATTAGAGAAACACATAACTCGGGGAAATTACATATACCTTCCATGAAAGAGTAGTGGTATATACCAAAGGCTCAAGATCATGCTCATACTCCCATCATGATTGAGGTTCACTAAGTGTGAATAGAACATGCCCTAGGATATTCTCATATTCATGTGAGTGATGATAAATCATAGTGGAATATTCCAATGAATTTTCAATAGTGGGTGCACATTCCCCGAACACTACATGGATATAATAACACTTCAGAAAATATAAAATAATATGCTCATATCTATGAAAAATTCCAAAAGGAAAGTCAGAATGTTCTAGACATCACATAGATTAAGAACCATATTATCAATCTTATCAATGAAATATTCCATGAGGTTGTTGGAGTCCCATTCCAAACACTACAAGGATCTACTAACTTCCCAAATGAATAAGAATATGATCATTACCATGATATTCATTCTCATGGTAGTGTTGAGATAGATTTCATGGAATCTACTCCTGAAATGCATGATGTAAATAATCTACATTATGATATATATCATACAAAAGTAAATCATTACATTTCCCAGTCACCTCTGTATATACTATTGCTTAAGATTCCAATGAATTCATACTGAAATGTACCTGAACAATCTTCATCAACTACATATGGATCCACATCCACATACAATAATACTCCACTCCAATCAGTATGTGACCTTTAGAGGAAACTTCTAAGGACTTTCCATATTGATTCATGCATGTTTGATGAAGATAAGGATGAAATATAAATATTTATAGAGGTAGTTAGAACCCCCAATCATGTTCTAGCTCCTCTCCACATCCAACAATGATATACCATAAGACCTAAAAATGGAGTGAAATGATTATCTATGAAAAAATATTTGGAATACTCATCAGTGAATAAAATATTGTCATATAAACTAACCATGATATTATTTTCACCATTTGAAAATCATGATAAACTATTATCAGCTAGAACTAGCCACTATCTCCACGGTCAGATATCTGAAATCGGAATGAGAAAAAAATTGTAACCCACTTGTTTTCATTGTGTTACAACCCTTTGTCATCTTATATCTAATTCCATATCGTGAAGAAGTGTTCAATAATAGGGATAGAATATATTTTTTAAATTTTCTACATCTATGGAATAGTAGAACTCCTCATACTGGACATCTTGAAATTTTTTATCCTTTGTTGAAATTAGGGGACATGGAAACACATTGTGATTGTTGTTCACTACAACAGAATACCCCCACATAAATGGTGACTATGAAATATGAATAGAATGAAAGGATATTAAAATTTTCATCAAACTCGGCCACTTAGAGAAAGCATAATTCATTTATAACAGATAGACCAATGTTATAATCAATTAGAAAGATTAATATAAGGAATGATTCCCATCATGTGATGCCATTAAACCCAGATCACAAATAGGCATAGATGCTCAACATCAAACATGCCCAAATAGAATCTTCTATGTAAGCTACCTAGGAGGGGTCCCATCTCACTGTGTTATGGTAATATCTACCACATATTATACTTATATATTAGTCAATTATGCATATTATCTGTGACAAATTGTAAATAACGCCAAACCAACCACATCCATCTCGGTTTTTGAGAATTTACATATCAATAATTATAAGTAGGTTATTCATATCCTAAAAGACCCCTTGGTAAATCTATTTTGATTTTATATCAACCACTCCCCATTGGTATGGGGGAATTCATATCAACTTGTTTATCTCAGGTGTCATGAAATAACCATGAAGAATAATTTTATCCCGAATATAAGGATTAATTAATGGAAAATGTGACTCTTAAAAATGCCCAACAGACATGTCTATGGTAAATTTTAGCATCACAGTTTCCAAAAAGTCTTCTCTAGGTTTGAAGGGAATGATTAACAGTTGGAATAACTTTTATTCCATTCTGAGAAATACTAACCTAATATAGTCGGGGGCTGTTTGATACACATAACCAGAAACTCCCTCAAAGTGACTTAACATAGTCCAAGATGGTAGTAGCATATGAAAAATGAAATCATAACCTATAGTTTATGCAACAAAATATGACCAAATTTATCCAAGGGTTTCATTAAAAACTCTAATGAAGGTAGTATAGAATCAAAACAAAATGTAAATGGTAAGGGAGAATTTAATACTACCTAATACGCCTATGTGAATTTATTCATTAAATATATGGAAGACATTGATGACCCTGAAACAACTCTAAGTGTCACAATATGGATTATGTGCCTAGAGAGGAGGGTTATCTAGATACATCAATCGAGGATTCACACATACAGAAGTTGATAAGGCTCTAAAATATTGCACATCATAATAAAATGATTCCATCTCCATGAAAAAATTCATCCAAAGGGAAAAGGAAAAGGTGTGGAAACATCCCAATCATCAACCGTAATAGTTGTGGTTCCCCCTATGGAATAACATTTACCTCAATACGATAGTTAAATGGTGTCTTTATGATAACCCAATGCAGAGATACAAAGGAGAAATATACCTTTTGGGGAACATCTTTTAGATGATGCAAATATCCTTCCCCCCACAAGATCCATTTCACTATCAAAAGTTGCATTTGGGAGCCCGATTGGCTCTGGATCTATGCATCCTAACTATATAGATGATGTAGTAAAAATTCTGATGGAATACCTATAATGTGGAAAACACCACTCCATTTTCCATGGAAATCATTTTTCCTTTGGATGAATCAAGAATCATCAGTAGAAAATGTAAGGGCCACCACATCTAGCCCCTCCTTCTCCATATATATGGTGGTGTCTTAGTCAATATTTCCCCCAGAGATTGAAAACATAATCGAGTCTTTAACTATATGAACGAAAACCATGGATGGGAGTTTTGAACCTATTCATTATGATAGAAATCTATATCCTAAATAACTAGAAAACACTTTGCCTATACAAATATAAAAAACAATTTTCTTCACTTTGTAAACTGCATGAGATCCTGGAAAATAACTCAAACACTTATTATTCTTTTGGGGGGATATTGAAGGGCCCTCTAGACCAACATGAGGTGAATAGGGTAATTTATATTTTAATATACTCTAACGGGGGAAGATATTGAAATTTACTGTAGCCTAATAGTAGGAACCATTGTGTGATGGGATGAAAATTTTCATTAGTTCAATTTTAATTCAGCTCCACACTCTGGAAAACAACTATAGTCAACCTAAAAATTTTAATTCAACATGAAAATGGAATTTTTTGTGACTTCATAGGCTGTTGGAAGGTGTGAACCAATTTAATTATCATCATGTCTCACATGAGTAACTTATATAACTCTATGATAAAAATATTCATGTTTATTTGATGATACATTTTATCCCAATCTGGTTTCTAGGTGGATTCAAAAAGATAAGATAAATGGAACAACATTAAAAAGAGACCATTAAACAAACCTATACCAGATATTGTCTCATCCTTCTATTAGAGTGGAAATGTTTATGAAATACTAATGATACATCTATAACCGTCTAACCATCAATGGGGAACATCCAATTAACCATGTAGGTCATGAAGAACCCACCACATCTTTTCAAGTGGGGAAACCAACATATTCACCATCATCTTGAGGAATAAAAAAATTAGGGACCCCTTTGATTTGAGGAATGGATGAGTAAATCATTCTCATTCTGAAAATAAAATGTCCCCAATTATTTTGCGATAACATAATACAATAACATGTTTAGTCTATCACACCCTAAGACACCCAATAAGGTTGACCCCACTAATCACCTCGAATATTATCGTTTACAAAGATGGTCATTTCATAATATCTAGTACTACAACATCTTTAAAGGAATCCTTTAAGGAATATTTTATTTTGGAATGGTGGTGTTAGAGAACTACTCATAACATGCAGTTTGTTTTACCATATACTATTTATAATAAGGGGATGGTTGGATGATTTTCTAAACATGAGTTCATGAATGTTTAACAATTGGATGACATGAAAATTAGTTGACTGATACCATGGCACCGTAAAAAACTTTTTTTGTAGAACTACAATAATGCCACCACATAAAAAGGTAACATCAAATATGACATCCCAAAGTGGTTTTGACCACTAGATATATGATGAAATAGAAGAGGATGATTCATATTCGACTCCAATACTAGCACTAACTCTTGCATATTTCATCCCATTAATATCTGTAGCATGGGCACCACCCCACCAAACAAAATCCTAGTTGGACAAAAAGATCATATTCCGATCTATAAAGGTGATACACATGGAATACCCAATCTATGATGAACAATTTTCATCAGAATATGAGTTCCACACATATAATCGGGGATGGGAGGCTATATGCATAATAGGGGATGACATGGGGGAAAACATTAGTGTGGTCAAGCACAATAGTAAGGTCATGTCCCCATATATGACATATATGAAGGGAAGACCCCAAAAAAATGCCCCATATATCCTATAAAATACCTGGAGATGTCCCGGAGAATTCTATTAGTCCCGTAGACCCATTTTTTATGCATTATTTTTGATAAGGGGTTCGATTATCTGATCTGGACACACAAAAGGGATAACTGACATAACCTGTGTCACTTCAAGTACATGATCCAATATCATCTACATAAGAACCTAGTCTTCCTACACAAAATTTATTTATTATTGTGCCACATGTCTAGAATAAATCCCATATTTTACGGAACTAACATTGAGCAAAAATATATGATACACTATATTTCATGTTGTATTCCCAACAATCCATGCATTATTGAATGTGATAATACATTGAAAATAAATTAATGAGGGATTTGTTAATGTTTTTTAAAGACCATAGGATATTGAGATAGAATTTATTGTAGCTAATTTATTTAAAATGGACACCATTTCAGTGTAATGTCTAGTTTTCATATCATTCATAGTGAATGATTATAAATAGGTCATTAAGGGGAACATAACACCCCTCTATGATTCAGGAAGACTCAATAATGTCAAATTATTACTATCTAAAATAACTAATATATTTGAGTTCAATTTTATCATGATTAGACCCCTTTGATGTTTGGGATTTAAAAAAGCAGAATTTTCCACCACAAGGATGACTATTCAAGACTATGATAAACTTGAGAAAATATATGTTGGAATCAATAAACAAATAATTTAGTTTTTGAAGCTCACATGAGAAGCTATGATTGTGTTTATCCAATAAGACACCACAATTAATTTCATTCTCGGAATTCCTAGGATCTACATCCACATGGAGGTTCCATAAAAAATTGATAAATATCTAAAATACCAAATTGATTGAATGGTCAATATACTATAATGTAATATTTCCACCATACATACCTTCAAATCAACGTAAACTAAATAATGCTTCTACAAATATGCAGGTAAACAACCTATGATGGATGATGAAACATGGGTTTCATATCACAATAGCTTAAGAAAATGCCTTAAACCACATAGAGAATGATAAATAGATATTATGTGCTCCCCAACAATATAGTTGAGGTGATCAAGCTAGTCCCATAGATCCCAGGGCATCATGTTCATGGTGATAGTGTTAAAAAACCAGCTCTAACATCTCTATATAAGGACTCAAATAGTGGGGGATGATAATATAACTTTTATTGGAATCCCTCAACCTTATAGTGATGAATCATCCCACATATTTCCATATGTGTATGAAAGTTCCTTCATATACATAGAATTTGATGAATGTGATGATAATAACATGAACACCCCTCCTGCAATCAAGGATGGTGTCTCCCCCACCACAAATGATATAATAGAGGTAAATATAATAATAAAAGAAGGAATTTGACCAAATAAAATTTGTTTTTCCATACCCCTCATAGATAAAGATATGCACATCAATTCTCACATCAAAAAGGGTATGTGTTAACATGGAATTATTCAAAAATTCCCAGATTGAATCCACATCTTCCTATGATCCATATCATCTTACATGATGAGCACAAAGGCATCAAAATGAAATCCAAGAGGATTATTTCATCTCCTTCACATAATTTGGATAATTATTCAATAAATATTGATCAAATAAATATTTTTTATAGTACTTTAATACCAATGGTGACATTCAAACATTGTTCTTATCAAGAAAATAAATGGGAAAATTAGTTTCTCTATTGATTTTAGATACCTTATTCGACATTTACTTAATGTTGAATTCCCATTTCCAATCAAAGAACAGTAGATCAATTCATATAATGGATTATAAGAATATATTGTTATGGATGGGTAATCTGGGTGAAATCGTAAAAATATGTCCCCAAGAAAAGTGAAAACCACTTCCTTCAGAGAACCTTTGGGGATCTTCTTCAATTTGGCAATGCCAATTTCGTTTAAGAATGATGATTCAACATACCAACACTCCTGGAGTCATAAATTTAATTAATTCCAAGTATTAATATCCAAATGATATGTCTATGACCAAGATTTTAAATACTAGCAGTTATTTGATCACTTTCTGCTTCATCAAATAGTCATTGAAAATCCACCACAAAACACTCTCTAGATTAATCAATTAATGTACAAAAGGTGTAAAATCAGGAAAGTCCCGTGGATTTTTCATATGAATCAAAAAGTCAAGTAGACCTAGATAAAACATTATCTATTATAAAAATACAACCCCTCAATAGTAATTAAATAATGGGGATCCAAGGGATCATCACCGACATTCAGTGACATATAGACGGCCTAGAAAGAATTGCTCCCCAATTCACCCAACCAATGATTAATGTAAATTAATATTTATGAGACAATTATTGTAGATAATCATTTAATTGTATTAGGATATATCTTCTACACCCAATGGTTTGGATGCCTATATAAT
This sequence comes from Viscum album, assembly GCA_963277665.1. NCBI lineage: Eukaryota > Viridiplantae > Streptophyta > Magnoliopsida > Santalales > Viscaceae > Viscum > Viscum album. The sequence continues at coordinate 555,720,687 of OY728160.1, read as the reverse complement.
AATATATGAAACTCTTCATGTATTTTTCTACCATGGAACACACACTAGGTGCCCTTCTATAATAGAAAAATGATGTTGGGAGAGAGAAATTTATCTACTAACTCACCATGGTAATGATATGTATTGAAACAACATAATAAAATTTCTAGATAAACTTCACTAGGCTTTTATTCATAGTGAAAAATATTAGTCATTAAATGATGCAACACGAATTGCATCATGTAGTTCATGTTGTTTCTCTCTTGTAAATACATGGCCACCCTATGTTGACTGGGTAATTGGAAAAATGTGTAGTCATTATACTACAATACATAATTCAATTTTAATGATAAAATTATGTAAAATAGTAAGACTTTGATTATTTATTATATCATATCATAACATTGAAAATATCATGATGTACACTTAGCTCGTTGATTAGGATTATTTCAATTCCCTTCACACTCCTTGTACAAGGGATATGTATTTTGATGGATCCTCCTACAATCACATTATAAAAGTATATAAAAATCAAATGACAATAATTAAGGTTTATGGAATTCATTATTCATTTTAGAAAAATATTTATCTTCTATACTTATCCTATACTAAGGAATCAAAATCAATTAACTGGAATACTCAAATCCCATTCCTTATATGGAAGAATCTCTATTTCTATATTTATCCTAACTGAATATCAAAAGGGATTGAGAAAAATTGAAAAACATTTCCAAATAATAAAATAAAATTAAAAATTAATAAATGGATCCTCTAAAAATATACATCATGGGAATGATGAAAGAGATCCCTTTTGATCCCATTTTGGATCACGATCCCATATCACAGAATTATCACACAGATGGATTAGAAAATTTATCCTGTGACTTGGCTAAACCGCACTAGGAGGAAGAAATATTCCACATCATAAATCAAAAAATGGACTCCTTGATATTCATAAGATATATGAATTAAATCAATCATGTAAATATTTCCCCAGAACATGATGACCACCCTAGGTTGGATGGAGAAAATAATAATTTATATCCAAAATAGGACTCTACTGACATACAAATCATTTTGGGAATAGATTCAGCACCATGAAATAAAAAATATCATACAAGATGGTCTTAATGAGAATAGATAATTATAAAAAATAGTCTTTAATGTAATACTACTATGATACATAGAATAAGGATAGTTTCTTTCCATCATGGAGGAGTTCCATGTATGGTCTTCTAGATCCCACCATTATAAGGCTACGATCTTCTTCCAAATCAACGGTTTTGAAAATTTATAAAAACCCATAATAAATGAATGTTTAAAATAATCCATGAAATTTAATTAATTACAGATCCTTGTATACTTCATCCATACATTCATAGGATATCTCTATACACCTATGTATTCCTAGAATTGTTTTTGGAATTTATGTTGTCAGTCTGTATCCCCTAGACAAAACTAACCAGTTCAAGTAAATATTTTATATAACTAAATTCATTCCCCAATGTGATGAGGTAATAAACCTAAAATAATTCTGGATATAGAAAATTATCAACCCCATAATGTTCTGTAACATCACAAGGTTCTGAGTACCTCACAAAATATTTATAGATAACGACAACAACTTCTTTTTTATGGTGTTGAAGAAACTATTGTAATATTATAATATTGAGTCCCATCACCCATTAAACTATTATATAGTGGAAAATTTATTGATAAAGACCTTCTATAAGACTATAAAATTAACTCTATATGATAGAGAAAAGGAGGACTAATTTCTTGATAGGCAATAACATGTATTCTATATTATCTTACAACAACACTACATATACTTTTACATAAGATACACTATACTAATATTTTTATATGGCTATGTAGTATTTACTTACATTGGTCTATATTCCATCGTACCAAATAGATATTTGATGAAATCTCATAGATGTTGAGGAATAACAAAATTTTATGGAAAATTTGGAGCGGCTTAGTGACGGCGATATGCAAACGTTATGAAACATGGATGACTGCTATAATCAGATATCGCAATCCATTAAAAAGATAGATTACCTTAATTCATTCATCAATAGATAATTTGTGTCATCTATAAGAACTCTATTTATATTATGGAATAAGGCTCAAATAATGGATACCACGTTAGTATGGCCTTATGTCTTACAAAAGGTCAATTGTAATAGGGCCTACACAATTGACACCCAAGATTAGGAGAATTTCATGCATCCAAATAATGAAATATTTATCAAGAAATATAAAACATAACTATCATCAAGTTTAAAAATCCCCAATAATAAGACATCAAACCTCATTGTATCCTTTGTTAAGACCCCTTGAAAATAACATATATGAAGACCGTCCTAAAAACAGGACAATAAATTGTGTAGCTATTATCCTCGCATCTAGATAAATAATTGTGAAACACCCATAGTCTGTTAAAGACTTTAAACCACATGGTATACCTCATCCAAACCACATGATGATAAATTGTACATAGATTTGTTTTGGTTAAATGATACTAAACTGAATAGTTCCCTAATAATAATTTATGGCATCATTCCACCCATTGTCAGATACAAAGTGATTCTTAGAACTCTTGTTGTAGGACCAACAACATCAGGCCTTTTCTTCAACTACTTGTTATATATTTCGTTACATCAATACATTAAACTAATTGTGTAATATAATTCCCACATGACATTAAATTGAATGTTTTTTATATAACAATGTGTGGAATGATTCTCATTTTATATAAGATACATATGGATTCATCAATCCTATATCTTCTTCTATCCCCCACATGATTTAAAATACCCATACCCAATCTATAATGGCACTTCAATAGGTGAGTAGAACTTGTCATTCGTTGTTTATCACAATAGGAATTTCATATGTGATCTTCAAAATATGATTAAGGTATTTTCTGGAAAGCAACGCATAAATGATTATGTTAGGATCACAATGGTATTGAATGAAAAAATCTGAATTGAATACCAATAGACCCCATGCATCACATTAAGCTATATGTTTATTGTCCATTACCTGATAAAAAAATGTACATTACTGTGGTCCTATAATAAAAGGACAACCATTTATTGTGTTGGTATCTTATGCAAATTCATTCATAAACTACTTCTAATTTTATTCCTTAGATCACTATATATGTAGTGAAACATAGATCATCAGTTACAAGTCAATTCCTGATAAACATTAGCGTGCTTCGTTTATTCATATAGGCTACGCAGGATTATGTTGGCCCTTCTTAAAAACTACATGGGGCATGATTTACGTCATCATTGGATATGTAGAGATATTCTTGTATCAAACCATAGGATTAGATACATCAATAAGAAAAAACAATTCCCACCACTATGCCTGATTCATACCTATATAGGTTTTCCCATTCATGAAAAACGTAAGTCTGGATACATGAAATCATATTATACAAAGTGATGCATAGATTTCCAATCCTATTTTTAGGTGAAATAGATGACATATTTATTCACGCCAACTACAAAGGTATTTAGTGACATTGGCTCATTGTTCTGTGTACACAAATGATATACACCTGACATTATTGGTTACATCATATGACATGACCAAATTTTATTGCTGGTTCATATGTCCTTACTTCATGACTTTAAAGATCATGAGAAACGTCACCAATACATGACTAAAAAATATATGTGACATCAACGCATTTTTATCCCCTATCAAGTGACCATATAAACCTTACCCTTGTCAGGAAATGTATGGGGTCCATCTCTAATATTTAAAGCACCTCAATCCATAATGAAAAACTTTATTCTTTAAGTGTCTAAGATAATTGAAACCATTGAAGGCCCCTATGATGGATACCCATCATCAAGAACACTTTTCATAACTATTCATGTATCCTAACAGATCATGATTATGAACCTAGGTTCATCAACCAAGTGTGTAACTCAAAAATGGGGGATTTCGAATCTGTGTTGTCCGAAATATCATCATGGAAGATCCAACATCTCATCATGTTTTCACCTACTCCCGATGTAATTTTTCAATATCACTACTCTGGACCTGGGGTCCTTGATAAATGATTTAGGGCATTTTCATCACCCACATAGAAGGATTTCGGGATATTCTTGACCCTAATTATACTAATTATGAATCACTATATCATCACCCAACCTAGTTTTATACATTTCATGACCTTAAAATTCATACACTTTGGTAAAATATATAGAACCATAAACTCTAGATTATGGTCCAAATGTAAATACCTTACGATACAAAGAAAAGACACTTAAAACATGCTACTTTAAGAAACTATAATTGGAGGCCGTATTAAAATTTAATTCCTTACTTTCTAAAATATTCATTGGAAATGTTTAGGAAAATATTGTTGAGTTAATGACAGGGTCTACTTTGTTTCCCAATTTAAAGCCATGGTATGAAAACTAGACCCATGGATCATTAAAAATTTAGAGTAATTATTTTTGAAGTATCTGAGTCAAGCTAATATGTTTTTTAGTTGGTGACACATATTTTTGTTGGGATATAACCCTTATTGGATATTACACATTCCCGGGGCCATACTTTTTGATTTTTGAGTATTGTATGTGAAAAAAATTTCAAGGACCCTTGAATGGATACCCAATGTCAAGGACCCTTTTCATAAATATTCATGTATGATTATGTCTCATGAATGTTCTTATATGGTGTCCAAACAAATTCATAACTCTAAGAAACTTCATTCCACTCCTTCTGAGACCTTCCTTAATTGTAGAAGAACCCATCATCCCGTTTTTAGGTCATTTCCAGTTCAATTTCACCATATCATCCTCCTGACCCAGTCACATTGTTTTATGAATTATAATCTACATTCCAAACTATATAATTTGATTTTATATCCTTGATGATACATCACCATATTTTTTACCCATTCTAACAAATGAAATATGACACTTCTTTCTTGAATCATTGATGGCCCTCGTCTTGTGACTCGAATCAATATTGTGTAGATCCAGGGTTTACAATATAAGATTCATATTTCCCTAGGGTTACAAATTACTTCATGGATAGAAATCCTATCATCTCCATTTTCATCATTTATACATTTTAGTATTCTTAAAACATTAATAGCCCTTGGGTAGGAGTGGAGATCACCTTTTCTGTACCATTATAACAAATAATAAGATCACCCACCCACAAAATAATGTCATCCTCTCTTTCCAAGAATGGTGATCCAATCACTAACTTCCCTAGAAAAACTACATTGGAACCTAACATCTCATTGTGTTATGGGTCATCCCTGTATTTCTACCCCATATTATATTCATAGAAACAGACAGTTCTTTAATGAATATAATCATATGAACTCCAACTATACAGGTAAACAACAAATACAAATTATTTCACTCTTAGACGATATTAACTCTATAAGTCTTCCAATTCCACTGGAAAAGATAATCATCATCAAATAACCTTTTCTTAACTATTAATTAATATCTATGGATTATGAAAATCAGACTATGGTCATCATCCGAATGTATCCCATTTTAAAGTTCTATATAAGCCTTTTGATTTCTTACAACACCACATCAGAAACCAACACCTATGTATGTTTTATTAACTCTTTTTATTTTTAACACCATTTTCAATGATTATTGGTAAGAACTTAGCTAAAATACAAAAAAAAATAAGAGATTGAATGTTGAATCTAAAATAACCATAACTAAAGGCATATAAGGTCTTTGATAAACGACCTTAAACTAATGCAATAGAAGGACTGACCTAAAATACCCTATTCTAATGAAATACAAGGCCTAAGATAAATACCACTAAATAATGAAATTGAATTTATGAGGTAAATGAACATAAAAAGAGAAAAAATGTATGATATAGAATATACTAAACTAAAATTAATTTATGGTTCAATCTAAAAGACCCTAAACTATAAGCGATGATAGTTTTGATCTTGATGACCATAAAAAAATCTAATTGAAGGGATGATCTAAAAATCATAAAAAAGAATGTGATAGAATGTATAATCTAATGATACATGAATGACTGTTATAGATGGTATGAGAAAAACATTCTTAATCTAATGTTAAAGAAGGTCCAACAAATAAAACCCTAATGTAATGCAATAGAAAGTTATAAATAAAAGAACCAAAACTAAATAAATAGGAGGCCCATGAATAAGTGACCCTATAATAAAACAATAAATGGCTTGACCTAAAATACTATAAAAGAGTGAAGTATAAGGCCTACGATAAAGAACCTTAAACTAAAGAAATATATTTTTTGAGAAAAAAAAAAACCAATCTAAAATAATAAAAGGTATGAGTTAAAAAACATACAAAAAGTGATATATGGTCTGATCTAAAATATCCTAAAATATATCACATTAGTAATTTTTTATACATGAGATATTGAATCAAACTGTATAAAATTAGAAGAAAAAAATCATTTTATACTCTTGATGCATGTCAACATTTTCAAATGACAGAGAATATGCCATTATGAACTTATATATACTACCCAAGTGATCCTTCTTTAAATTAGGTGATCTGAATATAATTGGAATAGATTATCAATAATGAATTTCATGTTAGATGGAATTAATAAGCATTTATCATGATGGCCATATTTACATTTCATGTTAAATTCAATTATTTTTTGTTTACATGATATTATATAAGGGATATCATTGTAAATTCACATCAAAGATGTATGATGTCATGCATATCATGGATATATGGGAAACTAGAATATAATATATAATGATAATGAAATTTACATAATAACTCACAAATAATGTAAACTATCAAAATCCAAGAGTCTTTCCCAGTATATAAACAAAATTACATTACATCAAATTATGAAAAGATCTAATCTCATAAATTAGACATTTCAGAAAGTGTATGATTAGAACCATTGATTGAACATTGTAGTGATTCTCCCCCAACCTCATCCACAAATAGTAAATAATATAGAGCTTAAACCAAGGTTTTAATGTCTTCAACCCCCTTCTATGATGTTTTAAATCAGTATGATGATGTTTCATGTTAGACGCCATATGGGATATGATTTCATCTTGCCTTTATATTTTCATAGTCTAGGTATCCATCACGGATTGCAATCATAATATCATCGTATGGACCTACTCTAATTCCTATAATTTCTCCCCATATTCCTATCAATATTATCCTCATATTCATGATTTGGAAAATCTATTCATCTTATTTCTAGATCGTCCCAATTCAGAAAAATTTTCTTCAAGCATTTACACCGATGAAATCATTCAAAATCTCCATCTCTGAAGTCATGATATAAAAGATAAATTAATTCCCATTATTCAATGAATAATTCAATGATGCCTTATGAATCAAATCGAAAACAAATTTATATATCTATCTACAATAGTTTGATTCCTATGTGACTAGTGAAAAAAGGTAAAGAATGAGGATGAATAACCAGTTCATCCGGTATGGAAGCATAAGAAGAAACCTCATATGCCTTTCCCTCTATAGGTTTATCACCCACATCACATTATTGAGCAATAGAATCCTTGTTATATTTTGCTTCACTATCAGGGTAGTCATAAATATAAGGAGGCATATTCCTTTTTGTATCTTCTAGATCATCGATCAACTCCATTGTCACCACTAACAATGTGGTTTCTATGATAAAATCACATCCCACATGAAAGACAAGATTTGAGATCACAACCATTTAATAAGTGGAAAACCAATATTGGGAAGAATAATTCTTAAGGAATGTGGGAACACTAACCAAGGGGATTTATGATCTCAACCTTATTATCTTCACATGTCTGCATCATCCAAAACTATTGTATGACTCAAGGATGATTCTTTTCTCAAACTCTAGTAAAAGGAAGTGGGGGTCCCTTTGGGTGTTACCAATAATATGAGAAAACCAATAGGGATTATAATGATTTTAGATAATTAGCTCATCCACCCAGGGTATTTGAACTCCATCATGACAAGAGATCGTATATGACATTTCGTCATAGGACCAACAACAGAAATAGATAAACGGTCTAGTTTGTGCATGAAAAGGGGTAAAATTGACGATATCTGATTTACTAAGAGAACCTTAACATTGGAAAGGATTAGAGACGTAGTTCTATAGTGTAATTTATTCTACAATCCAGGATGGGACATGGAATCTTGTATATTAGTAGATTTTTTATAATCATAATAATTGAATTGATCTCCTTTATATAAAACCCAAAAAAATGGAGAGGACCACTTATCCTTTAAAGATTGATGCCTTTTTGAATATGGGGAATGATTTAACAATGTAATGAATAGTTATGTACTGCCAATTTGAGATTCTTCCCTTATATAAGTTGTGTTTCCATCCCCAATGTATTGAAATGAATCCCATGACATCCGACCCCAGCTAGGAAAATACATCCATTAAAAATTATTTCCACAATGTGTGTGAACTAATGGTTTAGTGGGATCATTGAGTTCACATAGTCTCCCCATTAATTATATTTCATATCATCAGTGATTGTATAATACAAGCCATCACGATCATGAGAAAACAGAGAAGGGAACTTGTGGAGGAATATTATAGTTATACTGGACTAAATGAAGTAATAGAATATATATTGATCCAATACTTGAGAGGATTATTTGAGCACATCTGCAACTCATTCTTCATTTTATATTTTACAATGATATGAATATCCTTCTCCAATGCTAGAGTCTTAAAGGTATAATCATAAATGTCTAAAACAAGTTATAATTCATCATACATCTCAGGGAGACATCTACTTTTATCAAAATTGAGCCCTTGTCTATGTGAATGTCAGTCATGAAGGTTTGAATTTGTTGGTGCCTACACAATGAACATCAAAAATTTCACAAAATAAGAAACACATGGATAAATTTTTTTCCCACAAAAATAAAGTAAGATGAATGTAGCCAAATATATGTTAATCATGTGACCCTCCAAGGGATACATGATTGGGTAGGAATTATGAGGTTAAAAAATGAAAATGTTAATAAGACATTGATTTAAAAATATATCTCGAATTACCTTTGAAGAATTAATTCTTATTTTTAAATGGTTCCACAAATAATCAATTTTTCACACAGTGGTAGACAGATAACTCCCCAAGGTCATGCAGTTTGTCAAGTAATTATCACGTCACAACCCATTGGAAAATACATTTAAATTTTCATGTAAATTTAAAAAAGTTGAAGGAATCTTGTTGATATAAACCTAAAATGATAGATAAAAAATGTAAAGAACAGTTCTGCTAAAAAATATCGAATAAAATTCATTAGAACATCGAGACTTCTAAATATAAAATTACTGTAATAATGTGGAGGTAGAAGATACTCGTAATTGTAAATGTCACACCAAGAACCCTAAGAGATATAAAAGACACAATGACACTCTAACAACATTTCTATATCATCTTACAAAAGACCACAAAAATTTAATATCAATCATGTGGGAAGCCTCTAGTTTGTCTAGGCGACCTCACACTTCCCCATTGGATCCCCATGTACAATCAAATGGAGTTTGCTATAAAATTTTCTCTCGTAAAAACCAAGTCTTGTGCTATGAATGTACAAAACATGGTATCCTAAGACACTATGTAAATCTGACATGATATCACAATTCCCCCTAACAATCCCTTTTTCCACAAGGAAAGGCCTATAAAATTCAAATGAGATCGTGTAAAATTCATTTTATAGGATCATGCATCTTGTGAAAAAACATGTACATGCAAAAAAGTGGATGTCCTTAATCACAGTCACATGATTCCAAAAGTACTCAATAATTAGAAACAATGTAATAAATGAAGAATTCACAAGTTGGATTTAATGTAACTGAAAATCAGGTGACACACAGATAGAAGATGTATTGAGGAATCTATTCAGAACAGGTGATGTTGAATCCCATTGCTGACTCTACCATTGATGCATGTGATAGGCTTCAAAAAAAATGTATAAAAACTATGGTTGAAAGGAATATACCCCACCCCCCATCATCAAAAAATCACGGATACCACTAAGACCACTCTGACTACTATCTATATGAACAGTGTTCAATTTTTATTCAGGAGAAAGAAGATATTTCTTAGAGTGACTGATCATACAATCATAAAATCATCCAATATGGTATGATTTAGGGAATAGTTGGCGAAAATATGCATGATGTATAAGAAAATTATATGACCACTCATATATCACACGAAGGATTTCTAATAAGACCCCTGAAGAACATCCCACACATGTTCTAGATCCATCAATACAAAAAATAATCTAAAAATTGAACAAATATAGGTAATTATAATTATAAATTCATGAAAAAAATTACTAAATGTGGGTGTCTTAAGAAAAGAAAATTTAACTCTACTTCTCATTCATTTTGTGTTAATCACCTATGACACGTCGTTGTAGTAGGACATGTTATCCAAATCTCATGAATTTACCTCAGTATGATATTTTGGTTATGAGAAGTCCTCTAGACATGTCAATGAAAGTCACATTGCATTCCTCAGAAAATCCACTAATGTGATGTAAAAACTATTAGTCATTCCATTCACGCCTCTTTAATTCCATCAAAAGTGTCGAAACAATTATGTGGTAGCACCAAATCTTATTAGATAATTCTTATGGTAGCACCTAGGCATGCCAAACTGGCTCTCACAATGTCCTCTAGACATGCTATCCATGTCATGGGATTCCCAATAGACGTGACCGCTATGAAATGTAGCGCACACCAAGACATGTCACATTGACTCTCATGAAATCCCACATGTACACCATATAGCTAGTGTTATTACACCTGCGTGAGTCATCAATATCATTCAAAACCCACTGGATAAATCATCTAGGTCATGTTGGGGCCCCTTGGAAAGACAGACCAGGTCATTCCATACCCTTAGAAAAATTCATTATTATTATACAACAAACCTATGATATTCCATCCATTTTTCAAGAGACCACAAGATAAGTTAACTAGGTCATATAATTTTCTTTACACATGATGGGTTGAAAATATCCTTCATGTATGGAAGGAAATCAAGGCATGTCGAGCGGAAAATGAACACCTGATAGGACTGAAAATAGAGTAGGTTAAGCATGTAATCCCAACTATATATAAAATTCTCCACCCTACATGTGAAATCCCAAAAAAAAGGAAAAATCAAAATTCTAAAAAAATATGACAAGATTGATTCCTACAATAATAATGATGTGGAAGGTACCACAATGATGCTCGAGCTCCATGTTAACCTTCCAAAGGGTTGTCTCAGTACAAATTTCCCCCATCCTTTTGAAGTGAGACTTATCATTTGACAACCACTAAACCTCACACCTATAATATCTCACAGGTTATTAGGGAATGGAATTGATCATATAAATTTCATTCGATGGCTCAAAAATGAATGTGAAGTGTTAGTGTGTAAGCTCTGATGACTATAGGGAATACATATATTGAATTTCAATAGAAGTGGAATAATAAGTATGTATTGAATATATAGGAAACCATATAGTGTAGGACCCAATTTACATAATAATTTGATATATCCCAAACATAAAATAATCCTATGAGTGTAGGGCTCGATCAGTGGAATAAAATTTTATTTCACAAATATAAGTGAATCCTCAGAGTTAAAGCCACAATTTGAGGAATAAAACATTATGTCCTAAACATAAGGTCAATGTTAGTGTGTAATCCTCAATTATGAGTACTACAAAAACTATGATTCTCTCCAAAACCCTAATACGTAGTACACCTCCCTAAGGCCCAAGATATATTTAAAACATCCTAATTATGGTCCCAAAACATATTCCTCGCATCCTTATATAAGGATATAAATTAATATTTTCCCTTGGTTGTCATATTGATCATAGCTCACGCGCTGTTATGGAGTTTCAATAGTCATGTCATTCACATCATGAATCTCCCACATCCATTGAAATATCATCATTTAATCCTTGATGAGTGGAATGGTATAATCATCCCCTATATATGGAAATATACTTCAAGGCCTGTCCTAAAGGAATAAATGAACTATGGGATCATTGATTACTATAATAACAACAATACATAGGATGCCTTTTTATGGCCCGAGCTCAAATAGGTACCCACATTCATGTAAGCCTTATCATGTCTCTGATATGTCATCGACCAGGACCCAATAATTCGAATGGCATAATTATTCTACATCATTCACCAGTGAACAGAGTAACCAAATGAAATAATACAACTTTGAATCTCACCATAATTAGGATATGTAGGATGTCCCCTTGGGATTTGATATTGAATATCCAGTTCCTCATGGATCTTTTATATTGAATTCCATAATACATAAAGCATCAAGGGTACAACCAACTACATCTTTTATAATCATTCATTAACCATGATATGTATGATGCCTCATAAAGTGTAAATACACTCTTCAGAATTTTAATTGCCACCCTGTATAGCATAAAATTTTGTAGATCCTCATTATAAAAATTTAGTACATATGTAGATATTTACTTCAATAAAATTGATAACGAACCACTTATACGTATATATATATATATATTCAATGATGTGATCCATGTCTTCTTTACAAGGATTGAATTATCCCAAAATCATTTTTATGGTAACCATTCCAATTTCAGAATTTGGAAACGATTCAAGGACATATCACAAATCTATGATAGAGTATTGGAGTAAGGAAGATTTCCCTCAAAAGGGCATGGTGAGCATGAACTCTAATACTCTCCACCAATGTGATTTCATAAAAATTATTTGGAATTAAATGAAATTTTTAAAACATCCATTGGAAAGAATGTATTTATATAATTTTGGATGCGGGAACCATTGAGAGTTTCTATTAATAGAAAAAATAATGTCATATCATTAATTATTATGCAAGAAATAAAACTCCCACAATTAGCTTCCATGTCTATCCAAACACATATAACAGTCTCCCTTATTTTTAGAATAATTTTTGGGGGAATAATATGTTTTGGAAAAACGATTTAGTAAGGTCTATTTTCAGGAACTATATTAGTACTATAGGAGGATCTTTGCAGAACTTTGCTGGTGTTCTAGCGGGAACTGTAGCAGGAACTGCTTGGCACTATAGTAGCTGTTAATATAAACCTATCTCAGCCATTGGGCCACTGATATGTTATCCAAGTCTTTTAAGGCCCTTGGGCCACCCATTCCTTCAGGTCAGTAAGGCCTTCAAGCCACCTCAAGTCATTGGGACACATTAAGTAAAGATTCAAACCAGACAACCTACAAGGAACAAATAACAGGAGGAGGAAGAGCATGGAGTTTTCACCATAGCAGAAGCTAAACAGATTTCAAGAATGAGAGGGTGTGGCACATTCCATTGGGACAAGCTTGTGCATGCACGAGAAAGCCTATCCAAACAGTCATTCAAAGTTGTATAACTGATTTCATGATGAAGATTCTGGGGAGGAGATGTTCCATGTAGTTAGTTTGGGATTTAGGTAATGTTTGAAGCCTACGGGAAATGAATTCCTTCAAGGCCTATGGGCCATGTGATACATCTGACTTAGGTCCTTGTAAGGGTTCCACCTCACCCTTTGAAAGGTGTATTATCAAAAATCAATAGAAAATGAAGGCCTTCGGTCCATTAGAGGAGCCAAATAATGATTAAGTCCAGCTCAATGTGAATCTTCCAGATTTATAACCCTCTGGTAGTCCTTTTAAAGAGACCCATGCACTTTTTGATTCTAGAATGGGATATAATTTCTTATTAAGTATTTACTATATCCTTTTACAAAATTCAAGGCCATATTATTATACAATGACTCATAACTTTACATATCATCAAACATCAAATTGGAAAAAATCTTTGAGTTTACAATATTATTTTCATATAATATATTTCAAATACTAAATAAAATGATATTCTGATTCTAACATTAATTAACCAATCTTCTCATACCATTATATTTCATTTTTTATATTAATATTCTTCACCTTAAAAAACACAAAACTGAGGATCATAATGGTTTAGTCACATTGGAAACATATTAACATAAAAAACATGTCTATAAGATATCTACATAATCTCCCACAATGTTCTTCATAACTATATCACTAATGTGACATATCATATGAAATACCTTTTACTGTTACCTAGGTATTTGAAAAATATAAACAGTGAGATCAGGTGATCTGTAAGGGAAAAAAGGGGGTATCAATATATCATGAGTATAATATTAAAAGAAAAAAAATTCATTTTAAAACCAAAACATGTATATAATAGAAATGAATCATGATTCATGGAATATATTATGATAGTTATTTTGATTTGAAACATAATATAATTAATAAACATGAACAATGAGAGCCTATAATTGGAAAAATTTATAAATTTATTTCCAAAAAACTACCATAGAAAATAATTTCCTAGTGGTTTATGGTTAATTTCAATGACTATCATCGTGGATTTGTGTCACTCCTCAAATCCTCATATTTTTCAATGTTCACAGACAAAAATATAATAGTGAACAAAATCCTATAGGAAAATGGATTCACATCATATTCTTGTTATTTTATCTAATGAGATATCATTCATTTCCAAATTAAATAGAAGGTAATATATGTCTCACATGTCACATAATTAAAATAATACCTTCATGTGTAATAAGATAATTATGATTTTAATGAATCATATCATGTTAGCCACAATCTATTTTTTTATTACAAACCCACTTTTAGGTAATGTGGGAACCTAATAAACCATTCCATCACATCAATTCACACCCTCAAAATTTGAAATTATAGAATTTAGAATACAAAATAGGAAAAAAAACCATACCACCACACCATCTACCATCACCCACCAGTTTAAAATTTCAATCCATCACCAACAATCACTTTAATAACTCATGTGAACGAGGTGAATCCACATCATTGAGGAAGGAATCCTTTGGCCTAATTATCATTGCCATTATCCAATCACCTCTCCATCTTCACCAATATCTTTCTCCAAAAGTAGCAATAAATAACCCCCAAACTAGTCAGTTACGCTGAAAAAACATCAAGACTGGACACAACTATTCGCATCTCTTGATGCACCTTGAAACCCATCGAATGATGAACCACAAATTGAAAAACCATATAGTTTACATTGAGCTACATCCAACTAGGGGAGTTGAATAGAAACATGGGTTCAGAGAAGGTTGAGTAGCCAAGGTTCTTCATCAAACAACTATCATCAGGCCCAATGAATCTTCTTGAAAAAATTATTGTGGACACAAATGGGAACTAGATCTCTATCATCATAGAAACGGAAAGCATAATACCCCAAAACCATAGAAAAAGTGAAATTTATAAATATAAACGAATACAAAAAGGTATCCTAGATTTGGAAGCACCTTGAAGCCCTTCGAACGCTGAACCACAAATCGCAAAACATGGTAGTTACCTTTTCACCATATCCATCTATGAGATGTTCCTTGGCACTTGGGGTCGACAGAGGATGAGTGGACAAGGACCTGTTTAAAACAAAACTCATGTTGGGCCCATGAATCCATCTTGAAAATAGACATTTAAATCATATAATTGAACATAAACTCCATTGAAGTCGAGCAGAATAAGAAGGATAATGAGGAAGAAAGAGAATGGATTTCGAAGGGATGAGAGGAGGAGAGAGCCAATAGAAAAGTGGGATGCTCGCAAGAAGAATTAGAGAAAGTGGACAAGAGGAAATCAAAATGAGGTGGGACTCCATAGCAATATTACCACGAGAGGGTGATGAGACGAAGGGAACATTAGTGCTAGGAAACCTTAGTGTGATGGGGGGGAGAAACTAGAGACTCAGGAGAGAAAGGGGGATGTTCGTCAGAGGAATTCGAGTTAGGGGACAACTGGATGGGAAGATGAGGTTGGATACTAGTGAAATACCACCACAATAGGGTTACTAGATAACTACAATTTTTTACTATCCAGTTTAAATAAATGTTTTTCATAAACCAGTCATCATAGCATAACCTATTTAAAAGAATCAAATTTCATAATAATTTTACTACATCATTATAGAATGACCAATTTAAAATGAATCATGATTGTACTGAATTTTTCATCGTATAACACATGGAATAGAAACTAGTTTCATAAATCACATTTTATCCTAATTCTAAACCCTTTAGATTATTAAAAATAATGCATCCATAGATCATATACCTAGTAAATAAAAGGCAACTTCAGATGATGTCATCTAAGATAAAAAATTAGTTTGATGGAAAAATCATATGGAATATTTCATGAGGAAAATAAACTATTATGGAAAATATATTTTTAAATATCAAACATTTTAAAATATTGCTTAAATACATTTTCATGAAAATAAACATTGAATACATATAAAATAAACTGAATAAAAGATAAATCAATTCATGAAAAATATAACCTCTTCACATTGAAGAATGTTTTTTTAAAAAATAAAAATTATTCAAAATAAATTTATTTTAAAACATATATTAAAATTTATAATGGAATTTACAAATCAAATATGGTCTAGGATGGTTAGAAATTTCATTCATGTCTTACTCATTAAAAAATAAATCTTCTCACATTTTTTGGTAAAATCATAACAATAATTGTTTATCTAATAAAATAAATACTCTTTTAAAAATTTCTTTTAAAATATATATATATGGAAAAATTCAATAATTAACTCTCTTATATTTTTAAAATATTTTTTAAAACATTTTTAGAAAAACTGGTTTTTGAATAAAAATCGATTTTGGTCGAAGGTGGAAATAAATATGATTTTTCATAATATTATTCATTTCAACTCATGAGTAAATAATGTGTGTAAAATGATGAGAATAATTTTATTACCATGAAATAAATAATGGAAAATAAAATTCATGGGATTCTATAGATTTTGATTAATATTTTTCATTCTCAAATACATTATCACAGAATATTACTATAAAAAACTAAATTATACCATCAAACCATTTCCACATTTACATCAATTGAATCATACACCCCATTAAAGAATAAAATATTATTATTATATTAATGTTTTATAAATATGGATATTTAATATATATCATGTTTATAGGGTAGAAGATACACCTCATAAGAGAATTTAGGTGTATAACATTACTCATGTCCCAAAGAAGGAAATTTTAGAAAAAAGTCCCTTCCTGTTTTTTAATATTTAATCTAAAACTTATATGAAAGTGTTCTACAAAAATAGATATATAAATCCAGATAAATTTTAGGAAAAAAAATTCAAAATTAATTACAAAGATTTATATAACCCATATACAATAAATTTGTGGTGAATATTGAACTTTTCTCCAAAATGTAAAAAGTCAGATATAAATCCCTTACCTTAAGATTAAAACTCCTCCATATATGTTAAAAACACCATTGTAATATATAAATATGTTTATTATAAATATATTAACAAACCATACTTATTTATATATATAATAATATTTATCATTGACATACGACCTTTTATTTCCTTTTTGTTAACAATTTCGTGATAATGGAAGGATTTGGGAATATCCTACATTGTTTTTATTGTATGTTTTGATTTGTTATTTTTCTATTACACTTAAACTAAAAACTAGTACATTATAACCAAAATCTTTACCATTATATAAATATCATATATATTAATTATATATGTATATAATGTAATCTATAATAGATATATGTATAAAATAAAATAAACCATTCATTGAGATGGTAGGCTTTATATACTAATGAACGTTGTTTCTATATTATTTTGGATTGAAATGAAACAATTTAAATACATTATTAAAATTATAGAATTTTTTAGATTTTATAATTATCACATAATTTTATTAAACTTTTCATTAGGACTACGCATGTAATGTGTGAATGAAAAACAACGGTTCATGTGGTGGTATTCCATTGTACGAACTAGTGACATTATAATATTCACATAGAGTTAAATGTAAAGAGGTATATGTTCTATAATACATTTATATGTATTATAACATCATAATTATCATATATAATAATTTAATACAAAATTAAATAATTCAATGGGTGGTGGGTATTTAAAACGAATAACATTGATTCTTCAGTTGGTATTCATCCGTAGATCCGAGAGATGATTTTTATACAATATGATGTCTATAGAAGATAGTTTTAGGTTATTAAATTATCATATAAAAAAATAATCAAATAAATCATAATGATTTTATAATAATATAAAATATTATTTAAAATTGGGGTATATGGAGGAAGAGGAAAAATAAAACACTTAGTAATGGAGGACAACTCTTCCTCGGTCAACAACTTTTCAATTCCACAAAATGAATTCCTAGGGTGAAATTATTAAAAGAATAAGGATTATTGGATGAAATCATTTAACTAATGATGTTATTTGGTTTGGGACTGGCTGATTAAAATCATATTGGATATGTTAAGAGGGGAGGATAACGTGTTGCCTTTTATAAGTGGGGAGAGGGGTACACTTTGAATTTTTCGAAATAATAATATGTAGACCAGTTTCACAATGAAAATTAAATAAAAATGCATCTTTGTAGAAATTAAGACAACATAAGGTATAAATATATATACAATTTAGAATTTTGAAATATTTAGACCATTTTTAACCATTATCATTTTCATGTATCCCCCTGAAAAACCCAATTTTACCATAATATTTGTATATAATTATTACAATTTTAAATATTTTTTATTGTAAAAATTTTTATTATACATTTAAAATAATAAAAATTGGTTTTATTAATAATATTTAATACATTATATATAAATTACATTTATATATTTTCATAATTTTATTTTAAAATTAAACCCGCTCACATGATGACAAGGCATTTTTCAAAGAGAATATGTGCAAATGATTAAAATGTTTTCATATTGAAATTAAATATTAAAAAGATTCAAATTACCTAATCATGATTAATTAAATTATAATTAAATGAATTTACTGTAAATCACAATTTGAATGAAAAATTATTCTTATAAAATATTAAAACCAAAAATAAGTTTTCAATGACACAAAAATAAAATTAACTTTACATCAATAAATTAATCATTTAAGAAAAAAATGTTATTGAAAAAAAATTTTATTGAAAACAAATATTTTTTATATAAATATTTTAACAATCAAAAAAACAATAATAATTATGATTTTTAATTTTTTTATATTCATTACTTCAATTATAATTATTAGGAAATAATGGTCTTTTATAAATAATACTTTTCATATTTTTTCATGGATGATCAAGACATGTGGTTTCATGTAACACAAGCTATTAATGAATTTAATTTATTCACATAAATATTTAAACAATTATAATGGCTATATAGATCCATAGGTTATTCCTTGGAAATTATTAAACATATTCTAATACAATATGTATATCCTAAATTTTATGTCTACAAATTCCATCATAAGATTTTTCTTTGTCTTATACCCTAACATTCTAATTGTGAATAGCTAAATGTGGTAGATCACAAAATGAATTAGATGATTAATTCTACACTATAACGATATGGGATTTGGAATATTCTTATTGTATGTTAACTTCATTGTCCTTGAAATAATAATGTTCCCCATATTTTTAATGTCATACTATACTTAGGATTAGTACAAAATAATACATTTGTATGCTAATTAAGTCATCAATAGTGAATATTTATTAGTTATAATTTAACTGAATATAAAATCTTTATTTTATTGAAACATCCACTATAATTAATTACTAATATATCCCATAACAAGGTTATAGGGAATTATTAACTATTTTTAATAAACCTACACAATCAAAAATATTAAATGTACCAAGAATATAATAAAAAATTAGGTAAATTTGAAAAAATGAGTAAATTAAGTTTCACCAAATCATTATGAACATCAACGTTGGATTTTGGGATCACATAATCCTATAAATTCTATGTTGACCTTTTATATGGAAAATTATTTTGTCACTTGGGAAAATCATTTTCATAAGGTAACACCTCCTTATATTTAAATCATTACACATTTGAATCTTATTTTATTAACTTCAAATAATGATCAAGGTGGCCTTTATCTATAAATAAGTTACAATATAACATTCCAAAAAATAATGTTCCAAAATTCTCTATTCCACATTTCTTTTATTATAAAAATTAAAATCATCTGTTCTTCCCTTTTTTACTTCATTTTTGGAGTGCACAAACACCATTTTGTTGTATTTATTTCATTCCAATACATATGACATAGATAGTTACCTATTTGTACTGAAGACACATGATACCATGTCCCCATATTATGAGAATGATTGGGAGACTATTACCCTTCAAATTGCAGGTTAAAACCCATCAACGAAGCTATCAATATTACTATTTGGATTATGTAAGTAGTTTGGAAAAATTCCTCTAACATTATAATGTTACATTCATGATAGAAAATTTTTCCTTTAATTTTATTATAAAACTAATTATTTTTATCACCATGTCTACATTTTTCTTATTAGGAAAATTTTTTCCCATTAATATTGCCTTAAAATATAAACAAAAAATGTTATATATTTCATCTTCATTTATCATTTTATGAATACATGAAAATAATTGCCTATCATCCAATGATATATGATAGAATTCCATGAAATCCTTCTCCCTGTTATTAATTCCAAAATATTATAATATATTATTTATGTAACTTATCCATAGTGAAAATACAAATGGTTTTTTATTCCCATAAAATGTTATAGGATAATAACCTATGAATAAGTCTAAAATTGTTTCACCAAATTACAGATTAATTGGATACTCTATATGGGAATGCTATTAAAACATCTCTAACTCACCTTCCCAAATATAGTTATAATTTAATTTTCTCAGAAAACTATTATAGGACTAGCATCATTATACATCATTGAATGCAAATCCCTTCATATATTATGTTCATTGATATGGTTTTCATTCCATTTAATAGGTGTTATTTTTAAACAATGGAATATATCATATTATATCATAATGTTATGAATCATAATGTAATATTCCCAATCTATTTATGAACAGAACACATATTGAATCAGTTATACATAGCTAGTCTGAAAATCATTAACATGGTCTCTTTGGTAAAATTGTCGCATCAAAAAAAAATATTCAATCCATCATAATGGGTTTTCAAGAAGATGTTTATTATTCTATAAAATCCCCCATGTGCATATAACTAGGTGTGAAGAAGGCCTGTTTTCAAGCACTAGGGGATCATTATGTCAAAACCTAATGATTATTTTTTTGATACATTCCCCCTAGGTACATCTATTCAAGATCCACATGAACATGTCTTATACATTACATGAATTTTTTCTTTGAAACCCACCTAATATATACCTTATTAAAAAATTAGGATTCTATTATATACATAGAAAAGTCATCGATTTCAGTCAAATAGATATATTCCATAATTAATGACTTCCAAACTCATGTTCTCAATGACTAAACTAACTTTCCACTAATATAATGATAAAGAAACCAAACTGTATAGCTTATTGTTAGTGGTATCATTATTACATTGGGACTAGAAATAAAGAATCACATAGTGATAGACAAATTCGACTAATATTAATTGTATACTAGACAGAAACATGAATGTCACATTAAATTTTAAAACAAAATATAAAAAATGTTTTTTCTTTTAGAAAGTAACTATTCCAATCAAAATATCAATGAATATTAATAATTATAAATTGTCTTAATTCATAGATAATAGAAACATAATAATGGATTGGGATATAATAGGGAGTAAGGGAATGTTTACAATGGATTATATAATAATAAAATATTGAAAAATCAATACTGGAAACCAAATCAATGAAACATGTGACATTTAATCTATCATATGAACAAGAATATTATTTTGGGAGGAATAAATTATGATAAAATAATAGAATATAAATTTCTATATGCTCTTGAAAATTATCCATATACATTAAAACTAATTAGAAAAATGCATCAATAAAAATAACAAATATCATAACGAGGGAATGCATAATGTTGAACATTGTGACTATTATTTCAAGGCCGCATGAAAAGTAAAATTACATAAATGGGTATGGATATAGAAAGAATCCCGAAGATATTTCCTCACATGAGTCCTACCAATTTTACGATTGGGATTTAGAGGGCCCCACTAATCAATCAACAGTCCTGCTAATTCCTTATATGAAATAGTGAAACATAATCACGTAAATATTAATATTAAAAAAATATCATTTATAATGTTAATAATTTCACAAATAAATATTCTTTAACAATGTAAAAAAGTCAAAATGGAAACTAGCATATGAAATGAAAATAAGTCCCCCAATCTATACAAATTATCATAAACCATGAAGAGTAATTTTTATAATGTTGGCAATGTAGTAGATCCCCAGTCTAACTAATCATTTGTGATCAAGGGAAATAATAAGAATGGTATCATTAAAACAAGACATTTGTAAGAATTATAATAATCTGTATAGATAAATAATAAGTATGGTATCATTACAATGTATTCTCAATAAATTATGAGAAAAATAAGTATTTTCAATGTTTAAATTAAATAACCAAAAAAATAATTAGAAAATTCATAAGGAAAATATCAATTTTTATGGGAAATACACTTTTAAATGGCTAAAAATTACCACAATCATGGGGATAACATTAAAAATTAATAGAATTATTGAATATGGAATTTCATTATTCAAAATAATTAATAGTAATTAAATTGGGTAATTATATACAATCCATATACTTTAATAAAATATTACATTTACACTTTTATAAAAATGATAAAAAGTGCCTCATTTGGAGCATGATATTGAGAAGCATTTCATAAAATGTTTTAAAAATTAGGAAATTGGTTAAACTAAATTTAATAAAACATTTATATTATTTTAACATTAGTTTTGATAATATTTTTAGAAAAAAAAGGATTTGGAATATAATGGGATTTCATTCAAAGAGGGAAATAATGTAGAATTTAACATAAAACATTGACATACATTTTTAGTATGACGGAGTATAGAATGATATTATTTACTAAAAAATTAATAAAAATATGTAGGATAAAAAATATTTTTTTTATATAAATAACAAACTACCCCCCAAAATGGAGACATAATCCAAAAAAAATCAATAAATGATGATATTGTGAAATAAATTCTTCAAACATTGGCGGCTTTTGAATCGTAATTACCTTGTAAAAAATTCATTCTATAGAAAAAATTCCATTAAATTAAGGTAAAAATATTATTAATATAATACTTCAATGTGTATTTAAATATAATTCAAAAAATAATTAATTTTTGGATTTGGAATATGTCTTACATGATTAATAGTGAGACAATAAATCCTTAAATTATGTATGATTTTGTCTACATGAGTTCAAAAATCCTATATAATAAATATATATTTAATTTACATTAAAAAAAATATTAATTCTAAATATCATACCATGAAATTTGTACTTTTATCTTTCTAAAAATTGTTTACTGCAAATTCATTGTTAAAATCACTATTCTAAGCGATGATCACTTTGTTTTTCATGTATGTTATTTTTATATTATTTTTGTTAGTATACATTGATAGTGGTTCCATAATCTCAATAATTTTATCCTTGATATGAATATAATTTATTTTTAAAATATTATAATTTATTATAGGTGATAAATTTTATCTATATAAAATTTATTTGCACATTTGTTTGAAATGATATTCAAAATGTTCAAGAGAATTTTTTTTCCATTTTTTTTTGAAACGTGTATCCAAAGAATGGTTAGAAACAATTTTCATAGAAAAAAATAATTATATATATATATATATATATTATTTTCGTTAGATAATTCCTTAATACCATCCATGTGATAATAAAATGTAAAGTGCTTCACAATGTGTTATAGATGCAGTAGTTTAGACATACAGACAATCGATATCGTCATTTCCCATAGGATTGTTAGGTAACATTTTAGATGTGATATTATATTTAAAAAAAATTATTTTTACATAAAATATATATATATATATCTAAATTTGACCCATGATTGTTTACATACCTAGTAGTTTTTGATGGAAGATGAATTCCATTGTCTCTTGTGGTGGTTATTCATCGTACACATGTTTTATCTGTTTGTTCCCATGTTGAGGGAAGATTATATTTTTATTGGTTACTAAATTAACAAGATAACATCATTGAATATTCAATATACTAGTGTTATTATTTTTCAATATATGATGGATATTTTATGGACATAATGGCTAAAATAAAATGAAAAAACATAATTAATAACTATACCACTTTATTGAGAAATACATAATTAGTCTATACCTGAATA
This sequence comes from Viscum album, assembly GCA_963277665.1. Classification (NCBI taxonomy): domain Eukaryota; kingdom Viridiplantae; phylum Streptophyta; class Magnoliopsida; order Santalales; family Viscaceae; genus Viscum; species Viscum album. The sequence continues at coordinate 555,696,355 of OY728160.1, read as the reverse complement.
ATTCATAGACCAATTTTATGATGAATGAAAGGAATAGGCTACATGGGGAGGTATTTACACAAGAAATTTTATAGGAAATGGATGAAACAAATGTATTTTTATGGGTTATGTTGATTAGATAATGGACACCCTTTTCCAATTGGGGGAGGGGCATTCTAGGAAATTTAATGGAAATTTTACTATAAAATACAAAATGATAAATCCATTCTTAATAAAAATGAATCTAAATTAATATATATTCTAATTTTGGATATGATAAGTTTTATATTATATATACATTATGATTTTTTAAAATTTATTTGGATAAAACCCTTCTATTTTTTGTATAACAACTGGAAAACCAATTTTATCATTAGTTCTGATAAATAATTTTTAATATTTTCAGTGTTTTTTATGTCAAACATTTATGTTTCATTTATTAAATAAAATTATTAATTCAAATGAAAAATATATATTCAATTTTTTCAATTTAAAATCAAAATATTTAATAATTTCATTTAAAATTACAGCCACATATGTGATAAAAATTGTTATCCAGTTATTTTTTTTGATAATACTATAAAAAAATTATACCAAAATTAAAAAAATATTTAATTTTAATGAAATATATTGGATTAATTAAAATATAATAAAATCAAATTTAGTTTTAATATAAATTAATAAAAAATATATCTTTGTAAATACATTTAATGGGAAAGCAGTTTATAACAAAAATCAATATTTTTTTCGTATTCATCGAAAAAATATTATCTTCGTAAAATTATCAAAACATTAGTGAATAATAATTTGGACATTTTTAATTAAAAAATAATTTTCATGTTTTAAATTTTAAAACATTATATTTATTATAATTTCAAAAAAAGTGATGAATTACTTTTTTATGAAAACATACATTACTTTTAATTTTATACGTTTTTCATAAAAATGATTATTATTTTTTTAATGTAAATTGAAAACAAATAAATTTATTTATACAAGTAAGTAATGTATAATTTTTAAAATTTAGTTAGTAATATTCATATCCTCATATTTGATAGTTATATTATTATTGTAAGGAATTTTATGGTTCAATTTGACTTGGGATTGTGTGAATCACAAGCTACTAATGTTTTTGAATTTTATAGAAGGAAATATATTTATTATTGTATATGTATGTTACAAAATATGAAGATAATATGATTAATCTTAATATTATATTAGATAATAATGGGATTGAAGAATAAAAATATTTTCTTGACAACTTCCAAAAGCCAGTGGACTGAGATTGGGTCGAATTGGAGGTGTTTAATATTCGGAATATGGTTTCTTGGATATCAATAAATATTTTAATGGGTTAATAAATCCATTCATGTGATTTCCTTAATATGAATAATGGTTAGTAATAACCATATACCTAACCATACACCCATATTTAGATTAAAAAAATAGTGAAAGTTTTGGCCGCACTTTTTCACAAACCGTGCGCTATCCCAGTATACGCTCACTATATAAGGAAACAAAATATGGGGAGGGAGGTCACCTAGTCTGATGTTACCATTTTCTAATCATGATACCCCTCTAGAAAACAATAATTATTTAATATTATATTATAGACTAAATAACATGGATTACCATAAACATGTACTAAAATTTCACATATTAAAACATCCAAAAAAAGATTCCTTGAAAACAAGAAAAAACCTATAATAGTACACAAAAAAGAAGGTAAAAATTGGATATTAAAATTCCATGGAATATAGAAAATTGAAGTTACATCATCACTCCCAATATATATTTGTACCCATGGGAAGTCTATCAATAAGAATCAATTTAAAGAATAAGTGGCTACTACTCTCTCATCATTTCCTCATGATCTAATGTATCATCATAATAAAAACCACACTATTAAAAAACATGAAAAGGGTATAAAAATCATAAGAAAGAAAATTATATTTGAAATAAAAGAATGAAATAGTTGTTTAGTAATGGATAAACCTGGTTCATCATCAAGGACATCCAATCTTAATAATATACATGTGTTAGGAAGAGAATTTATATTTTTAAACACATGAAACATGTGATTAATAAATGTTAATTTGGGTTCCAATTTCATCTGGAAAGCCACCTACCAAACCATTAAAACTACCGAGACTATTCCATGTACATAATCCATGATTTCTTGGTTTTTTAATTCAAATTTCCCTAATGGGGTTGAATTATCGAAAACACCTAGCCATGAATTAAAAAAATTAGAGGTTTATGACATTGATCTACATTGGATTTATATAAGGTTTTCCCCTCTCTATTCATAGAATAATTAACTAAATATATTTAATCATATTTTATGAACAAAATAATATCAGAATGGTTTTTCTCATCATCCTTTTAAAAATGATATTTACGTGGATTACCATTTATCGACTAAAAGGTAACCATCCTAATTAATGACTGGTGACTATTATTATTGTAAAAACGAACATATCCCAAGGGTTTATGCCAACATCCATAAAAAAAATTAAATTTGGAAGCATTCTTTCGAGAATATGTATCTATTATTCAATCAAGACATATTTCAATGGGTGATATATCATTCTCAAACTCTTCTAGGATTCCATAAATCCAAAAGGTATCTCAAAAAATGGGAAATGAATCAGGGATCCTTGTTAAAGACTATATATAATGAAACCAAGAAGAATCATATGTTCTAATGGATTTATAGGTATCCAAATTACTTATCTATTACAAAATCATGAATGGGTATAATGTGACTGAAATATCTGAGCAAATTGACTAATATTCATGTCAAATTTTTACCTCTCGGGGTATGAGGCATCCCAGTAAAGCAATCAACGGAAATTTAACCCCAAAAACAGTTCGAGGGATGATATGTATGAGACAAAAAATGTCTATCATGATCTTTAAATAATCAAATGTTGAAAAATGAGAAACAAAATTAATGATATATTGTCTCATATCGGGCCACCGAAATAAATAATGTATATTATAAAGAGTATTCATGGTTCTAGGTTGTGGAACACAATAGGAATTATAGTATTCCCCTGATAATACAATTCTCCTAAAAAATGTATGATATAATAGCAATGGAATGATAAGATAAACTATGTTGATAATTCCTACTCATTGATGTTATCTCCACCATAAAAAGAATCCCTTATTCCATGAATTTCTATTCCAATAATCTTTTTATCCTAAAAATGGGATGAATTCATTTGGATAACGTTATGTAAAGTATGATTCCAAGAACTAATGAAGACATTATTTATTACACCAATGTTAAATCATCCATATGTTTGAGAATAATTCGTTATATATAGGGATACAACGTTGAAAGGTCTTGTGTGAATCCTCATAAAGAATATTTAATGGTGATTTTTTATGAATTATGATCTTTAAAGACTCAAGAGAATAATTACACAACTCATGACCTAGTTCTAGATGAAGATATATTTTCTCAAAAAATATATAGGCATTGTCTTTATCAAGGGAAATGTGATATATACACATACAAAAAATGATTAATTTATACATACATGAAAAAAATTTAACATTAATAAAAAGAGATTGTTGTAACTTCTTATGGAATATTATTTTTTAATTCATTATCACAGTTGTAGATTAAAGAACGTAACAAAGGCATTATGTTTAAAAGACCTTGTTTTTTTGGAAAATGATGACGAATCATGGATATAAATTGATTAATGACTTATTATGGTTTGATATATGAATTTTTAGGGAAGGGACATCAAAAACAATGTCCCAAATATTTTCTCTACAATCAATACTAGATATGATCATTAAAGATCAACTGGAATATCCCTTTTTACAAAATATGATATAGGGTGTACAAAATTCAATCGTTCTTGAGTTAAATTTTGATGAAAAAGGTGTACTGAAATTTCATTCAAGGATATGAGGTCCATCTATTTAGGGTATACAAAATGAACATATGTATTAAGAATGTAGTTGTACATTCTCAATATATCATGGAAGAAATGAATTGCATAGGGACCTTGTTAATCATATTTTGTGGGATAATATAATATAGGAGATTCCAGGATCTAATAAAAGGTTCTTGATGTGTCAATAAGTGAATGGGAAGTGAAACATTCCTAAGGGGGTATTGATTCAACTACCTCGGCCAACATGAAAGTGGGAAAATGTCACTATCGAATTTATCACTAGCCTTCAAATAACCATCCTAGAAACCAATATGATGTGATTTGTAGTTTACTGACTCACCAAGACAACATGTTTTATAAAAAAATCTTAATATTCATATGTTGACAAAAATTCCATGGTTTATGAGAATGTTTTATTGTGGCATTTAGGGTAGTCTATTTATATCCCTTTGTATCATGATTCAATGATTAAATCCAAGTTCCGAAGAGTTATTCAATATGATCTGAATAGTGAATTGAATTTCATTATGGTCTATCACGCCCAAACTCATGGAAAATATAAATGGACTCTTAATACACATGATTAAATGATAAGAACATGATTAATATAATTTTAACATGTATGAGAACAATAAATTCCTTTAGTTGACTTCTCATACAAAAATATATTCCATGTAATTATTCAAATTGAAACCTGCAGTGCTCTATATAAGAAGTGATGTGAAACAACATCTTCTTTGGATGGAGATGGAGGGATAATTTTTAATGGGGATGATATTGTGACTTAGATGACAAAAAAAGTTCATTCCATCCAAAATTATTATATATATAGTAATAGTCAGCAGAAAATCTATACTGAATATTGTAGAAGGGGCTTGGAGTTTTATTTTGGAGACAATATATGATATAAAATATCCCCATGTAATAGTGTCATGTGGTTTTGGATGAATGGTAATCTTATTAACTGGCACATTAGATCATATAAAATTAATTATCTCATTGGAGCAGGGGCCTATCATCTGGAACATCCTTCAAATCAGGATCATGTTTATGATGCATTCTATGTATCTCTATTAAAGAACTACATACCAGATACATCACATGTAATACATCCAATGGAGGATAAACTGGAACATGTTCACTCTTATGGGGATCATTTTCTAGAGATCATGAATTGTAGATACATGATTCTATTCAATAAGACTACCCTCTTTATGAATGTGTTGTGAAGGAGCCATAAATATAAACAAGCGAAATATGAAATATAGGAAACAATGTGAGAGAAGTTATGACCCCTTTACTCAGCTAATATGAAATGATGAAATTGTAAGAATGAAATATCTTTTGGGGGAAGAATGTAATGAAATAGAAATAATAAATGAAATTTCATTCATGTGAAAATTTTTGTTATATTATATTACACACAACAAAACCATATCATTTTAAAAATGATGTGAGAATAAATGGACATTTATCCATTGGGATTCGACCATTATATATAACCATTTTTAAATGTCATCATTTGATAAAATAATGTTGAAAATAATTTTAATGTTATAATAAGGTTACATAAGTTGAAATGAAAAAGGATAATTAATGGTCAAAGAAGAAGTTATTTCCTCAAATAGTATTGTCATTCTACATAAATTTCCTTTGTCAAAACATAAGAGGGTGTAGAGTTAATTAGCTTCTCCCTTGACCGAGCCCAATTCAATATTTAATAAGTAAACCATAAAGACACCTATTATCGGTGACGTACATCTTATTACAAATTACAACTCATACAATGATAGCCAATCTTCCCCATGATTCTACTACCATTGCACACCAAATCAATAGGTTATATACATGCGTTATAAGGTGGTACATGTCCAAAACATAGTTACATAACATGTAATTATGTTGTAGATATTAATTTTTTAATACATTTAATCACTTTTATGAAAAAAAAATTCTTAATTAAAATATTTTTAATTTATATGAATTTAATAAGTTCATTTTTTTAGACAGAATGTTGAATTTTTAGGAAATATGAATATTTGTTATAATAAACTATGGTTTTCTGAATTAAATTCCATTTTAATGGAAAATAATTTTTTTAAATTAAAATTATGGATAAATTGAGAAACCTTGTAATCAACCCCCAACAAGATAAAAATTCACATAAAAGAAAGTTTTTGTCTACTAGATTTGATCTCCGAATATATATTCCAATACATATTATTATCTTGGGTCTATAGTTTATTCCTTAGAATATATTCAAACTGAGACAACAGCTTGTCCAAAGAATTTATGTTCTCTTTAAGGATTATAATCCAATTATTGAATCTCCAACAATAATTGGGTTCTACTTGTCAATATTGTTATCCTACACTTTATTGAGAGTCACCCTCAATGAATACCCAATCAATCTAGTGGCTTATTATTTTCTACCATTATGTGAAAAAACATGCCCAACCACTTCTATTGAACTCAAAAGCAATTACCCTGAAAGATCCAATAGATCACCTAGTTCCTACTACTAAAAAGAAACATTGTGGTGAGTGTGGTAACCTCTATCCAAATGCTTAGATTTTATCTTTTTCAATGATCGTGTCTCTGTTGGAAGTGGAAACTAAAAGTAATCCTTCCTCTCCATTTTTATGCCATTATGGCTCCTATGTCCCCTCGAACTATAAACCACCCTAAACTGCATATTATGTTTAACATATATAATAGATTTTACTAGATTCATTTCCATGGACCTTTTTTCAATCCCTACTGGGTCTAATCAGATCTTCCTCATACTCATAAACTATATCCCCATTAGGTTATCATTCAAAGAGGTAGCCCAATTCAATGAATTCCACCTCCCTTTTTGGACTTGTCTTCAATATCGTATAATGAACCTCATGGGGTTCATTGGAAACATCTCCCTAGACTATAACATAAATAAAAATCAATGGGATCAACATATCAGAATATGAAGCCCCTACGGGAGACCTGAGACCTCCATAATCTACCACTTGAGACACCATTTCAGGTTTATTCACACTACAACCCTCAGGACCCTCAATCAACAAATGGTCCTCATATTCGCCCCTTGAAACCTTATAATCATCTAGGGGAAATAGACTTGAATGATTTTCATATGCTCCTCAATGATTTCAACTTTCAACTGCTGCAGTTCCCATATTCAAAACATCTCCTGAAGGGATCACAACCTTCATGTCCATGTAAAACCTATCAAAAATTTAATTCCCTTTCTAATCAAGAGGAAATACTTTTGATTGATTCAACAATGAAACATCTCTTGATATCTCATGACCTTAAATCACATCAATATGATTAGAACCATCATAGTCAAAGATATCCCACCCTTGAGGCTATGTTGTAACTAATCATTCTTTCTGCGATAGACCATATAGATGTTCATTCCCAATAAGATTTAAATGATCCACTACATATCCATCATGATATATAGAGTCCTCCTTCCTCATCTCTAGAACCTTCATACTCATAGACCCACTATGAAATTATAATTCCAGATATAATAACCAGATTCAAGACACAAAAAAGTCTTTCCACAACACAAATTTGAGATCTTGCCGCCACGAATAATTCTTCTACATCTATTACCCACACCCAATCAACTAGTTTTTGGATTCATATTCACCCCCACAAATTCAGGGAAAATGGGATGAAAAACTATATCTGTTATGTGGTAGAAGAACAAGTAATAACCATTATGGTTCCCAAGAATATGCAAAAGGAGCAGTTTTGGAAGGGTAGTGGGGGAGTGGGGAAGTTTAACCAGATCATCATAGTTAGAATATCTCAATTTATATTTTTTTATATGTTCTACCTAAATAATATAGAAGGGGGTTCCCCCACATCGTCGAGGAGATTTTGACAACAAAATAGTGAGACCATTCATTGACCCAAACCGATTCATAATATTTCGTCGATCTAGAAGTCCAAAAACTGTCGGTTCTTGTAAACGCAAAGATTCAATGAAAAATCATTCAAATCCATAAATTGAAGGTCAAATATGATATAAATGAGAAACCAGAGTCGGGATGAATATATCTAAAGCATTATTGAACATTACCATTGATAATGAGAGCCGAGGTGAGCATTGATAATGATCTGGGACTTTCAAACATTTCAAAATCCATGAAAATGGGGCAACAAACTCTGGATTTGAGAATGAATTGATGGGTGGAGGCTCTACATTGAGGATGATTGAGGGTGTGAAACTCTCCCATGTGATAGGGAGAGGAAGCCAGGAGCATGATCATCAATTCCTAGTTCATATCCTCGAGCAAGCAGAGGAAGAGAGTGTACCCCTAGGATTCAACCACATCTAAATCCCACTAGAATATGTTCAGTAATAATAATTTTAATCAAATAGTGTGTTAAAAATATTTTTTTTTAAATTAAATGTTAAAATAGTTGTAATATCTCATAGGAATGTCTTACGTGTCATTAATTTTACCTTGCATTATAGCCCAATTTTTTTCGTAAATAAAAATTTTTATATTTAAAAGTAAAAGATGTGATTTTTAAAGATATATTTTGATACAATAAACATCATTATCTAAATATTAACATTGAGATTATGTTAGGTTGAATGTAAATTAATTTTCTAAAATATACAAATTTTTCATAATTAGTAAAAATATACTCTCATGTTTTTGATATGTTTATGGATTTCATAATTATTTCATAGTGATGTAATAATAAATTAACAACAATCAATGACATAAAATATGTTATTTCTTTATTATCATTTATTTTTAAAGATGTTATTCAATTTTTAAACCTATAAGTTACTTTCAAAATTGGAAAATGAAAATAATATCTTTAAAATAATTACTTTTTGGGAAACATACTTTTCCATTTCAAAATATGTAACAAATATGATTATAGATTCTTGAGGGGTAACATATAAAAAAAATCCAAACCCATGGGAAACCACCATTATAAATTCAAAGACATTTTATTTTACCCTACCAAGATTCCAAACGACTATATTTGAAAATTATTAACCAGATCCTCTACCTTTTATATAAATAATAACCAATTTCTCCATTTACACTCACAGAAATTCAAACCAACATTATTTTCACATTGGCTACACTCTCAAGGATCCTACCAAATGTTTCCTCAAGTACCCAAAGTTACATTTCTCATGATCAAGGATTAACTCTTCAAGGTAATGGAATTATCCATCTTATATCTTCAATTGAATTAACACTTCATTATATATATTATAAATAAAATGGTTACTCACATTAATTAAAAAATTTATCATTAACTTACATCATATTTATTTTTTAATCAATTTTCTCTATCCCCCAATTTTACCCATTTCAAAAACCAAATTCTATTCACATCATGCTTTTTAATTTAATCCATAATATTTTTACCTATAATTAAGATATTCTCTTTTGTTATCTTTTTATGGATACCCAAATCTCTTTCATTAAAAGAGGTATTCACATAGTTGTAATTTTTTTCAGGGATTAACATACATTAAACCCATATTCCCATTCTATGTGATAAAAATTACATAATGATGATACAATTAACGACATTTGAAACACCATCCTATGAAATGTGTTCTTTATTATCCTTGGGACATTTAGGAAACTTTTGATTATGATTTATGGGGATCAAATTAAATAATACCTAGGAAGGTTGAAGATTTGTTTTACTCCAATGAATTGGGTAAATAATTAAATCTATAAATATTATTTATTATATGACACATTGGTGAATAACCTTGATACTTTTCATTTATGACACATAGGGGAAACCCATAATGATATTCTAATGAATGTATCTATTAATATTTTTAAACACATTTACATGTTATTTTTAATTGTTTATTTATTATGATTTGACTCCTATTACATTTTGTATTCCATAATTATATTTCTCATGTTCTTATTGTTATTCCACATGATAACTGAATAAAATTTCCCTTATTGGGCCTCATGCCCTCCCCATTACAAAGATGCACATCCCTAGAATATGAGATGTTCTTAATATACATAGGATGAACCCATAAGGATGTATTCATGTTTATTTAGAAGAATATTTTTTGTTTCGATGTTTTAAGTACCTTATTTCCAAGGATCTAAATTGTAAATGATCATCAGAAAGTACCATGTAATGAAAATTATGTAATAAAAATGCAGTATGCAGTACTTATGCTTGGGCGTTTACTTCATCCCACTATGGGAAAAATTGGTTATTGATATGAGAATAAATCCCATAAAAATAGTCCCTTGAAGGGGTTATTAATGATGACAAAATCAACCCACTAAAAATAACTAATTATTTGAAACATGGTTTAGGTGCCCCAACACCAAACCTATCATACAATTTGGCACGGTTTGCATGCCAAACCGCATGCAACGCTATTGGAAACTAGAAGGCTTCGCCCGTTGCAAATATCGGGAGGCAGTAAACAGTAGTTGCGACATGAAATCCCCTATCGCAACTAATTTAATCCCCTGACATAATTTGTGATAGGACCTGTTTCAAATAACTAACTATGGTAAAAATGTATTTTCAACTGGATGTTGTCTCATCGAAAATAGTGTCTCCGAAGGTTACCTTTTGGGACAAGACCCATCACAAAATAGTTTTTAACCACTGATAGTAATTAATGTGGTCGAAGGTATTTTTAATGGGTCTCATCGCCAAAAATATTATTTTCACCAGGCTCCCTATCGCAAATACTCCTGTCACAAATAATATAAACTATATATACCCCATTAGTTTCTTCATTCCTCCTCAATTCCTTCTTTCTCTCCTTTTCTAAATTACAATTTTAGAGTGAAAATTTTTCAGAGTTAGTTTTTTTTTATAAGTTGTGAAGCCATCTACAGTTATAAGAAATCATGTTTAAAGATATTTATAATTCATTTTATTTCATATTTATATATGTCTTTATATTAATTTTAATTATTTTTTATTATTTGTAATTATGTTAGATTGAAATTAATTTTTCATAAGTATTTATTTGTAATAATAAAATTAAACTATTAGTATTAATTCTTAGTAATTAGTAATAATTAAAAAAATTTAACGATGATTAGAAATGTAAATAAATAATTAGTTGTAATTAGAAATTAGTAGCTATATTTTTCTCTAATTAATAGTAATTAAAAATGATTATTAATAATTAATAATAGAAATAATTAGTAAAAAATAGTATTAAATATTTAAAATTTTTATTAAATACTGATAATTTATAATAATTAATAATAAATAGTAATAATTACTACTAATAATTGTTAATAATTAGTAGTAATAATTAATAAACACAATTAATTATTAATAAATACTAATAATTAGTAATAAATAATAATAATTAGTAATAATTAGTAATAAATTGATATAAATGTTAATAATTACTAACAAATACTAATAATTAGTAATAAATGAAAATAATTATAAATAAATACAAATAATTAGTAATAAATACTAATAATTAGCAACAAATACTAACAATGATTAATAAATACTCCTAATATATAATAAATACTAATAATTACTAATAAATAAAAATAATAAGTAATAAAACTAATAACAAGTAACAAATAGTAACAATTGGTAATTATTAGAAAAAAATACTAATAAATCGTAATAAACATTAATAAATAAAAATAAATATTAATAAATATTAATAAATATTAACAAATTGTAATAATTTGTAATAATTATTAATAATTTTGTAATAGTTAGTAATAATAAGTAATAATTACTTATAGTAAGCAATAATTATTAATAATAAATAATAATTAGAAATAATTAGTAATAATTTGTAGTAATTACGAATAATTAGTTATAATTACTATTGATTAGAAATAATTAGTATTAATTTGTAATAATTAGATATAATAAGTAATAATTACAAATAATTAGTTATAATTTGTAATAAATAGTAATAAATAGTAAGAAATAGTAATATATAGAAATAAATAGAAATAAATATTAATAAATAGTAATAAATAGTAATAAATAGTAATAAATAGTAATTAAAGGTAATAAATAGTAATAATTCGTAATAATTTGTAATATTTAGTAATAATTAAATAAAATTTGTAAACATTATTAATAATTAGAAGTAATTAGTGAACATTTGAAATAATTAGTAATAATTAGTAATAATTAGTAATAATTTTTTATAATTAGTTATAATTAATAATAATTATTAATAGTTACAATTAATTATTAAAAGTAAGATTTGGTTAGTAATAGATTTAATTAATTAGTAATAGAACTAATTAATTAGTAATTTATAGAATTAATTACTAATAGTTAGAATTAATTTGTAATAGTTTGAAATAATTAGTAATAGTTAGAATTAATTAGTAATAATTAGAATTAATTAGTAACAATTAGTAACAATTAGTTATAATTAAAAATAACTAGTAATAATTAGTAATATTTAGTAATAATTAATAATAATTGGTTATAATTGTTAATAATTATTAATAATTTGTAATAACATGTAATAATGAGATACAGTTAGTAAAAATTAGTAAAAATTGGTAATAATTAGTAATAATTAGTAACAACTCATAATAATTAGTAGTAATTATTAATAATTAGTAATGATTAAATATAAGTAGCAATTATTAATAATTATTAATAAGTAGTAATATTTAGAAGCAATTATTAGAAATTAAGGGACATTATTTGCAATTAATAGCAACTAATAGAAATTAGAAGCAATTTAAAATAATTAGTAGAAATTTGTATTTTTTTAGTAGCAATTAATAGTAATTAGTAGTAATTAGTACCAATAAATAGCAACAAATATAACAAACATCAAAAAATTGAAAAAAATGAAACTAATAGCTATAAATATAAATGAATATAATTAAATAGCAATAAAATTTAGTAATATGAAATTATATGAAATAATTTGCAATAATTTTTAACAATTGGTAATTAATTGCAATAATTAGAAATAAATAGGAATAAATTGCAACAAATATGAATAAATACAAATAAATTCCAATAAATAAGAATAAAAACCAATAAATTCTTACAAATAGGAATAAATAACCATAAATACCAAAAAATATGAATAATTTGCAATAAATACCAACCAATAAGAGTAATTAGCTACAATTACCATGAATTAGGAAAAATTATGAATAATTACCAATAATTAGTAATAATTAGGAATAATTAGTAATAATTATGAATAATTTGGAATTATTAATAATAATTAGGAATAAAAATAATTTTAATAAATTGTAATCACATGGATGTGTTTCCAGTGGATTGAAGACACTTCTTTTTCACAATGAATCTTCCTATTTCAACTCTCTCCGAATCAAAACATTATAATAGGTATTCTTCTACTTATACATATCATATCTCTTATGTACGAGTTTGAATATGAATTCATTGGACAACATTTTTTACAATTTTTTAGGTGGTGATAGTTTCAAGATGATGATTCGTCGATGAAAAGGGAGTTCATTTGTCCGATGGCTCATTATGATGAATCATTATCAATACGAAATCATAATGAAGAATTTTATTATAGGAACATATATTCATTTTTATATTCATGAGAATGAATATGTGTACCTCCGAGAATATTTTTCATTGTGATTTCAGTTTGAAAAACTTGCATGTAAATGTGATGTCACACAAAAGAGTACCTGTCAAAATACTAGACATTGTGTCTATCATAATTAATGGTTATTATTAATATGTAGTTGTAATTATTTATCTTATTTTTTTGTATATTGTTTTTCTAATTTACAATTACTCAAAAATAGTAACTATTTTATATTTTTTAGAAAAAATGGAACAAGGATGGTGACCATAATCATTAATAGATGATTGCACATGGATAAATCAGCACAGAAATACCAATTGTTCTATATTTAATATATTATATATTGAGGGTGTTGAATATTTCTTACCATTTGCATCATCCAAACTAAAATTTGTTTTAATAGGAACTATTAAGTGTCCTTGTAAAAAATGTGATCTGAGAACGTTTGAAACATTTGACAAGGTTGGGGATATCTCTTGTAGTTTGGTTTTTAACTAGATTCTATTTCTTCTTATCCACACATTGAACATAGTTATATAGAAGATAATAATAACTTGATTATAGATCTATCAGTATTTAGAAATTTAGTACATGATGTTACATGACCATTTGTTCATCAAACTATAACTCTATATGAAATTTATTTAACTCATGAGTTGGAACTATCTGAATTTTATGAGCTATTGAGGTTTGTTGAAGATGGTTTATATCTTGGTTACAAGATAAGAAAATTAGATGTTTTCACTATGATTATTTCTATTAAATCAGATAATGCAATGTCAAAAAATTATTTTGATAATATATTTTCTTTAGATAGAACACTATTTCCTAAAATAATTTTGTTGCCTACACATTAGTATAAGAGAATAATACTGGTTCGTAATATAGGGCTTAGTTATCCAGAGATGCATGCCTGAAAAATTGATTGACTCTTTTATTCAGTTGAAAATGATTTGTCGGATAGTTATCACACATGTAAACAATTCACGTATGAAGACGCTAAACCGGGAATGTCTCGATCATTTCTTATAAAATGGTTTAGTTATTTCCCCTTTACACCTAGGTTGTAATGTTTATATATGTCTCAGAACACAACGTCAATGACGTTATCACAAAAAACCAATATTTCATCATATAAAAGCATAAATCATCTATTTGATGGTGATTATTGGAAACAATTTGACTGATTACTTCTGTATTTTTCTATTAAAGCCTAAAGCATGTGACTGTGTATTTCTACAAATGGTTTCTTTCCGTTTGGTTCATATTGTAGTAAGTATTCATGTTGTCCTCTCTTTATAACTCAGTACAATTTTCATCCATTGATGTTGATGAAGGATACCTATATCTTTTTGACCTAATTAATCCCTATAAATGGAAAAAAGAATATTTATGTTTATAGGAAACCATTGATTGATGAGTTAAATTCATTGTAGAGTAATGGTGTTAGTACATATGATGTTGCTACAAAACAAAATATCTAATTAAAGTCTTCATTGTTGTGGATGATTAGAGACTTCCTGATATATGAAATATTATCTGGCTGTAATACACATGGTCTGATATCATGTCCTTATTGTTTGAAAGACCACAAAGCCATTATGCATGTCAACAGAAAAAAACCATGCTCTTTTGACTATCATAGAAAATTTCTTCCAACCGATAAACCATTTTAGAAAAGGACAATCTCATTTCAGAAAACGAACAATTGAAAGTTATGATCCAACAAAAATTATCTCAGGTAAATGGATAAAATTAGTTGTATTTTCTTTACATTCCATCACATTTGGGCCAATAGTTAACCGATAGAAAAGTCATGGATTTGGGAATGAACACAATTGGATAAAACAAAGAATTTTTTGTGATATTCCATATTGGTAAGATTTTTTGGTCCTCCACATGAGGGATGTCATGAATATTGAGAAGAACAATTTTGATAATTTGTTTCATATAGTTTTTGATAAGTCAGCTAAGACCAATGATTATGTAAGTGCCTTATTAGATTTTGGCCCAATTAGTGGTCAACCAGGATAAGGAATGCTTCAAAATGTCATATCACATTGTTTAATGAATCCAAATGTACCTTATACACTGTCCAAAGAAATTCACTTATTATTTTGTTATTGGATTGAAAATTTGAGACTTTCATATGGATATTCTTTACTTTCTGAATAAGTTATAAAAATTTTCATATTACCAGACTAAAAATTCATGATTTTCATGTTATAATGGAAAGACATATGCCAATTGGATTTAAATTCTTGTTAAATTCTATGATTTGGAATTTGATAATTTTCATATAATATTTTGTTAGACATTTGTGTTGCAGAAATAGTCTATGATGCACTATGAAAACAGGAAGAAGATGTAGTTTTAAATATTTGTAAACTAGAAAACATCTTCCCACTAGATTTCTTTAACTCAATAGAACATATAATATACCATTTCCCATATAAAGCTAAATGTGGAGGTCTTGAACAGTTTTGAAGGATGTAACCATTTGAGAGATGCATGCAGAAATTAAAAAAAAAGAACATAACAAAGCATCAGTTAAAGGCTATATTGTTGAAGCTTATTTCAAGAGGAAATTGGTTTTTTCTACTATCATTATTTTGAATATGAATATACCTCAAATCACAACCACAAAGGATATAATGAGGGGAATGTTTATGATGAAATTAATAATCAATTATTCATTTCTAATCATCCAAAGCTTCGATTCAGTGGAGTTCATGTACGATGACTTTCTAATGATGAACAACAAAATGAAAATACATATGTTCTTCTCAACATTACTGAATGATATCATTTGTATTGTGAGTTATTCTATCATTTATTCTATAATTTATTTAATCGTATGTAAAAATATTTTCTTTGTAGGTCATATGATAATCATTTCAAGAGACAGCTTCCACAAATTACAACATCAAATCATGATGAACGTCGAAAAAAATTATCATTTTTTTTCAAAAACTATTAATAAAAATTATATATGGTTTAACATATCATTTCAGTTTATTATTTATTATATTGATAAATGATTTACAAATTTTCAGTTGTTTCAACATGCGGATAAAATTGATAAGTGACTATGTATATTGAGTAACAAACCATCCAAATTGGTTAAATCTTATAATGCATATGTGGTGAATGGTTATCAATTTTATGCACATCCATATGAAGAATCCATAAAAACAATGAACAGTGAGGTTTTCATGAGCAAACCGCATCATAGAGAAACTAAAGTTGACTAATACGTCATGCTGGGTGAAATTATTCAACTCTATTATCTATATAAAAATTACATAAATTTGTTTAAATGTCAGTGATTGTCTACTAAGAAAGTAATGTGTGTATATCTGAATCATGAAATCGTCGATGTTAAATATAAATGTCCTCTTCATGTAAATTAACTATTATTACTGGTTCAACATGCACATAAAATATATTACGAAAATTAATGTGCTACTTAAAGAGACCTGAATGATTAGTGGAGCATATTAAAATTGAAATCCTGAGAAAATTAGTATACTCATTCTAAATGTGGTTCCGATAAAGTATAAGGAATTGAATTTTTTCTAGAGACTATTCAAAATCCATCATTTTCAAAAAGAGACATGAATATCGATGATTACACCACACAATTAATTGTCAATGGTGGCGATGATTTTAACGATGTTAGAAATGAATTTGAAATAGAAGAATATGATAAAACTTAAACTCATATGGATATTGATGATGAAGATGATGGATATGAAGACATTGACATCGTCTGATATGAAGATGATGAAGAAAGTGATCATTTACATTGTTAAATGTTGGTTATACTATTAACTAATATATATATATATGTGTGTGTAATAGTTATTTTCAAATATCATCTAATAGAAATCGTTTTGTGTGTTATATGGGTCATGATCTGTTTTATGATTTGGAGGACAATGAGTTTCTTTTGGATGAGGAGGATTTTGGATCCTCTGACCCTCATCGTACTGGCGGTTCACGAGGTATGCATAGGGGGTGCAATCTTGCATGACTGATGATTCCTGAAAATATCCCCAAACGACATCCGTATATTGGATTTGATCCATGCACTTAAAGATTTGATAAATTTTTTTGGCATTCATTAATTTATTTACATATTAATTGTTTTATAATTTTTTCTTTTTTCAGTGTTTTGTGCATTTAGCTATTGGATAAGGAAGTTCTATCATTCACAATTAATTTTCTAATCCACTTATCACATGGGAATAGATTCTTGTTGATGTGTGTCTTGGAATGTTCAATCATTGGTTGGTACGTAAATAAAGAATATTTATTTATAAAATAATTTCAATAATAACTTCATATTATAAATTATTTTTATGTTTTATGGTATCTTGTCGATGATAACATGTGTGACGTTATCCACTTGTCATGGGATGTGTCTATGCCTGAGAATTTCTGTCATTTTTTTCACAATTTTATAAGGACATCAATTAAAAAAGAAGTAGTGGAAGTATATGATTATTATTTTAGAGCCCATATAAAAGAGTATACATCATCTCATGATTGGGATTAATTATGTTCATAACGGTTGAGTGGTTGATTCCAAAAGTGGTCTAAATTGGGTAGACATAATTGAGGGAGACTTGAGGTGACATATCTTGCTGGTAGTCATACATTCTGTACTCATATAGAGAATCTATTAAGTAGTTTTTAAAAAAAAATTATGTAACATTAAACATCAACAATTTATTTTATATAAGTATTGGTAGTCGAGCATTTTGATATTTTAGAGTATGAAAATTATTGGAGAATGTACAATTATCTAGCCACTGTAGAGATGAGAGGTGATCTCCTACATCAGATTTTTTATTGTGTTATTTATTTTTAGTTTGAAAATTAAGTGCATAAAATATTTTAACTATTTTAAATTTAAATTGGAACTGAAATAGTCAAATGAGGTCGCGACCTCTTAGACACGGGCTGAGAGTCAAGAAAAGACAGATTATTAGACTAATGCATACCATTTCGATGACTCAGAATAGATGCAGGTGGCCCAGTAGGCCTTGGTGAAGGGCATAGTAATTCGTATCAGTGCTTATTGGACTCCTAGTCTTATTATGGTACTGTGGGGATGTTGGATTCCACCTCGAGAGGAGATCATGGTGAGGTATCATCTTTTGGTATAATGTATCAGGAGTGGTGGTGATCTCTAACTGATCATATAGAGTGTTTATAAAAGAAACATGATGGAATGAATCAGTAGAAGAACGAGGAGTACATGCATCAATGGCTACAACAGAAACATGAGTAGATGGAGTACATGCGTCGTCTTACTCGTAGTTTTGTGTAACACCCCGATATTTTATGAAAAATATTATTTTTAATTACATTTATCTCTTGTGTCGTACGCTACATCAAAAGGAACTTGCACTACACGTATCCCTGACTTGTCTTGCATTACACGCAATCGCGACCTTCCACGATAGCATGTGTTGTATACAATACTGAGTCTCACTAAACAACAATAAGTTATATAGACTAGCTCTTATGAATAGTAATACCCACTATTTGAAATTTTATAAATTTTATCTTTCGAAATGGACTTCATTTTTGGATTCAGAATATCGAAATTAGTCACGGGTGAATTTTTGGTATTTTTCTGAAAACTATCATTTTTTGATGAATAGTGAAATCACTGGGTTAATATTTAAAAAACGACTTTTTATATAAATAGATATTTATTTTTATTTATATTTATTTTATTTCAAAATTGTTACATAATACCTATATAAGTTCAATGTAATTCATTGGAGTCATTTTATAAAAATTTTAGACATATAAAAATTTTATTGAACTTTTCACCGTCTTTTAACCACCTCCTAGGAGAGTTTGAAAATTCACATAAAACATAATTTTACTGATTTTGTGAGTGGAATTTCAGAACCCCAAGAGACACGGTTAATATAAAGGAGTAAAATTTGTTTCAATAAGATAAAAGTAATTTTTGGTGAATAGTAACTTTTTACTTTTATTTACCACGGTTAAAAGTAAATATGGTAATTAAGGGAACAAATGATATTACTATTACCCTAACACATGTCGCATTTCTATTTGATAAGTGTAATTTGACCAAAAAAACCTTAGGAATAAAATATTACCCTTATGGTAAACTTGGATTAGATTATGACATTTATTATTAGTTTATTTAAAGAAGAGTTGAAATTGTTAAAATCAATGATTAATAACTAAAACATTTTTATTATAGAGTTATAACAAAGATAAATGTGACTATAAATATTCATTAAAAGATAAAAATATTTACTAAATAATGGTATTTTAATTACAATTTTTAGAAAAGAAATAATTTAATTTATTTATGACACAATGAGGATGCAATAATTACATTATTAATAAACTATTAACATAATTGATGTTATAAATACCCAAATAAATGTAATTTGGGAATTTTTATGAGTTACACTAACATTATAGGTTAATATGACATGTCATTATTGATTTAATTAACATTTTTAGAAATAATCATGTTGTTATGATTTTCACAAAAATCATGTACCAAATAGTTTCAAAATTGACATAAAATAGTTTTTAAAACAAATATTATATTATTAATTGATATTTTATTCCTAAAAATCTAAGGTTCTTCCAAATGACATTGATAAGGTTATATATATTAATAATTAACCACATGGGTTTCGTTGTTCTTGATATTGTATGTTTATTAACAATATAGTTTAAGAAAACAAAAAGACATAGTAAAAGTTAAATTATTTAACTTAGAGTCAAATCTAAATGATAAGATTAAAATAGTAGCCTAAACTTGTCTAAAACCTATTGCATGAGAGGATTTAGACCCATCCCCACCTTATATTCTAAATTAATCTATTTGGATCTATTATAAACCGAATATTACTTTATTTTAAAATAATATTTTATGTTTTTTCTAAGGTGCCTCTCTCATCCCTTATAAAAACAGCACCCCTTCCCTCTTCTCTTCACACCGTTTTGAGCCTTGAAGCTCGGAAACCCCTGAAAATTACTCTTCTCATCCTCTCTAGTTATAATATAGAGGCTCTGGTCTTCTCAAGATACCAACTCTAGTTCCCGATGAAGAAGCTTAATGGAGGTGCGTCGAGGAAAATGTAATCGCTTCCACCGACTCTTTCTAGTTTCTTTCTTCTTCTACATCCTCTTCTTTAGTTTTTTCACTATAAAGTAATAACATCATTATTACTTATATAATGATATGTTATTATAAATATGAAACACCTATATGTCACCTTCTATACGTCCTATGGAAAACGAAATCATCGCGACTGAGTACGTACGGTATACCATCTCCACGCCGTGGTGTAATTAGTTTTTCCACCACCACCTTACATGGAAGGGTATAATGGTGTAAAGAATAAATGTTTATGATTATTATAACATCATACTAATTCAAATATATTATATAATCCACTCCAATTACATTCAATAAATATTTTAACTATATCATCGCTCGTGCGTACTTACGGATTACTTTCTCCACGACGCGATGAGATTCATTTTCCATGTTAACAATTCGAGAATGATTATAAAGTATATAAAATAAGTAATCATGAAATATATGACATAATAATTCAACTGGAAATATATATATATATATATATATGTATATGTATGAATTCCATCTACTTAATTCCATTCAATTCAATAAGGAAACGACACTTAACCTTCATGCATACGTACGTCCTACCATCTCCATAAACGGTGTATTTGTTTCCATTTATTGATCTATTATATATATGTATATTATAAATATATATTATATATAAATCATGTTTTATATATGGAATTAATTAATCATCATCTATTTAATCATTTTAATAATTACACGTCAAAACAAGTATGATAAATAAAATGATTTTAACCAAAATGATACTTTAACATGAAATTTACAAAAGAACGGGTAATATAAAGTCATAAGTGAACCATATATGACATAATAAAATAAATATGATTTTGTAATTAGTAATGGGCATTATTTAAATCATTATATAGGAGGTTCGGATACGTATGAATCATATCAGACCTAAGGTAAGGTATAATTATTCCAATCTCATTTTTATCCGAGACTGTTTATTCGTAAGTATTTAATAGGGTTATGTTTATCATCCATGTCCATATGTTCTCAAAATGTTTTCATAAAATTTTTACTTTTCTTAAATGTATTTTTTAAGTCATTTTTATTTTTTTTTAATTTTACCACATCGTATGGAAGGAATAATTATTTTTTTTTACCATACAAGGGACTTTTTGAATTTTCCGACAAAAGTATAAGATGAATTTTTTTTAACTTATACGTCATGAATGGGTTTTTATAGTTTTATAATTCCCTATTTTCATGAAGCTTTATCTATATGATTTCATGACTATTTTCAACTATATACTTTTCATTAAAAATTTCATGGCATTTTGTGAAAAGAAAAAGATTTTGAAGAAAAAAGGATATTTTCCTTAATATTTCATTTGAAGTGTTTTATCAAAACAATTTTCCATTTAATATGACATTATTTCATATGTGTATTTTTGAAGTATAATGTCTCTATGGTTTACATGGTTTCACTTTTATTATGATGAAATGATATTGATTTGTTTTATATTAACTTTCTTATGATGTGTTGATGTTTATGAAACCCATTTTATTATTTGGGTTGTGATGAATGTTTTAAGTTTATTTTGTGGCACAAGTAAGAATGATTTCGTTATATGATTGGTGGGACCTATATCTTCGAACAATGCACTGGGTAAAGATTTATATCTCATGAGATATACATGGCTCGAACGGTATGTTAATTTGGTTCAGTGATATAGGACTGAAACGAGGAGTGAACCCGATTCAGAAAGGGAATTTGTCCACTAAGATGGTCTTGGAAGAAATGCCTTGGCTCCTATGGAAATAATATCTTGTTATTAATGTTTTTCTACAATTAAAAGTTTTATTACCAAGCAATTTTATGCTGATTTATGTTCCATTATGATCTATGCCTTACGTACTGCCATGTTTTATGTAATTGCTCAAGATTTCGTTGTTGAAACATTATGTTCATGTTTTTATGTATAGGTTTTTTTTATTTTCACCATGCTTACCCTTACTGAACATTTGAGCTCACCCATTATATGTTTTCCTTTCCCGAGGATATAAATAAAGGCTTTAGGTAAGAAAACAAAAGGGGAAGATATTTATGAGAGATGTTGAAGATCTTTCATCATGATTAGAAGATTATGTTCTGAGTTTCCAAAGACAATAAACTATTACTTTCCTTGTGTGTCTGTTTTTGTTATGGATTATGTATTCTGCAAAAACTAATGTATTGTTCTTGGATGTCAATATTGGGTCTCTACAGTTGTTATCAGAGGAAAGGATTAGATAACATTACGAAACTAGGATGTGAATACTTTAGTGAGATCCCTAGAGATATTTCTAAGGTATGTCTAGGGAGGTCTGTAAGGTTAAGTACAAGTATAGGTTATATTCATAGAATTATGGTAAAAATCATAGAATTAACCCTAAGATGTTATATATTGAAGTTATTCCCCCTTTATTAAGTTGTTTTTTCTAGCATGATTTTTTCCTCTCACACTTTTCTTTTTGGGTTTTAGACAATGGATGGAACCCGAATGAACCGTGTTGGTCTATGTAATTGACAATACAATGATTTTCCTCCCAAACTACCAAATGTGATGGGATATTGAGTGAAAAATCTTATGGTTATACATACACAATCTATTAATCATTCTGGATATCCAAATGATCAGATAAGGGAACAATATTCTATTGATTACTTCATGAGTCAACGTACATCGTCTTTCAATGGGCCTTCTAATCCACTTGTTGATGAACAATGGATCAGTACCCTTGAAAATATATTTTCCAGACTTCACTGTTCAGAACATGAAAAATTTATTTTTTCTATTTACTATTTAGAAGGAGAAGAATACTAGTGGTGGACTCTAAATAAGAATACAAGTCCCCAAGAATAAATTGAATCCATGGAATGTGACGACTTCAAGAACTTGTTTTTTAGTAAGTACTTCCCTCATATTATTCGATAAAAGATGGAAAATGATTTCCTTGAGTTTAAGCAGAAGGATGATGAATCTATTGGTATATACAAAGTGAATTTTATAGTACTTGAAAGGTATGAATCTGGATTTATCATCCAACATGAATGTAAAGTTTATCGATTATTCAGTGGATAAAAACCAAGTCTTCACAGGGAATTATCTAAAGGAGACTTCAGTAGCTATGAAGATATTCTGTGTTGTGATATCAAGGTAGAACTGGATGTTGGTGTAACATATCCATCTCATTGTTTTGACAAGAAACGAATGATGGAGTTCAAGGAAATCCTCAGAACAATGGTGAAAAGAAGGTGAATGTTTCTTTATTCACAATGTGTGGAATGAAGCATGGTGGAGATTGTCTAAATGGTACAATAAAATGCTTCATGTATGGAAAAGACGGTCATCAAGCAGCTGAGTGCCGATGTAATTGGAAAAAGGTTTCTAATGATGTCAATATAGAAAATACTACAGAGAATGCTCCACCAACACATCAATGTTTAAAGTGAAAGGAAATGGGGAATTATTCTAATCAATGCCCTAATCCAAGTGTTAATGATGATCGATGTGAGCATCCTCTTAAGGAAAAGGAAAATAGGGAAGTCACATGAAATCACTATTGTCGATGTTGAGTATTATAACGATATAGTGGAATGATTATGTCTTTATGTAATGCGATTCCAAAATAATGTTGTGGAATCTTATTTATATAATTGTGGAATATTTGAATATCTATATATTGGTTTATTACGGTATTCAATAATTATATGGTACCAGTAACCATGAAAAGTAAATAAAATATTTTGGAAAGCTCATGATATGCTCATAATGAAGGAATAATGAGAAAATAATATTTTTGATGGTATTCATGAGCTCATGATTGATATAAAGAAAAAGTGATATCATGGTTTGAGAATATAGAATTTTTGGAATTTTAGTATGTGGAAAGAATTAATTTTTTACAGTATTCATGTTTTCACAAAAGTTCAATGGGTATTCATTTTTTTTCAAGATAATACATGATTAAGGAATTCACATTTTTAGAATGTGACCAACAAGATATATCTTATGATATACGAGTGATAAATGATTTTATTCAATGCTTGGAAGATGACCTTTCTAGTAAACATTTTATTTATACTAAGATACTGGACAGAAGTATTTTGGATAAGCCTAAAGAGTGTAATGGATTATGTTAGACATCAGATAGTATTGTTTAAGGATAGAAACTTGTTTTTCGATATTATTTCTAGCATGTTCCCACAACTTAAATGTGACAGGCCTTTATCTCCTACCACTGGCCTACATGAAGTCTCTGGTTAGTAGAAACTAATTTTATTATATTATTCAGTATGATATTTGAAGTATAAGTCCATTTTAGAAACCATATATGATTAATATCACTATAGATAGACTTATGTATTTTTGATAACTTTTTCTGACATTTTTTTTGAGACATATGGAATGACACATCATTCTATAACATGATATGCTAACACTTCAGGAATGAAAAATTGTACTTTATTTCTTTAAGAGATGAAGTATAAATTGTCCAAGGAACAACCAACGGTAAGATTGTACCAAAATAAAGAAATTATTTCTTCAAATTCCAATTTCGTCAACTTTAGGGAAATGATATTGAAAACAAAAATGATGTCCTAGTGCCCTTATATCTGATGAATTAGATGGTACCTTAGATCATCACAATTTTATGGGTTTCTGATTGTTGGATTTTTCATAGCTGTGTCCTCTACCACACTTCATCAGAAGTTCATGGTTATATCTCTCTTCCATATCCATATTTTCACCTATGTTGTCATATGTGGTGACCCAGTGCTGAGTTACATTTGGTGACTATTATGATTATAACATCCCTTTTAAAAATGAATTTTTTGTATTCCTTTTTACGATGTGGGTTTCTATGAATGAATCTTTCAAGTAGTAAACCATTTATAAACCAGATTGTTTTCGTGGGAGAAATTCATTTTAATGGGGGTAGAATGAAACACTTCGAGATTTTATGAAAAATATTTTTTTTAATTTCATTGATGTCTTATGTTTTACACTACACCAAAAGGAACTTACAATACACGCATACCTGACTTGGATTGTATTACATGCAATCACGACCTTCAATGATAGTGTGTGTTGTACGCAATACCGAGTTTCACTAAACAATGATGTGTTTTATAAACTAACTGTTATGAATAGTAGTACCCACTATTTGAAATTTTATAAATTTTATCTTTCTAAATGGACTTCATTTTTGGATTCTGAATATCGAAATTAGCCTAGGGATAATTTTTTGTATTTTTCTGAAAAAGTTCAATTTTTTATGAACAGTGAAAACAATGGGTTACTATTTAAAAACCTTCTTTTTCTATAAATAAAATTTATTTTTATTGAAAATTTTTTATGTAAAAATTGATACATTATACTTATATAAGTTCAATGTAATTCACTGGAGTCATTTTATACTAATTTTAAACATATAAAAATTTTATTGAACTTTTCACCGTCTTTTACTCACCTACTATGAGAGTTTGGAAATTAACATTAAACTTAATTTCACCGATTCTGTGAGTGGAATTTCGAAAATCCAAGTGACATGGTTAATATGATGTTGTAAAATGTGGTTCAATAAGATGAAAATAATTTTTGGTGAATAGTAATTTTTTACTTTTATTTACCACAGTTAAAAGTAAATAGGGTAATTAATGGTAAAAATGATATTACTATTACCCTAACACATCTCCCAGTTGTATTGGATAAGGGTAATTTGACCAAAAACAAGCTTAGGAATAAAATATTACCCTTTAGGTCCACATGGATTAGATTAAGACATTTATTATTATTTTATTTAAAGAAGAGTTAAAATAGATAAAATCAAAGTTTAATAACTAAAACATTTTTAATATAGGGATATACATATGATAAATTCAACTATAAATATTCATTAGAAAGATTAAATTAATTCCTACATAATTGTATTTTATTTATAATTTTTAGACATCAAATAATTTAATTTATTTATAACACAATGATGATGCAGTAATTACCTTATTAATGAAATATTAACATAATTGATGTTATAAATACCCAAATAAATATAATTTGAGACTTTATATGATTTCCACTAATTTTCTCGGTTAATATGACATGTTAGTATAGATTTAATTAACGTTTTTTGAACTAATCATGCTGATATTAGTTTCACAAAAATCATGTACAATATAGTTTCAAAATTGACATAAAATATTTTTTTAAACAAATATTATATTATTAATTGTTATTCTATTTCTAAAAATCTAAGAATCGTCCAAATGACTTATAAAGGGTTATATATATTAATAATTAACAAATTGGTATTCTTTTGGCTTTTTATTGTATTTTTATTAACCATATAGTGTAAGAAAAAAAGTAGACATGGTAAAAGTTAAATTATTTAACTTAGAGTTAAATCTAATTGATAAGATTAATATAGTAACCTATACTTGTATAAATCCTATTTAATGAGGTTATATAGACCCATACCCTCTTTATATTCAATATAAATTAATTTGGAGCTATTAAAAACAGAATATTACTTTATTATAAAATAATATTTTATGTTTTTTCTAAGGTGCCCCTATCCTCTCTTATAAAAAGGGCACCCCATCCCTCTTATCTTCACACCCTTTTGAGCCATGATGCTCGAAAAACCCCTAACAATTCCTCTTATAATCCTCTATAGTTATAACATAGAGGTTCTGGTCTTCTCAAAATTCCAACTCTAGTGCCCTAAGAAAAAGATTAATGGAGGTGTGTCGATGAAAAGGTAACCTCTTCTACCGTCTCTTTCAAGTTTCTTTCTTCTTCTACTTCCTCTTATTTAGTTGTTTCATTATAAAGTAATAAAATCCATATTACTTATATAATGATATATTATTATATAATGAAACAACCCTATTTCACCTTCTATAAATCCTATGGAAAACGAAATCACCACGCGTCCGTACGTACGGAATATCGTCTCCACGCCGTGGTGTAATCAGTTTTTCAACAACCACCATACATGGATGTGTATAATGGTGTAATGAATAAATTTATATGATTATTATAACTTTATACATATTCTAATATATTATATCATCCACTTAAATTCTATTCAATAAATATGGGAATGATATCATCGCTCATGCGTTTGTACGGATTACCGTCTCCACGACGTGATGAGATGCATTTTCCACGTTAACAATTAAAGAATGATTATAAATTATATATAATATGTAATCCTAAAATATATTAAATAATAATGAAATTGGAATTATGTATATATATATATATATGTATTTAATATACTTATTTCCACTCAATTCAATAAGGAAACGAAAAATAGAGTTCATGCATATGTAAGGCCTACTGTCTCCATGAACGATGTATTTCTTTCCATTTATCGATCTATTATATATAAAAAAATTCTGAATATATATTATATATAAATCATGTTTTATATTATTTAATTAATTAATCATGATCTATGTAATCATATTAATAATTACAACTCAAAACAAGTACTATAAATAAAACTATTTTTACCCAAAATGATGCTTTAACATTGAATTTACAAAATAACGGGAAATATAATGTCATAAGTGAACCATATATGATATAATAACAATGAATATGATTCTGTAATAAGTTAATGAAATTATTTAAATCATTATACAAGAGGTTCAGATACGTTTGAAGCATATAAGATCTAAGGTAAGGGATAATTATTCCAATCTCATTCTTATCCGAGATTGTTTATTCATAAGGATTTACGGGGGTTATATATATCATCCCTGTCCATATGTTCTCAAAATGGATACATAAATTTTTTTATTTTCTTACATGTATTTTTAAAGTCATTTTTAACTTTTTTTACTTTTACCACATCGTATGGAAGAAATCTTTCTTTTGTTTACCATACAAGGTGCTTTTTGACTTTTTCGACAAAAGTACGAGAAGAATATTTTTTAACTTATACGGCATGAAAATATTTTTAGAGTTTTATATCTCCCTATTTTCATGATGCTTACTCAACAATATTTAATTACTATTTTCAGAAAAATACATTTCAGTTAAAATTTTATGGAATTTTGTGGGAAGAAAATGATTTTGAAGAAGAAATGATATTTTCTTCAAGAATTTATTTAAAGTGTTTTTTCAAAACACTTTTCCATATAATATGACATTATTTACTATTTTTATGTTTCATTTATAAAACCTATATGATATATAGGGTTTCAAATTTCTTAGGAAGAAATGATATCGATTTTATTATATGGATTATGTTATGACGGGATGATATTTATGAAACCCGTTTTATTATTTGGGTTATGATGAATGTTTTAAGTTTATCTTGTGGGAAAAATAAGAATGATTTCATTATGATATGGGTGGGACCTATATCTCCCTCTAATTCATTGGGTAAAGATTTATATCTCATGAGATAGACATGGATAGAATGGTAAGTTAATCTGGTTCAGTGATACAGGACTGGAACGAGGAGTGAACTCGATTCAGAAATGGATTTTGTCCACTATAATGGTATTGGCAGCATTTCCTTGTCTACTATGGAAATCATATCATGTTCATAATGTTTTTCCACAATTGAATGTTTTATTTACTAGCTATTTTATCATGATTTATGTTCTATTATGATCTATGCCTTACGTACTGCCATATTTTATGTAATTGCTCAATATTTTGAGGTTTGAACATTATGTTCATGTTTTTATGTATACTGTTTGTTTTATTTTATCCATGCATATCCTTATAGATCATTTGAGCTCATAATTTATATGTTTTATTTTCCCCTGGATATAAAGAATTTTTTTAGGTAAGAAAATAAAAGGGTATGATCTTTATTGGAGATGTTGGAAATCGTTCACCATGATTAGAATATTAGGTTCGGAGTTTCCAAAGACACTAAACTATTACAGTCCTTGTGTGTATATTTTTTTATGTATTAATTATTCCACAAAAATTAATTTAATGATCTTGTATGTAATTATTGGGTCTCTAGAGTTGGTATTAGAGGAAATTTTTAGTTATCCTTTGGAAACTAGGATGCGAAAAATTTTGTGATATCCCTAGAGATATTCATAAGGTATGTCTAGGGATGTTCGTATGGTTAAGTATAATTATAGGTTGTAGTCCTAGAATTATGGTATCAATCATATAATTAACACTAAGATGTTATATATTGAAGGTACTCCCCCTTTATTATGTTGTTTTCCTAGCAAGATTTGTGCCTCTCACACTTTTCTTTTTGGGTATTAGAGAATGGCTGGAACCCGAAGGAACCATGTAGATCAATGTAATGGACAATTAAATGATTGTCCTCCCGAAAAACCAAATGTGATGGGATATGGAGTTCAAAATCGTATTGATGTACTTACACAAGCTATGAATCATTCTGGATTTCCAAATTATCAAAGAAGGGGAAAATATTCTATTAATTCATTCATGATGCAACTTCCACCATATTTCAATGGGTCTATTGATCCACTTGTTGATGAACAATGGATCAGTACCATTGAAATGATATTTACATACTTCGCTGTTCAGAACATGAAAAAGTAATTATAGCTGTTTATCGTTTAAAAGGTGAGGTAGACCAGTGGGAGACTCTAATTAAGAATACAAGTCCCCAAGATGAAATTGAATCCATAGAATGGGACGAGTTCACGAACATGTCTTTTAGTAAGTACTTCCCCCGTATTCTTCTTTCAAAGATGGAGAAGGAGTTCCAAGAGCTTATGAATATGGATGATGAATTTTTTGGTATATACGAAGTTAATTTTACAATACTTGCAAGGTATGCATATGGATTATCATACAACCTGAAAGTAAAGTTGATCGATTCTTCAGTGGCTTAAAACCAAGTCTTCAATGTGCATTAGGTATCAGAGACTTCAGCAGCTATGAAGAAATTGTGTGTTGCGCTATCAAGGTAGAACTGGATGTTGTTGTAACAAATCCATCTCATGGTTTTCACAAGAAACAAAAGATGGAGTTCAAGGAAAAACCTCAGAACAATGGTGTAAAGAAGGTGAATGTTAATGTATGCCCAAAGTGTGGAAAGAATAATGGTGGAGATTGTCTAAATGGTACAAAAAATGATTCAATTGTGGAAAAGAAGGTCATCAAGCAGCTGAGTGCCGAAGTAATGGAAAAAAAGTTTCTAATGACATAAATAGAGAAATGAATACAGAGAACGCTCCACTAACACATCAATTATTTAAGTGCAAGGAAATGTGTAATTATTCTTATCAATGCCATAATCCAAGGGTTAATGATGATCTACATGGGCATCCTCTTAATGAAAAGGACAAAGGGAAGTCACATGCGATCATTATTGGCAATGTTGAGTATGACAACGAAATAGTGGAATGATTATGTATTTATGTAACAGGATTACAAAATAATGTTATGGAATCAAATTTATAGTACTATGGAATATTGGAATATATATGTATTGGTTTATTATGGTATTCAATAAATATATGGTACCGGTAACCATGAAAAATAAATCAAATATTTTGGAAAGTAGATGATATGCTCATAATGAAGGGATAAGGAGAAAATAATATGTTTGATGGTATTCATGAGCTATTGATTGATATAAGGAAAAAGTGATATAATGGTTTGAGTATATATTATTTTAGGAATTTTAGTATCTGGAAAGAATTAACTTTTGACAGTATTCATGTTTTCACTAAAATTCAATGGTTATTCGTTTTTTTCAAGAGAATACATGATTAAGGAAATCACATGTTTGTAATGTGACCAACAAGATATATCTTATGATATAAGAGTGATAAATGATTGTATTAAATTCTTGGTAGATGACCTTTCTAGTAATCGTTTTATTTATACTATGAGATTAGAATGAATAATTTTGGATAATAATAAATATTGTAATGGATTCTGTTAGACATCAGATATTATTGTTTAAGGATAGAAACATGTTTATCGATATTATTTCTGGCATGTTCCCAAAACCGATGTGCGACAGGCCTTTATTGCCTACCACTAGCATAACATGAGGTCCCTGGTTAGTAGAAACTAGTTTTATTATATTAAGCAGTGTCATATATGAATTATAAGTACATTTTATGAACCATATATGATTAATTTAACTATATATAAACATATTGAGTTTTTTATAACATTTTCTAACCTTTTTTTGAGACAGATGGAATGACCCATCATTCTATCACATGATCTACTAACACTTCATGAATGACAAATTAAACTTCATTTCATTAAAAGATGAAGTAGAAATTGTCCATTAAATGACCAACCTGGAGATTGTATCAAAATCAAGAAAGTATTTCTTCTAATTCCAATTTCTTCAACATTAGGGAAATGATCTTGAAAACGAAAAATTTTGTCCTAGTGCCCTTATATCTGATGAATTATATGGACCCGTAGATCACCACAAATAAAAGTCTTTGTTATTGTTGGATTTTTCATATCCATGTCATCTAACACACTTTATTATAAGTTCATGGTTATATTTCTCTTCCATATCCATATTTTCACATATGTTTTCCTATGTGGAAACCCAGTGCTGAGTTAGTTTTGGTGACTGTTCTGATTCTAACATCCCTTTTTAAAATGATGTTTTTGTATTACTTTTTACGATATGGGTTTCTATGAAAGAAACTTTAATGTAGTAAACCATTTATATCCCTGACGAATTTTGATGGCGAAATTCATTTTAAGGGGGGTATAATGTAACATCCTGAGATTTTATGAAAAATATTATTTTTTTTAATTTCATTGATGTCTTGTGTTTTATGCTACACCAAATGTACCCTTCACTACACGCATCCCTGAATTGTCTTGCTTTACATGCAATCATGACCTTCCACGATAGTGTGTTGTACGCAATATCGAGTTTTACTAAACAACACTATGTTATATAAACTAGACCTTATGAATAGTAATTCCCACTATTTGAAATTTTTTAAATATTATCATTCGAAATGGACTTCATTTTTGGATTTGGAATATCGAAATTACCTTAGGGTGGATTTTTGGTATTTTTCTGAAAACATTCAATTTTTTTATGAATAGTGAAAACACGGGGTTACTATTTAAAAACCGAATTTTTATATAAATAATTATTTAAATTTTTTTTAAGTTTATTTTACGACAAAATTGATAAATAATAACTATATAGGTTCAATTTAATTCATTGGAGTCATTTTATAATAAATTTAGATATATAAAAACTTTGTTGAACTTTTCACCATCTTTTACCCCCCTCCTAGGAGAGTTTGAAAATTTACATAAAACATAATTTTACCGATTCTGTGAGTGGAATTTTGAAAATACGAGAGACACGGATAATATGAAGGAGTAAAATGTGGTTGAATATGATAAAAATAATTTTTGGTGAATATTATCTTTTTTACTTTTATTTACCACGGTTAAAAGTATATAGGGTAATTAAGGGTAAAAATGATATTACTATTAACCTAACACATGTCTTAATTATATTGGATAAGTGTAATTTGACCAAAAACAACCTTTGGAATAAAATATTACCCTTTAGGCCCAATTGGAATAGATTTGGACATTTATTCTTTTTTATTTAAAGAAGAGTTAAAATAGTTACAATCAATGTTTAATAACTAAAACATTTTTAATATAGCGTTATACATAAGATAAATTCGACTATAAATATTCATTATAAATATATAAAGATTTCATACATATTTGTATTTTATTTATAATTATTATACATTATATAATTTAATTTATTTATGACACAATGATAATGCAGTAATTACCTTATTAATGAAATATTAACATAATTGATATTATAAATAACCAAATAAATGTAATTTGAGACTTTTTAGGAATTAAACTAAATTTATAGGTTAATATGAAATGTTATTATTTATTTAATTAACTTTTTTTGAACTAATCTTGCTGTTATAATTTTCACAAAAATCAAGTACCAAATATTGTCAAAATTTACATAAAATATTTTTTAAAACAAATATTACATTATTAATTGTTATTCTATTCCTAAAAAATCCAAGGTTCGGTCAAATGAAT
Organism: Viscum album; assembly: GCA_963277665.1. Lineage (NCBI taxonomy): Eukaryota > Viridiplantae > Streptophyta > Magnoliopsida > Santalales > Viscaceae > Viscum > Viscum album. Next base: position 555,662,662 of record OY728160.1, on the reverse strand, counting down.
CAGATAAGGTTATATATATTAATAATGAACCACTTGGGGTTCGTTTGGCTTGTTATAATATGTTTAAAAACCATATAGTGTAAGAAAACAAAAATACACGGTAAAAGATAAATTATTCATCTTCGAGTTAAATCTAAAAGATAAGATTAAAATAGTAACCTAAACTTTTCTAAAACCTATTGGTGGGGAGTATTTCGACCCATAACAACCTTATATTTAGAATAAATCAATTTGGGACTATTAAAAACCGAATATGACTTTATTATAAAAATTATATTTTACGTTTTTTCCTAAGGTGCCACTATCCTCCCCTATAAAAAGGCCACCCCTTCCATCTTCCTTTCACACCATTTTGAGCCTTGCAGCTCGGCCAAAACCTACCAATTCCTCTTATAAACCTCTATATTTATATCATAGAGGTTCTGGTTGTCTCATAAGACCAACTCTAGTGACCTAAGAAGAAGTTTAAAGTAGGTGTATCGAGGAAAAGGTAATCTCTTCTACCGACTCTTTCAAGTTTTGTTCTTCTTCTAGTTCCTCTTCATAATTTGATTCATTATAAATTAATAACATCAATATTACTTATATACATATATTTTATTATTAATATGAAACAACCTTATTTCACCTTCTATACATCCTATGGATAAAAGAAATCACCACGCGTGCGTATGTACGTAATACCGTCTCCACGTCGTGGTGTAATCAGTTTTTCCATCACCACCTTAGTTGGATTGGTATAATGGTGAAAAAATAAATACATGATTATCATAAAAACATAATGATTCTAATATATTATATCATCCACTCCAATTCCTTTCAATAAATTTGGGAACGATATCATCGCTTGTGCGTATGTATGGATTACCGTCTCCACGACGCGATGAGATTCATTTTCCATGTTAACAATTCATGAATGATTATAAAGTATATATAATAAATAATAATGAAATATATGAAATAATAATACTACTGGAATTATGTATATATATATATATATTTCATCTACTTAATTACATTCAATTCAATAAGGAAAAAAAATCAGCGTTAATGAGTACGTACGGCCTACCGTTTCCATGAACGGTGTATTTCTTTCCATTAATACATCTATTATATATATTTATATTTCGAATTTATATTATATATTAACCTTGTTTTATATTCCTTAATTAATTAATCATGATCTATGTAATCATATTAATAATTACAAGTCAAAACATGTATGATAAATAAAACAATTTTACCCAAAACGATGCTTTAACATGGAATTTACAAAATAACGTGTAATATAAACTCATAAGAGAACCATATATGATATAATAACAATGAATGTGATTATATAATAAGTAAATGAAAATATTTAAATTATTATACCGGAGGTTAGGATACTTACGTAGCATATCAGACCTAAGGACAAGGATAATTATTCTAATCTCTTTCTTATCCGAGATTGGTTATCCATAAGTATTTACTGGGGTTATGTTTATCACCATGTCCATTTGTTCTCAAAATGTTTTCATAAAATGATTACTTTTCATACATGTATGTTTAAATTCATTTATAACATTTTTTTACTTTTACCACATCATATGGAAGGAATATTTCTTTTTTTTACCATACAAGGTACTTTTTGACTTTTCTGAAAAAAGTACGAGAAGAATGTTTTTTTACATATACGGCATGAACAAATTTTTATATTTTTATAACGCCTTATTTTAATGAAGCTTACTCAAAATGATTTCATGACTATTTTCAACAAAATAATTCTCATTTAAAATTTAAGGGAGTTTTTTTAAAAGAAAATGATTTTGAAGAAGAAAGGATATTTTCCTCAAGAATTCATTTGAAGTGGTTTATGAAAACAATTTTCCATATAATATGACATTATTTCATATGTGTATGTTTCAAGTATAACGTCTCTGTGATTTACATGTTTTCACTTTTCTTATGATGAAATGATATCGATTTGTTTTATATGGATAATGTTATAATGGGATGATTTTTATGAAACCCAAGTTATTCTTTGGGTTATGATGAATGTTTTACATTTATTTTATAGCTTATGTAAGAATGATTTCGTTATGAGATTGGTTGGAAATATATCTCCCTCCAATGCATTGGGTAAAGATTTATATTCCATGAGATAGAGATGGCTGGAACGGTAATTTAATCCAGTTTAGTGATATAGGACTGGAACGTGGAGTGGACTCGATTCAGAAAGGGACTTTTTCCACTAAGATGGTCTTGGAAGTAAGGCCTTGTCTACTATGGAAATCATATCATGTGATTAATTTTTTTTCCAAAATTACATGTTTTATTACCAAGATATTTTATCATGATTTATGTTCTATTATGATCTATGCCTTCCGGACTGCTATTTTTTATGTAATTGCTCATGATTTCGGTGTTTAAACATTATGTTCATGTTTTTATGTATATGATTTGTTTTATTTTCTCCATGTTTCCATTATTAATAATTTGAGATCACCATTTTTATGTACTCCTTTCTCTAGGAAATAAATAAAGGTTTTATGTAAGAAAACAAAAGGGGATGATCGTTATGGGAGATTTTGAAGATCTTTCACCACGAATAGAAGATTATGTTCCGAGTTTCCAAAGACACTAAACTATTACAATCCTTGTGTGTCAGTTTTTTTATGTATTACTTATTCAAAAAAAATTAATGTAATGTCCGTGTACGTCATGCTTAGGGAATCTACGTTTAGGGTTGAAGATTCCTCCATCTCCTCCAGCTCCTCCAGCTCCTACAGAAGACTACCCCCTCCAGTGTCTTTTTTTCTGTTAAAAACATTTCAATTCAACATTTGTTGTAATATTAATTATTTATTTTTTTTCCTTTTATATTGATGTGAATATTTCATAATTAATTTTTTTTATTTTTAATATTTAAATATTTTTTATTTATTATTAGTATTATATTTTTTAATGTATGTTTATTTTACTAATAATAATACTAATAATTTATGAATTTTTTATATTTTTTATGCGAATATTGGGAATTTAAATATTTATTATTTTTTATTAATATAATTATATTATTATTATTATTTCATTAACCAAAATTATAATAATTTTTTTATTTTTAGGTATTTTTGATGCAGTCATTTGATATGGGGCCCCATCACAAATATATTATATATATGGGAACTTTTTCAATGGGTTCCCATCAAAAATAGATTATGGATTATTATATAAAACATATTTGTGATGGTTACATTACCTCCATGAATAATTTTTTTCTACGGGCCCAACAAAAAAGGTTTAGGTATATGTATCATATATAAAAATATAACTATTTGAGATGGGATGAAGGCCCCATCGAAACTACTTGTTACGATGGCCGCATCAAAATAGGTTTCTTTATATATAATGTATTTAATCAGTGTTCTATTTTCTACAGGTCCATCTTAAAAAATGCTTATTCTGATGCTATTTTCTACAATGGTCTATTTGAAACTATACCCCATCCCAAAAGGGTTTTTTAAAATGGGTTCCCATCAAAAATATCCCATTGAAAAAGTATGAATCTCCAATAATGTGAAAACACCCAATGCATAGTGGTTATAGCACACATAGGGTAAAAAACACATTCTAGATTTAATGGTGAACCATGATTTTCCATATGAAGCAATATTTTAAAGATATTTTGTTATTTATAATAAATTTTTGTATATGATGTAATATATTTAATATTTTTATTATATCAATATCAGGCCGCAGAATATGATGCCAAATATTCTTCTAACTCTAAATATATGCATTAATAAATTCCAAAATGTTACATAGACAAAATGTAGTCATTTTAGTAAGAACGATTGTGCCCTAATGTAATGTCACAATATATAAGTAATGGTGGTTCTAAATGAAAAAATAAATTTTCAAATAAATACATGAAATTTATGACCAAAATAGAGTTTTATTAAAAAAATATAAAATGTGTATATTTCAATTATACCCTATAGTGACTTCTCATCCCTATAATGGATCTATATAGTTATCATTTTAATTACCCTAGCCATTGAGCTTTGACATCAGATTGTATCTACCTTGAATCCTCCAAGATCCTTCCATAATGGCTCAAAACCTGGAAAAGTATTAATATATTCCTTCAATGGAAATTATCTATGATGTCCACAATTTTCACAAGTCCTCCATCGTGAGATGCATTTGGATCCATTTCAAAATCATTTTTTAATATAAAATGTGTATGATTGTGTGTATACCTCAAAATATCATATGAACAGAACACATAATGAGTGGTTCAGTAATACGTGTGAAGGTACTTATGGTATGACACTACCACATGTTTCATAATTAAATGTAATATTTACTTTCTTCCTCACACTCTGGTGGCCAAGATGAGGAGTCACCCTCAATTAATCCTGATAACCCATGAAAACATAAAAGGTCTCAAAATATGAATGGCGCATGATCTCATCTTGAACAATTTAGTGACTAACATCTATAAATTCATTAGTAATCCCTTGAAGGTTTTTTAGCCCAAACGGATCCCCCGTTTTCCATCTTTTTCCCATCATTCCTACAATCTTGTGAATGATATGGAATTCTATAATGAGCCTCCAAATTTTCCATATGAATTAATTCCTTTTAACTATTGTTGTATTTGAACAAATCCAATGATAGAATATCATCCATTTCTCCAATGAGTCCTAAAAATAGATCTGAAATAATTTTCTTTTAATATTCACATTATTAGGTCAAATTTCTATTTTTTCTGTTGATGATAAGTTGTTCTCAATATCAACTAATCCCCTAAGGATTTCTTAAATCCCTTACAAAACAATATTATAAATACTGTGTATTTGTCTAATAAAATTCACAATGTCACTCCATGTATACATATTATAAGTCCCCATCCTTAAACCTTACTTAATATTGATTTATTTCAAGAATACACGTAGAGGATCATTTTAGGTTTAGAGTTTTAGAGAATTAGATCATAAAACATGCATTACATTCCACATTTAATCAAAATGGTTACATAAAATATAGTACTCATTTTTCCCATCAACGGAAACATATTTTAAAAAACATGGATTATTTCTTGACACTTCCTTGACACTATCATCACATCTTGTTCCTTACCCTTGACCTGCGAAAAACATTTCAAAAACATGGGATGAGCATAAAAATCTCACTAAGGGATATAAAATATGGAAAGAAAACATGAGTACAAATATACATAATAATTAAATCATATTTTACCCATAAAACATAAGCACTTTAACATACCTCAACAAATCATGAATAAATAATAGAAATCATAAGACATAAAGGTAACATGAGGCATTCATAACATTCTTACATAGGGTGTAACCCTCTTGGTCACGTTTGGAATACCCATCACAGTTAATTCCATAAAGCTCTTTGTAGAAACCTTAACGTTTAACTCCTTCGCGTTACCCGATTCATTGGAGAGCGATATCGGGCTCACCCGCCCATAGTTTATCACAGAACCACCCGACTTCATAATAATACCCAAGAACCATAACATAATCGTATCACATAAAACATGCATAAAGGAAACATACCATTTACACTTTTCAATCACATGATATCAATACAACACATTGATATAAAAACATTATTAAAAACATTTTCAATACCAAAATAAAGTAAAACATGGTATTTATTTTTCATTTAAAAAAAATGTATGGCTTGTAGAGGAAGCCGAAACTCAAATAATGGTCACAGCGCCAGAGAAGACTTTGTCACCGCATACGTACGACAAAAAAATTCCCTTTTCCCTTTAGTAAAATTCTATGTATAAAAAAGATTCCTTTCAGATAAACATAAAATTCAAAGGGTTTATACACCGTATAAAAGAAGGTTGTGTATAAAACAAAAATAAGACTCAATGAAAGGAGATTTAGATGAAGTCCCATTCAAGATCATTTTTAAATAAAATATATCTATTATGTGTATTAAAAATAAGTACACATAAAGAAAGTACAAATACTCGATAGGACAAAATAATATCATGACATAATTTTAAAGTAGAAGATTAACCCAAAGAACGAAAATTGGGTTAAGAAGGTCCCTTACCTTGGGTCCGACTTGACTCGATCGTTATTTAACGGCCTGAATAATAAACATGAGTTAATTTCTACTTGATTAAGAACATTTTTCAAGTTTATTATTCATTTTATATAACTAATTTCCATTTATAAACGTTATGTAATCATTTAATTTAATAAAGTTCATTTTGTCGATATTTGGTACTTAAGTCAAAAATAGACTTCTTACAATTACATGTTGTTTGTGTGGTCAAAGGTTCATTATATCCAGAATGATATTAATGATTTGGATATAATATATATCATATATATCCATTATATACATTTATTTATAATATTACATAATCCTTTATAGGAAATAAATGAAATGCACTGTTCATAGAGACGGTAAGCCATACGTACGCATGAACGCTACTTTCATTACTATGTCATATTAATGGAATTAAAAGTAAATGAGAGGTATTTATATTTTAATTCAATAATTATATTCATCACATATATGTAACATACATCATATATATCCATTATATATATGTACTTATTACATTTGGGGATATGAAATGAAATGCACCGTTCATGGAGCATGTAAGCCGTACGTACGCATGAATGCTACTTTCATTTCTATTTAATATTTTATGGAATGGAATCATAATGATATAAAGGTATATTATAATTAAATTATGATATAATATATAATATCACTAATTAGATCCTTTATACAACCCACAAATGGCATTAACGAATCAAATCACTTTGAGGGGGCGGTAGTCCGCACTTCCTAAAATGAAGATATCGCGTTTAACCATAATGGAAAACATAAAGGTATTCCATAAATGAAAAATACATAAGCTTAAGTAAAACATAAAAATATTATATATCATTTATAAATATATTTTATCTTAATGGCCACCTTTGAAGGTGTTAAAAGAATATTGAACAATCATCGTTTCGTGAGGCACAAATTCTCCATCCACGGAAACAATATGTTCTTTAACCATAAGATGTAGGTGTGTGTATTTGTATCTCGAATAATTATTATAAAAACATCCTAGTATATGGAAGATACTGTTTTTGTTACAAAATAAATTAATAAAAAGAGTTTAGGGGTTTGGAGAAGCAAAATAAATCATAAGAACACAAGAGAAGACACTACCTTTAAATCAGGTAACTCTTTTTCATTTGAGCTCAAAGGCTTACTTGGGAGGAATTATGCCCAAAGTGAGGCTTCTAGGAGTAATAGAGTGATGTGGATATAGAAAATGAGCAGGGTTTGGCCGATCCAAAGTCTTGAGCGGTGTGGGTAAGGAGGTAGAGGTGGGGGCCTTTTATAAGAGGAGAGGAGGGGAACTCTTGGAATGGTATAAAAGTGTTCATTATTTTGAAATGAGTTTCAGATTTTAAAGGTCCCACATTGATGTATTTCGAGGATAAGGTGATAAGGGTTCGAAATATACTCATCCAATAGGTCTTTGAAAAGTGTAAGTTATAGTTTTAACATTATCTTTTCATTTTATTTAAACCATTATTAATGAGGTAATCGTTGCATCATCATGATGTCATAAATAATTTAATTTATTTAATGTATAAAAATTATAAAAAAACATCATGATGTTGGAAATCATTTTAGATTTCCAATTAATATTTATAGTCAATAATATGACTTGTATAACCCCATTTAAAAACCGTTTTAGTAAAACAATTCATGTTTGTGTCATTTTTACTTTTACTTTAAATAATAGGCATTAATGTCATTATCTTACCCAAGTGGCTACATGGGGTCCTAAAAATCGACCCATGGGTTGTCTTGGTCGTACATGACACATCCAATAAGGGTAGTACATGTGTCTAGGTATTTTCATTTTATTGTAATATTATTTTTGCCTTAAATTGCTCTAATTACCTCTAATCGTGATTAAAAACATAAAAGTTACTATTCACCAAAAAATTATTTTAATCCCATTGAACCACATTTTACTTCTTAATGAAAACCATTTATGTTGTATTTTTGAAATTCAAAACACAGAGGTGGTAAAATTTTATTTAAACAAAAACTCAGTTTTTTATGTACCACATAGTGGTTTCACTATTCATCAAAAATTGAAGTTTTTCAGAAAAATACCAAAACATCACCCTAAGCTATATTTGATATTCCGAATTCAAAAATGATTTATATTTTACAAAATTCAAAAAATATAAGTTAGGATAAATAATTTAATATTTAATTCCCACTGTCAGAGCAAATAGCGTGTTTTTATGAAACCATAAGTATCAAAATATTGGCACTAGTTTAAGTTCAATTTCAAAGTGAAATTAATTTCAATGACCACCATTGGATTAAATGGTAAAAATATATTCTAATTTCAGTTTAAAACCAATTAAAAATATAATATAATTATATAAACAAATTAGATTAAAAAGAGGTTTTGAATTTAAATACAACATTTTTCACTATTCATTAAAAATGAACATTATCCGAAAAATACCAGAAATCTATCCGAAGTAAATTTAAATGTCCCAATCAAAAATAATAAGTTTATTTTGAAAAATATAGCTTATAAAATTTTCAAAAGATAGATTTAAAAATTTTTTTCCATCAAAAGGTAGTAAAACAATCTTTTAAAAATATTAGTGTATTTCATGCTTAAGATTGGATTTATTCTCATTTTAAGCCTCTAAAACACTATCTAATTCATTAATAGACATAAGTAAAAATATATATTATTCATTACTTACTTGAGATGTTACATCATTCCCCCCTTTAGAAAATTGTGTCCCCGCAATTTACATACTTATCGAATAAGTGGGGGTATTTAGCCCTCATTGCACTTTCAGATTCCCCTGTTGCCTCTTCAATCATGTGGTTTTTCCACAAAACATTACCTGATGAATCACCTTATTCCATAACATTTTCTCCCGGTGGTCAAGAATATGAACAGGTTATTCCTCATTAGATAGGTTCTCTTCCAGCTGAACTACCTTTGGACTGAAAACATGATATGGATCTGGCATATACTTTATCAACATAAAAACATGAAAAACATTGTGTACCTGAGATAAACTCAGAGGTAAAGCCACTCGGTATGCAACTGATACAACATTTTCTAGAATTTCATATGGTGCAGTGAACCTTTGACTCAGCTTTCCTTTCTTACCAACTCTCATCACACTTTTCCATGGTGAGACTTTGAGAAAAACATGATCACCTACCTCAAAAGATATATCCTTCCTCCGATTGTCTCAATAACTTTTCTATCTACATTGAGCTGTTCTCATGTGTTTCTGAATCAACTGAACTTTTTCTGCCAATGTTTCTACCAATTATGGTCCCATCAGCTTCCTTTCACCCACTTCATCCCATGAAGCTAGAGTTCGACACTGCTTCCCATATAACGCCTCAAATGGTTCCATCTGTATACTGGAATGTAAACTGTTATTATTATAAAACTCAACCAAAGAACGATGATGGTCCCAACTTCCCTGATAATCCATCGAACAAGCACGTAGCATATCCTCAAAAGTTTGAATTATTCATTCTGATTTCCCATTTGACTGAGGATGAAAAGTTGTACTAAAATTTAATTCAGTACCCAATAACTTCTGAAGGCCTTTCCAAAAATTAGAAGTGAACCTCAGATCACGGTTAGATAAAATGGAGTGAAGAACTCCATGTAACCAAAATATCTCTTTAAGAAACAAATGGGAAAGTTGATCTTGGGAAAAATTATCTTGTATGGCAAGGAAATGAGCAGATTTAGTCAAGCGATCAACAATAACCCAGATTGCATTATTACCTCGAGGTCTCTTCGGAAATCCCACAATGAAGTACATGGATATATTCTCCCATTTCCACTTTGGTAATGTTAAAGGATGAAGCATCCCTTTTGGTAATTGTCGCTCTGCTTTAACATTCTGAAAAGTCAAACACTTCACAGTAAAATCAGCAGTATCTCTTTTCATTCCATCCCACCAGTAATACTCTTGCAGATCACTGTACATCTTAGTACTGCCAGGATGAACTGAAATCGGAGAACTATGAGCTTCACATAACAACTCACTCTTCAACTGTGAATCAAAAGGCACACACAATCTCTTCTGAAATCTCAAAACAAAATAATTATCAATGATGAATTCAGCTAACTTACCCTTCTGAACTAGCTCTACCTTTTTCTGCAACCCATTTTCTTTCTTCTACGCTTGCTTAATTCTGTCTGATAGAGATGATGTCACTGATACCTAAAACAAAACAGAAGAACTTCCTGCACCAACAAATTCTATGCCAAAGTTCATCAAATCAAAACCCAATGGATCTCATTCCAAACGTAGCATGGTTAATGAAGCATTACTTTTTCGACTCAAAGAATCAGCCACTTTATTTTCTTTTACTGGATGGTAATGAATTGTACAATCATAATCCTTGATTAATTCAAGCCATCTCCTCTGTCTCATGTTCAATTATTTCTGAGTGAATATATACATTAAAATTTTGTGATCAGTATATATTTCACACATTACTCCATACAAATGATGCCTCCAAATTTTTAGAGCAAAAACAACAGCACCTAATTCCAAATCATGTGTAGGGTAATTTACTTCATGATTTTTCAACTGATGTGAATCATAAGCAATTACCTGATCATTCTTCAATAGGATGCAACCATGTCCTTTCAGTGAAGCATCACTGAAGATTACAAACTCACCATTCTTGGAAGGAAGTTCCAAATCTGGAGCATTCACTAATCTTCTTTTCACCTCTTGAAAACAATCATCACATTATTTTGTCCATATAAACTTAACACCATTCCATGTTAGCTTAGTCATTGGACTAGATAACCATGAAAAATTTTCAACAAACCTTCGGTTTTAACCTTCCAAACCAACAAAACTACAAACCTCGGTTACATTTGTGCGTCTTGGCCATTCTTCAACAACTCTTTTTTTGTAGGATCCACAGTTATTCCATATTTAGAAACAATATGAATAAGGAACGAAATTTATTGCAACCAAAACTCACACTTTCTGAATTTCCCATAAAATTTATTTTCTTTTATGGTTTTCAAAATAACCCTTAAATGTATTTCATACTCCTCTTTCCTTTTAGAAAACACCAAAATATCATCAAGGAAAACAACCAACATTTATCACCTGAGTCAACTGAGCCATCACTGCCACAAACTATTTTGTTCTGATTCTGACCATATCAGGATACTGATTTAAAAGGTCATTTCCCACTGTATGCCTTCCCAGAAAAGTCGTTCTATTTCCTCTAAAAAAAATCATTCGTAACATAGAAATATATTAGGTGAAGCAACATGGTAATCTTTAAATGCTATATCATTTCAATCATACCATAAATGAACATATAATTTATCAATTTTCTAACTTCTAAAGATGTCTAAACTGACATCTGATACCAACTATAAGGCCCTAGCCTTAAACATTACTTAATCTAGAGTTATTTCAACAATACACATTGAGGATATTTTTAGGCATAGAGTTTTCTAGAATTAGATCATTAAAACATGCATTAAATTTCACATTTAAACAATGTGGTTACATAAAATATAGTACTCATTTTTCCCATCAACGGAAACATATTTAAAAAAAAACATGGATTTTTTCTTGACACTTCCTTGACACTATCATCACATCATGTACCATTCCCTTGACCTGTGAAAAACATTTCAAAAACATGGGATGAGCATAAAAATCTCTGTAAGGGATATAAAAATATGGAAGGAAAACATGAGTACATATATACATAATAATGAAATCATATTTTACCCATAAAACATAAGCACTTTTACATACCTCAACAAATAATGAATAATTCATAGAAATCATTATACATAAAGGTAACTTGAGGCATTCATAACATTCTTACGTAGGGAGTAACCGTCTTGGTTACATTTGGGAAACCCATCACAGTATATTCCCTAAATCTCTTCGTATAAACCTTAACGTTTATCTCCTTCACGTTACCCAATGCATTGGAGAACTATATTGGGCTCACCCACCATTAGTTTATCACGGAACCACCCATCTTCATAATAATTCCCATGAACCATAACATAATTGTATCACATAAAACATGCATAAAGGAAACATAACATTTCCTCTTTCCAATCACAAGATATCAATACAACAAATTGATATAAAAAGATTATGAAAACCATTTTCAATGCCAAAATAAAGTAAAACATGGTATTTATTTTTCTTTTAAAAAATGGCATGGCTTGTAGAGGAAGCCGAAACTCAAATAATGGTCAAGGTGGTGGAGAAGTCCTTGTCGCCGCATATGTATGACAAAAACATTCCCTTTTTTCGTTTAGTAAAATTCTATGTATAAAAAATATTCCTTTCGGATAAACGTAAAAGTCAAAGGGGTTTATACACCGTATAATAGAAGTTTGTGTATAAAACAAAAATATGCCTCAATGAAAGGAGATTGAGAAGAAGTCCCATACAAAGATCATTTTTAAATATAATAGATCTATTATGTGTATTCACTATAAGTACAAATAAAGAAAGTACAAATACAATATAGGACATAAAAATATCATGACATAATTTGAATGTAAGAGATTAACCCATGAACGAAAATTGGCTTAAGAAGTTCCCTTACCTCGGGTCTGACTTCACTCGATCGTTTATTCACGTCCTGAATAATAAACTTGGGTTAATTTATACTTTCTTTAGAAACTTTTTCAAGTTTATTATTCCTTTTATATAACTTATTTCCATGTTATAAACTTTATGTAATCATTTAATTTAATAAAGTTCATTTTGACGATATTTGGTACCTAAGTCAAAAATGGATTTCTTACAATTACATGTTGTTTGTGTGGTCAATGGATCATTATATCCAGAATGATATTCATGATTTGGATATCATATATATCATATATATCCATCATATACATGTATTCATAATATTACATAATCATTTAGAGGTAAGAAATGAAATGCACCGTTAATGAAGATGGTAAGACGTACGTACGCATGAATGCTACTTTAATTTCTATGTCATATTAATGGAATTAAAACTAAATGATAGGTATGTATATTTTAATTCCAGAATTATATTCATCACTTATATTTAACATACATCATATATATCCATTATATATATGTACTTATTACATTTGGGGATAAGAAATTAAATACACCGTTCATGGAGATGGTAAGCTGTACGTTTGCATGAACGCTACTTTCATTTCTATTTCGTATTTTATGGAATGGAATCATAATGATATAAAGGTATATTATAATTACATTATGATACGATATATAATATCATTAATTACATCCTTTATATGTCCCACATATGGCATTAACGAATCAGATCACTTTGAGGGGGCAGTAGTCCGCACTTTCTAAAATGATGATATCGCGTTTAACCATAATGGAAACCATAATGGTATGACATAAATGAAAAATACAGATGATTAAGTAAAACATAAACATATAATATATCATATATAAATATAGTGTCATCATAATGTCCACCTTTGAAGGTGTTAAAAGAATATTGAAGAATCATCGTTTCGTGAGGCATAAATTCACCTTCCACGGAAACAATATGTTCTTTAACCATTAGATGTAGGTGTGTGTAAGTTTATCACAAATAAATATTATAAAAACTTCCTAGTTTATATAATATAGTGATTTTGTTACAAAATAAATTAATAAAAAGAGTTTAGGGGGTTGGAGAAGTAAAATAAAACATAAGAACACAAGAGATGGCCCTACCTTTAAATCGGGTAACTCTTTTTGATTTGAGATCAAAGACTTACTAGGGAAGAATTATGACCAAAGTGAGGCTTCTAGGAGTAATATAGGGATGTGGAGAGAGAAAATGAGAAGGTTTTGGCCGATCCAAAGGCTTGAGAGGTGTGGGTAAGGAGGTAGAGGTGGGGGCCTTTTATAAGAGGAGAGGAGGGGCACTCTTGGAATGGTATTAAAGGATACTTTATTTTCAAATGAGTATCGGATTGTAAAGGTCCCACATTGATGTATTTCGAGTTTAAGGTGATAAGGTTTCGAAATATACTCATAAAATAGGTCTTTGAAAAGTGTTTGTTATAGTTTTAACATTATCTTTTCATTTTATTTAAATCCTTTATTAATGAGGTAATTGCTGCATTATCATAATGTCATAAATAATTTAACTTATTTAATGTATAAAAATTATAAAAAAATATCATGATGTAGGAAATCGTTTTATATTTCCAATGAATATTTATATTAAAAAATATGACTTGTATAACCCAATTTAAAAATCGTTTTAGTAAAACAACTCATGTTTGTGTCATTTTTACTTTTACTTTAAATAAAATGCATTAATGTCTTTATCTTACCCAAGTGGCTCCATGGGGTCCCAAAAATCGACCCATGGGTTATTGTGGTCATCCATGACACATCCAATTATGGTAGGACATGTTTCTAGGTATTTTAATTTTATTATAATATCATATTTGCCTTAAATTTCACTAATTACCTCTAATCGCGATTAAAAACTTAAAAGTTACTATTAATCAAAAAATAATTTGAATCCCATTGAACTAAATTTTACTTCTTAATGAAAAAAATGTATGAAAGATTTTTAAAATTCAATACACAGAGGTGGTAAAATTTCATTTAAACAAAAAATCATTTTTTAAGTACTACGTAGTGGTTCCGCTATTCATCAAAAATTAAAGTTTTTCATAGAAATACCAAAACTTCATCCTAAGATATATTTGATATTCCAAATTAGAAAATGATTTCTATTTTACAAAATTCAAAACATATAAGTTATATTAATTAATTTAATATTTAATTCCCAATATCAGAGAAAATTGCGTGTTTTTATGAAACAATTAGTATCAAAAGATTTACACTAGTTTAAGTTCAATTTCAAAGTGAAATTAATTCCAATTCCCTAAATTGGATTAAATGGTAAAAATATATTCTATTTTAACCTTAAAACAAATTAAAAAGATAAAATAATCATATAAAAAATTAGATTAAAAAGAGGTTTTGAATTAAAATACTTCATTTTTCACTATTCATTAAAAACGAACATTATCAGAAAAATACCAGAAATTTATCCGAAGTAAATTTGAATGTCCCAATCCTGAAGAATAAGTTTATTTTGACCAATATAGATTATAAAATTTTTAAAATATATATTTAAAAATGTTTTTCCATCAAAATGAAGTAAAATAATCTTTTAAAAATATTAGTGTATTCCATGTTTAAGATTGGATTTATTCTCATTTTAAGCCTCTAAAACACTATCTAATTCATTAATATACATAGATAAAAAAATATATTATTTATTACATACATGGGATATTAAACGTATGACATAACATACCGTATATTTTCCAAGCCCATCTACTATGTTAGTCACTCGATTTAGTAAAAATTGTACAACATTCAATAGTCAATCAATAATCACATAGATGGTGTCACTAAACATCATGGTCCAATATAACACCATTAAAATGTTCATTTTGAAATTATACCACTCCAACATTTGAACTTAAAGGGGATGAATAAAGAGAAAATGGCCACTATTATCATTATACACCCTCAAGATAGTGTGGCCTAGGTAAAACACCTTGCGATGTAACTCATCATCCATTGAAAATAGAACTAATTCCTAATTTCCTGATACTTTTTTCCAACAAAATACATACTTCTCATTTAAAATTATAGTAATATATAATTAGGACCTATATAATTTTGGTATATACCTTATCTATCCCATATATATGAATTTCATCATTGTTAGTAAAATACCCCCTTAGTAACAAATCAAATTTATCATTTCATTACCTCATGATTACTTATTTTGGGTCTGAATATTGTAATAATTTAAACATCCTACTAGAGAATATTGTTTTACCAAGGTATAATATTTTATTAATCATCGTTCCTATAATGTGTTAATCCTTTATTTTCCTAACAAGATCATCTAGCCCTACTACTCTTCTGAAGGCCATTAAACATATTCTTTCTCTATGAGAATACATCTGATAAACAAAATTCATAATGAAACTCCCATTACCTAGTTTACAATTCCTCTCCAACTTTATCTCTTAGAGATACTCATCCAATAAACTCAATTTTTGATTTAGTCCCATTTGTGAAAATTCATACATGATGATCATTTTGTTAGTTTAGGATACTAATCTCTCACAGAAAATACAGTGTCTTCAATAATTAAGATCATGGACAATAGTTTCCTACTTTAGGTTGTGATTAGAATAGTTTGAATTTGTTTTCAAAGGTATCATGACCCATATACTAATACCAAATATATAAAAAATATTATTTCTCCATGAAAAATTTCCAATGAATTAAAATATATTGAATATCCAATTCTATGCTATATAAATATCTATACTGGATTTTCTATCATCATACATAAAATGGCATGAACATTAGAAAAACATCTCATTTTTTCAATAAAAGCATTTAACACAACGAACATAAATGTAGTATGGGGGGATAATATATTTTCAGAAGTATGAATCTATAGAATACTTTTTTTTAATTACAATAAATTGATAGAATAATACAAAATTATATAAATAAAAAATCACTATCTGATCAAATCATCAATAAAATTTCTTCCTATCAATAATAATGATACCTAAAAATATGAAATTTAATTCATATCAAGGGATACATATCCTAAGGAATCATCCGAGGGTCTAATGAAAAAAAAAGACTCATAATGGAGGACTAATTTCTAGAATGATAAAATTAATACATCATTTAAACCAAATAAAACTAACCTAGGCTCATGAGTGATCATCCCACTAGCTAGGAATAAATTCCAATGGGGATTAAAAACTAGAGTGTAATCTCATCTTGTATCGATATGCCCCCAACACATTCTACATAGTATCTGAAGCTTCCACATGGAATTACTCTATGAGGTGGGCCATGATCAAATATAATTACATACCAGGAACATAAAAAATATAAAAGTATTACAACAGAGTCACATTATTACCCCCTAACACTCTTCCCTTAGAAATATTTATAACCCATAAGAAAAACATGAATCGCATCCCAAAAATCGTTCACATTGATTCATAGAATAATAATTAATATATACACAATATCAATATAGAATATAAGTTAAATTCATTGAATGAATTTAATTTAAGTCATGTAAAAATAAAAACCTACATAGATATATTGATCACACATAATTCCACACCAAACATTTAAAAACAATTTGAACAGTTTAAAAGTTCCACTAAAGAAGTTTAACATGAACTTTCCATGTGGCCTATGAACTTACAATGAAAAATGTCCATTTACAACACCAAAAATATCCAAGTATATCATATAATTATATTATAAATTAATAATAATTTCATTCTAATAAATAATAAATTTTAATCCCAAATTATATTAGGGGTCTAAAGATACACATACCAAAAATCTCTAGTGGAAAATATAAATTTTGTTTCCATTAATCTTAGACACCAGAAGAGAAAATGGTATATCCCAATAAACAATAAAAACCCATTAATCAAAAAAATTAGAATAAAAATAACGTGCATGGTTTAAGGAACAATTAAATATAACAAATAATTATGGGTAATTTGAAATAAATAAATATGAGTTGTCATTTTGATTAGTTTTCCATAAAATATGAACATCACATGTTGAATAACAAAAAATATTGGAGGGTAAATGTAGGGAGGTTGATGAAAAAGTCGGTCTACGCTTGGTGTTCTACATTCAAGATATAGGGTAGGTGGTGAGGGATGAAAACCTCATGTAATGGGACAACAAACATAGGGTGACTGACAAAATTGGGTTTTCACTCGAGGCGATGTGTAATGTGCAAGGAAGAGGGTAGTACAGGTGCATCTCATGAGTGTACGGGTAACCTAATGTTGTGTTTATTTATATAAATGTTGTTAGGTTTATAGGAGTTTTATTTTTTAGTTTTGTTAAAAAATAATAGGACATAAATATATAGAACTAAAATAAAAAATTTAAAACATGGGATGACCACCTAGTTAAGACACTTGGTTTGACTAACCATAGACAAGGTGTAATCTCACTAAACCCTACCTCACACAGTTTCCCCTTAGGTTCCACATAGTTTGATGAACAATTCTCCAACAATGTTGTTTGTCATTTTCCTATTATATATCATCATTAATGGTCACCTAATATAAACTCCTAACCTTGCATAACCCATGTATAACAAGATATACATTAAAAAAATTATAATTGACACACCATATTCGTGAGAAATCATTGTGTTCAAAATTAATTAAATTATCTAATTACGCAGCATCACATATCATTAATGATTTCAAAGGGTTAATGATAATATTCGTGAAATCCAAGATCACTTTTGATGTGTTAATTAGTGGGAACGACATCCCATATTATTGTTAAACCCCATACCTCCATCAGAATTACATCATCACAATTTACTAAAGTCTATAGCATAGTTTAAGGTATCCCAATTTATGAGAAATAGAGAAGAAGCACTATGATCCCCATAACTAATCAACAAGATAATATATCCTATGAAATGGGTTACTAGTCATATCTATCATCTAATTTATCTTTCAATAAACAATATAGAGTTATGTACTATGATCCACCACCATAGAGAATAATATTGGTTTTCCCCACAGTGAATTACTCATTCCTAAAAATTACTTACACATATAGTCAAAAATATTAAGTAAGATATAATTTAGATAATAAATTATATAGTATAATGTGGATTTGAAATGGGATTCACCTAGTATGAGATACATCTCATCAAATCATTCCAATCCTTTGGGGTTTACAATATGTCAGAGAAAACAAAAATTATTTCAACAAATTATATATCATAATAGAGAACTCTTGTTCCATAAAAGGATGAGTAATAATAGAGATCAATATCATTTCATATTCACAAATATTATTTACCTCATATTCATTGTATATAAAATAAATAAATGAATTACAATTGATTCATTCCTACTACACAAACCCTATAGTAGGTGTTTTAAAATACATAGATACACAATCCTACATGACTGGATGTATATTAATATATCCTCTCTAGCAATATCATTACAGAATATGTTTTTTAGTATTAAAATGATATTATGTCATGGAAATAGTTTTAGTAATGTGTAGGAAACTATTATGAAAATCTAGAGTCCTTATGATAAACCCACATAAATAAATTTGAAACAAAATTATTCATTATAGAGTCTAACCATTTCCCATTGTATAATCATCCTAGGAATAACCAATGGTTTATACATTAGTATCAATCATCATATACATGAAAATAATATCATTACATTTTAAACTAAATAATACCAATACATACATATAAAACACACTTGGAAAAAGAATTTATATCATACAAATGAGAATACTTCCTAAATAGGTAATACAATTCATGCAATTTAATTAATTAACCATTATGATTAATATATATTTATATATATATGGAATGTGAATATTTATTCCTAATAATTATCCATGAATACACAATAATAATCATAATAATAGTAATATATGTCATGTATAAAGTAACTAAGCGATCCATTACACATGTGATTGAAATACAACTATAAAATCTCATTCCCAAAACCCACATAGTTTTATCCCTTCCTCCATGTCCTAGGATGGTTCAAAAATAAAAACGAGAAATGATTCTCTAATACCATTTGGTAACATATCATTTTAATCTACTAAATCCATGATAGTATTCTGTATGACCTCAGGGGTGCCGTCCTGGATATAAGATGTTTCCAATCAGTTGTGAGGGTATGCATCTGTCAATGAGGATATTATATCCTCAACAGAATTTTATTTATAAGAGCATAATAAAAACTAATATAAATAATAGATAGAGTAATTGTAAAAAAATACAAGGAATACATGTAGAAAAAACTAAAATCGATATATCAGAGTGGAATACCAAAAATTGATTACGTCATAAAAATGGAAAAATTAATTATCAACATGGTCCTTTTTTATTTATCCTAGTTAATTACTATATCCACACTATCTATCTAATCCATCATCTATTGGATGATTAGTCATCATAGAATCTATACTAATGAAATAAAGAAAGCGAATTGATATGCCCATATATGGTGTGATTTCATAAAATATAAAGAAATCATAAATTATTTCTCAATATAAGATCATAATATATCATACAGTTTATTCCATGGTATATATTAATTCTCAAATATACATTAAATAATAATATTTCTATTTAATCTTATTTTTATCATGTTGCAACAAATCTCTTCACCACAGTCCTCATCTGATTTTTGATAAGGATTCCAAATAAGTCAAAAAAATTGTCACAATTTTGGTAAAATTGTGCCCCCCAACCTTATGGTGTTCATCATAAAAAATCATTGTTTTCCAAGTGAAAAAATTATTTACAGTCACTTATGCACTTATTTATAAAATGATATCCATTCCAGCCATTATGGATTCTCATACCATGTAATATTTTAGTCATCCAGTGAGTAATATATGCTTATTTCCCAACAAGGATATACACATTAACAACTAATGAAATATTTAACAATGATAGGTTGGTTAACCAGACAACCTATTAACATCCATCTATAGGTATAACCACACACACCATTATATTTAATTATATTCTTCCAAAAAACCTAAATGCTTCAAAAATTCATCAAGATACATTCAATGTTCTTCCAAAAGATATGGTCAAAATGAGAAAAACATATATTAGATAGGAATAAGAGAGAATATCAAGAAATTTTTTTAGGAAACCTCATGGGAACTCACACACCTAGTTGAACCATGTAACATCTTATGTTAATCATAAATAAAAACATATCATGTAAAATTCAAATAAATGGAAAAATTTTGCAATGAATGTAATAAATTTATTTTTTTATTATCATAAGGTATAATACATCCTGTGTGGTTCAAAACCTAAAGGAACAAAACATTAAAAAGATAAAAACCACTTCTTGGGACTAATAATCCATGTTTTTTACATTTCAACCATTTTGGATTTCATTTGATTCATAGAATAAAATCTATCTATTTTATTTCAAAATGATTTAAACTCCCCAATAGATGAGCCTTTATTTTTCCTATATAATATTAAAATTATCATTCATATCAATTCATGAGCTACCAAAATTATTTTAAAGAATAATTATACAACCACATGCTATAATATATATTTAACAATTGATTAATCTGATAATATATTTCCAAGATTTTTATAATATTTATTTTAAAATTACATATTAATATTCATTTGATAAACATTAAAAAATATCCAATTACAATTAAATATATTAATCTATATATAATTCTTTATCCATATCCTTTTTTATATTAAAAGACTATATTTTTAATAATATATATATATATTGATAATTTTTAATACATTATAAATTTATTAGTTTCAGGGTGTTATCCCTTGATAAATTAATTCCTATTCATTTAAAATTATAGTCAACCATAATTTCTATATTTTTGTAAAAAATAAAGAAAATTAAAAAATATATAAAATCATAAACCCATAGGAACAATGTGTTTAGGATGAAAAGTAGTTCACAAGGGCTGATGAACCATGCTTCGACAAGATTTTAGAATTGAGCCAGACCATCGAACGATGACCAATCATGTACAATTGATATTCAAGAAGCATATACTCTACAATATAAACAAAAAAATTTGTTCAATTGGTATGAAAACATATTTCATAAATGATTATAATTTACACAGTCAAAATCAAGAATTAAAATATCCTTTAAATGAATTATTAAAACAAATATTTATTGTGGACTGTTTAAATTCATCAAATTAAGGGGCATAAAATTTAAGAAGTTCGAATTCAGTGACTTCTATAGGTTTGAATCAAATTCATGTAACTACTGGAGAGTTTCAGGGACATTAATTTAGAAAAAGTTATAAATTAGAAAAATTAGAATAATAATAAAATAAAAACAAATAGGAAATCGTTATAAGGTTACACTTTCTCATGGGAAACACGTTAACCAAAAATCCATCATACAAAAAGGTTATGTCACAGCTAAGCTAAAACCTGAGTTCAAGATTTAATGTAATTTTTGAATTTCCTATATTAACAAAAATTCTAATTATATTCCGCAGATTAAGAAAAAATACATTCATATGATATTATATATTTAATATTTTTATAATATCATCATTTAGGATACATGGTCCTGAGAATGACATATTAAAAATATTAAAAACATCAAAAATATTCCAAAAAATCCCCAAACAAAAATAGAATTATTATATGTACAAATATTTCACACATATGTGAATCCATAAAACTCATGTAAGAATGATTTTAAATGGAAATTTATATATTAACATAGAAATTATTGTATATTAAAAAAACTCAATTGTGAGTAAAAATTTATGATATTAATACATGCATACCTATATATATGCATATATACATACATTTAAAAATTCATTCATATATACATAAATTAATAATAAAATTCATACATACAAACATGAAATATATACATACACACACACACACACATACATACACAATTACCCAATTTCACACAAACACTCATACATATACATAGAAATAGTCAGATACACACATATACATATACCCACATATTTAATTAAAAAATATAAACATATAGACACACAAACATATGAACACACTGAAATACATAAAATCATAAATAAATATATACATATGTAAATAGATACATTCATAAAAAATACATACATATATAAATACATGCATACATATATTACATAACTTTTATTGATTCTTTGTTTTTTTATGAGTTTTTATAAATTTTAAACTATATATTAAACGTAATTTTTTATTGTTCTTGGTATGAATACAAAAAAGAGTAAGAGAAAAACCATCTGTAAGTGGTAAATATTTGAATGTGGAAATTCACATGGTTTGAGAACAGTTACCTCAAATATGTGACTCGTGTTGGGATACATGTGACTGATCATCATGCATTCCAATTAGGGAAAACATGGATGATGTAAAATTTTGTAAACCATTTATGAAAAACAATTTGACATATTTTTTATTCTTATTTATATTTTTACTCTTTTATCTCCGCCTCCTTTTAATTGTACCCATTATGAGGTTCAAATCATGGATGTGACTCCCCACACCCACATGACTCCCCATATCTATCACAATAAGATGACATCCCCTTTAGAGTCCTCCGTCAATAGACCCCCTATTGTCGAACACTCATACATCAACCTCTCAACTACGTACATGAAACACATTCCTTATATTATCATCTTTATCACATGAATATTCCCTCTACCTCACCCCTCCTCCACCAGACCACTCCATTGGATGCATTTTTCTCTAAATTTCTTTTGGATTTTAGGTTGAGTCATTGAGTTATGACTTCCTCTCCCCTTATTAAAACATCTTTTACTAATTTTTATTTTCCTTTATATCCATGTTCACTCATTAAATCAAATGTTGAAGGGATTAAAATGAATATCCAGGGTTTTTTCGTTTTTTTCTCAAGTAATCGCTCTTTAAGGTAAACTTCTTGTGTATTTGGGCATCCATCATCGAAGGCAAAGAGTTTCAACACATTTTGAATCTTATTTATCATTTGTGATAGTTTTTTGTATGGAACAACCTTTTATTTCCAGTTATAAATTTTATAATCTATTTAAAAAAATTATTATATATTTTTATGAGTTTTTTTGTATTATGATCAAGATAATTTTTCATTATATTTTCACAATGAGAAGGGAATTGTCCATATTCCATGCTCTAGCGAATTAAATTTTATTACTTTAAAAAATTTATAAATAAACAATAAATATAATTTCACAGATTTAATATTTTCATGAATAATCATTTTGGATTCTTTATGTCATTAAATATATTTTCATGACATTACAAGGACTTGGGTGATATGTCTAGTGGGTTTTTATTCGAATCTAGAATTATAAAATCTATTTTTTTTTATTTTAAATATATGTTTTCATCTTGTTGTCATATAAAATTGATGAAATTTATTTTATTGGGTAACTATTATACAAAAAGGAGATGATTAATTCAGAAATGGAATGTGAGATCATTTTTCTTCTTTTTTCATTGGTTATTTTTATTTACATTAGATTTTTGATATTATTTCATTTTGGTTCTGAATTTTTTTCAAAATAATTATGTGTATCAATTGATAAGTATAAGTTATAGGTGGTGCATATGAATTGATAATTTATTTATTTATTTATTACGGCTATGATGATCCAGTTTTTATTTTCTGATGATGGTTAGGTATATCCATGCGATGGTTTCTCTAATTATGATTCAAGTTGTGATAATGGGTTGGGGATCTATCTAAGGGATGTCTATATAGATGTTAGTATGGAAATGTTATTTTCATGGGATGTAATTTAATTTCAATATGGACCACTAAATTTATTTATTACATGAGGATCCCCTTGCTAGATTGTGTCAAACAATAGTAAATTAACCTGGTACTCTAGAATAATTTATGTACAGTCATCCCTAGTTGAGCATAATATGTTGAATGTGGGATGTTCACCAATGAGGCATGAATAAAGTGATTTAATTGATGGTATGTGTGACAATTAACATAAAGAAGTTGTTCAAACATTCTTTCTCCATTACTAATATCACAATCTCTATGTTGTTTCCTCATAATATATTTCATATGTAATTCATTTAATTTTTTATTAGATTGTCCATGGTGTATTTCATGGAAGGAATTGTTTTTATATATGGATCCCCATGTGTTTTTCCATGATATTGACTTGTATTTTTGAATATATTTATGGGATTTATTTTTGAATTTATATTTATGGTTTTCAAAAATTATTATCCTTGTTTCATTTTGATTCCATGATGTTTAATGAATTTTCTGTCTAATGGATTACGTTCTATGTGTTTGTTTTACATTAAAATAAAAAGTTTTACAGTGGTTATAATGTGATATTTTGAATTATAAATTCTTTTATTTCTTAACAAATATTTTAAATGAAGTGGTATTTTCCAATAAATTTTTTGGAAAATTATATTAAAATGGTATGTTGGAAATGTGGACACTATTTCTTGGTTTTTCCCCTAGTTTAATGGTTTTATATATAATGTATAACTATATTTTAGTTTATTTTATGAAAATGATATTTTTTAAGGTATTATTGTGCCCTATTTTTATAAATCCTCTGAAAATGAATATTATTATTTATCTTTATACAAGAAACTTACAAATTTTTTATAAAATGGGATTTCAAAAGATTAAATTGGATATGGTAGCCTACTTATTGCTTATATGACCATGCCTATATTATATTACTTATAGGTTCGTAATTCCTTTACCAAGACACTTTTGAGAGAAATGACCATTTTGATTTTAGTTTTATTTTACAACATTCCACCCGCTATTCCTTTTACATGGTTTTGGATGGTCTTACATTACATTACTAGAATTCATGTATTTTTTCACATTAAATTTTATTCATTGAACAATTAAACATTTATTTATTTATTCTTTTAGATGTTTAATGATTTTCTGATGGCCAAGGATAGGAATTATGTGGGAATAGTTTACTTAAAAGATAGGGTGGCCATGGTGGTGAGATACGTTTTCGATGATCAATTTGTTTACGAAAACATGTTGTTCTAGGGTCTCTAAGCTAGTTTATAACCCATGAGGTATTTTATTTCCTTTCAATCCTATGGTCGACCATTTAAGGTGTCAATACGATGAATGACCCAAACCAGTTCAACAAACGGTTTATATATGTTTATATCTATTCGTCTACAATGTATCCTAAGACATTAGATAATCCATCATATATAGGGTGTCTTGGTACGATCAAGTTACAATTTTTCATTGGATATCAGTAGGTAGGGGCATTGATAATCTAGATAGATCTTACCTAACCAATCGTCAACATTTCACATGATGTGTGATTTGAATTATAGGTTAAAATTTTATTTAATAAGGGTTTATATACTATGTATATTGTTTTTTCAATCCTAATTTATAAAACATGAGTTTTATATAGGTTTATATGTGAAATTTTAGAATGTTAATGAATAATGAAGTCAATATGTGAGGTTGGTTGATAGGTCTTGACAAAGTAAGTGAAAAACAAACACTTCATTTTTGACTCTCATTAGGAATATACATAGGATAGTCATGTATAAATCAACTGTGTAGACAACTAAAGAAATATTAAATTTATTGATTTATTTTTTAGGCCACATTACCCTTTTAATTCTTCTTATATGAGTATAAAATGGGATATGATTAACCATTGAACATGAGATATGTGAAAATATTTGTAATTATTTTTATTCTTATTTTAATCATTTTATTATGAATTTTTTAAAATGTGATGTTAAATTTTTCCAATGGTTGAAAATGGGTTTGATTAAAAATTTGTTTTTTATTAATAAAATAAGGCCTTTGGAAATGATTATAAAATGAAATTGGCTTTATAAAAAATTTCACATAATAAATTTTGTTCTATATTTTATAAATTATTTACATTTTGATGATTTTTTAGTAAAGTGCACTTTGTTTTTAAATATGTGTTTTCGGTCATAAAGGAATATAATGTTATCCAAATGGTCTTTTACTATAGATTATTGTATATTGAATGGTATATAAATTTGAAACATTTTTCATTAAAAAAAGTATGTGATTAATTTTAAATATTCAAATGGTGATTTTTTTAAATAATTTCATTTTAGTTTTGAAATTAGTTTTCAATTTTTTTAAAAAATCAATCATTTTTTGTAGTGGGTTTTGGGTTTTAGGTTAAAATTATTTTCATTTGGTTATGAAAAAAATAATTCCAAATTATTATTATTGTTAGGTTTGGAAAAAAAAATTTATGCGATTTTTTTTACAAAATCAAGAATTTTTTGATATTGTGTGTCATCATTAGCTTTTTATTTTTTAAGGACATGGCCATTTGAGGATATATACCTTGGGTTGTATTCTGTGATCCCCCATGCTCTTGGAAATTTTTAGTGTGAAATTATTTTTACCATTTTTTGGATTATTCTATATGATTCTCATTTCCAATGTAACTAATATATAGTCATATGTGGTTTATATATTAGAGTTTCATCTTGGGCTAATATAAGGGATTATTTCCCACATGGGACATTAAATATTTATCCATTGTTTCTGTGGATCTTCAATGTTAAATTCAAGGTATGAACTTGGTTTCCTAAATTTTGAGTCTTTCTTAGGGGTAACTCTTATGGTTCCTCTTGATTTTTTAGCATGTATAACAATTTTTGGTAAACTACAAACCAAAAAAATTTAGAAACCTACTGTATTAAATTTAATTTTTTAATTATTTTTTTTATATTCTTTATCTTTTTACACACCATTTTCCTAAAATATTCAGGTTTCTCCCTTCTCCATTATGGATAACCTCTCACTCATAGATCCACCTCTAACTCATCCTGAGCTCCCATAACCATTAATTTCCTCCCTTTCAAGAACCCCTATCTTTATGCCCTCCTCCTTGAACCTCTATTCTACTAGATTGAAAAATCTATTCAAAAAATCCTTCCTCTAATGAGAATCCCCCAAAATAATACACCTCACCAACACCAAACCTCCTTCCTCAGAGTGTTTTTATCCTGATATCTTCATGATTCTTATTTAAATCATCTACGTAATGTCCCATATCCCCTTTTTCCTCACTATTATAGAAATTCATATACACATCTTCACTATATTAGATCTGATAAACCATAATTCAAATGTTTGACATTTTTTTTTTGGGATTTCATTTCATAGGATGGTAGATGGTTTTTATGGGTCTCAGTCATGTATGCTTCTTGAAGCCCACATATATAGAAAATAATTTATTATATTTTTTTCTTTCCCACAATAATATTGATGTTGGTGTGGTTATGGAACCTAGTAGTATTAAATGATATAAATTTCATAGATTGTTATAAATATTTTATTGTAATTATATACTTATTTTTTATTACTTATTATGATAATTTTATAGTTTTCATTTATTTTTAGCTCTGCACGGTCCTTTTATACATGCTAAACAATTTTTTAAATTCACATGGTTCAATTTAATATTATTTAATGAAACATGTAATATTTTTATAGGATTTATAGTTATTAAATATAACTAATTTGAGTTTATAATGTATTAAAGGTTGTTTCAATATATATTTAATTGAAAATAAATAAATTCCAAGCATGTTTTTGTGCTTCTTCCTTAAATAATGTTTTTTGTTTTTTGAAAATTTCATTAATGCCAATTTTTTTTGAAATCGTATTGCATTAATTTATATGGGTTCCTCAGTCTAATATGGAGGAGTTTACTTGTAAAATTAATCAGAGACTCCTTTGAGTTATTGTATTATATATTGGTGTCTATTTTTATTTCCATTTGATATTTTTATGTATTTATAATAGATTTTAATGGGATTTCATAATTTGTTAATATATATATAGGCATTAAAAAGGTCGTATTAGAACATTTGATTTGATATATTGAAAGAGCGCTGTCGTGGGCGCCCTCAAATGATTAATGTGATTTTGGGGTACTTAGGTGCAGCAGAGTGGCTGCCCAAGGTCATCTCTCAATGGAGGAAGTGAATTTAACAACTTATGAAAGGTATTATAAAAATAAAATAAAAGAAAATAAATTAAAAACACTACTTTAATTTATTGGGGTTTTTTTATAGATTATAAATCTAGAAGATGTTTTCTGGAAGAAGATTGTATATTTTTTTTGTTTTTAGTTTTGAAATGAATTTCGATTAAAATGACACAACAAGAAGTTGTTTTTTTAGAAATCTATTTTAAAAGCATAATCGATCTAACTCTACCTATTCATTCACTTATTAATCATTATAATTTAAATAAATATCCACTTAATTATGATCCCATAATTTGTTATCCCTCGAACCCTATGAGAGTTAACTTATCCACAAAGATGAAATTACTTAAACCTTAGGCTAGCTTCGGAACACGCAATCGCAGCACCCTGCTTTGATTGTTATCCTAAGGATATCTTATCGTCAGTAGTTATTTATAGCACATATACATTCTGGAAATTAGGATTAATGGTGTTTAGGGATTATATTTTAACTGTACAAATTTATCCCGTGTGGTCTGGTATTACCGATTAAGATTACGCTCCCACAATTTACACAAAATCCCGACCTCGCGTGTTTTTGTGTTAATAGTTCAATTGCTTTCTTAGTTTCATGTAATTTAAAAACAAAATTCATGGATCATATTATGTGAATTAAATTATCTCATTTATTCAAAATAATTAATTGAAGAGGGTAGAAGATAGATCGATTACTAAAAGACTACTCTTTCATGGGTTGCATAATCATCATAGAAGCGTTTTGCATGTGAAAAGGTTTATAATGGGTATAACCCAATAACGTTTAGACTAAATAATTCCAGACCAAAGAGGAAGATTAAGATACGAAGAAATTTAAACAAGACAGAATAAAATAGAAGAAATAAAAGAATCACAAATAAGTTTATTACACAGACAAAATCATTACAACATGAAGGAGAAGAAGAAGGCTTCGTCGAAGGGATCCTTGCTTCAAGATCTAACCTTATTGAAATGGTTGCATAATTGGAGTGGATCCACTTATAATATTCCCTCAACTTTCCAAATCACTTCCCAACCCCACCAAATTATAAAAACACCAATTTATATAGTGGTGGGCAGACTATGTTTAAAGTGGTTTCAAGTGTGAATGGGGAATCTCGGATAAATATTTAATGCCAAATTGCACCTCCCATTAGGCCACCAAAACGAGTGAATTTGACGGCCTTCCAGATGGATCAAATGTGATGATATGGGTCCTATATCTTCTCTCCAAGGTTGGGATTAATCCAAGACCATATGAAGGGGTTATGGCCTAAATACAGAAGTTTCTCCATTCTGGCGAGTCCTGCCCAACTTTGACTTCATGGACCATTTTAGGCAACCAAATGCTCTCTTTAGCTCTAGTTCCATGAATAAAGGATGTAGATAATTAAGATAGGAACAATGTTAAAAATTTTAAAACTCAAATAATAAACAGAAAAATATGTATCTTTGAAATACTACAGTGAACTATAAAGGTTAAAACTGGAATTTTCATCAAATATTTAAATGAATGATCTAATCCCAAATAATTTCTAATTAAAAATATTTAACACAATGTGAGGAAATTAAATCATTTATTATCAATAAAATATTCAATAAAATAGTTTTTTATCAACTCCACCTCACTTACCCTTTTGCAATCCTGAGCAAAACCTCATATCAAGTGAACATTAATATCAAATCAAAACAAATTGTAAAACACATATCCTTGAGATCAAACAATTGCACCCCAAGAAACAAAAGATATCATGACTCATAAAAAACCATTATTTAAAGTTATTCATTTATATAATTCAATATATTTCCACTTTATTTATCCTCCCTTGCACAAAACACTTACCTCGCTTGAATTTTCTCTCATCACTCAAATAACAATTTTTTTTGCAATGTCTTTGTCATCCAAACTCATACAAGGGTCACCATAGTCTTGATAAATTCCTACATCCCTACCCGATGTGATTCAATGAAATATGTTTATCATGAGGACTTTTTAGGGTTGTTCTGTGTCTTTTAGTTGGTAGGATTAAGATGTGATAAACTATGAGGCTGAATGAGGAGGGCTTGACTCTTTTTTTTTTGAAGCAAAATTGCATTAATCTAATTTTCACTTAAATATGGTCTTCTCCTCAATCCCCACAGTATCAATTCATCTCCATCATCATGAAATGTCATGACAAGTTTACAACATTCATCATTTCATCATAAAAAATGTCAATTTTCTCAAACATGATTTTCTTGAATACTCCAGATGGGCATAACTTTCCACCTAAATTAGAATCTCCAGAAAAGGAACAGCTTCACTTGTCATGAATGCTCCAGAAAAGGAACAGCTTTCAATATAATGAGTTTATTCAGAAGAAAACATATCTATTAATAATTTAATTTTCCACCCAAAGTATCACAGAATGTTTTGGCACAACACATGATAGATTCCCCCACACTTAAGCTCAACTAGATTATGCAATTTCACATCAAGAGTTGGTTGGATAGGGAATATTAGCTTATAATGTGGCAAACCTAACAGAATGTGCATGGATTATAAGGTCTAAAAGGATTAAATATTAAAGGTAGGCCATTAGAAAAAATATTATTCTTTGATATAGGGGCTTTAATACCAAAGAAATTCCTCAATCATTTAAACATAAGTGCCTCAAACCCTCACGTTTTGGCAGGAATAGATCAAATTTTATTTAAATCAAGCATGGTTTGGTTCTCTCAAGAATTGATGTGTATGTAAAGAATATGAAAATAATGGTTCAGAAGCCTCATAGGAATGTGATTTCAAATATTAAGACAATGAGATGTGGCATGGAATTCAAAATTCAGTGTACTTTTCATGAAATTTCTAAATATTTGAAGTTGGAACAAAGCCATTTTCAGCATTCATTTAAGCTCAGTTTCATGTGATAAATTGTTTCACTCATTGATATACATTTCAAAATTGTGATGATAATTATTTTAGCTCAAAAATTTCAAATACACAAAGTAAATTGAAAAAATAAACACACAAAATTTGAAAAAACACACAATTTTTTTTGTTTTTTTTTGTTTTTTAAACAGGAAAAACATTGAAATTACTAAACTATAAGGTTCCCTACTCCCCCACACTTAAAATGTTTCATTGTACTAAATGAGAACCCATGAGTTGATATATGCACATGAAATGCAGAATTTTTAAGCAGGACAAATAATATAAAAGTGAAATGGTTAGGAACAACCTGATATGCTCAAGTGATGATGTGGTCATGCAGTGTGATAAAATCAACTGCATCGATAGGAATTCCATCAATGTATCTCTTTAAACGTTGCCCATTTAATGTAAATATCCTTCTAGTTTCCTCTTGTGTTATCTCCACTGCACCATAAGGAAAACAATCAGACACAATATAAGGACCTAACCATCTGGAATGCAACTTACCAGGAATCATCTTGAGTCATGAACTATAGAGATAGACTTTCTCTCCAACATGAATATCCCTTTGTTGGATCATTTTGTCATGAGATACTTTTGATTGTTCCTTGTAGAGCCTTGAGTTCTCATATGAAGACGGTCGATTCTCCTCAAGCTCTTGAATTTGCAACTTCCTTTGAATTCCAGCTTGGGCCAAATCCATGTTGCATTTCTTTATAGCCCAATATTCCTGATGGTCGACTTCCACTGGGAGATGAAATGATATCCCAAAAACAATCCTAAATGTGGAAATAACAATGGGTGTCTTGTATGCTGTCCTATAATCCCACAATGCATCATCCAATATCTTTCTCCAATCCTTCCTATTTGGCTGCACGATTTTCTCTAATATTTGTTTCAGCTCACGATTTGAAACTTCAGCATGGCCATTTGTTTGGGGGTGGTATGGTGTTGATATTTTGTGTGTCACCCTATACTTCCGAAGGAGGTAATAAAAATTTCTATTGCAAAAGTGTGTCACTTGGTCACTAATGATGACCTTTGGTACTCCAAACCTTCAAAAAATCTGTGCTTTGACAATGTCCACAACAACATGAGAATCGTCAGTCCTGGTGGCATTGGCCTCCACCCATTTACTCACATAATCAACATAAACCAAAATATACAAAAATCCAAATGAACTTGGGAAAGGACCCATAAAATCAATGCCCCATACATAAAAAATATCACAGAATAGTATGGGTTATTGGGGCATCTCATATCTCCTAGAAATATTCCCAGTGTGTTGGCAATGAGATCATGACTTACAAAACACATGGGCATCATGGAACAAGCTCGGACAATATAATACAGAGTCCAAAACCTTCCTAGCTGTCCGTTGGGGTCCAAAGTGTCCACCACAAGCAAGTGTATGAAAAAAATGCAAAACATACTCAAACTCATGATTGAGAACACCCCTCCTAATGACTTGGTCACTACACATGCGCCAGAGGTGAGTATCATCCCACACATAATACCTAGACTCACTTTTTTATTTTTGGACTTCATGCTTCTTCAAATTTGTTGTTATTTCAGACGAAAAAATGTAATTAACTAAATCAGCATACCAAGGATGCATACCTGAGATGGTATAGAGATGCCCATCGGGGAAAGTGTCCCAAAGTGGTACCTGGTCCAAGGAGTCATCCTCTAGTGTGGGAGTAAGCCTACTCATGTGGTCTGCCACCAAATTATATGATCCCTTCTTGTCCTTTATCTCAATATCAAATTCCTAAAGTAGGAGAATCCAACAGATAAGTCATGGCTTTGCAACTGGCTTTTTTAGGAGGTACCTCAAAGCTGCATGGTTAGAAAGAACAACTACATTAGACCCCAATAAATATGAACAGAATTTATCTAATGAAAATATGACATCAATAAACTCCTTTTATGTGGTTGTGTAATTTGATTGGGATGAATCCAGTGTCCTCGATGCATAGGAGATCACCTGTGAACGTCCATCCACCCTCTGAGATAAGACCGCTCCAACCGCGAAGTTGGAGGCGTTACACATAAGCTCAAAAGGAATCTCCCACCGTGGGGGCTGTATGATAGGTGGAGTGGTCAGACACTTTTTTAGCCCATCAAAGGAAGTCCTACAAGAATCGTCAAACATAAAATCAGAATTTTTTTGAAGTAATCGTGACATAGGAAGAGTGATCTTACTAAAATCATTGATGAAGCGCCGATAAAATCCTGCATTCCCTAGGAAAGATCTAACATCACGCACACACGAAGGATAGGGTAAGGATGAAATAATGTCTACCATAGATCTATCAACCTCTATCCCATGTTTTGACACTACATGCCCTAAGACTATTACATGCTCTAGCATAAAATGAATCTTTTCAAAGATCAGGACCAGATTCTTCTCAATACAACTGTTCAACACCATTCCCAAACTACTTAGACATTCATCAAATGAAGACCCATACACTGTAAAATCATCCAAAAAATACCTCAATGCACATCTCAATAAAATCAGAAAAAATACTCATCGTGCATCTCTGGAAAGTACCTGCAGAATTGTAAAGTCCAAATGGCATCCTTCGGTAAGAAAATGTACCGAATGGGCAGGTGAATTTCGTCTTCTCCTGGTCCTTCGGAGCTATAGGAACCTTAAAATATCCATAAAATCCATCGAAGAAAGAATAACGTGTCTTCCAAACTAGTCTCTCAGGCATCTGATTAATAAACTGGAGGGGTAAATGTTCCTTGCGAGTGGAATGATTTAGTTTCCTATAATCAATACACACACGCCAACTGTTTTCCACCCTCATTGGAACTAACTCATCTTTATCATTTTTAACAACAGTAACACCACTCTTCTTAGGCACAACCTGAATTGGACTTACCCTCTGAGAATCTGAAATGACAAAGATTATACCTGCCTCAAGAAATTTCTAAACATCTTTTTTAACAACTTCCATGAGGGTGGGATTGATTCTCATTTGTGGTTGTCTCACCGGTTTAGCCCCATCCTCCAAGAGAATCCTATTCATGCAAATGGAGGGGATAATACCTGATATTTCAGCCAAGGTCCACCCACTCGCCCTGATGTTCTCCCTCAAAATATTCAAAAGATTTTCTTCATGTTCAAAAGAGAGATTGTTAGCAATGATAACAGGTAATCTCTCCCCACTCAACAAGTATGAGTATTTTAGATTTGGTGGAAATGGCTTGAGTTCTAATAAAGGAGGGTGTAGTATGGATGGAGACATTGAATGAACCAAAATATGTGAACATAGAGCAACAATATCAGAATATACATCATCAAAATTAGAGAATAACGCATCAAATCCATCAACATACTCTATAGCCATGTCATAATCAGAGTTCACATGATCAAAATCAGAATATGATTCCATTTCAAAATCAAATCATAGAGAGTCTTGTTCCATAGAAACAGGTGTGGAAGCACTTTTAGACATCAAACTAGAAACAATACTCATAATCTCCCTAAGAATAGGACAATCCAATTTCATGCTGTTTTTACTTGGTGATTCAAAATGGGAGATAACAAATGTAGAATTATCCTCTGAGGGGTACTTCATGGAATTCATAACATTAAATATCACAACTTCATCCCCAAATTCCATGGAAAGTGTACCCTCATTGACATTTATAATAGTTTTTGTCGTTTTGAGGAAGGGCCTACCTAAGATAATGGGAGCATTAGAACTTACCTGATCATCCTCCATGTTAAGAAAATAGAAATCCACTAGAAAGATCATGTCTCTTACCCATACAAGTACATCCTCAAGAACTCCCGCTAGATATACCAAATCTCTATTCGCCAACTGCACCACTACTCTTGTCGGGTTCAACTCACCAACCTATAAAGAAGAGAATACAGAGTGAGGCATCACATTTATCGAAGCTCCTAAATCACAAAGAACATCAGAGATGTGAAACTCCCCTATGGTACATGTGATGGTGAATGTCCCGGGATCCTTGCACTTTGTTAGCATTTCTAGAGTTGGTTTAATGAGTGCTGAGACATTCCTTCCAAGGTTGATCCTCTCATTTCCCTTGAATCCTCTTCGATTGGTACAAAGTTCTTTTAAGAATTTTGCATACCTTGGAATTTTATTAATGGATTCAAGTAGAGGAATGTTGATCTCCACACTCTTGAATGTGTCCAAAACCTCCTTTTGAAATTCTTTTTCAGCCATCTTCTTGGTTTGAACATCCCTTTTGGGAAAAGGAAGCGGTTTAGGAGGAACACCATCAATATTTTTCTTACCATTATCTTTCTCCTTGGATTGCTCATCAATTGGTTTAGAATGCGGCTGCTCGAGAGTTGATGTGAATCCCGGTGGAATGGTATGTACATATGTATCGTTCATTTGCTTCCCACTTCTCAATGTGATGTCACTGACATTCCCCTTTGGATTTGGAGTGGTCTTGGATGGTAGATTTCCAGAATTCTTACTCACATGTTCATAGAGGGCGGTGGAAATCTGGATCATTTGAGTCTTCAACTACCTGAACTCCAAACCTTGACTCTTTAGTTCATTCTGTTGATTCAGAACAATTTTCTTCAAAAGATCATTAGTGTCATAATCTACCTTAGGTGGGGGATTCCCTTGTTGTTGGTTTGTTCATGTTTGAGCTTCAAATCTCCATTGGGGTTGTTGGAAACCCCGCTGGTAAGGCGGAGGATGTTAGAAGTTATGTTGAAAAGGGGGCCTTTTTGTTGTCCAGATCCATACCTCATGTCTGATTGATCCTTCTACCCATGGTTGTATGCTGGAGAAAATGAATCAAACTTCTTTTGGAGATATGGTTGTTGCTGCTGCTGAAATGGTCTCCCAGGGAATACTGCTGCACAATCCTCTGTCTCTTGTAGTTGTGGGCAACAGTCAGTTGGATGGCTTGTCTCAGTGAAAATTCCACAAGTCCTTGAAGTAATGGGTTGGGATGTCTTTTCAGCCAAAGAAATCTGCCTCACCATAGTAGTAAATTCTTCCAACTTTGTATCAATCAAATGACTTTCAAGAGAAAAAGGACTTACCTGATGTACTCCCCTGACATGTGGTGTACCTCTATCTCCAAATTGTTGGGAGTTTTGGGCCATTTTGTCGATCAATGCTCGTGCAGCTACTGGTGTCTTGTCCACCACTGCTCCTCCAGCTGCAGCATTCTCCACGCTTCTCTCCATAGGTGTGAGTCCTTCATAAAAGTATTGAATGAGTAATTTCTCACTGATTTGGTGATGTGGGCATCTTTCACACAACCTCTTGAATCTCTCCCAATACTCATACATTGACTCCCCTTGTGCTTGCTTTATCCCCGATATCTCCTTTAGAATGGATGTGGTCAGTAATGCTGGAAGAAATCATTGCAAGAAATGACGTTTCAAATCATTCCAACATGTTACATCTTCCGGTTGAAAATAATACATCAAATCTTTTGTAGCTCCATCAAGTGAGAATGGGAATGCTCTTAATTTGATTTAATCATTAGAAACATTTCTTGGTTTTAAAGTTAAGAAAACCACATTAAATTAATTAAGGTTTTTGTTGGGATCCTCATCAGATAAGACATGAAAATTTAGAAGAAGGTGAATTAATCCAGATTTTAACTCAAAGTCTGATTCGAGATTCGGGTATGAAATACAATTCGGTTGATAGTTAATATCATGTGCAACCAATTCTCTAATGGTTATATTAAGTTCATTTCCATTATTTCCAGCCATTGGTTATTCTTTTATGTTTGAATTTGAATAACTTACAATTCCGTTGTTTCCAAAAGATAGTAATTCACCAACTGGTTGAATATTGAAACATCCCGTAGACTGAGAGTGTCTGATTAGTGCCCTAAGACTGCGTTCAATCTCAGGGCCAAGATCTAAGAGATCTACAGGATTAGTTCATGTCATAAATCAAATAAAAATTAAAATAAAGTGAGTTTACCATAGTAAAATAAATATGTGAAGTTGATTTGATGGTCCAAAAAGAAAATAAGAGGATGAAAAAAATGAAAACCTGAGAAAGGGGACAGATGAAAGAGAGAGGTGAAGAAAATAATAAAATGAAAAATAAATAAAATACCTCTAAATGGTTGAATAAATTACTTGCCTCCCCAGAAACGGCACAAATTTTAAAGAGCACTATCGTGGGCGCCCTCAAATGATTAATGTGATTTTGGGGTACTTAGGTGTAGCAAAGTGGCTGAACAAGGTCGTCTCTCAAAGGAGGAAGTGAATTTAACACCTTATTAAAAAAATACTACAAATAAAAAAAAGAGAATAAAATAAAAACACGAAATTAATGGATTGGGTTTTTTATAGTATATTAATCTAGAAGAAGTTTTCTATAATAAGTTTGTATATTTTTTTTTGTTTTTAGTTTTGAAATTAATTTCGATTAAAATGACACAACAAAAGATGTTTTATTAGAATTCTATTTTAAAAGGCGTAATAGATCTACCTATACCTCTTAATTCACATATTAATAATTATCATTTAAATCAACATCCACTTAATTATGATCCCCTAATTTGTTATCCCTCTAACCCTACGAGAGTAAACTTAACCACAAAAATGAAATTACTTAAACTCTAGGCTAGCTTCGGAACACGCAATCGCATCACCCTTCTTTGATTGTTGTTATAAGGATAACTTATGGTCATTAGTTAATTAGAGAACACATCCATTATGGAAATTAGGATGAATTTTTTTTAGGGATTATATTTTAACTCTACAAATTTATCCCATGTGGTCTTGTATTACCGATTAATATTACGCTCTCACAATTTACACAAAATCCCGACCTCACGTGTTTTTGTATTAATTGTTCAATTGCTTTATTAGTTTCTTGAAATTTAAAAACAAAATTCATGGATCATATTATGTTAATTACAGTATCTCTTTGACTCAATATAATTAAATGAAGAGGGTAGAAGATAGATAATTACTAAAAGACTACTCTTCTATGGGTGGCGTAATCATCGTAGAAGCGTTTTTCATGTGAAAAGGTTTATAATAGGTATAAAACAATAACGCTTCTACTCAAGAATTCCAGCCCAAATATAAGTATTAATAGAAGATGAAATTTAAACAAGACAGAAGAAAATAGAAGAAATAAAAGAATAACAAAGAAGTTTATTACACAGACAAAATCATTACAACATGAAGGAGAAGAAGAAGGCTTCGTCGAAGGGATCATTGCTTCAAGAGATACCCTAATTGAAATGGTTGGATAATTGGAGTGGATCCACTTATAATCTACCCTATACTTCCCAAATCACGTCCCAACCCCACCAAATGGAAAAAACACAAATTTATATAGTGGTGGGGAGACTAGGTTCAAAGAGCTTTCAAGGGTGAATGGGGAATCTCGGCCAAATATTTTATTCCAAATTTCACCTCCCATTGGACCATCGAAACGCGTGAATTGGCCGGCCTTCTAGAAGGATAAAATGTTCAGATATGGGTCCTGTATCGCCTCTCCAAATTTGGGATTAATCCAGGCCCATATAAAGTATTTATGGCCGAAATACAGAAGCTTATCCATTCTGGCGAGTCCATCCCAACTTTGATTTCATGGCCCATTTTCAACAACCCAATGCACTCTTTAGCTCTAGTTTCCTGAATAAATGTTGTAGATAATTAATCTAGGAAAACTGTTACAAAATTTCATATTCAAATAATAAATATAAAAATATGTATCTTCGAAATACTTCAGTGAACTATAAAGGGTAAACTTGGAATTTTCATCAAATATTCAAATAAATGATCTAATCCCAAATAATTTCTAATTAAACATATTTAACACAATGTCAAGAAATTATATCATTTATTATCAATAAAATATTAAATAAAATAGTTTTTTATCAACTCCCCCACATTGCCCTTTTGCACTCTTGAGCAAAACATCATATCAAGTAAACATTAATATCAAATCAAAAACAATTTTAAAACACATATCCTTGAGATCAAACAATTACACACCAAGAAAAAAAAGATAGCATGCCTCATTAAAAACCATTATTTCAAGTTTTTCATTTATATCATTCAATATATTTCCACATTATTTATCATCCCATGCACAAAACACTTACCTCACTTGAATTATCCCTCATCACTCAAATATCATTTTTTTTGCAATGTCTTTGTCATCCAAACTCATAAAAGGGTCACCATAGGCTTGATAAATTCATACATCCCTACCTGAT
Organism: Viscum album; assembly: GCA_963277665.1. NCBI lineage: Eukaryota > Viridiplantae > Streptophyta > Magnoliopsida > Santalales > Viscaceae > Viscum > Viscum album. Next base: position 555,622,798 of record OY728160.1, on the reverse strand, counting down.
GTGAGTCAAGGACATATGTTTATCATGAGCACTTTTAAGGGTTGTTCTATAGCTTTCGGTTGGTAGGATTAAGATGTGAAAAACTCTGAGGCTGAATGAGGAGGGCTTGACTCTTTTTTTGAAGAAAAATTGAATTAATCTAATTTTCACTTAAATATGGTCTTCCCCTCAATCCCCATAGTATAAATTCAGCTCAATCATCATTAAAAGTCATGAAAAGTTTATACAATTCATCATTTCATAATCAATAATGTCAATCTTCTCAAACATGATTTTCATGAAAGCTCTAGATGGGCACAACTCTCCACCTCAATTAGAAGCTCCAGAAAAGGCACAGCTTCACTTTTCATGAAAGCTCTAGAAAAGGCACAACATTCAATATAATGGCTTTCTTTAGCAGGAAACACATCTCTTAAGAATTTAATTTTAAACCTAATGTATCACAGAATGTGGTGGCACAACAAGGGATAGATTCCCCCAGACTTAAGCTCAACTAGATTATGCTATTTCACTTCGACAGTTGGTTGGATAGGGAAAATTGGCTTGTAATGTGGATATCCTAACAAAATGTGCATGGAATATAAGGGATAAAAGGATTAAATATTAAATATAGGACATTATAAAAAAGTATTCTTTGAAATAGGGGCTTTAATACCAAACAAATGCCTACATCATTTAAGCATAAGTACCTCAAACCCTCATGTTTTGACAGGAATAGATCAAATTCTGGTAAAATCATGCATGGTTTGGTTCCCTCAAGAATTGAGGTGAATGTAAATAATATGAAGATAATAGTTCATAAGCCTCACAGGAAAGTGATATAAAATATAAAGACAGTGATATGTGGCATAGGATTCAAAATTCAGTGTACTTTTCATGAAATTACTAAATATTTGAAGTTGGAAAAAAGTCATTTTCAGCATTCCTTTAAGCTCAGTGTCATGGGATAAATTGTTTCACTCATTGATATTCATTTCAAAATTGCGATGAGAATCATTTTAGCTCAAAAATTTCAAAATCACAAAGAAAATTGAAAAAATAAACACTCAAAATTTGAAAAAACACACAATTTTTTTGTTTGTTTTTTTTTACAGGAAAAAAATATTATAATTACTAAACTAAAAGGTTCCCTACTACACCACACTTAAAATATTGCATTGTCATAAATGTGAACCCATGAGATGATATATGCACATGAAATGTATATTTTTTAAATAGGACAAATAATATAAAAGTGAAAGGGTTAGGAATAGCCTGATGTGCTCATGTGATGATGGGGTCATGCAGTGTGATAAAATCAACTGCATCGGTAGGAAGTCCCTCGATGTATCTCATCAAACGTTTCCCATTGACTGTGAAGCTCTTTCCAGTGTCCTCTTGTGTGATCTCCACTGCACCATAAGGAAAAACATTAGACACAATATAAGGACCTAGCAATCTGAAACACAACTTACCAGGCATCATCTTGAGTCGTGAACTATAGAGAAGGACTTTCACTCCTACATGAAACATCCTATGTTGGATCATTTTATCCTGAGATTGTTTTGATCATTCCTTTTAGAGCCTTGAGTTCTCATATGATGACAGTCGAATCTCCTCAAGCTCTTGAATTTGCAACTTCCTTTGAATTCCAACTTGGGCCAAATCCATGTTTCATTTCTTTATAGCCCAATATTCCCGATGATCGACTTCCACTGGGAGATGAAATGCTTTCCCAAAAACAATCCTAGATGGGGACATACCAATGGGTGTCTTGTATGATGTCCTATAAGCCCACAATGCATCATCCAAGCACTTTCTCCAATCCTTCTTAATTGGATGCACGGTTTTCTCTAATATTTGTTTCATCTCACAGTTTGAAACCTCAACCTGGACATTTTTTTTGGGGGTGGTATTGTGTTGATGTTTTGTGTGTCACCCTATACTTCCGAAGGAGGGAAGCAAAATTTCTATTGCAAAAGTGTGTCCCTTTGTCACTGATGATGGCCTTTGGTACTCCAACCCTGCAAAAAATTTGTGCTTTGACAAAGTCCACAACAATATGATAACCGTCAGTCCTGGTGGCGTTGGCCTCCACCCATTTACTCACATAATCAACAGAAACCAAATTATACAAAAATCCAAATTCACTAGGAAAATGACCCATAAAATCAATGCCCCGTACATCAAAAATCTCAGAGAATAGTATGGGTTGTTTGGTCATCTCATGTCTTCTAGAAATATTCCCAGTGTGTTGGCAATGAGAGCATGACTTACAAAACACATGGGCATCATGGAACAATCTAGGACAATATAATCCAGAGTCCAAAACCATCCTAGCTGTCCGTTGGGTTACAAAATGTCCGCCACAAGCAAGTGTATGAAAAAAATGAAAAACAGACTCAAACTCATGATCGGGAACACCCCTCCTAATGACTTGGTTACTACACATGCACCAGAGGTGAAGATCATCCCATACATAATACCTAGACTCAATTTTTAATTTTTGGACTTCATGTTTCTTCAAATTTGTTGGGATTTCAGAGGAAACAATGAAATTAACTAAATAATCATAGCAAGGATGCGTACCTGAGATGGTATAGAGATGCTCATCGGGGAAAGTGTCCTGAAGTGGTACCTAGTCCAAGGTGTCATCCTCTAGTGTGTGAGTAAGCCTAATCATGTGGTCTGCCACCAAATTATCTGATCCCTTCTTGTCCTTTATCTCAATATTGAATTCCTAAAGAAGGAGCATCCAACGGATAAGTCGTGGCTTTGCATCTGGCTTCTTTAAGAGGTACCTCAAAGCTGGATGGTCAGAAAAACAACTACTTTAGAGACCAATAAATATGAAGGGAATTTATCTAAAGAAAATATGACAGCAAGAAACTCCTTTTCTGTGGTTTTGAAATTTGATTTGGGTGAATCCAGTGTCCTCGATTCATAGGCGATCATATGTGAACATCCCTCCACCCTCTGAGATAATACCGCTCCAACCGCGAAGTTGGATGCATCACATATAAGCTCAAAATGAATCTCCCACCATGGGGGATGTATGATAGGTGGAGTGGTAAGACACTTCTTTAGCACATCAAAGGAAGTACTACAAGAATTTTCAAACACAAAATCCGAATCTTTTTGAAGTAATCGTGACATAGGAAGAGAGATCTTACTAAAATCTTTGATGAAGCACCGATAAAATCCTGAATTCCCTAGGAACGATCTAACATCACACCCACATGAAGGATAGGGTATGGTTGAAATAATTTCTACCATAGATCTATCAACCTCTATCCCATGTTTTGACACTACATGCCCTATGTCAATGCCATGCTCTATCATAAAATGACACTTTTCAAAGTTCAGGACCAGATTCGTCTCAATACAACGATTCAACACCTTTACCAAACTACTTATACATTCATCAAATGAAGACCCATACACTGTAAAATCATCCATAAATACCTCCATTCACATCTCAATAAAATCAGAAAAAATACTCACCATGCATCTCTGGAAGGTACCTGGGGCATTGCAAAGTCCAAATGGAATCCTTCGGTAAGAAAAGGTACCGAATGGGAAGGTGAATGTCGTTTTTCCTGGTCCTCCAGAGCTATAAGAACCTGAAAATATCCAGAAAATCCATCCAAGAAACAATAGTGTGTTTTCCCAGCTAGTCTCTCAAGCATCTGATCAATAAAAGAGACAGGGAAATGGTCATTACGAGTGGAATGATTTAGTTTCCTATAATCAATCCACACACACCAACTATTTTTCACCCTCATTGGAACTAACTCATCTTTATCATTTTTAACAATAGTAACACCACTCTTCTTAGGCACAACCTGAATTGGACTTACCCATTGAGAATCTGAAATTGGAAAGATTATACATGCCTCAATAATTTTCTCAACTTCTTTTTTAACAACTTCCAGGAGGGTGGGACTGAGTCTCCTTTGTGGTTGTCTCACAGGTTTAGCCCCATCCTCCAAGTGAATCCTATGCATGCAAATGGAGATGCTAATACGTGATATGACAGCCAAGGTCCACCCAATCGCCCTGATGTTCTCCCTCAAAATATTCAAAAGCTTTTCTTCATGTTCAAAAGGGAGATTGTTAGCAATGATAACAGGTAATCTCTCACCACTCAACATATAGGAGTATTTCAAATTTAGTGACAATGAATTGAGTTCTAATGAAGGAGGGTGTATTAAGGATGTAGACATTGAAGGAACCGAAATATTTGCACAAAGAGCTTCAGTATCAGAATATACATCATCAAAATCAGAGAATAATGCATCAAATAAATTAGAATACTCTATAGCCATTCCATAATCAGAGTTCACATGATCAATATCAGAATATGATTCCATTTCAAAATCAAATCTTAGAGAGTCTTGTTCCTTAGAAATGGGTGTGGAAGTAATTTTAGACATCAAACTAGAACCAATACTCATAATCTCCCTAAGCATAGGACAATCCAATTCCAGGTTGTTTTTACTTGGTGGTTCAAAATGGGAGATAACAAATGTAGAATGATCCTCTAAGGGGTACTTCATGGAATCCATAACATTAAATATCACAACTTCATCCCCAAATTCCATGGAAAGTGTACCCTCATTGACATTTATGATTGTTTTTGCAGTTTTGAGGAGGGGCCTACCAAAGATAATGGGGGCATGAGAACTTACCTGATCACCCTCCATGTTAAGAACATTGAAATTTGCTGGAAAGATCATGTATCTTACCCGGACAAGTACATACTCATGAAATCCCACAAGATATGCCATAGCTATATTCGCCAACTGCACCACTACTCTTGTCGGCTTCAACTCACCAACTTGTAAAGAAGAGAATACAAAGTGAGGCATCACATTTATTGAAGCTCCTAAATCACAAAGAGCATCAGAGGAGGGAAACTCCCCTATGGTACATGAGATGGTGAATGTGCATGGATCCTTGCACTTTGATGGCATTGTTAGAGTTGGTGTAATGAGTGTTGAGACATTCCTTCCAAGGTTGATCTTCTCATTTCCCTTGATCCTTCTTCGATTGGTACAAAGTTCTTTTAATAATTTTTCAAACCTTGGAATTTTCTTAATGGCTTCAAGTAGAAGAATGTTGATTTCGACACGCTTGAATGTGTCCAAAACCTCCTTTTTAATTGCTTCTTTAGCCATCTTCATTATTTGAACAACCCTTTTGGGAAAAGGAAGGGGTTTAGGAGTAACATCATCAATCTTTTTCTTACCATTATCATTATCCTTGGATTTCTTATTAGTTGGTTTGGAATGCGGCTTCTCTAGAGTTGAGGTGAATCCCGGTGGAATGGTAGGTACAGATGTATCGTTCATTTGCTTCCCTCTTCTCAATGTGATGCCACTGACATTCACCTTTGTATTTTTAGTGGGTTGGGAAGGTAGATTTCTTTAATTCTTACTCACAAGTTCATGGAGGGCGGTGGCAATCTGGCACATTTGAGTCTTAAACTCCCTCATCTCTGAACCATGACTCTTCAGTTCATTCTATTTATTAAGAACAATTTTCTTCAAAAGATCATCAGTGTTATAGTCTACCTTAGGTGGGGGATTCCCTTGTTGTTGTCTTGTTGATGTTTGAGCTTCAAATCTCCTTCGGGGTTGTTGGAAACCCTGCTGGTAAGGCGGAGGCTGTTGGAATTTTTGTTGAAAAGGGGGCCTTTGTTGTTGTCCAGATCCATACCTCATGTCTGATTTATCCTTCCACCCTTGGTTGTATGCTGGAGAAAATGAATCAAAATTCATTTGGGGATATGGTTGTTGCTGCTGCTGAAATGGTCTCCCAAGGAATACTGCTGCACAATCCTCTGTCTCTTGTACTTGTGGGAAACAGTCAGTTGGATGGCTTGTCTTAGTGAAAATGCCACAGGGCCCTGAAAGAATGGGTTGGGATGTCTTTTGATCCAAATAAATCTTCCTCACCATAGGGGTCAATTCTTCCAACTTTGTATCAATAAAATTACTTTCAAGAGAAGATGGACGTACCTGATGTACTCCCCTGACATGTGGTGTACCTATATGGCCAAATTGTTGGGAGTATTGGGCCATTTTGTCGATCAATGCTCATGCATCTACTGGTGTCTTGTCCACCAATGCTCCTCTAGCTGCAACATCCACCATGCTTCTCTCCATTGGTGTGAGTCCTTCATAAAATTATTTAATGAGTAATTGCTCACTGATTTGGTGATGTGGGAAGCTTGCACACAACTTCTTGAATCGCTCCTAATACTCATACATTGACTCCCCTTGTTCTTGCTTGATCCCTGATATCTCCTTTAGAATGGATGTGGTCCTTGATGCTGGAAAAAATCATTGCAAGAAAAGACGTTTCAAATCATTCCAACATGATACATCTTCAGGTTGAAAATAATACATCCAATCTTTTGCAGCTCCATCAAGTAAGAATGGGAATGCTCTTAATTTGATTTGATCTTCAGAAACATTTCTTGGTTTTAAAATTGAGAAAACCACATTAAATTCATTAAGGTGTTTGTTGGGATCCTCACCAGATAAGCCATGAAACTTTGGAAGAAGGTGAATTAATCCAGATTTTAACTCAAAGTCTGATTCGAGATTCCGGTATGCAGTACAATTCAGTTGATAGTTAATATCAGGTGCAACCAATTCTCGAATGGTTCTATTAAGTTCATTTCCATTATTTCTAGCCAATGGTTCTTCTTTTATGTTTTAATTTGAATAAATTCCAACTCAAATGTTTCCAGAAGATAGGAATTCACCAACTGGTTGAATATTGAAACATCCCGTAGACTGAGAGTGTCTGATTCGTGCCCTAAGGATGCGTTCAATATCAGGGTCAAGATCTAAGAGATCTTCGGGATTAGTTCGAGTCATAAATAAAATAAAAATTAAATGAAAGTGAGTGGACCATAGTAAAATAAAAATGTGAATTTGAGTTGATGGTCCAAAAAGAAAAGAAGAGGATGAAAAAAAGGAAAACTTGAGAAAAGGGAAAGATGAAAGAGAGAGGTGAAGAAAATAATAAAATGAAAAATATAAGAAATACCTCTAAATGGTTGAATAAATTACTTGACTCCCCAGCAACGGCGCCAATTTGAAAGAGCGCTGTCGTGGGCGCCCTCAAATGATTAATGTGATTTTGGGGTAATTAGGTGCAGCAGAGTGGCTGACCAAGGTCGTCTCTCAAAGGAGGAAGTGAATTTAACAACTTATTAAAGGTATTCTAAAAATAAAATAAAATAGAATACAATAAAAACACTACATTAAAGGATTGGGTTTTTTTATAGTTTATGAATCTAGAAGATGTTTTTTTGGAAGAAGATTGTATATTTTTTTTGTTTTTAGTTTTGAAATGAATTTTGATTAAAATCACACAACAAGAAGATGTTTTTTTAGAAATATATTTTAAAAGGAATAATCGATCTAACTCTACCTCTTCATTCACTTATTAATAATTATCATTTAAATCAATATCCACTTAATTATGATCCCCTAATTTTTTATCCCTCAAACCCTACGAGAGTTAACTTAACCACAAAGATGAAATTACTTAAACCCGAGGCTAGCTTCGGAACATGCAATCCCAGCACCCTGCTTTGATTGTGGTTATAAGGATAGATTATGGTCAGAGGTTAATTAGAGAACATAACCATTCTGGAAATGAGGTTGAATTGTGTTTAGTGATTATATTTTAACTCTAAAAATTTATCTTGTGCGGTCATGTATTACCGATTAAGATTACTCTCTCACAATTTACACAAAATCCAAACCTCGCGTGTTTTTGTGCTAATTGTTCAATTTCTTGCTTTGTTTCTTGTAATTTAAAAACAAAATTAATGGATCATATTATGTGAATTACTGTAGCTCGTTGATTCAAAATAATTAAATGAAGAGGGTAGAAGATAGATCGATTACTAGAAGACTACTCTTCCATGGATGGCGTAATCATCGTAGAAGCGTTTTGAATGTGCAAAGGCTTATAGTGGGTATAACCCAATAAAGCTTCTACTCAAGAATTCCATCCCAAAGAGAAGGATTAAGAGAAGAAGAAATTTAAACAAAACATAAGAAAATCGAAGAAATAAAATAAGAACAAATAAGTGTATTACACAAACAAAATCATTACAACATGAAGGAGAAGAAGAAGGCTTCGTCGAAGGAATCCTTTTTTCAGGAGCTACCCTTATAGAAATGGTTGGATAATTATAGTGGATCCACTTCTCCTCTTCCCTAAACTTCCCTAATAATGTAAAAACCCCACAAAATGATAAAAAAACCAATTTATAGAGTGGTGGGGAGGCCAGGTTCAAAGTGGTTTCAAGTGTAAATGGGGAATCTCGGCCAAATATTTTATGACAATGTGAACCGCCCATTTGACCACCAAAATGCGTGAATTACTCGGCCATATATAAGGATACAGTGTGTTGATATAGGTCCTCTATATCCTCTCCAAATGTTGGCTTAATCCAGGACAATGTGAAGGAGTTATCGCCAAAATACAGAAGCTTCTCCATTCTGGTGAGTCCAGCCCAACTTTGACTTCATGGCCCATTTTAACAACTGAATGTACTCTTTAGATCTAGTGTCCTGAATAAATGTTGTAGATAAATAAGTTAGGAACACTGTTAAAAAATTTCAAATTCAAATAATATATATACAAATATGTATCTTCGAAATACTACAGTGAACTATAAAGGGTAAAACTGGAATTTTCATCAAATATTCAAATGAATGATCTAATCCCAAATAATTTCTAATTTAACATATTTAACACAATGTGAGTAAATTATATAATTTACTATAAATAAAATATACAATAAAATAGTTTTTTATTATATATGTTTTTTTATTTGTTGAACACTTGTTGAGACCATTTATATTTGATGATGTTGTTTATGTGTATCTTTGTTTAGACTATTTAATTTCTTTTTATTTATTATATGGGTTGAGGAATATTAAATGGTAGGCGTGTGATGTGAGGATAATGTGGTTATGATATTTTAATTTTGGATTTTATATTTTCATCGGATTATAGTTGTTTTGAATGTGTCCCAAATTCCTTATTTATTCCAAGGGAAACCCAAGATAATTAGTCAGATGTTACAAGGATTTTTTATGCTAGTTGAGACTAGGAATGTTCTGGATGCAAATAATTTTATAGAATTAATTTCATGGGAAGTGGTTACTAATGAAATTAGGATAGAGTGATTTACTTGAAAAAATGTGTGACTGTTAACACGTATTTAATTGGTCCCCCTTATGTGTCATGTAATCTTCTCATTAGACTTTGTGGTTATTCATCATTATATGAATCCCATGATATTACATTAAATATTAATTTTCATTTTCATCACATAGTACATGTAGAGAATTTCCTTAATAAATTAATTCTCATATGATAATCCATGATAATAATAACTATTATTAAAAAAATTAATGTGATTTACTTCTGACATTCTATGGTTCATTTTTCTATAGTTTTTTTCAAGGTTTAATAGTGATTTTTTAAGATTTATACCTTATAAGGTTTGGATCGCCATGTTTTTATTTGGAATAAATAAAAATTAATTACTTATAATGTTTATAATTTGTGATTTGTGAAATGAAGTTTTTTTCTGTACATATTTAAGAGTTTTTAAAAAATGGAATTTTCTATAAAAATATATATGAAAATCATATTTTCTTGGATTTTTTAAAATGTTGAAAATGGGTTTTTGTTTTTCTTCCATGTTTTAAGGGTTTATTAAAAAATTTATTATTGATAAATTGTTTATTTTAAGAAATTAATAGTAGATTGAAAAAAAAATTATATTTCGTTATAATGAATATAATAATAACCTTATATTTCTGTTCAAACTAGAAATTTGAAATTTTAATTGTAATAGATTTCCATATATTCGGAAGATGGTGGATGCCTATTCAGAGGATATGTGATAATGAAACTATTATCTACAATTTTGGTTCTTGATTTAGTTTACTATCCACTTCTGATAGTGATGTTATATTTATGCTTAGTTTTATTTTACTACATTTTTCAGGTATTCATTTTAAAAGGTCTTAGAAAGTATTTATTTACATTAATTAAACTCTTAGAATGTTCCCATTTTAAAATATTTTATTTATAGAATGTGTATTTTAATGATTTCATTAGTAAGAGGAGTAATTATTTTTTGGTAGCTAAGGATTGGAATTTGGAGTGAGTCTTCTCTTTAATGTAGAGGGAGAACGGAGTTGTGTGGGTATTTTTGATTATTGGGATATTTACAATATTTTAATAATCATTTTGTATATTTTATCCAATTTATTTTAGAATGGATATATGATAAAAATATTATATATTTTTGAATTTTATTATAGTAATTTAATTTCATTAACTCTCTATACTATGTCAATCTAATCCCACATATATTTATGTGGCTGCCATGCAGTAATTTAATTCCAATTGGAATTGAGAACTCCCTTACAACTCATGGGGTGATAGTTAAGGTTTATTTCAAATTGATGGTGTATATCGGTTCCATATATAAATATGAGCATACACCAATAAAATCTTACAATAACACATATTAACAAAAAATAAAAACAACCATTTACACATATACACAAAAGTAAAAAATTGTACACACATACAAAAAATTACACATACACACAACCACACATACACATGTAAAAAATAAACAATAATGAATGTACTATAATATCCTAGTGCAAACCATTAAGGATGAGACACATAGTAACATTACATCATTCCCCCATTCATGTAGGTTGTTTTGGACTTTAAGCAAGAGTTTGAGATCTCATATAGGGAAGTATTCAATTTGTATCATGTCAAAGGATAATATAATCAAAGGATGTATTATAAATAACCATATTGAGAATAATGAAACTAAATAATATTATACAATAATGAGTGACTCCCATAGTTAAAAGCCTTCACAATGGGTTATGTTGCAGTATAAAAATTAGATTGTTCATCTCACAAGAGTCTCCCCCGGTCTACTACGTACAGAAGGCCCCATTTCTCATCTATCATCTTTTGGGACCATTCAATTTTCTAGGACTCTAGTATTAATATCAATTGGTGCATAGAAATGTCTATGTTGGGTGTCAATACAATTAATATTATGACACCACCAATTCATCATTAACATTGTTTTCACTTTTATAATGAGTTTATTCAATAAAATTTTCACTAATCAATAAATATAAAATCTCGAAATTATTGTTTATTCAACAGAAAATCACCATAAGAAGATGGTCTTATCTTATTTATCTCTATTTCCAAAGGAAAATGAGAGATTTCAAAACTAACATGATACCCATAATTCTAATAAAACTAGTATCTTAAAATCATTGTTGCTTTAGGAATATAAGATCCTAAGATCCCATATATTTCATGTGTCTTATGTTAAAATAACACATCTAGTATTTAACATCCATTTTACACTATATCCAGTAGGATTCCCCGAGTTCAATGAACCGTTGTTTGACTTGGATTCCATGACTGAACCCTCAAAATGGTGTCCATGGTGTTCTTGTATCTCCACCATATTTACTATAATTCAATAATTTCGTCTTATTATGTTTATTCAATTGCTGTGATTTATAGCACAACCATTTCCCATGAATTTCCCCATATTATTCAATACAATTTTTATTTTGATGGAATAATAGGATAATTTTATGGATGTTTCTAATAATAGTTATGTGTTCCCTATTTTATTTAGTTATGTAGTTTTCCTAATCACCAAATATAATATTATTTTATATCATTCATGTTATATTATTTGAAAAAATTTGTAATAAATTTTGAATTAATGTGTAATAAATAGTACGGTTCTATAGTTGGTGTCAATGGAATGTTTTGTTTTTTTATGATTATTATTATAAAACATTACAGAAAACATTACGGTTATGACCAATAAAAATTATATGTCACTAAATTATTGTAATGTATAGAGTATGTGGTTTCAATGAAAATTCACCCTTGTTTGGATATTTCATTTTTATATTTCTATGGAACAAATGTATGTAGGGGAAAAACTAAAAAACACAACATTGAGGAATATTCCATCAAGAACTACTGCATAAAAATATGCATTTCTTCAAGCCTAGTTTGAAACTCAAGGGGGAAATCAATTTAAATTAAAACAGGAACAAGAATTATATTAAGATGCTATTTAAGGAAATAGATAATGTATGAATTATTTTGAAGTATCTAAATAATTATGTTAATCAAATACATGTTATGTATAAGTTATCCCATTAATAATATTTTCCACATTTATGTTTTAAATAGTATAAAATTACTCGTTCTCAATGGTTTTAAAAAGGAAGAACCCATTCCCCAACTATTGTAATGGTTAATGTGATTACATCCCAAATTTGATACCTAAAAACTAACGATCTAGTAATGAATATTGTGATTCTGACCAAAATAATATCCAGAATCACAATTATATAAAAGAATATAGTAGAACTTCATAATTAATCCAATATGGGGATGATGATATATTAAAAAAGTTATTCTAATAATAGTGATAAAGAAATGAAGTTTAATTTTATGTGGTCTAAAAAATATAAAATGTGGAACCACGAGAAATTCCATGACGTAAGTCAATGATCTCTTAAGGGTGGAAAAATACACAACAAAGTATATATTTTCCCAAAAAAATCATTAGTTTCATGTAAGGGAATATAGTACATCCCACAACTCCCTTTATCGTCAAATGTCATCATTGTGGATAATTTGGGAATTATTTTATTCAATTCCATAATCCAATGGTTCAACCATATACTAATAACCCATATTATGGAAATAATTGAACTATATGTCTTAAAATGTTTATATATTGGTATTTGAGAGTTGTATTTAATAATTAGTATGTCAATGGGATTGTGGATAATTTTATAATGAAACATATTAGGACTGTCCATTATAATTTTTCATTAATAATATAAAATAAACATTTAATGGTAATAGTTACCTATAAATGTGATATAGTAATTTAGTGGTATATTTTAAAATACATGAATGTGGTATTGGTATCACATAATAGGTGTTTTATTTTAGAATAAACCTAATGTATCACCATATTAATTTTCTATGTATAATCCTTAAAATCATTGATACAACATTTGAAGATTTATCTTATTTATGTTTCATATATTATTTTGGGAAACATATTATGTGATCAAATAATTCTCAATTTGATGTTATTTATGATGTTTAGGGACATTTTATATTTTATTTTTGGTATATATGCCCTTTAGGATTATCTGAGATGAATGTTCTTATATTTTTTTGGATATATAAGTTGAATGGTGTGAGAAAACCATAAATGTTATAATGCTCAATAATTTATATATTATTAGTGATATATTTGGTAATTTATTTGGGAGTGGGACTATGTTATTATTTTTGTAAAATTTGTGTAATTTTGGATATTTTTATATTAAGTAATTATCTTAATTTATGGTAGAAATTTTTAATATTGTAAATATATTATAAATAATTGGTGATTTATTTGTATATTATGTGGTTTACTAGTTTCTTATTCCAATTCTTCAGGAATAAATAATTAATATTGATTACCTATTATTTGGAAAATATATATAAATTTAAAGGATATTAGTTATATATTTCATGGAAATATATTTCCTTCAATTCCTAGTATATATCATAAATTATTTCCTTAACTGTAGGAAAAAAATATAAAAACCTAAATGATTTCATATTATGATCATTTTTTATGAATCGTTGGTCTTATTATCTATCATAATTTTATGGTTTATTTCAATGACTTTATACTGATTATTTTTTCAATAAAACACAATGAGTTATTTGGTTTAAATATTCTCTTCTATTTTTTTTGTTTTTACTTCAAACTAATATTCTACTATATAGAAATCTAGTCATGTGATATCCTATTTTTTGCCTTTATTGTATTTTTATAAGGTTGTTTTCGTAACCCTTAATACGACTTGTGTTTTCAATAATTATATTTTCAAGTATTTATTACATATTATATGTTTAAATTTTGAATGTGAGATTTATTAATGGTAGGAAGAATGTAACTCCTCAAGTCCTTCAGGGAGAACACCAAGTTCGATACCGTGTGCAATACACAACACTAAACCAAAAAATAAATAAATATTTATATATTATTATTTAATCATTCCATTGAATTCATGGAATTGAATATGATTAATTACATTATATATATATATATCATAATTATATTGATATATTCTCTATAAATTATAAATTAAATTTTTTTCATGTATTTTTTTCATCAAAATATGTTTTCTTCATAAAATATTTATTATTGCACTTTAGAAAAAATTATAAATAATTTATTGAAAATTTTCAAAATTTATTTGACATAGTGAGTTCCATTTTTTATCATTATATATAAAATAAAATTAGGGGACATATCATGAATTTATTAAAAATATATCTTTTCTAGTTAATTTGGTAAATTCAACTTTTATATAAAAAAATTCATTTATTTAGATATATTATTTAATGTGAAATCTCCAATACTAAATTAATTTGATTAGAAATTAATATATTTATCTATTAGTTATATTTAATTAAATTATTTGGATTTAAATAATCATTATAATATATTTTAGTATAAGTATATTTTTAAGATTACTGATGAGTGTAATTCATGCATACAATTATTAAAATTTTTTATTGATTTATGTATTTAATTGATTAAACATTCTATGTTGTAAAAAAATTGAAATGTTTCACATTTTATGGTAGGAACAAATAGTTTTTTGATAAATTAATAAAAAGTGGAGGAAAATGAGAGGGATTTCACCTTTTACCATGAGCAAAGTGAGGCAGTACGACACTTGATTTTTGAGAATAATAATTGAGAATTTCTAATTCACCTAACAGATGAAACCAATGCAAGATATTATTTGCGAGAGAAAGGGAACTAGACATCATTAATTATTAGTAATGGACGTGTAGTATATGTTCATGGCATGAAAACATGATAAGTTGTGACATGCATAGTTATTGTGAATGAATAGTACATGTCATGTCCCTTCATCACATGACAAGAAGATAGTCAAAGCACCCAATTTATGAATGCAATACATTAATGAGTTACACAGACATGGAGGCAACTAGAATAATTACTACACATATTCTACTTCACTTACATGTCATGTAGTGAGTCAATGAACTAAATAAGAATAAAATACTCATGGCCACAGATAGAAAATGCATATGTGGCACATAGACACAAACATAGACCATGAATACACAACATTTACCTTCAGTACACGTCCTAAATAACATTGGGCTGAACCCATTCAATGCCTATATATTTATCCCAAGGACACACAATTTTGAGCATTCTGGGTGATGTAATGCCAAGGGATGTAAGCAAAGGATACAACCACATACATCACCACATTCTGTAGGCTATGAATTTTTTTAATTTTCTACACCTTCTCATTGTTTACAAGAGTGAGTGATTTCTATTTTTCAGTGCATGCATGTTTAAGGGTAATTGAAGGGGGTGATATTTTGTATTTGAATGAAATTAATGATGGGATTCCATATTTTTATCAACTCTATAAATTTCATGATTTCTTCTTGCAAGACCATTATGAGTAGGGTTCATGAATGGGTTTAACTTCTTTCATTTCCCATCACCATTCACAATATCTAATACATTTTTTATATGAAATCATGTCACTTGATATCAACCAATACCATTGGGATTGTATTTTCCCTATGTTTATGCTAGTGTTTGGGATTTCCAATCCATAAAATATTATGTACCTTGTAACATCCCAAGTAAATAAAGAATAATACATTTTCATATTTATTAATATTTTCAAATTAAATATTAATTTTACTATAAAGGGGTTTCTATGTTTGATAGTGTACCCGATACGCAACAACAAGTTTCTTTGAAATCTTACGTTGCACACTAGTAATATAATAATGTTATTTTTAGTGGTATTTAACATGTAGCTATTGTTTTGGTGGGAATGAATAGAAATAACTAAAATATGATTATATATGTTTGTTAAATTTTATACCTTTATCCAATAAAATATAAAGTCTTAAAATATGAAACAAATTCAATTTGAAGAATAAATACTATAATATTCACTAAAAGGACGATTTACCACCTTTTGATGGTTAACCCACTTTAAATATTTTTTGGTCACTGTTATACATTATATTTGACCAAATCAAATTCATCCTTAGAATCGGGACATCAAACATTGTGTAAATTTTTGGTATTTTTCTGATAAAGTTCATTTTTAATGAATAGTGAAAAATGTTGCATTATAATTCAAAATCTCTTTTTAATCAAATTTATTATATGATTATATTATCATTTGAATTGGTTTTAAGGTTCAATTAGAATATCCTTTTATAATTTAATACAACGGTGGTCATTGGAATTAATTTCAGTTTGAATTTAGACTGAAACTACTGTCAATCTTTTGATATATATTGTTTCATAAAAATACGCTATTTATTTTGACAACGTCAATTAATTATTAAATTAATTAATGCAACTTATATTTTTTTAATTTTTTAAAATAGAAATCATTTTTGAATTTGGAATATCAAATATATATTAGGGTGAATTTGTGGTATTTTTCTGAAGAACATCAATTCTTGATGAATAGTGAAACCACTAAGTGGTAGTTGAAAAACTCATTTTTCATTTAAATGAAACTTTACCACTTTTGTGAATTGAATTTAAAAAATCCAACATACATGGTTGTCATTAGTGTGTAAAAAGTGGTTCAATGGGATGAGATTTTTTTTGGTGAATAGTAATTTTTATGTTTTATTAATCTCGATTTGAGGTAATTAGTATTATTTAAGGTAGAAATAATGTTATGATATTATTAAAATACCTTGGAAAATGTCCTAACCTTATTGGATGTGTTATGGCCGACCACAATAATCCATGGGTCAACTTGGGGACCCCATGGATCCACTTGGGTAAGAGTATGACATTAATATCTTTTTATTTAAAGATAAAATAAAAATGTCACAAACATGTATTGTTTTACTAAAACAATTTTTACATGGGGTTATACAAGTCATATTTTTCACTATAAATATTCATTAGAAATATAAAATTATTTCCTATATCATGATTATTTTTTAATAATTTTTAGACATTAAATAAATTAAATTTTCTATGACACCATGATGATGCAGCGATTAACTCATTATTTAACAATTTAAATAAAATAAAAAGATAATGTAAAATATAAGACCTAAACTTGTCAAAAACCTATTGGATTGGTGGATATAGAACTCTTGTCACATTAGAAACGAAATATATAATTTTTGGACCTTTAAAATACAAAACTCATTATATAACAAAGTAACATATCTTGACTTTCCAAGAGTGCCCCTCCTCTCCTCTTATAAAAGGCACCCACCTATTCCACCTTACCCACACCTCTCAAGGCTTTGGCTCGGCCAAAGTCGGCTCATTTTATCTCTCCACATAACTCTACTCATCTTAGAAGCCTTAACTTAGTCAGAAAGATCTTTAAGAAACCCTTATGGTTCAAACGAAAAGGAGCTACCCGATTTAAAGGTAATGTCATCTCTTATGTCCTTTTGTTTTATTTTTCTTCTCCAACCCACTAAACTATTTATATTCCATTATTTTGTAACAAAACCAGTATTTTCAATATACTAGTCTGTTTTTATGAGAAGTATTATAGCTAATCTTACACACACCTCCGTTTAATCGTTAAATAACATATTGATTCTGTGGTTGGCGAATTTCTACCTCACGAAACGATGATTGTTAAATCTTCTTTTAACACCTTTCATGGTAGACATTAATATGTAACCTTTTTTATATATGATATATATCATGTTTATGTATTCCTTATGCTTCTGTATTTTTTATTTATATCATACCTTTATGGTTTCCATTATGGGTAAACACGATAAATTCATTTTAGGAAGTGTGGACTACCGCCCCCTCAAAGTGATTTTATTCATTAATTCTATATGTGGGACGTATAAAGGATGGAGTTAATGATATTATAAATTATATTATACTGGAATTATAATATAACTTTATAAAATTATTATTTCACTCCATTAAATACAAAATATAAATGAATGCAGCGTCCATGCTTACGTAGGGCTTACACTCTCCATGAACGGTGAAATTCATTTCTTACCTCTAAATGTTATGTACTATTATAAATACATGTATATTCTGGATATATATGATATATATGATATCGAAATCAGGAATATAACTCTGGATATAATAAATCTTTGACCAAATGAACAACATTTAATTGTAAGAAGTCTATTTTTGACATAAGAACCAAATATTGACAAAACAAACATTATTAAAATAAATAATTAAATAATGTTTCTAACATGAATATAAGTTATATAAAAGGAATAATAAAATTGAAAAAGGTTCTTAAGCATGTAAAAATTAACATTAGTTTATTATTCTGTAGAATAAAGAGCGATCGAGTCAAGTCGGACATGACGTAAGAGACTTCATCTCAATATCCTTTCATTGATTCATATTTTGTTATAATACAAGACATTATTTTATACATTGTGTAAAAGACCATGGACTTTTGAGTTCATTCAATGATAATCTTTTTCTATGAATCATTTTACTAAATGAAAAAAAGGAATGTTAATTTTAACATACGAGGTGACAATGACCTTTTCCGCAGTCGCGAGTATTATTTTCTCTTTGGCATCCTCAACAAGCCGTAATGTTTTTAAAATGAAATAAATATCCTATAATCTTTTATGTATTTTGGTATTGAAAATGGATTTAATAATGGATTTTTTATTTCAATATATTTATTTGATATATTGTGATCGAAATGTGGAAAGTTTTTCATTCCATTATATTTGTTTTATGTCTTATGGTTTTATAATGGTACATGGACATTTTACAGGAGGTTACGTGATAAACAATATGATGGGTGGTGTCGTGAATACCAGGACGGGTGGTTACGTTATAACTTCCAATTCATTGGGTATGGAAGTCAGCCGTATAACTATTATATTTAGTGATATGTGTGGTAGTCGACCGTATGGTTATTCCCATTTATGTGTGTCTATGTCCCAAGATAACTGTATATGTTATGTGTTTATTATATGGGTTTTTTTGGTAATATTTTGGTTACAAAAGAGTATGTAATGATCTTTTATTCAGTGAAGTGTATTTACTACTTTATAAAGGTAAAAAGTATTACTTTGATAAAGTATTCATGGTTTACTTATTTTTTTGGAAAACTATCATTTTTCCTTCTTTGTTTATCCCTTACTGTGCTTTTTATGCTCATCCAAAGTTTTTTTTGAAATTTTTTTCATAGGACATAATGTGGAATAGGGTCAAGGATGGGATCAAGGAAAAGTCATGTTGTCTTAAACATGGAACTAGTTGTGACTCTTTTTTAAGAGTTCATGTTTTGTAAAAAAAGGAAACTTTGTAGAATTGTCTACTCTGTAATATTTTGAGATGTAATAGTTATGATATAATTCTCTAAAACTAGAAACCTAAAAATGATCCTCAATGTGAATTATTATTTTAATTCAATATTAAGTAATTTTTAAGGTCGGGGCCTTATAGTTGGTATTAGGGGTTGGTTTAGACAACTTTAAGAGATAGAAAATTTTGAAATTTATAATTTAACTTATGGTATAATTGAAATGATATAGCATTTAAAGATTACCATGTTGCTTCGGCTAAGATATTTCTGTGTTATGAATGGTTTTCCACAGAGGAAACAGGGCAGCTATGTTGGGACGAAATCAGGAGGAAGACAACCTTCCAAATCAGGAACCTGAGATGGTCGGAATTGGAACTGAACAGTTTATTGCAGTGATGGAAGAGTTGATTCAGGATATAAATGGTTGTGGTATCCATGCACTAGATCAGCCAGATCAACCGTAGAGGAACATGTCCGTGGTAGAACATTTCATGAGGCATCATCCCCCATCATTCTGAGGATCATCTGACACTATGCTAGAAGAAGGGTGGATTAAGGGACTAGAGATGGTTTTTGATGTCATAGGGTGTTCAGAACATCAAAAGGTTAGTCTTGATGTTTACCGTTCTGAAGGTGAAGTAGATTAGTGGTGGTCGATGATGAAAAATACCAGGGATAGTGATGAGATTGATTATCTTCACTGGGATGAATTCAAATGTATGTTTCTTGAGAAATATTTTCCTAAGGTGGTTCACCTTAGGATGGAAAAACAATTCCTATATTAGAGGCAGGAGGATGACTCAGTGGATGCTTATAAAGCAAAGTTCACTCGACTAGAAATGTATGCTCCAAATCTCAAACGAGATCATGATAGTAAAATCAACCATTTTTACTCGTGGTTAAAGCCAAAGTATCAAAGGTCTATAGCTTCTTGTAAGTTCAAAAGTAATGAAAAACATCTTCGATGTGTGGAGAAGGTGGAAATGGATTTGGACGATGATCATGTGTTCTTATAATAACAATAGAATAAGAGGTCCATTTGGCAGGCAAAGGGGAAGAATTCATCAAAGAAGCAAGGTGGTATGAAAACCAAATATCGATACTGTGAGAAGTGTGGTAAAATGCATCCTGGAGAATGTTTATCCATGTCTAGAAAGTTGTTTCGGTGTGGTATGTCTGGTCATATTGCTCGTAACTTTAAAGAAGATGATCAAGAAGGCAATGAAAACCCAACAGTAAGATGTTTTAAGTGTAATGAAATGGGTCATAATGCAAATGAGTGTCTGACAATGAACTCAACAGGGGGAAAGTATCCATAATACAAGAAGAAAGGGGTGGTGAAATCCTTTGCAACTAATTCCGCATATTTTGGGCCATCGAATGAAGTAGTATCAGGTACACTGTTTGTTTTTTAAGATTATGCCAATGTGTTGTTTGATTCTGGGTCTACACATTATTTCATTTCTGAGAAGTTTTCTAGTAAGTTGGGAATTCCATCTCAAGATATGAATCCTAAACTTATGGTAAAATACAACTGGAGGAAACGTTGAGACAAAAAGAAATTATATGAACCTTCCAATCTGTGTGTGCAGAAAGAATCTACCTATAAACCTTATTTTTTTTCCTCTAGTAGTGTTTGATGTTATTTTGGGCATGGATTGGATTTCTATTTATCATGATAATATTGACGGTAGAGCTAAAGAGATTTCATTAAAAAATTATTTTCAATTTTTGTACAAGAATGAACCCTTTCATTTGATAACATATCAAGAAGTTAAGAAACTAGTAAAAGATGTAAATGAATGTTACCTTGCACATATTGTTGAAAATAAAGGAACTGTTCAGATTAATGATGTGCTAGTGGTAAATGAGTATCTTGATGTTTTTCCTGATGAGCTTCCTAGTATTATTCATGATCGGGAAGGTGAATTTACTGTTGACTTAGTTCCTGATTCTAAGCAATTTTCAAAACCCCCTTATCGAATGGCTCAAGTTGAACTTTTAGAGTTAAAGAAGCAATTATAGGAGTTATTAGATATAGGTTTCATTCGACCTAGCACATCACCATGGGGTACTCTTGTCTTGTTTGTTAAAAATAAAGATGGTTCAATGAGACTTTGCATTGATTATAGATCCTTTAATATCATCACTGTTAAGAAAAAGTATCCTTTGCTTCATATCGATGATTTTTTTGATAAGCTCCAGGGAGCTCAGTGTTTTCTGAAGATTGACTTGAGGTCCATGTACCATCAGTTTAAAGTAAAAGAAGAAGACATTATGAAGACTGCATTCCGTACTAGATATGGCCATTATGAATTTTTAGTTATGCCTTTTGGGTTAACCAATGCACCTACTGTATTCATGGACAATATGAATAGAATTTTCCATGTGTTCTTGGATATGTTTTTTCTTGTTTTCATTGATTATATTTTGCTTTTTTCTAAAAGTAAAGAGGATCCTGAAATTCATTTAAGGGTTATCATTTAATCCTTATAAGAAAATAAAGTGTATGGAAAATTCAGCATGTGTGTGTTTTGGTTACAACAAATATCTATCCTTGGTAACATTGTTTCAAAAAATGGAAAAACTGTTGATCCTACTAAAAAAAAGTTGTTGAAGAATGTACAAGACCCACAAATGTAACCTTGATTCGTAGTTTTAATGGTTTTGAAGGTTACTACCAAAGGTTTGTTGAAAATAATTCACAGTTATCCAGTCTAATGACTAAGCTAACTCGGAAGGGTGTTAAGTTTATCTGCACAAAATAATCTGATGATTGATTTTAGGAATTGAAAAGAAGATTGGTGAATGATCCAGTTTTGGCACTAACTTCCAGTAATAGTGAGTTTGTTATCTACAGTGATGCTTCGTTGAAGGGAATTGGATGTATCCTTATGCAGAATGAGCAGGTAATTTCTTATGCTTCACGTTAGTTGAAAACTCATGAGATAAATTACCCTACACATTATTTGGAATTAGCTGATATGGTTTCTTTTTAAAATTTGGAGGCATCATTTTTATGGTGTAAACTGTGAAGTATATACTTATAAAAAAATTTGAAAGTATATATATTCACTAAAAAATAATTGAAAATGAGACAGAAGAGATGAAAATAATTAATCAAATATTATGATTGTACAATTCATCAACATATGGGGAATGAAAATAAAGTGGAAGATGCTTTGAGTCGAAAAGGTAATGATTAATTAACCATGTTATTTTTGGAACTTGATCCTTTGGTTAAGGATTTGATGAAACTCGGCATAGAAGTTGTTGGTAAAAGATATTCTTCTATTTTTTTTCAGGTTTCAGTGAGACCATCTCTATCAGACAGAATTAATAAAGAAGAGAAGAAAGGCAGTGACTTTCATAAAAAGGTAGAGCTGGTTCAGATGGGTAAGTTTCCTGAATTTGACATTGATAATGATTGTTTTTTGTGGATTGGGAAGTGATTATGTGTGTCTTGTGATTCACAGTTGAATAATGAGTTGTTATGTGAGGCTCATAGTTCCCCGTTTTTAGTTCATCCAGGAAGTACTATGATGTACAGTGATCTACGAGATTATTACTGGTGGGATGGAATGAAAAGTGATATTTCCAATTTTACTGTGAAGTGTTTGACTTCTCAGCAGGTTAAAGAAGAGTGGAAATTACCAAAATGGATGCTGTAGTCATTACCAGTGCCAGAGTGGAAGTGGGAAAATATATCCATGGACTTAGTTGTGGGATTACCAAAGTCATCTCAAGGTAATAATGCAATCTGGGTTATTTTTTATCAATTAATTAATCGTCTCATTTCCTTCCTATTCAAGACACATTATCTCTACATCAATATTCTAGATTGAATCTTAAAGATATAGTCAGTTTGCATTGATTTACCGTCTCCATTGTATCTGATCATGATCCTAGGTTTAATTCTATCTTTTTGAAAGGCCATCAAAAATCATTGGGTACTGAATTAAATTTTCGTACAGCTTTTCATCCTCAGTCAGATGGGCAGTCAAAACGAACAATTCAGAACTTGGAGTATATGTTACGTGCTTGATCGATGTATTATCAGGGAATTTTGGACCAACATATTTCATCGGTTGAATTTTCATATAATAGCAGTTTTCATTCCAGTATACTAATGGCTCAGTTTGAATCATTATATGGAAATTGGTGTCGAACTCCAGCTTTTTGGGATGAAGTAGGGGAAAGATAGTTAATGGGACCAGAATTTGTAGAAGATATGGCAGAAAAAGTTCAGTTGATTAAGAAACGCATGAGAACTGCTCAGAGCAGGCAGAAAAGTTATGCGGGTAACCTGAGGAAGGATCTATCTTTCGAGGTAGGTGATCATGTTTTTCTCAGAGTTTCACCATGTAAAAGTGTGATGTGATTTGGTAAGAATGGAAAGTTCAGTCCAAGGTTCATTGGACCATATGAAATTCTTGATAGAGTTGGATCAGTTTCTTACTGAGTGGTATTACCTCCAAGTTTGTCCCAGGTACAAAATATTTTTCATGTTTCAATGTTGAGAAAGTATATGCCAGATCCATCTCATGTTTTGAGCATAGAGGTAGTTCAGTTGGAAGAGAATCTCTCTTATGAAAAACAACCAGTCTAGATTCTAGACTGAAGAGAGCATGTGTTGCGGAATAAAGTAATTCACCAGGTAAAGGATTTGTGGAAAACCCATATGGTTTAAGAGGCATTGTGGGAATCTGAAAATTCTATGAGGGATAAATACCCCCACTTATTTTGATAAGTGAATAAAATTACAAGGGTGAAATTCCCAAAAGGGGGGAAGGATGTAACATCCCAGGTAAATAACGAATAATACATTTTCATATTTATTAATATTTTCAAATTAAATATTAATTTTACTTTAAAGGGGTTTGTATGTTCGATAGCGTACTCGATACGCAATAACGAGTTTCTTTGAAATATTATGTTGCACACTAGTAATATAATAATGTTATTTTAAATGGTAGTTAACATGTAGCCTTTGTATTGGAAGTAATGAATATAAATATCTAAAATAATATTATATATTTTTGTTAAATGTATTTACATTTATCTAATAAAGGCTAATGGCTTAAAATAAGAAAAGAATTCAATTTTAAGCATAAATACTCTAATATTCACTAAAAGGTCGATTTATCACCTTTTGATGGTGAAACATATTTAAATATAGTCTAGGTCACTCTTATAGATTATATTGGACCAAATAAAATTCATCTTTTTAATCGGGACTTCAAAATTTACTTTGTGTAAATTTTTGGTATTTTTCCGATAATGTTCATTTTTAATGAATAGTGAAAAATGATGTATTGTAATTCAAAATACCTTTTTAATCTAACTTATTTATATGATTATATTATCTTATGAATTGGTTTTAGGGTTAAATTAGAATATACTTTTGCCATTTAATCCAATGGTGGTCATTGGAATTAATTTCACTTTGAAATTAGACTTAAACTAATGTCAATCTTTTGATATATATGGTTTCATAAAAACACGCTATTTGTTTTGACAACGGGAATTATTTATTAAATTAATTAATGCAAATTATATGTTTTTTTATTTTGTATAATAAAAATCATTTTTGAATTTGGAATATCAAATATTTCTTAGGGTGAATTTTTGTTATTTTTCTGAAAAACATCAATTTTTGATGAATAGTGAAACCACTAAGTGGTAGTTAAAATACTGATTTTTAATTTATATGACACTTTACCACTTTTGAGAATTTAACATCAAAAATAAGACAAACATGGTTATCATTAGTGTGTAAAATTTGGTTCAATGGGAAGAAAATAATTTTTTGTGAATAGTAACTTTTATGTTTTATTAATCGCTATTAGAGGTAATTAGTGTAATTTAAGGTAGAAATAATGTTATATTAATTTTAAATTACCTTGATAGAAGACCTACCCTTATTTTATGTGTCATTTACGACCATTAAAATCCATGGGTAAATGTGGGGACCCCATGGTTCCACTTGTGTAAGAATATGACATTAATAACATTTTATTTAACGTTAAAATAAAAATGACACAAACATGTATTGTTTTACTGAAACAATTTTTAAATTGGGTAATACAAGTCATAATTTTGACTATAAATATTAATTAAAATTCTTAATATATTTCCTACATTATTATATTTTTTATAATTTTTAGACATTAAATAAATTAAATTATTTATTACACCATGATGATGAAGCGATTACCTCATTATTTAATGATTTAAATAAAATGAAAAGATAATGTAAAATATAAGACCTCAACTTGTCAAAAACCTATTGGATGGGTGGATTCAGAACTATTATCACCTTATCCTCGAAATATATAATTTTGGGACCTTTAAAATCCAAAACACATTATATAATAAAGTAACATTTCGTGACTTTCCAAGAGTGCCCCTCCTCTCCTCTTATAAATGGCCCCCACCTTTACCACCTTAACAACAACTCTCAAGCCTTTGTAACAGCCAAGGTCAGATCATTTTATCTCTACGCATACCTCTCCTCATCCTAGAATCCATAACATAGGCAGAAATATCTTCAAGAATCTCTTTTGGTTCAAACCAAAAGGAGTTACCTGATTTAAAGGTAATGTCTTCTCTTATGTCTTTTGTTTTATTTTGCTTCTCCAACACCCTAAAATATTTCTATTCCTTTATTTTGTTAAAACACAGTATCTTCAATATAATAGGATGTTTTTATGAGTAGGATTTGTGCTACACATACACAAACCTCCATCTAATGGTTAAAGAACATACTTTTTCTGTGGTTGGTGAATTTCTACCTCACAAACGGATGATTGTTAAATCTTCTTTTAACACCTTTAATGGTTAACATTAAGATGTAAATATTTTTACATATGATATATATTATGTTTATTTTTTCCTTATTATTCTGTATTTTTCATTTATATCATTTCTTTATGGTTTCCATTATGGGTAAACACGATAATTTCATTTTAAGAAGTGCGGACTACCACCACCTCAATGTGATTTGATTCGTAAATTCAATATGTGGGACCTATAAAGGATGGAATTAATGATATTATATATGATATTATACTGGAATTATAATATACCTTTATATAATTTTTATTTCACTCCATTAAATACGAAATAGAAATGAAAGTAGCGTTTATGCTTACGTACGGCTTACCGTCTCCATGAATGGTGCAATTCATTTCTAACCTCTAAATGTTATGTACTATTATAAATAAATGTATATTCTGGATATATATGATATATATGATATCCAAATCAAGAATATCACTCTGTATATAATGAACCTTTGACAACATGAACAACATGTAATTTTAAGAAGTCCATTTTTGACTTAGGAACCAAATATCGACAAAATAATCATTATTAACTTAAATGATTACATAATGTTTATATCATTGCAATAAGTGATAGAAAAAGAATAATATTCCTGAAAAAGGTTCTTAATCATGTAGAAATTAACACTATTTTATTATTCATGAGATTGAAGAGCGATCGAGTCAATTTGGACATGAGGTAAGGGACTTCGTCTCAATCTCCTTTCATTATGGCATATTTTGTTCTAATACAAGACATTCTTTTATACGCATTGTATAACACCTTTGACATTTCATTTCATTCAAATAGAATCTTTTTCTATGAATTGTTTTACTAAATGAAAAAAATTAATGTTTATTTTAACGTACGCGATGACAATGACCTTTTCCGCCGTCGCGAGTATTATTTTGCCTTTGGCTTCCTCAACAAGTCGTAATGTTTTTAAATGAAATAAATAAAATATACTCTATTATGTATTTTGGTATTGAAAATGGTTTTAAAAATGGATTTTTTTATGTCAATATATTTATTTTATATATTTTGATCGAAATGTGGAAATTTTTTCTTTCAATTGTATTTGGATAATGCCTTCTGATTTTATAGTGGTACATGGACATTTGATTGGTAGGTACGTGATAAAACATTTGACGGTTGGTGCCGTGATTAACAGGACGGTTGGTTACGTTATAACCTCCAATTCATTGGGTATGGATGTCTGCTGTATCGCTATTCCATTTAGTGATATGTGTGGAAGTCGACCATATGGTTATTCCATTTAAGTATGTTTATGTCCCAAGTTACCTTTATTTGTTATGTATTCTTTATATGTGTTTTAAGGTAATATTTTGGTTACAAAATCGTAAGTAATGATCTTCTATTTAGTGAAGAGTATTTACTAATTCATAAAGGTGAAAATAATTATATTGATAGTGTATTCACGGTGTACTTGTTGTTTTGAAAAACTAACAGTTTTACTTCATTGTGTTATCCTTACTGAGGTTTTTATGCTCATCTCAAGATTTTTTTGAAATGTTTTTCACAGTACATAATTTGGAATAGGGTCATGGATGAGATAAAGGAAAATTCATGTTGTATTAAACATGGAACTAGTCGTGACTCTTTTTTTTAACAGTTCATGTATTTAAAAAAAAAGTAAACTCTATAGAAGTGTCATCTATGTAATCTTCTGAGATGTCATAGTTATGATCTAATTCTCTAAAAATCTAAACCTGAAAATATCCTCAATGGGAATTATTCATTTAATCCAATATTAATTAATTTTTAAGGTTAGGGACATATATACCTAGCCCTGAGAAAAGGATATCTTGTGGTGGACGACATTTTTCATGACCATTGGATTCGCTACAACCCGATACCAATAATTTCATGATTTTAAATTATTTATTTTATACATTGTCATCCCATGAAACACAAATCACTACTGACCGACACCCTTATTATATTTTCTTTCAAACATTCTTTTTTAATCCAATGTTCATTAGATTATATTTATTTTATAAAATATGAAATTAGTTTAGGTAATTTTTATTTAATTAGTATTTTCCCCAACCCTATCTCAGAGTGTTCGACCACGAACATGAAAATCCTATACTATCCTCTGGTTAGGCGGTATGTTTGTTTAATGATTTTAATTTGTTAAATTCAGTAACTCTAACATCCCAAGTATTTAATTAATAATAGATATTTTTATCTATGTCTATTTATGAATTAGATAGCGTTTTAGAGGCTTAAAATGAGAAGAAATCCAATCTTAATCATGGAATACACTAATATTTTTAAAAGATTGTTTTACTACCTTTTCATGGAAAAAAATTTTTAAATCGATATTTTGACATTTTTATAAGCTCTATTTTTAAAAATAAACATATTATTTATGATTGGGACATTTATATTTACATTGGATAAATTTTTGGTATTTTTTTGACAATGATCATTTTTTAATGAATAGTAAAATAATACTACATTCTACATCAAAACTGATTTTTCATCTAATTAAATTTTATGGTTATATTATATTTTTAATTGGTCTTAAAGTGTAATTTGAATATATGTTTACCATTTAATCCAATGGTGGTCATTAGGATTAATTTGAATTTGGATTTGAGCATAAATTAATGCCAAAATTCCCATAGATACTGTTGCAAAAAAACCCTCTATTTGTTTTGACAACGTGAATTATTTTTAAATAAACTATTGAAATTTATGTATTTCGAATTTGGTAAAATGTATTAAATATTTGGAATCAGAAGTTACAAATTATGTAATCAAGACTCTTTTGTTTTTGGTCATTATGAATAGTAACAACGGTAATTATTTTTAATTATCTTGATTAATGAGTAATCGGGTAGATAAGGATAATAAAATAATATCATAATAATAAAAAATGAAACAAACATGTGTCCTAATGCTACTGGTTATCTCATGGCCGGCCAAGGGATGCCTTGTGCCAAACATGGGGACCCCATGGAATAACTTTTCTGGGAAAGTGACTTTTTATTTTATTATTTTTAAAGAATGTAAATATAACAAAGAATGTATCACCTGAGTAAAACATTTTTAATTTTGTCTACATAGATGATATTATGGACTATAAATATTAATTGGAAAGATAAAATGATTTCCTACATCATAGTATTTTTTTCATAATTTTTAGACATTAAATAAATTAAATTATTTATGACATCATGATGATGAAACGATTACCTCATTAATAAAGGATTAAAATAAAATGAAAAGATAAGGTTAAAAATATAACATACACTTGTAAAAGACCTATTTTATGAGTATATTTAGAACCCTTATCATCTTATCCTAATAATAAATCAATGTGGGACCTTTAAAATCCGAAACCCATTTGAAAATAATATAACTTTTTGTAACTTTCCAAGAGTGCCCATCCTCTCCTCTTATAAAAGGCCCCCAACACTACCACCTTACCCACACTTCCAAAGCCTTTTTCTCGGACAACCCCATCCCATTTTGGCTCTCCACATCCCTCTAATACTACATGAATCCTCAATTTGGGAATATGTCTTCCCAAGGAATCCTTTTAGCTCACATAAAAAAGAGTGGCCTGTTTTAAAGGTAGTGTTTTCTCTTGTGTTCTTTTCTTTTATTTTTCTTCTCCAACCCTCTAAACTCTTTTTATTCATTTATTTTGTAACAAAAACAGTATCTTCAATATACTAGGATGTTTTTATAATAATTATTCGATCTACACTTACACACACCTACATATAATTGTTAAAGAACATACTGTTTTTGTGGATGGCGAATTTCTGCCTCACGAAACGATGATTGTTCAACACTCATATAACACCTTCAAAGGTGGCCATTAAGATGTCACTATATTTATATATGATATATTATATTTTAATGTTTTACATAATCTTATGTAATTATCATTTATTCCATGTCGTCATGGTTTCCATTATGGGTAAACACGATATCTTCATTTTAGGAAGTGTGGACTACCGCCCCCTCAAAGTGATTTGATTCATTTATACCATATGTGGTACGTATAAAGGATATATTTAATGATATTATTTATTATACCATACTGGAATTATAATAATATTATGTATCATTATGCTTTAATTCCATTAAAGTATGAGATAGAAATGAATGTAGCATCATGCGTACGTACGACTTACCGTCTTCATGAACGGTGCATTTCATTTCGTATCCCCAAATGTAATGTACTATTGTAAGTTCATATATATAATGGATATATATAATTTATGTTACATATAAATGATGAATACAATTCTGGAATTAAAATATACATATCTCTCATTTAGTTTTAATTCCATTAATATGACATAGAAATGAAAGTAGCGTTCATGCGTACGTACGGCTTACCGTCTCCATGAATGGTGCATTTAATTTATTACCTATAAATGATTATATAATATTATAAATTCATGTATAAACTAGATATATATGATATATATTGCATATAAATTATAAATATAATTTTTGAGATAATGGATATTTGACTACGTGAACAACTTGTAAAAATAAGAAGTTCATTTTTGACTAAAGTACCAATGATCGTTAAAACGACCATTATAAACATAAATAATAAAATAGTGTTGATGACATGGTAATAAATGATATAAAAGGAATAATGAACTTGAAAAAGGTTCTTAATCAAGTATAAATTAACTCAAGTTTATTATTCTAGAGATCAATGAATGATCAAGTCAAGTCGGATACGAGGTATGGGACTTCGTCTCAATATCCTTTCATTGAGGCATATTTTTGTTTTATACACAACCTTATTTTATATGGTGTATAAAATCTTTTTAATTTTATGTTTATCTAAAATTAATCTCTTTTATACGAAGCGTTTTACTAAACGACAAAAGGGAATGTTTTTGTCGTACGTATGCGGCGACGATGAATTCTCCGCCGTCGTGACCATTATTTGAGTTTCGGCTTCCTCTTCAATCCATAAATTTTTTTAAATGAAAAATAAATACAATGTTTTAATTTTCTTTTATTTTGGTATTGAAAATGGTTTTCATAATGTTTCTATTATATCAATGTGTTGTATTGATATCTTGTGATTGAAATGTTGAAATGTTATGTTTCCTTTATGCATGTTTTATGTGATACAATTATGTTATGGTTCTTGGAAATTATAATTAAGACGGGTGGTTATGTGATAAACTAAGGGCGGGTGAGCCCGATATAGCTCTCCAATGCATTGGGTAACATGAAGGAGTTAAACGTTGAGGTCTCTTCTAAAAGATTTAGGGAATATACTGTGATGGGTATTCCAAATGTAACCAAGAGGGTTACTCCCTACATAAGAATGTTATTAATGCCTTAAGTTACCTTTATGTCTTATGATTTCTATGATTTATTCATGATTTGATGAGGTATTTTAAAGTGCTTATGTTTTATGAGTAGATTATGATTTCATTGAATCTTCTGTATATATGTACTCATGTTTCCTTTCCATATTTTTATATCCCTTACTGATCTTTTTATGCTCATCCCAAGTTTTTGAAATGTTTTTCATAGGTCAAGGGAATGGTACATGATATGATGATAGTGTCGAGGAAGTTTTATGAAAGAATCCATGTTTTATTTTAATTATGTTTCCGTTGATGGGAAAAATGAATACTATATTTTATGTAACCACTTTGTTTAAATATGGAATGTAATGAATTTTTTATGATCTAATTATCTAAAACTCTAAACCTGAAAAGATCCTCAATGTGTAATCTTGTAATAACTCATGATTAAGTAATGTTTAAGGCTGGGGCCTTATAGTTTGTATCATAGGTCAGTTAAGATAACATTAAGAGTTAGAATTCTACTGAATGATTGTCCAAAAATATTTTTTTTATGGTCAAATTGAAATGATTTAGCATTTGAAGAATACCATGTTGCTTATCCTAAGATATTTCTATGTTAAGAATGGTTTTTCATATAGGAAACAAAACAGATTTTTTTGGAAGGAATACAGATGGAAATGACCTTTCAAATCAGTATCCTGAGATGGTTAGAATCGAACTAAAGAGTTTGTTGTTGTGATGGCTCAGTTGACTCAGGTGAAAAATGTTGGTTGTTTTTATTGATGATATTTTTGTGTTTTCTAAAAGTAAATATGAGCATGAAAGAAATTTAAGGGATATTTTGCAAACCTTAAAATAAAATAAATTGTATGGGAAATTCAGCAAGTGTGAGTTTTGGTTGCAACAAATTTCTTTCCTTGGTCACATTGTTTCTTAAGATAGGATAACCATTGATCCTATAAAAATAATGGTTGTTGAAGAATGGACAAGACCCACAAATGTAACCTAGATCCATAGCTTCCCTAGTTTGGTAGGCTATTACAAATGGTTTGTTAGAAATTTTTCATGGTTCTCTAGTCTAATGACTATGCTAACTCGGAAGGGTGTTATGTTTATCTGGACAAAATAATGTGATTATTGTTTTCAGGAACTGAAAAGAAGATTGGTTAATGCTCCAGTTTTGGCATTACCTTGTAGGAATGGTGAGTTTGTTATCTACAGTTATGCTTCATTGAAAGGACTTGGTTGTGTCCAAATGCAGAATGATCAGGTAATTTCTTAGGCTTCACGACAGTTGAAAACTCATGAGGAAAATTACCCTACACATGATTTGGAATTAGTTGTTTTTTTCTCTTTAAAAAATTGGAGGCATCATTTGTATGGAGTAAATTGTGATATATATACCGATCACAAAAGTTTAAAGTATATATTCACTCAGAAAGAATTGAACATGAGATAGAGGAGATGGCTAGAACTAATCAATGACTATGATTGTACAATTCATTACCATCCGGGAAAAGAAAATAAAGTGGCTGATGCATTGAGTCGAAAAAGTAATTCTTCATTAACAATTTTGCATTTGGAATGTGATCCTTGGGTTAAGGATTTGATGAACATTGGAATTTAATTTTTTGGTACATGATTTTCTTCTGTTTTGTTTCAGGTATCAGTGAAATCTTCTCTATCAGACAGAATCAAGCAAGCATAGAAGCAAGACAGCGAGTTGCAGAAAAAGGTAGAGATGGTTCAGAAGGGTAAGTTTCATGAATTCAACATTGATAATGATTGTGTTTTGTGATTTTGGGAAGAGATTGTGTGTGCATTGTGATTCACAGTTGAAAAGAGATTTTTTTATGTGAAGCTTATAGTTCTCCGTTTTCAGTTCATCCTGGCAGTACTAATATGTATAGAGATTTGTGGGAGTATTACTGGTGGGATGGAATGAAAAGTGATATTACTGAATTTACTATGAAGTGTTTGACTTGTCAGTAGGTTAAAGCAGAGATGTAGTTACCAAAAGGGATGATTCAACCTTTACCAGTACAAGAGTTGAAATGGGAAAATATATCCATGGTTTGGTTGTGGGATTGCCGAAGACATCTCAGGAAAATAATGCAATCTGGGTTATTGTTGATCGCTTTACTAAATCTGCTCATTTCCTTTCTATACGAGATAATTTTTCCCAATATCAACTTTCATGTTTGTATCTTAAAGAGATAGTCAGGTTACATGGTGTTCCTCTCCCCATTGTATCTGACCCTGATTTCAGGTTCACTTCTAACTTTTGGAAAGGCCTTCAAAAGTCGTTTGGTACTGAATTAAATTTTAGTAGAGCTTTTCATCTTCAATCAGATGGGAAATCAGAACGAACTATTCAGACTTTGGAGGATATGCTACGTTCTTGTTCTATGGATTATCAGGGATGTTGGGACCAACATATTTCTTTTGTTGAGTATTCTTATAATAATAGTTTTCATTCCAGTATTCATATGGCACCATTTGAGGAGTTATATAAGAAGCGATGTCGAACTCCAGCTTTCTGGGATGAAGTGGGTGAAAGGAAGTTGATGGGAACATAATTGGTAGAAGAGATGGCAGAAAAATTTCAGCTGATACAGAAACACATGAGAACAACTCAGAGCAGGCAGAAGAGTTGTGCGGACAACAAGAGGAAGGATCTCTCTTTTGAGGTAGGTGATCATGTTTTTCTCAAAGTCTCACCGTGGAAAAGTGTCATGCGATTTGGTAATAAAGGAAAGCTGAGTCCAAGGTTCATTGGACAATATGAAATTCTGGAGAGAGTTGGATCAGTTGCTTACCGAGTGGCTTTACCTCCTAGTTTATCTCAGGTACACAATGTTTTTCATGTTTCTATGTTGAGAATGTATGTGCCAGATCCATCTCATGTTTTGAGTCCAGAGGTAGTTCAGCTGGAAGAGAACCTAGCTTATGAGGAACAACCGATACAGATTCTTGACCATAGGGAGCAAGTGTTATGGAATAAGGTGATTCATCAGGTAAAGGTTTTGTGGAAAAACAACATGATTGAAGAGGCAACAAGGGAATCTGAAAATGCAATGAGGGCTAAATACCCCCACTTATTCGATAAGTAAATAAATTTCGGGGAAGAAATTTTCTAAACGGGGGAAGGATTTAACATCCCATGTAAGTATGAATAATATATATTGTTATCTATGTCTATTTATGAATTAGATAGTGTTTTAGAGGCTTAAAATTTGATTAAATCCAATCTTAAGCATGGAATACACTAATATTTTTAATAGATTGTTTTACTACCATTTGATGGAAAACCATTATTAAATCAAAGTTTTGACAATTTTATAAGCTCTATTTACCAAAATAAACATATTCTTTATGATTGGGACCTTGAAATTTACATTGGATAAATTTTTGGTATTTTTCTGACAATGTTCAATTTTTAATGAATAGTAAAAAAATACTGCATTCTACATCAAAACTGCTTTTTAATCTAATTTAATTATATGTCTAGATTATATTTTTAATTAGTATTAAAGGTTAATTTGAATATATTTTTCCCATTTAATAAAATGGTGGTCATTAGGAATAATTTCACTTTGTATTTGGGCATAAACTAATGTCAAACTTCTCATAGATATTGTTTCAAAAAAACCCGCTATCTGTTTTGACAACGAGAATTATTTTTAAATCAATTATTTCAATTTATGTGTTTGGAATTTGGTAAAATGGATTACAAATTTGGAATCAGAAGGTCCAAATTATTTAATCAAGACTCTTTTGTTTTTTGGACATTATGAATAGTAACGATGGTAATTATCATTAATTATCTTGATTAATGAGTAATCAGGTGGTTAAGGATAATAAAATAATAGATTCATAATATAAAATGACACCAACATGTGTCATAATTCTACTGGTTGTCTCATGGCCGACCATGGGATGCCTTGTGCCAAACTTGGGGACCCCATGGAATCCCTTTTGTGGGAATGTTACTTTTTATCTTTTTATTTTTAAAGAAAGCAATATAACAAAGAATGTATCACCTGAGTAAAATATTTTTAATTTTTTCTACATAGATGATATTATGGAATATAAATATTCATTGAAAATATAAAAATATTTCCTACATCATAGTATTTTTATCATAATTTTTATACACTAAATAAATTAAATCATTTATGACCTCATGATGATGCAACAATTACCTCATTAATAAAGGATTTAAATAAAATGAAACGATAATGTTACTACTATAACATACACTTGTCAAAGACCTATTGGATGAGTATATTTAGAACCCTTATCACCTTATACTAATAATACATCAATGTGGGACCATTAAAATCCGAAACACATTTGAAAATAAAGTAACATTTTGTAACTTTCCAAGAGTGCCCCTCCTCTCCTCTTATAAAAGGCCCCCACCTATAACACCTTACCCACACATCCAAAGCTTTTGTCTCTACCAAAACCTACCCATTTTGTCTTCCCACATCCCTATCTTACTACTAGAAGCCTCACATTGGGCAGAAGTCTTCCCAAGGAAGCCTTTGAGCTCAAATCAAAAAGAGTTACATGTTTTAAAGGTAGTATTTTCTCTTGTGTTCTTTTGTTTTATTTTGCTCCTCCAACACTCTAAAATATTTTTATTAATTTATTTTGTAACAAAAACAGTATCTTCAATAATCTAGGATGTTGTTATAAGAATTATTCGAGCAACACATACACACACCTACATCTAATGTTTAAAGAACATACAGTTTCTACGGATGGCGAATTTCTGCCTCACGAAACGATGATTGTTCAACAGTCATATAACACCTTCAAAGGGGGACATTAAGATGACACTATATTTATTTATGATATATAATATTTTTATTTTTTAATTTATCTTCTGTATTTTTCGTTTATTTCATGCCTTTATGGTTTCCATTATGGGTAAACGCGATATCTTCATTTTAGGAAGTGCGGACTACCGCCCCCTCAAAGTTATTCAATTCGTTAATACCATATGTGGTACGTATAAAGGATAGATTTAATGATATTATATATGATACCATACAAGAATTATAATACTATTATGTATCATTATGTTTTAATTCAATTAATGTATGAGATAGAAATGAAAGTAGCGTTCATGCGTACGTATGGCTTACCGTCTCCATGAACGATGCATTTCATTTCGTATCCCCAAATGTAATGTATTATTATGAGTCCATATATATAATGGATATATATGATTTATGTAACATCTTAATGATGAATATAATACTGGAATTAAAATATACATAATCTAATTTAGTTTTCATTCCATTAATATGAAATAGAAATGAAAGTAGCGTTCATGCGTACGTACGACTTACCGTCTCCATGAACGGTGAATTTCATTTCATACCTCTAAATGATTATGTAATATTATAAATGCATGTATATACTGGATATATATGATATATATGGCATATACATTATGAATATAATTCTTTAGATAATGGATATTTGACTACGTGAACAACTTGTAAATATAAGAAGTTCATTTTTGACTCAAGTACCAATGATCGTTAAAACGACCATTATAAACTTAAATAATAACATAGTGTTCATGACATGGTAATAAATGATATAAAAGAAATAATGAAAATAAAAAAGGTTCTTAAGAAAGTAGAAATTAACTCAATTTTATTATTCAGGAGATCAAAGAACGATCATGTCAAGTCGGATAAGAGGTATGGGACTTCATCTCAATCTCCATTCATTGAGGCATATTTTTGTTTTATACACAACCTTATTTTATACGGTGAATAAAAACATTTTACTTTTCCTTTTATCCAAAAGGAATCTTTTTTATACGAAGCGTTTTACTAAACGACAAAAGGTAATGTTTTTGTCGTACGTATGCGGCGACAACGACTTCTCCGCCGCCATGACCATTATTTGAGTTTCGGCTTCCTCTACTAGCCATACCTTTTTTTTAAATGAAAAATAAATACCATGTTTTACTTATCTTTTATTTTGGTATTGAAAATGGTTGTCATAATTTTCTATTATAATAATGTGTTGTATTGATATATTGTGATTGAAATGTGGAAATGTTATGTTTTCCTTTATGCAAGTTTTATGTGATCCGATTATGTTATGGTTCATGGGAAATATTATGAAGATGGGTGGTTCTGTGATAAACTAAGGGCGGGTGAGCCCGATATATCTCTCCAATGCATTGGGTAATGCGAAGGAGTTAAACGTTGAGGTTTATCAGAAGAAATTTATGGAATATACTGTGATGGGTATTCCAAACGTAACCAAGAGGGTTACTCCCTGCGTAAGAATTTTATGAATGCCTCAAGTTACCTTTATGTATTATGATTTATATGATTTATTCATGATTTGATGAGGTATGTTAACATTCTTATGTTTTATGAGTAGAGTATGATTTCATTGATTCTTATGTATATATGTACTCATGTTTCCTTTCTATATTTTTATATCCCTTACTGAGCTTTTTATGCTCATCCCAAGTTTTTGAAATGTTTTTCATAGGTCAAAGGAACGGTACATGATATGATGATATTTTCAAGGAAGTGTCAAGAAAGAATCCATGTTTTATTTTAAATATGATTCCGTTGATGGGAAAAATGAATACTATCTTTTATGTAACCACTTTGTTTAAATGTGGAATGTAATGCATGTTTTATGATCTAATTCTCTAAAACTCTAAACCTGAAAAGATCCTCAATGTGTAATATTGTAAAAACTCATGATTATGTAATGTTTAAGGTTGTGGCCTTATAGTAACCTGATGGGAATTAACGACTCCCACATAGAAATCAATTACATACTCATTTATCTGAAAAATGTGTTTGAACGCATAATGTCTCTCCAATTAAATTAATTAAAATAACCCCAAGTGAGAGATGATATAAATAAAATACCTAGATAGCATAAATATAATGAAATTAATATAATGGATATTACCTCTTATAAACACAAATCAAATTTTATTTCCCATGAAAAAAATATATATTTAGAAAAAATTATTTCCATCGCACTTATGGGATTTATTTTAAATTAAAATTTTCCAACTATATGTATTTATTTTTGAATAAATGGATCCCATATAGTTGGAATAATATTAATTTGTATTCATTAAAATGTTCAACATTCTCCCTATGAAATATGAATTGTAACTATAGTAAATATTGTTTACCATAGTAAAATAAAAAAAATACAATTATAGGTAAAGATTATATTACAATGACTAGAAAAAAAGTAACCCTAAGAGTATGAATAATTATATTTATTTTTTATTTAAAAAGGCAATTTTTATTTCCTTATTGTATTTATTTTATAAATTATTATGTAATCAGTTTGATAATATTTATATTTTGATATAATAAAATAGAAATTTTATTTTTCTGGAATATAAAATTTTAATATATAAAATAGTTTTTATAATAATGGATTTATGAAATTAATTATATTTTAATAAAATATTTTTGTTAATTTTTATAGATAAATTCATATCGTTAAATAATTTTATGATGTCAAATGTAATATATATATATATATATATATATATATATTGGTTTGATATATTTTATTTTTTAGAAACCCCCTCAATTTATTAATAAATGACTATTCCATTTTGAACTTCAATGAACATTTATTTATAAAATAATTGTTCTAATTTAATTTTTACATTTTGTTACATAAATAAAAATATCTGATTGTTAAATTTTAATAATTTTTTTGAAAATTATTTTTTTAAGTAAAAAATAAATAAGATATTAATATATGGTCCATATTATGACATCATAACCCCCCAAAAGTTATTTAATAAATTCTATAATGTGTATCCATGAAAAAATATATTTTTACATTTTAAAATAATACAATTTTTTTATTTATTTATTTTATATTTCCAATATAAATTCTCTAAAACCAATAATATATTTTATTGTTTTAGATTTATTTCTTAAATCACATGACTAACATTCACAACAACATGTTTATTATTATTTACATTTCATCCATTGAATGTATTATCCAATCAAATTAACACCTGTAATGTTGTAACCGTGGACTAAAAACATGCTATGTCCTGATTTTTTGGTTATTTAATTATACAGAGACCAAAAACAATGTTTGGGAAATAATAACTAACTCCCCTCTATTTTACAATATAAACCGAATCAAACTCTCCATTATAATCACATAATAACCTTTTATCATGCAACTACTTATTTTTCTCCTCACTAGTGTCCTCCCATGGTTCTACCTTTCTCCAAAGAAGTTGTTCAAATCCATTCAAATCACACTCTAAACATAAGATATTTAACTATTCCAAATTCCATCAAAGTACGCACTTTATGACTTTCCATTTGATTCTCAATTGGTTATGTTTTTATAATATTATAATAACCATGATAGTATCCAATTGATTCTAAAATAATTAGATATAATTTATAATTTAATATATTATTACATGATTTCATCCCAATTAACCAATATATAATAACAATGGAACATAATGTCTAGTTTCATTGAAGGATTTGAAAAAAAAACTAAAAACATGACACAATAATAAAATATCATTATATTTATCTTCCATAAATATCTCATAACATATGTTGATGTCCCCCATATGCAATGGATATCATGTTGAATAAATATACAAAGCGATAATATATGAATCCCAGTAAGGGAATAAATGTAAAGACCCCTAATTTCCATTTAATTTTTTTAAAATATACGGGAAATTTACGAGTCTGTGAAAATTGAGGGTGTGTGATTTTGAGCCCCAAAGTTCTTGGAATGAATATCTAAACATTATCTCGGGTACATTCAGTAAATGTAGTAGTGGTTTTTTCTAACATTTGAACTCATACTTGAAATTGATATCTGAGGACACTGTTAAACTCGTAGTGCCAATATTCGCTTATGGAGACATTCACTATGACCACAATGGGTCAAGAGTGAAATTTAGAATTTGGGTATTTTAATGGAAGGAAAAAATAAAAATAGTGTTTAGATTTTATTTATAATTTTAAATTTTAAAATCCATGTGGGTGGTGAGAAGTGGGGACCACCAAGACTAATCCTGCCATGAGAGGTTATAATGGTGGGGACCACCGAATCTAACCTACCCTTGAGAGGTTATGGTAGTGGGGACTACCCAAGTTATAAACCCGGTTGAACTCCCATTTAACTGAGACACACTAAAACATCCTTTTAAATGTGAGGGAGCCTCTTTAACTCCTCCAACAGTTATTATGCGAAGTAAATATAATTAATTACGTTATTTTGAATTTTTTCCAACAAACTAAATAATAGATATCATAATCTATTATCCTGGTCTACCTTTTCATTTTGGTGGAATTGGGGAAAAGGCTTTGATAAGGAGAGGGGGTTTTAGAACATCGTAGAAATCACTCCAATGAAAAACTCCAACAATTAACCATGACCTCGACATTGAATTTCTTCTTTATGAAGTCCTCCAACGTGGGACGTCTTCAATTGACGATCATATTCCCCTCCCAAATGACATCGTCTTCTCCCTAACAATCTCTGTCGATGAATCATATGAGGTAGGGATTATTATTGAATTCTTGAATTCTCTTAATTAAATTTCCTCATTGTTGGAAAGAATGGAGAACATGCATAAACCAAAATGTGTTGATCAAAATTTGTATTAAATTCAAGAGTTTTTCATTCATGACTCCTATTTTTGTTATGCCGCTTACAACTGCTCTAACATGGTGGGTACAGGACCATCAATCTTGGCTTTACCCCTTCGTCGTTCTGTATTTTTGGTGTGTTCTTCGCAATGGATGAAGGTAGTGATGTTGACGAAGGCGATGAAGGCCACGACACCGCTGCCCGCAGCCTTCGTGCACCGTAGTGCTCCGCCGCCCACAACCTGGTCGCGCCGCCCAAGCCTCACCGCCCTGATGCCCGTCGTGCCTCCCTATGGCACCACCTCTGCTATTCGAGCTTTTGTCGCTGTCTGGGTTGAGTCTCCTCCATCTGATCCATTGCCGCCATCCTGGCCGACCTGCCACGACCATTCAGGCCGAGCTGCAGCCCGAGTCGTCGCCGCCTTCCGAGCCGCCGCTGCCGTTCGGGCTGAGCTGCAGTCTGAGCAGCTCTGTAGGCCAGGCCAGACCAAGCGAGTTAGGATGGGACAACCTGAACTGGGTCGGACCAGGCCGGGTTGGCCCATGCCGGGTCGGACCGGACCTCGGCCCACTACAACCCATTTACGCTCTTTTGGCCACAACTTTGGCACTAGATGTCCCTTTCATGAACCGTCTGTGGAACTGGAAATCTTGAATCAATACAGTCCCCTTTGGTATAACCCATGAGATATTTGGATAGGGATGGAAAACAGTTGAGTTGGATCAAGCACCAATACTAACAGGCCCCCAGGACTAAAAGGCTAATAACTCACAGACCGAGCATCTAATTAATATGTCATTTGTTGTATTGAGACCCCAATGATGTGGTGGTCCATTATGAAACATCTTGGTGGGACATATTGGAAGTTGGATAATTGACCAATGCTTAGAAAACAGACTCTTCCAAATACGAGAAAGCCTAGTGCGAAAACCCAATAGCTGGCTGTGATGAGAAGAGTACTTTTAGATATCATATGTGGGTCATCTCCTAGCGATACTGTGTGGGTTAGCTCCTTATGATACTGTGTGGTTCATCTCCTAGTGTTCTTGTGTGGGTCTTCTCGATCGACCATGTGTGGGTCAGCTCCATGAGATCCTGTGTGGATCTGCTCCAATGATCTTGGGTGGGTCAGCTCCCAGCAATCCTGTGTGGGTCAGCTCCTAGAGATTATGTGTGGATCATCTCCTGTGATCCTATGTGGGTCATCTCCTAGCAATCTTGTGTGGGTCAGCTCCAGTGATCCTGTATCGGTCAGCTCTTAGCGATTCTGTGTAGGTTAGCAGTAGATCCTCATAAAGGTGTAAGATGATTTTGTATCTACATCTAATCATCTCAACTAATGTACCTAATGATATACCTAGGGTGAGCTGAGTTAGTAATTATATTTTTCCTCATGATTTTGATGGAATAAATGATTACAATGGTTTATGTATGGGCATATACCTATGTTGTGTAATCTGTTGATTTCATTCATTTTAGTTTATCCTTGGTAAATTTTGTGAGACCTTGAGGGTCTCAGGGTCCCTATTGAGTATCATTATACTCACCCCAGCATGGGCTATGGCCACACCTTGTTGTGTAGGATGTAGACGATGAAAAGTACTGACTGGGGATGAGGGTAATAGGAATAGAGGTAGCTCGGAGGTGGACCTAGACAATGCGTACCATAGAGACGACCTATCGAGATTTGTAGCTACCATTTAGGTAGGGTCCTTGGTCGTTGATCACAATAGTTTTTCTAGTTACTTGTACTTTTAGTTGTCTTGTACTTCCAGGTTTCCTTGTATATATTAGTTGGTCTTGTATTTTGGCACATGTTACTTATTGTACTCACGCTTTTTCTATACGGTTGTCTTGTGTTCGTATCTTGCTATGTTCATGGTTGCATGTGATTACAGGTCAAAAAGGAAATTCCTTCCCAGTTTTAGGGAATACACCTTCAGTGCTAGTCGCCAACCCATTGCCTATGGAAGGCTGGTTCGGGGCAGTCATAACATGGGCCGCAGGGGACAGGTCATGAAAAATTGGTAAAAGAGCATTTAGTTCTACCATAGAACACTGGACTCTAATATTTCTTTTAACGATAATTATCATACATGTACTGAGTGTGGTTATCCATTTAGGGAATCCAGTGTTTGTACGACAGCCGACGTATCCTAACACCAGGACCCTAACTTCTGATTACTGAATCAATGCACGAAAACAATGATTGTGTGTGTCTTTTCAAGTGTTTTCTTTGTGATTCCTATGTAAACTCACCATTTATATCTTATTGATCGTGGAACACTTGTATCTTTTCAGGATGCCTCTATGAAGACAACCATCTAGGGTTTTAAGAGTTGTATGAACTAATTGCCCACCGAGCAACGAGGCCTCGATGCAGGGCCTCTTTCAATTAGAGGAACCCACGGAGGCACTAGTGATACCAATAACCATTGGGCCACTGATGCCACTAGCTCCAGTAGCAAATAGTCCATGCATCATGGGTGTGTTTCATGAGTTCCAACACCATAGGCCACCTAGGATCCGGTTAGAGAAGGACCAACAGGCGGTTGAGGATTGGCTGGAGGATGTAGTGAGAGTCTTTCAACTGGTTGGGACACCAGCTGATCTCATGGTGATCCTTGTCTCCTGCCTTTAACAGGCAGCATTAGGTAGATAGTGGAGCATGATGCACCTGGTCCACGATGAGTGGACGCTTGTCTGGGCAGACATTGAGAGCCAGTTTCGGCCATAGTTTATCCCAAAGACTCATCGAATAATGCACATGTAAGATATTATTTATCCCTAGCAGGGAAGAATGATTGTATCTCAGTAATCAATGAGGTTCACTTTCCTCTCACACTACTCAACAGATATGGTGTGGGACTATTTCTTCAGGACCCAAACATTCAAGCATGGACTCAAGTGGAAGATCAGGGCTTCGATGATCTCACTCAGCATCCTGACACATGAAATGTTGATAGAGATATCCCTATATGTGGAGAGTTTCCTCACTCAGTAGTCACCATCACTGAGATACCCCACCAGTCATCACGTATTTGATTCTTCTGCTGCTGGCAGCGTACATATGTCACAAAGGTCCAAGAGAACCAGACATACATGTGGACTTCTTACTGACTTAGGATCAGTTGTGGGGGTACTTGATGTGGATATATTCATACCAGGAGCTGGCAGTGTTAGACATGTGGTGGGCAGGGTCACATGACTCGTGACTATCCGGCCTTCCATACAGATGATCAGGTCACGGTCGAAGGATCACCCATGAAGTGATAGAGGTTCGATTGAGGAGGTATGTAGGGAGAAGGTGAACATCGTAATGGATATGTTCATGCAGCTGGCGGTGGGAGACGATTCAATATGTTACCACCACAACCAGCAAGACTTCCACCCTGACCGCAGGGAGCAGGTGGACAAGGGACAG
The DNA here is from genome assembly GCA_963277665.1 of Viscum album. NCBI lineage: Eukaryota > Viridiplantae > Streptophyta > Magnoliopsida > Santalales > Viscaceae > Viscum > Viscum album. The sequence continues at coordinate 555,578,054 of OY728160.1, read as the reverse complement.
ATCATCTCGAGGAAACTAAGGCCTTACCATCATGGTGCTCTGGAGATTATTCGAGGTACGATCTGTGTCTACTCTACCTTAACTACAGTTCTTGTAGACACAGGTTCCTGTAATTCATTTATTTCCACTGCCCTCATTCAGAGTTCAGAGATTCCGACAGATTCGTTGGCTCGATCCTTACTGCTAGAGACTCATACGGGAGAAGATATGATGATTAAATTCTGGTTGAAGTTGTTTGATCTTATTCTTAGAGGCGAGAGCTTCATCTAGGATCTCTTTGTAGAATCGTCTAGGCCTTACGACGTCATAGAGGGTATGGACTGGTTATCTACAGTCCATTCTCATATTTAATTTATTTGCTGCAATGTACGATGTGTCCGCACAGATGGGAACATGTTTACCTTCACCGGTGAGAAGGGAAACATTTCAGTATAGGATGGAATTACCCTAAGGAGAGTGCAGCTGATCACTCATCAGTTTGTAGCCTTACACTCAGATTGGTTGATGTAGAGAGTCTGAATTATCCTGTAGTGGTGGACCAGTACATGAAGGTCTTCCCTGATGATGTTTTGGGTCTACCTCCTCACAGATAGGTTGACATATACATTTACATGTACCCTGGGATGGAACCAATATCTACACCAGAATATCGGATGGCTCCAGTGGAGCTTCATGAGTTGTGGGTACAATTAGAGGATTTTTACGGAAAGGGATTCATTTGGACTACTGTTTCACCTGGGGATACCCTAATAATATTTTCCAAGATTTCGGATGGGAGCTTGAGGCTTTCTATTGATTATGGAATCATGAACCAGGTGACCGTGAAGAACAAGTATCCACTCCCGAGGATTGAGGACCTCTTTGAGAAGCTGAAGGGAGCATGGTGGTTCACGATGATAGACCTCAGATCAGGCTATCCCCGGCTCAGAGTGTGAGATAAATATGTGCATAAGATGACTTTCAGGTGTTGTCATGACCACTGTGAGTTCTTGGTTATGCCATTCATCATAACCAAAACTCCAAAAGAGTTCATGGGACTAATGAATATTATCATTCATCCATACCTTCATCGATTTGTTGTAGTCTTCATCGACGACATTCTCATCTACTCGAATACCAATTAGGAGCATTTCATCCATTTTCGGATAGTACTAGACACACTTCGAGAGAACCAGCTTTAAGTTATGCTATCAATGTGCTAGTTCTGGATCCGAGAGGTTCAATTTTTGGGACCTTCCATATCATAGGCTGGAGTTTCAATGGATCTGGAGATGATTGAGTCGGTACTTTCTTAGGATCCACCCAAGAGTTTGAAAGAGTTACGAAGTTTCCACGTTTTGGCTAGATACTACTGGAAGTTTGTTCCAGACTTCTCTATAGTAGTATCACCACTATTAGTGTTGAAAATGAAGTGGAACGCATTGTTAGGTCGATGAATTACCAGAAGAGTTATCAGAAGATGAGGCATTGGATGACTCGTTCACCCTTCTTGAGGCTTCCAGAGGAGAGCGTAGGGTAATTAGTCTACTGTGATGCATTAGGGAAAAGGCTCAAATGTGTCCTGATGTAGGAGAGATCAGTGATCTTTATGGTTTTCTATATCTTAGATAGAATTAGTAGAACTATGCTACCCATGACCAAGAGTTATAACATGTTGTCTTCTACATGAAGATGTCGAAACATTACTTGATGGGAGAGCGTTTTACTATGTACTCTGATCACAATAGACTTAGGTATAACATATCTCCGATGGACATGAACCCAATACAATGATGATGGATTGAGTTCCTCCAGTACATTGATGTCTAGATAGTGTTTAATCCTATTAAAAAGAACATTGTAGCAGATTCCCTTAGACAGATATCTATTATACAACTACCAGGTGAGGTGATGGAGTATCTAGATTCTTTGCAGATATCCTTTGTGGATAGAGATGGAGTAATGTATTTTAGTCACTTAGATTCACTCCCCCACATGTTCAGAAAGTCAGTGAGGGGAATCTTGGGGACACTGACAGTGAGGCACAACGTGCTCAGATATCCACAGGACAGGCACCTGATAGATTTTACGAAGGTTGGGATCACATCATCCTCTTAATTGGATGTACTGTGGTACTAATGTCACTTCAGAAGGATGATTTTAGGGATTTCCACACATCCCCTATTTCGGTACAACCGGGAGTGGAAAATATGTACCAAGATCTCTGATGATGGCAGTGGTGGTTGGGAACGAAGAAATAAATTATAGTGTTTTTCTCACGGTGCCTCACTTGTCAGCAAGTGAAGTCAGAGCATCAAGTACCAGTAGGTTTGGTTCATCCTTTGGAGGATCTATAGTGGAATTGGTATGGTATATCCTTGGACTCCGTGACATGAAATCCACATACATCCAAAGGTCATGACACTATTTTCATGATCGTCAAACGAATCACCACATCGACCCACTTCCTACCTATCAGAGTGCAGGGTTCAGTAGAGAGAATGTGACTCATTTATATATAGGAGATTGTGCAGCTGCATGGAGTACCCTCTAAGATTATCTCTGATCCTAATACATGTTTTACATCATATCTAGGGAAGGGGTTGTATGAGGCTTTCAGGATGCAAATTCATTTGACCACCACCATCCATTCTCAGACGATGGCTAGACTGAGTAGACCATTCGGACTCTTGAGGACACATTGTGTTCTTGTTAATTCGACTTTGGTCGAATATGGAAGGATCACTTGAATTTGGGGGAGTTTTTCTACAGCAATAGTAATCACTCCACCATTAGGATGTCACATTTCGAGGTGTTGTATGGGTGACCTTTCAGATCGTCATTATGCAAGACTGACCCAGGGGAGTCATCCATGGTGGGACCAGAGATGGTATGGGATACCACAAAAATTCTGTATATCATCTAGGAGTAGATGAAAACTGCACATAGAAGCTATATTTCTTATGTTTACAGGTGAAGGAGAACCATGTAGTTCGAGGATGGCGACCATGTCTTCCTACGGGTCTCAGTCAGGAATTGTTTATGGAGATTTTTCCAAGGTGGAAAGTCATTTATGAGATTCATTAGACCCATCAAGGTGCTCTTTAGATTTGGTTAAGGGGATTACCACTTAGCTCTTCCATCTTATTTGCACAGGGAGAATTACATCTTCCATGTATCCCAGCTGAGGAGATACGTGCATGACCCTTCCCACATCATCGACCCTGGCGAGTTGGACGTCGAAGATGGAGCGTCTTTTATGGAGGATCAAATAGGGATTGAGGATCGATAGGGGCGGGACCATAATGGACATTATATACCTCTAGTGTGTGTTCCCTAGAATCACAGGAAATACCAGAAGAGCACATGGGAGTGGGATGCTCAGATGCAAAGTATCAGCACTTGTATACCTAGATTGTGTTGTGTCTTACGGGTACATAGAGCCCTGAGGTGGGGAGAATGTAAATACCTAAAATTTCAATGTTATTCTATTTATAAAATAGATGAGAATTTTAAAAGTCCATAACAGTTGATGGCACATGATTCTGAGGCCCGGAGTACCTAGAATGAATTTCTATACTATATCTCAAGTATATTCACTAAACGCACGAGTTGGTATTTCTAACTATTGAATCGATGCTTGGAATTGAAATCTGAGGAAACCGTCGAACTCGCAAAACCTATAATCCCTTAAGGAGACCTTCTCCTCGACCACAGTGGGATGAGAGTGAACGATAGAATTTTTTTTCATTGAATAATAAAATAATAATAATGTTTTCTAGATTTTATTTTTAATATTAATTTTAAACTCCTTGCGGATATTGAGAAGGGGGGACAACTAGACCAAAATCTCCCATGAGAGGTTATAATGATGGGGACCACCCAAACTTACCTCCAATGAGGGGCTATATTTTTGCGTACCACCCTAGGTATAAACCCCCATGAACTCCCATTTAATAGAGAAACCCTCAAACTTCCTATTAAATGTGGGGGAGCCTCTTCAACTCCTCCAACATTTATTATGCCAACTCAATTTAGTTAATTAGGATATTTTGAATTTTTCCCAACATACTAAATAAGAGATATCATAATCTATTATCTTGGGAAACCTTTTCATTTTGGTGGAATTGGAGAAAAGGATTTCCAAATGAGAGAACATTGGAGAACTTGGAAGAAAGCTCTCCCACAAAGAACACCAACGTAGAACGCCAACATCGACATCGACTTTTTTCCATGGGAAATCCACCAATGTGGGATGTCTTCAATCGACGATCATCTTCCCCTCCCCAATGACGTCATCTTCTCCCTCACAATCTTTGTCGATGAATCAAATGAGGTAGGGGTTACTATTGTATTCTTGAATTCTCTTAATTAATTTTCCTTTCTCATGGAAGTCATTACAAATGTGGATCAACCAAAATGAGTCAATACATGATTCATATTAAATTGAAGTGTTTATCATTCCAGACTCACACATTTGTTATTTTGCTTGCTACCGATCTAACGCGGATGGTGCAGGAAAAACAAACATGGCCCCACCCCTACGCCTTTCTTCTTTTTGGCGTTTTCTTATCAATGGACGAAGGTGATGAAGGCAATGTAGGAGACGAAGGCAACGACCCCCCCCATGGCCTCCTTAACCCATGTCGCTTGGCCCCTCATGGCCTAGTCTCACCACCTGTGGCCCGATGCGCCGCCCTGCGGGGCTGCCCCCACAGCCTCGATGTACCGCTGTTGTGGTCCTACCGCACCGTCTGCGGCCCATCACTGCTATCTGAGCCACCACCACCGACTGGGCCAAGCTGCCTCCGTCGTTTGGGCCGAGCTGCCACCGCTATCTGGGCCGAGCCGCTACCCGAGCCACCACCGCTGTTCGTGCTGAGCTGCTGCCTGAGCCCATGCTCTCGTCTGAGCCGATGCCACCGTCTAGGACATGCCTCAACCGCCGTCTGAGTTGTCCCTGCTATCGGAGCTGCTGTCGCTATCCAGGCTGACCTGTTGCCACTGTACAGGCCGAGGAACAGCTGTCCATTCCATTTCCACCATCCGGGACAAGATGCATAAGTCATCCGGGCCAAGCTACCGCCTAATACACCACCACCTTCCGAGCCACCACTTCCATCCGGGCCGAACTGCCATATGAGCCGCTATCGCACTTCCGACTGAACCGCCCCGGCCGAGCCGCTCTGCAGCCTCACGCCCTCATGGCACCCCATGTGACCCTCTATGGCATCACATCAACTTGCAGCCCTCTACAACCCCTTGCAACCTACCCGGCCAGACCCATCGGGCTGAGCCAAGACGACTTGAATCGGGTCATCCCACGTCAGGTTGGCCCGGGTCGGGTCAGTCTGGGTCAGTCGGACCACTTCGGACCAGAACTAGGCCCACTACAACCCATTTACTCTCTTTTGGCCATAACTTTGGCACTAGAAATCTATTTGATTAACCATAAAAGACACTGAAAATCTTGGAGGGAGATGGTTCCTTTTGTATACCCCACTAGATATTTGGATACGGTTGGGAAATAGTTGGGTTGGATCGAGAATGAATCCATCTGGGTGCCCAAGTATAAAATTATAATTAATAACAGACCATGTGTCCGATTAATTCATTGTCTGCTACGTTGAGACCCCTATTATGTGGTGGCCCTTTGGGATACATCTTTGTGGGGAATCGTGTCTATTGGAGAATCGACCAATGGCTTGGGGAACAGACTCTCCCAGAGATGAGCAATCCTAGTGCTGACATATAGTAGCTGGATGTGATGAGAAGAGTGCTCCGATCTATCATGTGTGGGTCAGCTACTAGCGACCCAGTGCGGGTCAGATCCTCACGATCCTATGTGGGTCAGCTCTTAGAGATCTTGTGTGGGTCTTCTTCTGTGATCCAGTGTGGGACAACTCCTACTGATCTAGTGTGGGTCAGCTTTATTGATCCATTGTGGGTCAACTCCTAGAGGTCATGTATGGGTCAGCACAAAGTGATCCTATATGGGTTACCTCCAACAATTCTGTGTGGGTCAGCTCCCAACGATCATGTGTGGGTCAGCTCCTAGAGATTCTGTGCAGGTTTTCAGTAGAGCCATTTAACAGAGTAAGATGATTTATTAGTTACATCCAATAATCTATATTATTGTACCTAAAGACATAACTAGCGTGAGCTGAGTCAGTGCTTCTGTGTTTCATCATGATTGAGATGGATTACATGATAACATAATTATATGTATAGGAATATACCTATGTAGGGTTATCTGTTGATTTCATATATTGTGGTTTATCCTTGGTGGATATTTTGATACCTTGAGGGTATAGGGGTCCCGACGGAGTATCATAACACTAACCCCTACACAGACTGTGCCTTTACCTTTTTGTGATGGATATAGATGACAGAAAACACTGAATGAGTTCGACAGTACCTGTACTAGGGGTATCTCGGAGGAGGACCTAGACGAGGCGTACCATAGAGATGACTGATCAAGAGCTGTACCTACCCTCCAGGTAGGATCCTTGGCGGGTGATCCTAGGATCTATACTAGTTACTTGTACATTCAGCTATCTTGTACTTCCAGTTTTCCATGTACATTGCAGTTTTTCTTGTATTCTAGATCCTTTTACATACTATAATCACTTTTTTGTCTATACATTTGTCATGCGTTCATATCTTGTTGTGTGCTTGGTTTTGTGTATTTATATGTTATAAAGGTAATTCCTCCCTAGATTTTTGGAATACACCTTCGGTGATAGTCTCCAGCCCCTGAACAATGGAAGGCAGGTTTGGGGTAGTCACAGTACAGGTCCTGGGGGACGGGTCATGAAAAATTGGTATCAGAGGAGTCGGTTCGAACATAGATCATCAGACTCTAATAATATTTTTAATATAAATAGTGATAAGTCTAGTGAGTGTGGTTATCAGTTTAGATAATCCGATGTCGGTGTGATGGCCGATGTATCCATACACCAGGACCCTAACATCTGATAACTAAATCAGTGCACAAAAACATTGGCTGCTTGTGTGTTTTCAAGAATTATCATTGTGATCTCCTGAGTTAGCTCACCAGGTATAACTAATAGTCCATGGTTCACATGTATCTTTTCAAGATTCCTCAAAAAATTTAACCATCTAGGGTTCCATGAGTTGTATGCCCTGATAGCCCACTAAGCGTCAAGGCCTCAGTGCATGGCCCCTTTGTAGTAGAGGCACCAGCGGTTCAATTACATGTTGGGCCACCGATGCCACCAGCTCCAGCAGTAGGGAGTGCAAGATGATTGAGCACGATGCATGAATTCTAGTGCCAGAGGCCTCCCAGGTTCCGGGGAGAGGCATACCCACATGCGGTTGAGGATTGGATGGAGGTTGTAGTAAGAGTCTTTCAACTGGTAGGGACACTAGAAAATCTCATGGTGATCCTAGCCACTAGCGTTCTACAGGCAGTTGCAGGTAGATGGATGGGATTGATTATCCAGGTCCATGACTATGTGACGCCTCTCCAGGGAAACTTTGAGAGCATGTTTCTGGCATAGTTTTTCCCAGTGGCTCTTTACACAGTTCCCATGTAGAAGCATCTTCATCTGTTGCAGGGAAGCATGAATGTATCATAGTACTCAGCGAGGTTCACTAACCTCTCACGCTACTCCATAGATATGGTGTGGGATCATTTCTTAAGGTCCCAAACCTTTGAACATGGACTCAGGAGGGAGTTCAGTGCTTCGATGATCTCACTCAGCATCCTGATGTTGGCGGGGTTGTTAGAGAGATCCCTCTTAGTGGAGAGTTTCCTTACTGAGAAGTCACTAGCAGCGAGATCCAAAACAAGTCATCCCGTAGTGAAGTCTTCTTCAGTTGGCAGCTGGAAGATGTCATAGAGATCCAAGAGGTCCATATGTACAGGTGGACGACCACATGACTCAGGATATGTTGTGCAGTGTACCCGAGGTGGAGCCAGTCATACCAAGAGCATGCACTGTTACACATGCAGTGGTTAGGGTCACGTGGCTCGTGACTATCTGATCCTCCATACAGATGATCAAAAGATGGTCGATGTACCACCCAGGTAGAGAAATAGGTTTAACCAAGGAGGTATGCATGGAGTAGGTAGGCATGGCATAGGATTCGGTCGTACAACTATCGGTGGGAGACAAATCGATATGTACCACCAACACCACCAGGAGGTCCACCCTGACCTCAGGGAGATGGTGGATATGGGAGAGCTCAACTCCTGGAAGTTGAGTCTTACAATCATGGCACTCCGGATATAATATGAGGTATGATCGGTGTCTACTCGACATTAGCTTCTATTCTTATAAACATAGGTGCTAGTCAATATTTTATTTCCACTACCCTCATTCAGAGCATATAGATTCTGACAGAGTCTTTGGCTCGATCTATACAGTTAGAGACTCCTATAGGAGCAGATTAGATGATTACGCAATGGTGATGACAATGTGAGATAACTCTAGGAGGCGAGAGTTTCGTGTTGGATCTCCTAGTTGCAGCGTAGAGAGGATATAACCCCATATTGGGTTTCGACTGGTTATCTACTATCCATGCACATATTGACTGTATTAGGCGCAATGTTCGGTGTGTCTGCACGGATGGGACCAAGTTTACCTTCACCAGTGATATGGGAGCATTTGCATCAAATGATGGACTTACCCAGAGGAGAGTTCAACTGATCACTAATCAGTTGGATAGCCTTATCCATAGATTGGTTTATGTGGAGAGTCTTAATTATCATGTTGTGGTGGACTAGTATGCGGATGTCTTCCCTGATGATGTTCTGGGTCTACCTCCCCACATAAAGGTGGACTTTTACATTGACTGGTACCCCAAGATGGCACCAATATCTACACCAACATATTTTATGACTCCCATAGAGCATCATGAGCTGCAGTTATAGCTATAGGATGTTCAGGGGAAGGGATTCATTCATCCCAGTGTTTCACCATGGCCAGCCCTGATTATATTCGCTAAAAAGGGAGATGGGAGTTTGAGACATTGTATTGATTATTAGGGCCTGAATAAGGTGACTATGACGAATAATTACCCACTATGAAGGATTGACGACCTCTTTGATCAGATGAAGGTGGTACTATTGTTCTCAAAGATATACCTCATATCAGGCTATCACCAACTCAATGTGTGAGATAAAGATGTGCCGAAAACTACTTTCAGATTTTTCTACAACCACTATGAATTCTTGGTTATTCCATTCAGCATAACCAACACTCCAACAGGGTTCATCGGACTCATGAAAATGATCTTTCATCCATAACCTGATTGATTTTAAGTAGTCTTAATCAATGACATTATGATCTACTTGACAACGGAGGAGGATCATGTCTACTATTTGCAGGTAGAACTAGACACACTTTGAGAGCACCGGATATATTGTAAGCTCTCAAATTGCCAGTTTTGGATCCTAGAGGTTCACTTTCTGGGACTTTTCATATCAGAGGCTAGAGTTGTAGTTGATTGATTGATGATTCATGTGGTACTATCTTGGAATCCACCCAGGAGTGTAACAGAGGTACATTGTTTTTTGGGTTTGGATGGATACTACAAGAGGTTTCTTCTAGACTTCTCCAGAGTTGAAGCACCACATTTAGCATTGAGGAAGAATGGGAAACACTTCATTTGGACGGAGAAATGATAGTGTATTTTTAAGGATCAGATTCATAGGTTGACTAGTGTCCCCATCTTGAGGATTCCAGAAGAGGGTATAGTGTACGTAGTCTACTATGACACATCAGTGACCAGGCTCAGATGTGTCCTGATGCAGTAGGGTGTAGTGATCACATATAGTTCTTGAAAGCTGAGAAAACTTGATAAAAAATATTCTACCCAATACATATAGTTATCATTAGGATTCATTGCCTTGGCGATGTGGAGACATTACTTTATGGGCATGCATTTTACAGTTTACATTGATCACAAGATTCACGTGTATATCTTCTCTCGGAAGGACCTGAACCTGAGACATTGATGTTGGATTTAGTTCCTCCATGACTATGACTTCAAGATAGTCTATACTTCAGGGGAAGGGGAACATTGTAGTAGTTTCACTCAGCTAGAGATCCGGTATACAACTGATAGGTGAGGTGACGGAGCGACTGGCTACTTTGCAGATATCCTTTGTGGATAGAGATGGAGCAGTTTTCCATCAGTTACATACAGTCACTCCCCCTCTTCTTTAGAAAGTCAAGGAGGTACTACATGGGGACATTAACTGCGAGGAACGACATGTTCATATATCCACAAGACATTTACCTAATGGATTTTCTGACTGTGGGTAGAACGTCATCTTCCCTAGAGGATGTACCATTATACCATTGTCATATTAGGAGAAACTATTTAGGGGGATCCACACATCGTCTCTAGTGTTACATCCAGGTGTGGCAAAGATGTACCAGGATATCCAACGAGAGCACTAGTGGCTGGGAATGAAGAATGAAATTTCATTGTTTTTCTCTCGGTGCCTCTCTTGTCAACAATTGAAGGGGGATCATCAGGTACCAGCAGGCTTGGTTCAACCATTGGAGGTAGCAGAGTGGATGTGTGATGGGATATCCATGGACTTCATGATAGGACTTCCATGTGCATCCAGATGTCATGAATCTATGTGGGTTATCGTCGACCAACTCACAATGTCATCCAACATTTTACTGATTAGAGAGCAGGGTTCAGTATAGATCTTGGGACGCCTCTATGTGCAAGAGATTTTTTCTTCTACAAGTAGTACCCTTGACGATTGTCTCTAATAGTGATAGATGTTTTAATTCCCTACTATGGAAGGGGTTGTAGGATGATTTTGGGACACAAATTCATTTGAGAACATCCTTCCATTCATAAATGGATGTCCAGACTGAGGGGATTATTTAGACTATCGAGGACATGATGCGTGCATGTGTCATCGAATTATGTGGCAGTTGGGAGGATCAATTTCCTTTAGTGGAGTTTTCCTAAAACAACATCTTTCAATCCACTATTGGGATGGCACCTTTAGAGGCATTGTATGAGAGACCTTACAGATCACCCTTTTGCTGGACTGCCCCAGGGGAGTCAGCACTAGTGGGACTAGAGATGGTATGAGCTACCGTAATGAATGTGAAGATTATCAAGATTGGATGAATACTGCACAGAGGAGGTGGAACTCTTATTCCAACAAGATACAGAGTCCTCTGGGGTTCAAGGATGGCGATCACTTCTTCATACGGGTCTGAACACGATTGGGTTTATGGATATTTGGCCAAGGTGGCATGTTATCTCCGATATTACATGGACCCTTGCAGGTCCTTTGTAGAGTTGGTGAGCTGGCTTACCGCATAGCACTAACACCTCAGTTGCACTGGGTGGACGACGTCTTCCACGTATCCTAGCTGAGGATATACATGCACATACCTTCCCACATCATCGACCATAGCGAGTTGGACATCAACGAGGGGGAAACATTTATGGAGGTTCTAGTATAGATTGATTATATACAAGAGCTAGTTATTTGTGGATGGTTGATACCTCTGGTGAGAATTTCTTGGTAGTATAAGAATCTTTAGGAAAGGACATGTGAGTGGGAGGCTCAGATTCATGCTCAATACCCCCACTGATTTACCTAGATTGTGTTGTGGCTTACGGGGAAGTAGATCCCTGATCTAGGGAGAATGTAATGACCATGAATTTACATTTAATTTAAATATTTATATATATGGGAATTTTACGAGTACGTGAAAATTGATGGAGCGTGATTCTGTGGCCCAAAGTGCCCGGAAGAACATTCTGAACATTTTCTTGGGTGTGTTAAGTAAACATATGAGCGTGTGTTCCTATCTTTTTAACCGGTGCTCGGAATTGAAACCTGAGAACACTATTGAACTCTCATCATCGGTACTCTATTGAGAGGACCTTCACCTCGACTGCAGTGGGTCCAGAGTGAATGACAAAATTTTGGTTTTTCGTAGAAGAATTAAATAAAAATAATATTGTGAAGATTTTATTTTTAATTTTAATTATGAACTCCATGTGGATGATGAGAAGTGGGGACCACCATACCAAAACCTCCTAGGAGAGGATATGATTTTAGGGACCACCCGAACTAACCTCCCATGAGAGGTTATGGTTGTGGGGATAACCCGAGGTATAAACCCCCTTGAACTCCCCTTTAATGGACAAACCCTTAATCTTATTATTAAATGTGGGGAGCCTCTTCAACTACTCTATCATTTATTATGCCAAATAAATTTAATTAACTAGGCTATTTTGAATTTGTGAAAATAAACACAATAATTGATATCATAATCTATTATCATGGGATACCTTTTCATTTTGGTGGAATTGGGGAAAATGCTAGGAAATGGAGAGACTATTGAAGAACTAGGGAGAAAGCACTCCAAAGAAAAATGCCAATGAAAAACTCTGACCATGACATTGACATTCTTCCTTGGGACATCCTAAAATGTTGGATATCTTAATCGAAAATCTTCTGCCCTTACCCAATGACATCATATTCTCCCTTGTGATATCCATCGACAAATCAAACAAAGAATGAGGTTATAATTGAATTCTTGAATTCTCTCAAATAATTTTTCTTTTTCTTGGAAATAATGGCAATAATTGATCAACCAAAATGAGTTGATCCATGATTCGGATTAAATTGAAGATTATTCCATTATTGAATCCTATTTTTGATAAGGCGCTTGCTACCTCTCTAACGCAGTGGGTGTGGGCCAAACAAACATGGCCCGATACATCCATTTTTCTACTTATTTTGTGTGTTTTTAGAAATGAACAAAGGCGGCGTAGGCATTGTCACCACTTCTCACAGCTGCACTGCGCCGCCCCGTGGCGCAGCCGCCACGACCCCCGCGCTCTGCCACTGCTACTCCATCGTGTCGCCATCGTTTTGCCACCGACTTCTGAGATACCGCTACTGCCGTTCTAGCCGCGACTGCCGTTTGGGCTGAGCCACAACCACCGTCCGAGACGTCGTCGTCATCCAAGACACCACCACTGTCCGAGCCTCTATGTTCATTTATGCCGAGTCACAGTCGTCTGAGTCATTGCCGCCATCTGGGTTGAGCTTCCGTCGTAGTCTAGGCTGATCTGCCGCCTGAGCCACCGTCGCCTTCTGAGCCAAGCTTCTATCGGAGCCGATGCCGCCTTCCGAGCCAGCACTGCCATCATGGCTGAGCCGCTGTCCGAGCCGCTGTCTGATCCGCCTCTACCCTTCCGGACAAACCACCCGAGCCAAGCCACTCTGCAGCCTGGCACCGTCGCATCACCCTCTGCGACCCTCCAGGGCCTTGCGGCCACCTACAGCCCACATAGAATCATTGCAGACACCCGCGACCCTCTCCGGCCCCTCGCGACGACCTATGACCCTCTACGACCCCTCGTGGCATGCTGGGTGGGACCGAGTGGGTCGTGCTACCCAGCCGGTCGGGCCGGCCAGCGGGTCGGGCCAAACCCAACAGTCCTTGACGGACCCATCAATTCATTCTGGGTCTACCCAAACCAGGTCGGCTCAGGCCAAGTCAGGTCGGTTCAGTCTGATCAGGCCGGACTAGACTCGGGCCCACTATGACCCATTTAAAAGCATTTGGTCATAACTGTGGCACTAGATGTCCGTTTGACTAACAGTTAGCAGCTCTGGAAATCATGGAGCGAGAAGGTCCCTTTCATATACCCCACTATGGATTTGGATAATTTTGGGAAACAATCGGGTTGGATTGAGCACGAATCCAACCGAGGGCCCATGACTAAAAGGATAATAACTCAAAGAATGAGCACAAGATTTATGCGAATTCTATTGTGTTGAGACCCATATGACGTGGCGGTACATTGGGATATTTCATACTGGGACATCGTTGTAGTCATAGAATCGACCAATGGCTTGAGGAATAGGCTCTCACGGAGACGAGCAAGACTAATGTGGAAACCTAGTAGCAGGATGTCATGAAAAGAGTGCTCTTTGCTATCCTGCGTTGGTCAGATTCTAGTGATCTTGTGTGGGTATTCTCCAACGATCTTGTGTGGGTCAACTCCTAACGATCAAGTGTGGGACAGCTCCAATGATCCTATGTAGGTCAGCTTCTAGTGATCCTGTGTGGGTTAGCTCCAACAATCATGTGTTTGTCATCTCTAAGAGATGGTGTGTGGGTCACCTCCATCGATCTTGTGTGGGTCATCTCCTAACGATCCTATGTTGGTTAGCTCCATTACTCCTATATGGGTCAGCACATAGTGATTCTTTGTAGGTTAGTATTAGAGCCTCTTAATGGTGTTAAATGATTCAGTAGTAACATATAATCATCTCTACTACTATACCTAAAGAAATACCAGTTGTGAGATGAGTTTTACTGATGTGTTTCCTCATTATTGAGATGAATTAATTGATAACATAGGTGTAAGTAGGGGCATATAACTATGTAGGGTTGTCTATTGATTTTATACATTGCCTTTTATCCGTTGTAGATTTTTTGATAGCTTGAGGGTCTCAGGGTCCCTATTGAGTTTCGTTATACTCACCCATGTACAGGCCATGCCTGCAAATTGTTGTGTTGGATGTAGATGACAGACAACACTGACTGAGGATGAGGGTACCGGGACTAGAGGTAGCTCTGAGGTGGACCTAGACAAGGCGTACCACAGATACAACTGTTCGATTTCTATACCTACCATTCACATAGAATCATTGGTAGGTGATCATAGTAGTTGTTCCAGTTACTTGTACTTTTAGTAGTCTTGTACTTCTAGTTTCCTTGTAATTTCTAATTGGGATGGTATTATGGACCCTATTACTTACTATACTCACCCTTTTTGATATGCAGTTGACTTGTGTTCGTATATTGATTTGTGATTTGTAACGACCCAAAGTTTCATTAATAGAAATCCATCTTGATCTAATTAATTGTCTCTTTATGTTTATATAAAAATTAATCTTCTTTGGTTTTATGTTAACAATTTTTACCGTTTCTAATATATCCGTTTAATAGGGATCACATGATTAGTATAAATATAGGACTTTAACAAATAAATTTTACTCAGACAAAGGAAGCGATGGACTCATCCAGTAGAATTTCCACATTCGAAGCCCATTTGTCGAAGCTCGGAAAAGAGGTGGCGTCGTTGGGATTCGCCCTTAACCAAACCCAAGATGAGCTTCCTCATGTCATGCTCGACCGTGACCATATACGGGAAAAGTGGAAGTTGATTGAAATTACCACTCGAGCGATGTTATCTGAGCCACCCCAAGAGTCTGTCACCATCCCACACATTACTCATAGGTCTTATGTAGCTGTTTTAAGGGGTAATGTTACAAATAAGTAGTACTATGATCATATACATTTTTTTTATATACTAATGAATATTATTTCTAGTCATTTTTGATACATTGTAAATTGTTTTTAAAGTACAAATGGTGTTTTTAGTTATTAGTTAATTAAGAAATCTATTTTATTAAATTAAGGAATTTTTTAATTAAATAATATTTTAATAAAGTAATATTATTATTATTAGATTATGTTTTATTAAATATAAATTATCTTATAATTTTATGAATGCAATTAAATTTTTTATTAAGGTTCAAAATTCGTTTCTGTCAAAACCCGTGAATTTTCGATAAATGTTCATTTTTTTTAAAGTGAAAATTAATATATTTAGAAAATGATTTAGATAAAATAAATGTTATTTCTAGAATCATGATGTCGAAATTATCCAACGGTGAATTTTTCATATTTTTCTAAGACAGTCAAATTTTTGGGTAAAAATTAAATATCGTTTAAATATATAATGTGTTTTATGACATCATAATTACCCAATAGTGATGTAATAAAATACTATAATCTTTATTATAGGACAATATATTTTTTTATCATTAAAATAATGTGATTTTGGGTTTGTTTGACTCACTTTTCAGCCCATTAATGGACCCCTCAAGACTTATTCAACACCTTGCCTTTTTAAATTAATTTCCATGGGAGTGTGGCTCACCTCCACATATGCTACCCTAATATTTTATGAAGTTCGGACTATGGCCTTGTAAAATATTTTTTTCCACTTCCCTTTGCCATAAACCCTGGGCATGGAACATGGGAGGGTTTGTGGTTTGGATTAATTTAATGTAAGGGGACCCAAACCTAAATAATAAAGAATTCCCTCACCTTTCCTATATAAACCCATAAAAGATCCTACTTCATCGTCACCCAAAGCCTTTGATGTTCGTCCAACCTCTACCCTACTCTCTCTAGAATCCTCCCAAGGTGCCCCAAGCTCCCACGAAGCCTCTCACTTGCCTATCTCTAGCCTTTGGAAGGACACTTCCAAGTATGGGTTTTTTCTTCCTATCTCATTTTTGTCAATTTTCATTAAGTTGAATTTCCCATTTAATTTCAATTATGCATGTTAGGGTATGGTTTTTCACATCCCCCATACATCCCTATTATTGTTTTAATGATGGGATACCCCTTTCTATCTCATTAAATTCCTCCCATGTACACCAATTACTATGCTGAAATTCCGAAAGTAACTTCTCTCACTTCTTTTTCATTCAAGCAATAATTTTGTATCATGTATCTAAATTCCAGTAAAATTGTTAAGAAATGTATCTATATGGACTCATTACTGTCCATTACATGTAAATACGATGAGGAACTCCTTTCTCTCTCATCAACCATTTTTATGAATTCTTCTTTCACGCAGTTACCCTGCCGATATTGCACTGATTTTCTAAGCCAATGCCACTGTGTAGTGGATACCATGCCCATTTCTCCATCAAGGGTTTTCACCTTTATGCACACATACTTATTGATTAAAAATATTCATGTATGAATTCCACATTCCATTATCATGGAATAAATGCTTATGTTTTATTAATCAATGTTTTATGATCCACGTGGCACACTTATGCATGTAATTTAATGTTTACGAAGGGTGTGCCCTTATACCGCTCCAATGCATTGGGTAAAGTATAGTATCATGATACATCATTTTCAATGAGTGTTGACTCATGCTAATTCAAGTGAAACGAGGGTTTACTCGTGCTTCATGTGCAATGAGTATTTACTCATGCGCTATGTGTAATGAGCCTTGGCTCATGATAATTGCATGTTAAGTGTTGTTTCCACATTTCCATGTTATGATTATCATGATTTATCATGCCTTTACTCTCATGTTTCATTTATGATCTATTGATATGCCTATTGTCTAACATGTATTTTACTCCTCATGTTATTCCATATGTACTCCCTTACTTGGCTTTATAGCTCACCATTTTCTTATGCATGTCATCAGGTTATCTCATGCAATTTTATGTACGATAGAATATATTGGTCATGTAAAGGAAGTTTTCAATAATGATGTTGTATTTAATGTTTTAAGTTTTTATGTAATTATCCTGAGCCCCAAAGACACTAAACCTCTCGATCTTCTTTGTTGTATCAAGTGATGTTTTATGTAATAAATCATGTTTATGTTTGTAATAATAGCAGGGTTGTCATAGTTGGTATCAGAGGATAGGTTTAGTTATTTTTTTATTAGGAAACCCTAGTAAAGACATAGATACTATAATAAGTATAATAAAACATCCCTATGTTTTGTTGAGTACTGATTAAGTGGTTTATCAAAAAAATGCATCCATTTCTGGATATGAGCAGATAGAGGCGGCTCTGGAACAGATGTATCCTAGGGGTAAAACCCGAAAACACCACTTCGAGCTAGACTCAAATGGGAACTAGTGCATGACAACAGGCCTTGCTGCACTCTGGTTTACAACACTCCTGCGGGATATGTTTTGATAAATTCACAAGCTTATTATGAACCCTTATTAAGGGAATTAAAAAAATCCCCCTACGAATATATATTAGAAAGTAGATCATGAAAATACTAGATTGAAGCCTATAGACTCATGATTTAAGGTAATAAATGTTTATTTATAAGTCATCATCTTTTTTCTTTGGATTACCCTTTATATGTTACCCCTAAGTTTCTTTTTATTCCATCCAATGGATGGTAATAGGAGGACTCGGGCTAACAGCTGTTGTGAAGATCAGTGTGATGACTGTACTGATGAGATGCCCAATCCAATGGGAGTGGGAATCGCGATCATTGTCACGCTTCTCTATCAGCTAACTCATGTTTTGAATAGAAAAATGAGTCAAGAGGAATGTCTAAATCCCCATAAGAAGGAACAAGTCAATATCGAGAGATTCATGAGGAAAAGGCCTCCTACTTTTAGCGGATCATCTGACCCCACGATCGTTGAACAATGGATCAACTCCATCGAAAAGACATTCTTCATCCTCCACTGGTCTGAACAAGTGAAGGATCTCTTGGAAGTTTATCGTATGGAGGGTGAAACTGATCAATGGTGGACGTTGATAAAAAATACGAAGCCTGGGGAGGAGATCGTGGCATTGGAATGGAAGGATTTCTGGAATATGTTTTTTGATAAATAGTTTTCGCGCACCCTCCGGCTTAAGATGGAAAGGGACTTCCTTTTCCTCAAGAAAAAAGATGAAGAATTTGTTGGAGCATATGAGTAAAACCTCACAAGGATTGCACGATATTCTTATGGCTTTGTTGTTACCCCCGAATGCAAGGTTGACCGCTCCTTTGGTGGGCTGAAGCCTAGCTTGCGGAAGGTATTATTGATCTGTGACTTTGACAGCTATGAGGAAATTGTCTGATGTGCCCTCAAAGTCAAAATGGAGATCGGGGATTCACATGGGTATCATGGGGACACAAATCGTAAGGTGGACTTCAATGCTGGTGGTCTGATGGATAAATCCAATGGTGCTAAGAAGATCCAGCACCCCACTTTCCAAAATTGCGGAAAGATGCAACCTGGAAATTTCCTTAATGGTACGAGAAAATGCTTCAGGTGTGGAAGAGAAGGGCACCTAGCTATTAACTGTCTGCAAGAAAGACCAGTGGCTGCGACAGTGGAGAGGAACTCTCTGTTCGAACCTCAACGCGTTGTTCAATGCTACAAATGCAAAGAACCAGGTCATTTTCCAAATTAGTGCCATAATCCATGGGTTTTCGGAGACAACCAACAACCTCCAAGGCCGCAAGGAAGAGATTTTGCCATCACTTCTGCCGAAGTGAACCCCGACAACAAAGTGGTGACAGGTACGCTAGTTATTCATTCAAGAATATCGAATGTACTTTTTGATTCAGGTTCTATGCCTTATTTCATATCTGAAAAGTTTAGTAGAACAATCCCAACACCACCACAAATCATGGAAGTAAAGATATCGGTGAGTACGACAAATGGGGCAATCATTTCATCCCATGAATATAATTCCTCCCATGTTATAGTGTATGGATTGAATTTCCCAGAGAACCTCTTCATACTCCCTCTAGTGGAATTTGATGCAATTATTGGCATGGATTGTCTTTCCTTATATAGAGCCAATATAAATTGTCGGGTGGGGGAAATCACCCTCCATATGGAGAATCGACCCCCGATTCTTTACAAGTGTCAGGAGGAAGATGAATATCCATTAGCTCCATCATCTCAAGCATGGATATTACTGACTTATGAGCACGCATATCTGGAACAGATGATTGAGTCCATGGAAGAAACCATCCTTGATGAAATTCCTATTTTGAGTGAATTCACTGAATTGTTTCCCGAGGAACTGCCTGGTCTTCCTCCTAGAAGAGATGTTGAGTTCTCAATTGAACTTATACCAGGGGCACTAACAATATCCAAGACTCCTTGTAGAATGGTTGTTATTGAGCTTGAAGAGATGAAGAAACAATTATAGGCGAATCTAGATAAAGGGTTTATACGCCCAAGTGCTTCACCATGGGGTGCACCGGTCCTCTTCGTCAAGAAGAAGGTTGGGTCATTGCGGCTTTCCATTAATTATCATGAACTTATCAAAATCACGATAAAGAAGAAGTATCGTCTCCCAATAATCGATGACTTGTTTGATCAGCTGTGTGGATCACAATACTTCTCTAAGGTGTATTTTCGGTCGAGATATTATCAAGTATGGGTGAAGAAGGAATATTTCCCCAAGACTGCTTTTCGTACAATATACGGGCACTATGAATTCATATTAATGCCTTTTGGACTCACCAATTCTATAGAAATATTCATGGAATTGATGAATAGAGTCTTTAGAGATTACCTTGACAAATTTTTGGTAATCTTTATAGATGATATTATAATATACTAAAAACCACGGAGGATCATAAGGAGAATTTAAAAAATGTACTAGAGACATTGCATAAGGAGAAGTTCTATGAAAAGTACATCAAGTGTGAGTTCTGGTTGAAGGAGGTATCATTATTGGGACATATCATCACAAGCAATGGGATATCTATGGACCCCTCCAAATCATATGCAAATGAGGGATGGACAAGGCCAACATCGGTAACGGATATACGTAGCTTCTTGTGGTTAGCGGGATATTATCAACGATTTGTGAGAAATTTCTCACAATTTCCCATCCCTCTTACCAATCTAACTCGAATGGGATTAATGTTTTCATGTAGTTATGAATGCGAAGAAAGCTTCAAGGAGTTGAAAAGGAGGTTTATCACTGTGTCCGTGCTCACTTTACCCGCATGTAGGGAACTTTTTGTTGTTTTCAGTGATTCTTCAAAGAAGGAATTAGGCTGTGTGCTGACGCAGAATGATAAATTTATATCCTATGACTAAAGGAAGTTGAAAATCCATGAGAAAAACTATCCAACGCAAGATCTAGAGTTGGTGGCGGTGTTCTTTGCCATGAAAATCTGGTGGCATTATCTCTATGGAGAGAAATATGAGATATATACTGACCACAAGAGTCTTAAATATATATTCACACAGAAAGAACTTAATATGTGCCAGAAAAGATGGATAGAGCTCATCAAGTACTATGACTGTTCAATATATTACCACCCTAGGAAAGTGAACAAGGTGGCAGATGCCCTATGTAGAAAGGACCGAGAAATTCTATCAATGATGAGAATTGAGAAGGATCAAATCATCTTAGACTTGATAAATATGGACATGGGAATCATAAATAAGGGAACATAATCAATCCTTTCACAAAAGATTTTTCAACCATCTCTTTTGGAAAGCATAAAGGATGCTCAAAAGGATGATGTGGGAATTCAGGAAAATGTGGAAGCTATCAAAAAAGGGAAATCCTCAGGGTTTAATATTTACGAAGATGGAGTTGTGTTGTTAGGAAAAAGA
The DNA here is from genome assembly GCA_963277665.1 of Viscum album. Lineage (NCBI taxonomy): Eukaryota > Viridiplantae > Streptophyta > Magnoliopsida > Santalales > Viscaceae > Viscum > Viscum album. The sequence continues at coordinate 555,556,885 of OY728160.1, read as the reverse complement.
ATATGTGTTCCACCAAATCTGGAGCAGAAGAAGGAACTTTTGGATGATGCACATAGTTAAAATTTCTCTATTCACCCAGGGAGCACAATGATTTATCGAGATTTCGGAGAAAACTTTTGGTGGGATAATATGAAGAAGGAGATCGCTGAATATACACCAAAGTGCCTGGTGTGTCAGCAAGTGAAGGTAGAGAGGTAGAAGTCTAAGGGGATGATGCAACCATTGCCCATACCAGAATAGAAATGGGAGAACATCACCATGAACTTTGTCACCGGACATCCAAGGACATCCAAAGGCAACAATGCAATCTAGGTTGTCGTGGATCATCTTACAAAGACTGCACACTTCATTACTATTCGGGAGGATTTCTCTTTGGATCAACTGGCACAGATATATATCAAGTAAGTGGTAAGGATGCATGGACTACCACTGTCTGTTGTGTCTGACCGAGATCCAAGATTCACCTCTATGTTTTGGAAGAGTCTTCAAGATGCCCTGAATACTGAACTGAACCTCATTACGTCCTATCATCGTCAAACTGATGGCTAATCCTAACGGACTATCCAAACACTTGAGGATATGATTAGAGTGTGCTCAATGGACTTTAAAGGAGGATGGGATCAACATATTCCTCTGGTTGAGTTCTAATATAATAATAGTTTCCACTCGAGCTTCCAAATGGGACCATATGAAGAACTGTATGGGAAAAGGTGCCTAACACCGGCATGTTGGGATGAGGTCAGTGAACGTATGCTGCTTGGACCAGAAATGGACGATGAAATGGTGGAGAAGGTGAAAACCATTCAGCATCATATCAAAGATGCCTAGAGTCGACAGAAAAGTTATGCAGATAGTCTTCAATGATACCTTGAGTTTATAGTTGGAGACATGGTGTTTCTACGCATATCTCCATGGAATAAGGTCATGATGTTTGGAAGTAAAGGGAAGTTAAGTCCAAGGTACATCGGCCCCTTCGTGATTCTAGATCGTGTCGGTGGTGTGGCCTATCGAATAGCACTTCCACCTTCCATGGAAAAATTACACGATGTATTTCATGTATCCCTCTTAATAAAGTACATACCGAACCCTTCACATGTACTCTCTCTGAGGTGGTACAATTGGAAGGTGATCTTTCTTATGAGGAGAAACCAGTGAAGATCATAGACCGTAGAGAAAACGTTATACGAAATAAGGCAATGCCCCTCGTCAAGGTGTTGTGGAGAAACCACAAGATTGAATAAGAGACTTGGGAATTAGAGGATATGATTAAGTGAGTTAACCACATTTGTTTTAGTGTGGGAAAAGGAAAATTTTGAGGGCGAAATTTCTTAAGGGGGGAATTTTGTAACGAACAAATGTTTCATTAAAAGAAATCTATCTTGATATAATTAAATGCCTCTTTGTGTTTATATAAAATGTAAACTTCTTTGGGTTTGTGTTAGAAATTTTTACTGTTCCTAATATCGCCATTGAACAGTGATCACATGATTAGTATAAATATAGGACTTTAACAAATCCATTTAACTCAAACAAAGAATGCGATGGGATCATCCAGTAGAATTTCCCCATATGAAGCCCATTTTTTAGAGCTCGTAAAATAGGTGGTGTCTTTGGCTTCTCCCTTGACCATGCCCAAGATGAGCTTCATCATGTCAAGCACAAATGTGACCATCTACGGGAAAAGTTGAAGTTGATTGAAATTACCACTCCAGTGATGTTATCTGAGCCACCTCAAGAGTCTGTCACCCCTGCACACCTTAACCTTAGGTCTTATTCTGTTGTTTTAAGGGGTTATGTAACAAATAAGTATTACTATGTTCATGTACATTATTTTTTGTATATAATAATGAATATAATTTCTAGTCAGTTTTGATAAATTTAAATTGTTTTTAAAGTACAAATGGTGTTTTTAGATATTAGTTAATTCAGAAATATATCTTATTAAATTAAGGGATTCGTGAATTAAATAATGTTTTAATAAAATATTATTATTATTATCAAATTTATTTTTTTAAATATAAATGATCATATAATTTTATGAATGAAATTAATATTTTTATTATAGGTTTTAAAGTCGTTTCTGTCAAAACCAGTGAATTTTCGATAAATGTTGGTTTTTATTTTAAAAGTGAAAATTAACATATTTTGAAAATTATTTAGATAAAATAAATGTTATTTCTGGAATTAGGATGTCAATATTATCTAGTGGTGAATTTTTCATAATTTTCTGAGATAGTCAAATTTTTGGTTAAAAATTAGATACCATTTAAATATATATTTTGTTTTATGACATCATAATGACCCAATAGTGATGTAATAAAATACTAAAATCTTTATGTTCGGCCAATATATGTTTTAACATTAAAATAATGGGATTTTGGGTTTGTTTTACTTACTTTTCAAAGCATTAATGGATCCCTCATGATTTATTCAATGCCTTGGCTTTTTAAATTAATTTCGATGGTAGTGTGACTCACCTCCACATAAGAAACCCTAATATTTTAAGAATTTAGGACTTTGGCCTTATATAATATTTTTTTCCTCTTCTCTTTTCCTAAAAACATGGGAAAAACCAAGGGATGGTTTGTGGTTTGTATTAATTTAATGTAAGGGGTCCCAAACCTAAATAATAATGAATTCCCTCACATTTCCAATATAAACCCACCCAAGCTCCCACTTCCTCCTCACCCAGAGCCTTTGAAGGTCGTCCAACCTCTCCCCTAATTTCTTTAGAATCCTCCCAAGGTGACCCATGCTCCCAAGAGGCCTCTCACAAGCCTCTCTCTTGCCTTTAGAAGCACACTTGCAAGTATGGGTTTTTTTCTTCCTTTCTCATTCTTGTCAATTTTCATTAAGTTGTATTTCCATTTTAATTTAAATTATGAATGTTGGGGTATGGTTTCACACCTCCCCCATACTTCCCTATTATTGTTTGAAAGATGGGATACCCCTTTCTCTCTCATTAAATGCCTCCCATGTACACCTGTAACTATGCCGAAATTCTGAAAGGAACTTCTCTCTTTTCTTTTACATTCAAGCAATAATTTTGTATCATCAATCTAAATTCCATTACAATTGTTGGAACATGTATCTATATGTACTACTTACTGTACATTACATGTAAATATGATGAGTAACCCCTTTCTCTCTCATCAACCATTTTTATGAATTCTTATGTCACGCCGTTATGCTGCCGAAATTGCACCGATTTTCTAAGCCAATGCCATTGTGTAGTGGATACCATGCCCATTTCTCTATCAAGGGTATTCACCTTTATGCACATTTACATATTGATTAAAAAGTTTCATGTATTAATTACACATTACTTTTCATTGAATAAATGATTATGTTTTATGAATCCATGTTTTATGATCCATGGGGCACACTTATGCATGAAATGAAATGTTTAAGGAGGGTACGCCCTTATAGCACTCCAATGCATTGGGTAAAGTACAGTATCATGAAACGTCATGTGCAATGAGTGATGACTCATGATAATTCAAGTACAACGAGTGTTTACTCATGCTTCATGTGCAATGAGGATTTACTCATGCTCTATGTGCAATGAGCCTTGGCTCATGCTAATTCAATGTTAAGTGTTGTTGCCACATTTCCATGTTATGATTATCATTCCTTATCATGCCTTTATTCTAATTTTTCTTTTATGATCTATTGATATTCCTATTGTCTAACATGTATTTTACTCCTCATGTTATTCCATGTGTACTCCCTTGCTAGGCTTTATAGCTCACCCTTTTTTTATGCATGTCCTCAGGTTATCCCATGCAATGATATGTACGAGGGAATGTCGTGGTCATGTAAAGGAAGTTTTCAATAAAGATGTTGTTTTTAATGTTTTATGTTTTTATGTAATGATCCTAAGCCCCAAAGACACTAAACTTATTTATCATCGTTGTTGTATGAAGTGGTGTTTTATGTAATAAATCATGTTTATGTTTGTAATAAATGTAGGGTTGTCATATGATTGGTGTTGTGTGTTTATAGGTTATAATGGAAATCACTTTCTAGATTTAGAGAATACACCTTCGGTGATAGTCGCCATCCCCATCCCAATGGAAGGTAGGCTTGGGGTAGTCATGACACGGGCCCTGGGGGATGATTCCGGACAATATAATTGGTAATAAATCATAGAACATGGGATATACGGAAGAAAAGGATGAAATAAAAAATGATTGAAACATTTATAAACGTATGGAATCATAAAAATTATAACTCAAGATCATATAATTATGAAAAAATATCAATGTGGAATAATCATAAAAATAACATAAACATGATTCATGGAAAAATGTGAAGACTTTATCAAATGGTGGAAAAACTCTCATAAAGGAATCTAGTTTAATCATTCACTAAAAATTTAATCTCATGAGAAACAAACAAGTCAATGTGCATTAGAGTACTATATGGTCACAAACAACATTACATGTTCATGTATCTATGTTCTAAATTATGAATCATAAAAAAGAGATAACTATAATGGTTACCCATGGAATGAAATTGTTATCATATTAATTTTATAATGCTTAAAATAGGGTTGTATAATTATTTTGTATAATAATAATTGAATTTAAATAATATATTAAAATTAAAATGTGAAATTGGAATAGATCATGATAAATTATTTCAAAATTATGAGTAACCCTTTACAAATATTGTTTATGAAACATTAAAAATGATCCACTTCAATGTGATTTAATAGATAAAATTAATTATTCCATGAAGAGGAGAAATATATATTTATATAATTGAATAATAAATTAACTCAAATACATTTTCATGATAGAATATATATTTTTTAAAAATAATGGTTTCTTAAATGAGAATATGGATTCTACATGAAAAATTGTACGAAAATGGGATGTTTCCTTTAATCGATCTTTCCCATCGAGGGTAATTTTTGAGGAAAACATATAAAACATGTAATCCCACATTAATTAAAGCATAATTAATCGAAGAACAATAATAATTCCATATAATTAATAAAAATATATATTGAAATTAAAATACATTACATATTTGAAACATAAAACAATTTAAGGAAGATTAGAAATGTATAATTATGATTAAAATTATGGTGAATAGAGATAAACTATAACCCAAATGTGAAAGAGAAGTTCAAAGAGAATCCAATTCCATATCTCAGAATCTATTCTTCACTTTTACCTAATATACTATATAATTAAATTGGTATTATTAATAATATAAAGAAATAACAACTAAACAAATATTTTATTTATTATAAATTTATAATGTTACGTTATGTTTATTTAATTGATTTATAGTGGTTAATTTTTTTGTTCCAAGATAATTTGTTTCATGGATTCACTATAAGAAAAACACAACATATTGGTGGTTTTATATTCATATGGTGATCTATTAAACAACCAGCATATGATTCTAAGGCAGTTTTATAAAACTGCTACTAAATACTCTGTCGGAAAAAAATACATGGTTGTTTCTTCAATCTAGCAGTGGATTTAGTTATGTGCATTAGAAACCTTTTTAGTGGTGGTTTTTTTGAGGTTTTAATGGAAGTTAATGTGGAAAAAATTTGATATTTTTTATGGCCGACAAAACCACTACAAAAAGAAGTCCAATTTTCCCCATGACACAAATTATACATAAAAACAATATGTTTGGGGACTACTATGTTCAATACAATATATATAAACAAAAATATTGATTTAAATTTTCTCTAACATACATAAATAACCATGAATCATTGTACAATTATGAGTAGAACTCCTCACCATCTCCACCTCCATCTTTACATCCTAGTACCATGACATATAAGACAATTATATTGAATATTTAATAATATTGTATATTTATATTTAAAGTTAAAACCAATAAATTTTTTCAAAATAAATGATTTTCAATTTAGTGATTTACATGCCCACTAAATCACTTTATTTATGCAATATAAATTGGGAAAAATCCTGTTGACTTTTAATATATGTCAATAAATGGTTTATGAAATGAAGATATATGAGTCGCCTAATCATCGATTATATTTTTCATTGAAACATCATGTCTATGAGCATCTCAGGAATTGGAATTACTACATCCAAGAGTAGATGCATCATCAATCCTTGATGTTCATCCAAATACATCAGATTTTATAGGTCCCACAAACATCATGTGCACTTGACCATGATGCTTCTTCCCAAGAACATGACCAACTGGGTCTGTTTGGGAGATAGAGTCAGACTGCACAAGATTGGAATCCCATAGTTCTTTAATTATTAACTATAAATAAAATATTTCTAATTTTATAAGAAATATAGATTAACATAGTCACAACTGAAAAACAGTTATTATAATGAAAAAATAACTCATACCCCAACTTTTTAGGCATGGTCATTAACTAAACTTCTATCAGATATTTTTTGAACATCTAACCAAAGTGCTATTTAGGATGAATGGTTTTCTAACCACTGTAGATTCTTTAAAAAATGATAAACCAAAAATAATAATATATTTATCAAATAATATTTTATTATAAATATTTAGTCAAATTAAACCATTACCATAGACGATTAGCTTCCAAAACACTCTTTGACCCTACAGTGTGATGGATGATTTTATTATTCCATCTCGATGACTTCCTCCATAAATGATCCTGAAATAAATATAATATAGCTTAATAGTAATGTTGGAAATTTCAACACCTTTTAACATAAAATTACAAATATAAACTGAGATTAATATAATAATATATATTTAAATACCATCTGCTTCTAATCACGATGCCTGTCATCAAAAAAAATTACATTTTTAATTTTGGTACTCCATTGAGTACTTTTTCAGACATTTATTGTGAGATAAATAAGGCATAATTTACATCTCCCCTCAATCTTTATTTAAAGTCATTCCTTTTCATACCCATATTTTTCAAGGACCACTTTCGTGCTAGCCTATCAGCAACTATAAAGTGGGAAAACATCTATACACAGAAATTCATTTTGAAACTATTATAATTTAATAACATAATGGAATTAGATTACAAGATAATGTATTGAAATTACATTTATCTATGAATAAAAACATAATTTTCCCATGTTGATGTAATATTCATCCTATCATCATAAATAATAAAAAGCAAAACGAGCTCTATGTCCAGCATTTCAAATATCTTTCCATGTGTTACAATGACGTCTTCGGTAGGGACCCCATAAGAATCAAATGGGGAAAATATCATGTTTCATATTAGATTCCACACATCTGAACCTTTAATATTTTCTCTATACATTCATTTTTCCATCTTTTAAAAACAAAAAATCAGTATAAAAAGTGCTATAAATTTATTCAAATTAAAAATTTTACCAATAACGGTCACCCTCCTATATCCCTGTGAAGAACTATAAGGGTCACCCCACTCTCACACGAATTACGCTCTTGAAGGGGAAGGCGTATTCTGAGCTACTAATGGGGTGCTCATAGAGGGTGTGAGAGATGGTGCATCGGGAAAGTGGATGGTGTCTCACTGATTGTAGAGAGGGAGATAGATGGATCTTTACATATCGGTGTGGTCAACGAAACAATGTGAAACATCATCCTTTGCATTTCTATAATTTAATAAAATAAAATAATGTTCATTATATATATTTAAAAACATGTATATAGGGAAATAAATTAAAAATTAGTACATATGTACAGTACTACAAAACAAAATACACAATACATTGATAAAGAATTACTGCACAAAAGACATAACTTGTTTATAAATGAATGGATTACTATACATACAATAATTCCCCCCTAAATCATGTAATTTTCATTCTACATTACATCTTCCAAATTATCAACCCTTCCAAGACTAATATAATCAATATAATGATTTGGAAAATAATTCTGCTTCTTGATGTTGATGAGATTCAATGTCAGAGGTCAAATCTTCCACTTGATCACCCATATCATAAAATTATATATTATTACATGAGAAACTAAACTCTGTATTTCAGTCACAAAATCATCCAAATAATATTAAATTTTAAATTATGAGGTCTCGATATATGGATCAGGTACATCACGATCACCAAAATCCATGAAGTGATAGAAGTTCATAGTCGTAAATTGAAAGGAATCTCTTTTAACTCCTCTACTATTATAGACCGAATTTCATTTGAGTAAAAAAAACTAATAAATGTCTGTGGTAATTTAATTTGATAATTTTAGTAAAATTTACATAGTATACCACTTGAAAAAAATGTAAATATACTACAATTTTGTTTTTTTAATCCATCTTATTGATTGACTTTATGAAATTCCACGACATTCACATTGTATTTGTCGACTATTCTAGCTTTTTTTATATGATATCAAGGAAGAAATAACAAAGAATCTGAAAAATATGATAGAGTATAAGTTTTCATGATCTAAAAAAATAAATATAAATTATTATATTTAAAAAATATGTTTTCCATCCTAATATATATATTTTATTAAATATTTATGAACTAACACATCGTGAAAAACATTCTAAATGCTCCTTATTAATATCATTTGTTTTATCATTCTCATCCTTTGTGCAGCCACACATTCACATATTTGTTTGTATTCTCAAAAATTCAATAAATCTATATTCAATATTACTATTTGTCATCACATATCAATGTGAATGTAATAATTCCATTTCTGAATGGGTAACTTTTTAGGTCCTCCCAACTAATCATCCAATAATAGGAAATATTTATTATTTCCCTTGTATTTAAGATTCGGTTGATGTATCATCAACACATTAAACTTGATTAAATCCAATCACAAAATCATCTATGTACCTTGATAAAAATTAGGACACTCTTCTACCAATATCCTTCAGAAATTGAACCTTCTGGTTGAGCTTTATTTCTCTTATATGGTTTAAAATTCCAATTATACATGTGAAATAAATTAATAAAAACATAATCTTGTCTTTAATTAAGTTCAAATAATTGGATAATAAACATAGAAACCTAAAAATAATGTACATCCCAATTGGATTCTTCCATCGATAATGTAAGGGGCCTCCGAATGAATCTTAATTAGAAAATTTCATATTTAAATGTATCATGAAATTAAAAAAAGGGAGGAAATATCATATTTGTTTCACAATGTGTCAATAAAAATATCTCTCGACAGTTTTGAAGCTAAAATGTATTTAGATATTTCTTGCATACTTGTTTAAAAAAATTAATGAATTTGAATACAACATCAGTAACCTTTTTATGTAATGATGTACAAAATTAAAATGGTAGTAACTCTTGTAACAAAATATGTGAATCGTCACTTTTCAATCCATGTAAACAAGGATGCATTAAGAAAGAAAACTATGAGATCTTACTTGAATACCCATCAGATAAATTTACATGTTTTAATTTTTTTTAATGTATCTTTATGCCATTTTTATATTACATGAAATTCCAGAGCAAACTTTTCATTCACATATTTCTAGAGATGACACATTATGTACATCGATTGTATGTTTTTTCAATCAATGAGATGATCCTTCAACATTTAATGCTCATTATGCAATTTCAAGATCAACATGATACTAAAATTATTCTCAATAAGAATAAAATAAATATTTTTCCTCAGTAAATTAAATTCTCAATACAATGTTTTGATGAATATGAATTTTTCATTCTATTGTAGCATTCTTATTTCACTTGAAAGTTTACTTAAAAATAATTCCAACTATCATTAAAATGTTACACCTTCCCAAATTTTGTTTCAACATTTCTATGTTGTTATAATATATTATAACATCATAAAAACACTAGAGGTTGTCAATGATCAATGAAGTCATTGAATTTTGACATGTTCAGCTGAAGTCATTGTGATGTATTGAGAAATCATTGATGGAACATGAAGCACCATTTTTTACTAAGATGTATCTATATGGACTCAAAATAAATTTTATAAATATGACAAGACAAACCCATATATGTGTTCTGTCCAGATCAATTCCTATGTCCAGAGAATTCACTATTGGTCTACATTATTGTTTCTTTCATTTTGAACAGTGTTTTAGAAGAAGCATCATGCGTTTCTACACCATTTCTCCATTAATCTTGTAATTCATCTATTAAAGGATCTATATTAACATCAATATCATTTCTAGCCATTTGTTTTATAGGAATAATATTCTAAATGATGAATGATGTCATTTTCATGCACATCCAGGAATGTAGATTATAAGGGATCAAAACATCTGGCCAAATGATATAACTCATACTCAATGTGTAAAATAGTTTAAATCCATCAGAAACCAATACCAATCAAACATTCCAAGGATCAGATTATAAATCATGTTGTAATGATACAAATTTCTTCCATGATTTTTAATCTCATGGATGTCGCAAGAACCCTTCATTGTTATTATCAACAGAATTTCACTTCATGAGTTCGACAGTTTTAGATGATATGAATTATCTTTGTAATAGAATCTTTAAAGGAAGGTAATGTAAAACCTTTATAGGATTGTACATTTTCTTATTGTTCATAGTATTTTGTTGAATCATACATCCCACATCACCCATTAACTTCCATATAGATGATCATTTTTTACAACCTTGTATGCTTGAATCATCTCAATAAAAAAGCATACAAACCTTGGGACACCCATTTATTTTTGTATAATTTAGACCAAGTATGTTAACATCTTTTTTCATATCATAAAGTGGCTCGGGGATTTTTACATCAGGAAATGAATTACCAAACAATTACAATGTCATGGAAATCAACTTATGTGTAATTCCTTAGAGTCATTTGATATAGTACAACTTCAGCAGAGAAGCATGTTTTGAATATTTCAGACATCCACTATACAACTCTTGATTACCATCGTCATCTGATCAATGAAACACATTTTTCTCAATGATTATTTTGCTTTCATTATTCTCCACATAATCAAGAGGAGGATCCAATGATATGTTACAATCATAATCTGGTTAGCCTATTATCTCAAAATCATCACTTTTCACATTGTAGTTTATATAACCGTCAACTGGTTGTTTTACTATGTTTTGATTAATATTTTGGTTTCTTGCAATGCCTAATGCATCATTTGTAAGTTTTTTCATTTCATTTTCCATTGTCATTGATGATGAGAGCTCATTCTATTGATTGAAATCAGTGCTCAACCTTTCTATAACGTTCAACTCTCCATGCCATGTCTAACATAAATAATGCATTGGGAATTGCTTCAATATCTAGTTTTTATAATATTAATCACTATTCATCCATCTTCTAAATTTACATTTATGAAATTGACATCTTATTCTCCCCACAACTGATTGATTGGAAATTGCAAAATAAGAAAACTACACCAAACACTTTGCATACTGAGGTTTGTTACTATGTGATGTGATCCATATTAAATCTATATATATATATATGATAATGTACCTATATATTATTAGAAAAATTTGAAAAAAAACTATTACTAAAAAAGAAAACATATTAATATATATAGTTTAGAGATATATAAATATATTCAATTTTGTTTTTCAATATAAATAAATATATATATATATATATATAAATTCCATATATAAGGTGATTAATTAAGACCATATTTTCCAAATTTCATGAAGGATGTAAAACTATATAGGATAGTCCTATGATCTTCAATGGAAATTTTAATTCAGGTATCTCAATGTCTGAGTGATAGTGTTTTGTTTTTAGAGGATTAAATGCCTATTGATTTGAAAAAATAAAATGTGTAACATCATGTCCATCAATTTATTTTTGACAATATGGGTCATCATGACCATTGATTATGAATAACATAACGAAATGTCTTGTATAGTGACTCTAAATAAATAACATAAATTATGATTTCCATTAATTACATTAAGAAATAAGGAACATCATGTCTGTATATTCCAAGTGATGATTAATAAATGTAGTCTTTTTAAATTAATAATAAAAAATTAGGAATTTCATTTACAATCTGGATGTTAATAATGATTTAATAACATCCCTTACAAACTACATCAAAGATAAATAATAACACTCAATCCATTATTCAATTAATTTAGTCATTTATCCTAATATTTTCTAAATAATATTGGGTGAAATAGTGTATAACCTATGAAAATACATCATTTTATTAATTCACATTATCAAACATCACTAGCTAATTCGATTCCTAAAATTACTTTGTGGTGATTAGGTTACATAGGGAACATAATTCATTATGTAATGTTGTGATACAGGCCCATTTGGTGGTTTGGTAGAGTTAATACACCTTCAAATTGATATCAAGGACTCATATCAGGTCTAGAATTAAATTCAATCAATAACTTTTGGGGGTATATCTATTTTAGGATAATCACATAGAAGGTATGTAGTATAGCAAAAAAAACCTACTATAAAAAAGAATAAAAAATATGTAAAAGTATGATATCCCAAACCATATTCTGATAGATGAATATGTTTAAATACATTTATTCCCATGTGAAAATAATTTTCAACCTTTAATTGTGGGATAATGACCATAGGAGATGAACATTAGATATGATCATTGAAAATGGGTATATAATCCAAAATCATATTTATGTCCCCCTTTATTTTAACTTAAAATTAACAATATATAAGATGATATTCCACTAATAAAATATATACATAAATAAAAAATAATTTCCAATTCATGATTTTAATGTCATACATAACTGAAACAATTAAATTTTACAAAAACAATAATATAAAATGACTATGAACTCAATTTTTTTGAAAATAAATATATTCATATGTTCCATACTACATGTTTTCACAAATAATTTCCTATATGTGTATTGATATATTATTATTTTTTATAAATATGAATTAACAACCTAATAGAAATTTAACTATGAACATTTAACTCATGCTTGTGACTGATAACGAATAACAATATTTATTAATAACATTTATTATATAATTAATATTTTGAACAAACACACACACACACACACATATATATATATATATGAATATTAATGTAACTTTCTGTGAATTAGATATGTATTTACACTATATGTGATGTTCTAACAAAAAATGTATGAATGCCAAAAGCATTATAATTCTAAAATTAGAAATTAATTTAATTAGAAAATTTCAAATTATAATTATAATGAAATCAAAAATAACATTAATGATATTAAATATGGAAATAATGTATAAAAAAATAGTATGTTGAAATGGGAAATAAATAATTTTATCTGGGTTAATAATTAGAATAATCTAAAAGATAAACTATTATCAATAATGTTTTTGATCCCCTATTCTAGACAACAAATCAACTATAATATGAAGTCATTATCATGAAAATATAAAACATGTTATTGAATTATACAAATTATATGAGAATGTGCCTAAATATTTTTATTAATTCATAATATTATCATCCATTTCATTAAGAATACCTATCAATTACTATTTTATAATATTAACCCTAAATAATTATTCTATTTCACAAAAACAACCAAAATAAATTAATAATGAAAATTATACTCAATTAATCTTAAGAATATCTAAAAAACATAATTAAATTACAATATTACGATCATGATAAGAATTTGAAAAGGACTCATTCCAAAGGATGATAAAAATAGTGTCTAATCATACATATTTGAATGAGGCATGATGAGTTACTATGAGCTGATGGGTGGTGAGGGTCGGTGGGGAATAGAGAGGCTAGGCAAAGGGTGTCGACTATATGTGATGAGGTTGTCACTGTGGTAGTCGAAGGAGATCGAGATGCGAGGGGGTTGGACTCTGGGGGAGTTGTGAGGTTGGGGTGGGGGTCAACATTATTGGGGGAGGGACAAAGTGGACTTTAAAAATTAAAATTATTTAGCAGTGGTCTATAAATTACCACTGATTATTTTTTTTTAAATCATCAATTTAGTAAACTGATGATAATAAACCGCGGCTAAATACTATGTTTTTATAGTGATTTTATAATCTATTCCCATGAAATAAAAACGGTGTTTCTATCAAAGGAGAAATAGAATAAAAAATTAAAATTAATTGGTATTAATATAAATGTATACAATAAAATTGTCCTATAAATAATGGTTTCACATATATGTGGATGATTAATTTGATAAAAGGTTAATGAAAAAAATTACTTTATTTTTTCCATTTTTCTATCATTGCAAACTAGTTTTGGTTTATTCAATATATATATATATATATATATTAGTTCCAAAACATAAAATAATTATTATAAATTATATAATATTTTTAACCATTACACATTATTTATGACCATTGATGAATACTATAATAAAAACAAAAAAATCACTATCCACAATGGTGGTAAATCGACACACCAGAAAAGATGTTTTCATTTTTAAGATAATGTGAAATGAGTAGAGTCTTGATGATGTGATTATCAACAACATAATAACATTACAGTATATATGTGATACTATAGTTACGATGTCTATTTGGACAGTGGATGAAGGTATGTGGTAGAAGAAATAAAAATTTAAAAGGGAAATCTTGAGTATTTTACCAATTGAATAACATCACCTTTATATCCACCTTAAGACACATAAAAATGGTATTTTTGTGATAGCATGAGGACTATAACGTGGGGAAGTGTTTTGGGAGAGTAATTGTGTATAAGGTTTTCATGATTGAAGTATTTTAGTTGTATGTATAAGGATTGGTGAGGGGTGGTATTTATACAAGTAAGAGAGGGGTGTTTTTTATTATCTTATTCATCTGTTTAATATAATGGATTGAAACTATAAAGAGTGTTGATTATTGTGGATGATTTATTTAACTAGATTAAGTTATTTCTAGATAATTGTCACTTACATAATCCATGAATCAAACATCAATAAAAAATTCATTTCTCCACATATAATTTTGAATAGAACTTGTTAAAATATATCAATATTCACAAAATATTCTACTATTTTAGTATATTATTTAAAATTCTCCATAACCTTATTTCTATGAGTAGATTTCACAACAATGGAGTCTATTTTTTGAAAATTTATATCTAAATATAATAATATTTATTTTTATTGGAAATCATAATATATTCAAAAGATACTAATTTCTAAATTAAAACTAATTTTAAAATAACTTGAAAAATTAATTAAGGTACCATAAAATTATATTATAATCCTTAGAATGAAATATTTATATATTAATATATTTTATCAAATAATATTTTCTTTTAAATCAAAATATAAATTATTTAATTTCTTATAATAATTTATCTTTTACAAAAATTATAATACATAATTTTTCATTATCAAAAATTTTATTTACTTATTATATGATATATATATATATATTATAACTTAATTCATAAGATACCAAAGATTTAT
Source organism: Viscum album (assembly GCA_963277665.1). Lineage (NCBI taxonomy): Eukaryota > Viridiplantae > Streptophyta > Magnoliopsida > Santalales > Viscaceae > Viscum > Viscum album. The sequence continues at coordinate 555,541,550 of OY728160.1, read as the reverse complement.
TTAATCATTCATATGTGAGGTAAATATTATTATGGATGTTTTCCCATTCTTAATGATCACATTACTATTCGAATGGTTATGTTAATATTCCTTTGGTATATGATCGTTAAATTATATTAATACCATTTATTTAATTCTTAATATTTAATAACGATGATTTTATTAGGTTCTCTTGGTTATTTATGTTATTTTTGCTGGGTAATATAAATATATGAAGGTTGATTTTGATTGTAAAATTATGGGTTCTTACATTCTTCCCCATTTTAAAATTCCTCCCTTGAAACATCATTTTATATAATATAGCGAAAGTATGTAAAGGTAATTCTCCATAATCACTTCCTATAGTTCCCAAATCATCTCTTCAATGAAATAGTTATCCATTAGTACTTTGACCGGGGAAGTAGTTTTATTGAAAATGACTTTATCTTTGTGGTACATGATCTTCATTGATGACTCCTCATATGAGATATGATTTCACAACTATACTACTATTGAATTAAACACATTGGAGGGATATGTAATGTAATAAATCATGATGTATATGTGGAAGACATCATGTATATGATACATGGTGTGTCGAAGGTCTAGTATATAGGCCACAACTTCTACATGATCATGAATCTCAAAGGGATAGATGTAACATAAATATCGCTTTCCTTTCTTATGGAATATCATGAAAATATTCAATGGATATATGTATAGGAATATAGTGTCTCCAAAATTAATCTCCTAGTCACTAATAAGTTTTTATTTATTGCTATTTTTTTTGAATTTTGGATTCCTTGATCAGTTTCTATGTTGATTTCAAATTTTATACAATTATAGTGACCATTCCAGTTCCTATAAGCTTGTGTTAACTAACATAATCACATCTTTATGTTTCTCAACATATTTTCCCAATATTGAGAGTCATACTGATCCTTTTAGATGCTCGAGAAGAAATTATTGATGCAGGAGAACTCGATTATAGGTACATACAGGTCTTGTAATACTTTCATTTCCACTTAATAAGCTCTAAATTTGAATTATTGTGAGTAGATAGTCCAATTAATATGGGAAACCATTATGAGAATGATAAGTCAAAATGATTTTTATCCTACTATTTACATAATTTTGGATTCTTTTCTTGAATGATTAGGTGAATATTTGATCTGGATCAGAAAAAATCGATATTGGTAGTCTATGCAGCCATACCACATCTCTGATGTATATCCATTCAATTTTATCTAGTTATATGTCCTATCAAATTGTGATAAATTGAACATTATTTTTATGATCATACAACATGACCCATATATAAATATTTATGTTCGATGTATTTGGATATTTAGTGAAAAATTCCACAGTGATATTTCCCCATATCTATCTTGGAATGTGTGATGGTTTCAACATTCCATTATATTATTGGATTTTACCCTTCACTTTATAAAATATTTCTACACTAATGTATATTCTGATATCTCCTTCTTTGTATCACCCAACCAATAGAGCTCTTACATATCTCTATACATCTTTGTTCTTCCCGAGTGAATACATAATGCCGATCTATGTGTGTTGTTCAGAAGAATTTTATTTATCTTTTGATTCAATGTTACATATAGTTGTATCCCAAATCATATGAATCCCTAATAATTAATTTAACATTCCACAGATTTCTCATTTATAATAGATCCCACAAGGTTATAATTTTCCACATCATTTCATTGATCATTAATTAATTTATCCTTTAGGGATGGTTGAGATATCATTTGAGAAAGGATTAATGATTTTCCTTCTATAATTATTCCCATGTCCATCCATTTTATTTTAAAAAACATTGGATCCCTCTCAATTCTCATTATTGATAATGTTACAATATTATTAATATATGTTGAATCCAATACTTTATTTTCTTTACCATGATGATAGTGGAGTTATAAGTCAAAATCCTTGATGATCTATAACCATCATCTCATGTTCATATTAATTTTATTCTATGTGAATATATATTTGAGAGTCCTATGATTTGTATATAACTCACAATTATCCCCATATATAAAATGATGCCTGATGTTTTAAAGATAAAATCAAATCTTCCAACTCCAAATCATGCATGGGAATGTTTTTGTCAGGATGTTACACCTTAAATTTTTCATACGTTAACAATTTATAATTTTCCATTAGTTAAACACCCAATACATATTTTGAATCATAAATAAATATCTTAACGTGTTCCTCAGTTGTCACTAGTGTGGATACAAGTTAGCAGATAACCATAAATTTTCACTATCATTAACGGTGTATTTATATTCCCATGTCGTAATAATCATTACACTCTTCTAAATTATCCTATTTATTGGTTTTCAAGGTCATTATAATTTCACTAAAAATTATATATAATACCCATATAGAATAAATAATCTATGGATCTCCAATATAATTATTGGATTGGGCCACTATTTGATTTCAACTATCAAGGAAGGGACCATAAATTTTCATTTTTTAGTGACAACATGTGCCAATAATGATAATTATTCCATCCAAAAATAACATTTACTATAAATTTCATAGTGTTTATCCCATTTTATGGCCTTTAGTAAATTATTCAAATTATCCTCATTTTCCTTCATACACATAGTTAATATTAGAGTATCATCAATAAAGAATTCCACAAGTTTACTAAGATATTATAAAAAGACACTATTCATTAATTCCTTGAACATTTATGGAGCATTAATGTGTTAAAAGGGAATAAAAATGAACTAATAGTGTTCATTCCTTGTATAAAATTAATCCTGCAGAATATATTCTTTATCACTCTTAATTGTTGACATCCCGACCAAATATCCAAAATAATGAAATACTTGGCCAAAAATTGTTTATCAAAACTATCATCTTCTCATGGATGGGGATACTTTTTCATTATTGATATTTTGATGAGCCTAGGAAAATAAAGGAAGAGGCTCATCAATCCACCCTAATTAATGATTAATAGGATTTGAACACCCAAACGTTAATCAATTGGGCATATAAAACCCTTGTCTAGATCCTCTAGTAACTAATTAATTTGTTCCTATAAATCAATGGCGTTAGTTCAGAAAGTTGTATTTAATATAGGAATAGATCCAGAAATATGTTTTATTGAGAAAAAACCCCTTTCTCCAAAGCATGGTTATGAAATTTTCCAGGGAACACATCTATATAGTCCCTCACAATGGGAATGTCTTAAATCACGATTCTTTACTCTATCAAAACCATTTGAGCTAGATATAATTTCTCATAAATAAATAATATGAACAATTGAGATGTTTATTTTGAAGTATATTATTCCTCCATCATACACATGTATATAATAATAGGATGACTCAAAAAGATAATAATGATCTCCCTTTCTCAAATGTTCATGTTGAATTTATATAAATATATCAAATCCATCATCATTATAGCATCAAACACCACCGATATATATATAGATACATTTGAATTGTGGTTCAGTCCACAATAATTAAGAAGATATGAGTTATATATTTTGGATGAAATAATTTCCGATTTTTTATTGTCATAGATAACTCAAAATCAATATTTTGAAGGGCTTTTTGGACAGATATACTAAACATTAATGGTATGAATGACTGGATATAACCAAAATCATGTATTTTGTTTTCTATTCATGAATTAATAACCAATATAAATTTCACACAGTCATTTTTAGGATCCACATCATCTTTATTCATATAATATGTCATTATTTTCTACCTTAGATGTTGTTGTTGATTGCCTCTAAGTTCCATTGGCATATATAATTTGCTCACATAATTCCCATGTTCCTTGTTGTTGGGAAGCTATACTATGAGAATAATGTTTATTTGAACCATCCATTACTTTTCTACAATTATTTTAATATTCATATCTCATTGAAATTTATTAATCATTATCCACTTTTTCCAAATGGGAAACATCTTCTAGATCCCCTTAGGTTGATTCTAGGACGCTTCCTCCTAGAATTTTGACACATGGGATGTTGGGTTTTCATTATAACATGTGATTAATTTATTTATCCTTACATATGGAACTCAATTTTTCCATTTTTATATCCCATCCCCAAATACCAATAAAAGTCAAAAATCTCCATTTCAACCTTATGGTCACAATTTAAATTTTCATAAATTTTGATTCATTAATTAACATTGGGTCTTTTAGAATAATATTTAGTAAACTAAATAAGTGATCTACTTTGAATTTGATGTTCATGAATGATCAAGAGGCATATCTTGCTGGCCTAGTAATGTTTTACTCATATACCCCGAACAAATCTTCTTCATTTTCCATCATTCAGAGGAACTCTTATTCCATATTATAATTAATATTTCAGTGAAAATATTTAATGAAAAATATTTTCGTCAAATCAGTTAATTCCATGGAATCAATTACCTCAACCATGTTTGTGTTTTTTTATTAGTTTCCACCACTGATCAGCATTCCCCTCAAAATGATAGACCAAACGTATTCCTTTATATTTATTTGATCAATGATTAACATTTAATATCTTCTCAATATAATTAATCCATTTTTCTGTGATGATGTAGTGGGTAGAGCCACTTAAGATCGGAGACCTTTATCTCTTAAAGGATTCAATCACATCGATTTTATTTTTAATAAGGGTGTTAATTAATCATAATGTAATTTATTATGCATTAAATGATCTAGTATATTAAGTACTATCATGATGTTTTGAGCTCTCATTATTATAGAATATTTCTTTTTATTAGGAAAATAATCTCATTTATTATCCCATTTACTATTGGCATGATGTGTCATGTCATTCACCCATCAATTAAAAATAGAATCAATGATTATGTTTGATTTTATTTATATCTAATAAGAATAAAAAATAAAAAATTAAACCTAAAAGGATAAACTATTAAATAGAAATAATATACTATATTTTTATTCCCTACCTATCAATAAATGTTATCCACATTGAATGAATTATCCATAGGGTTAGTACAACTGTTTTCTAGTCCAAATCTATAGAAATAACTAGATTATTCTCTAATTGAAACTATAATTTCCAAAACATTTTTCACATATTATTTAATGATTTTAAGACTAATTAACTATTACAGTCCACCCATTTATCATAATGATTATTATCATAAAAATATTTTGAATATAATACAAAAAACAGGTACTAGAATAAAGAGAAATTATATTATTTATTCATAATGAGATCCTAAAATCATCGGAGCTCATAGATATTTATAGTATACTATGGGTAATAAAATAACATTGGGATGAGATAAAAATACCAAAATGGAATAAACATAGGGATAATTCACAATACATTGTTCAGAAGGCATAATAAGATGAAATTAAAAGGCATGGATTATGGATAAACATATGGAAGCATAAAAATAGAACATGGGTTCATATAATCAAAGAAATATAAAAATTTGTTATATATATATTACATTAAATAAACACGAGTCATGGTTAACTACCAAGACTATATCACATGGTAGAAAATTAGTTGCCTTCTTGGACGGATCTATTAGATGGTTTTCTCTATCACCTAGTGAAGGCTTGAAGATGATCAATCTTGAGGGGATGATGGTGCTTACTCGGTCGCATCTTTCTTCTGTCCTGATAAAACTCTTCCTACTCTAACATCTAGGTCTGTTTCTCCCATCCTGGTCATCCATGTGAAAAAAATCCTAATGTGGTTTTTGTGATTTTCCAATGCGAGTGAAGGAGTGTTTTATGGGGAACAACCTGTGGTGAAATATTCCCATTCATGGGGTTATTTGGTGACTTTTCGACAATTGTTTTATTATGGAGTTGATTTGGTTTTTTTTTGATTTTTCTACAAGTCGGGGTCGGATGTTCTAGATCCAGTTCAAGAATTTGAATTGATGGTTGATGTAGTTATCATATTATTTCTTCCCTCATGATGATGATATGGTATCCATCATGGTTCTTGGATGTGGCCTTTTCCACCCAACTATTCTCTAGCATCCCGATCCATCACTACCCACCCTGTCAGTCAGCTGGGATGGTCTTGGTGGAGGTTCTATGAGGTTTTTTTCAAGTGGAAATAGGTCTATATAAAGGTGACTATATTTTGATGTATTATCTTCATTTATTTTTCTGATAACATGTCTTTATTTGATAGTTTTGTTGTTTGTTTTTTTCGTTCAGAGATGAATACAGTAGTGATTCGTTTTCCATCAGGTATGTCTGCCAGTGTCTCTGGTTGTATCAGCCCTAGCCGCTTATTGGAATGGAATATTAAGGTGGTTTTGATGATTGTTATTGTATGATGATGGTGGTGATGTGATGATGCCACTATCTATTTAGACAAACTGTAACACAACTTGTCAGTCCTCGATCTACATGTTGGAGAGGCCTGATTAGGTGTTATTTGAATAATGGTGTCCTCAAATCACAATTTCAAAATCAAACATATATTCCTTTGGCAAGTAATATGGTGTTTTGATTTGGGGTTTTCTCGGAAGGTATTTTATCTAGTTTGAATTTTGTAAAGGATCACACTCATCCTTAGTAAGTGTTTTAAAACAAATAAAAAAATGGATATGGAGATGTCACATGGTTGACAAGGTCTCAAAATAAAATCTGGTTTACTCAATCTCCCAACATGAAGTCTCATTAGAAAAAAACATTAAATTATACTTTGGATCACTATTTAGTTACACCCATAATAACTAGTATGTTCATATTTGTGCCACATGAATAATAAAATATAAGGGATACTCTTAAGGGTTACACATGGAATGAAATCTGTATCATAATCTAGTCATTAATAATAACCAATTGGTCTATCGAAATGGGTCACAATAAAAAATATATTTATATAAAATTTTTATATTAATAAGGTAATAAAATAAATATCATGTTAAATTATTTCAAGATGAAGGGTGTACACGTAAATATATTGTGGAAAAACATTATAAATTGTCTACTTTGGGGTGATTTAAGTGAATATATAAAGGCATATTTAATGAGGAAAAGGGAATAATTATTTTCATAAACCCATAAAAAACATGATATAATTCAATTAAAAATATATTCATTTAAAAAATTTATACGTATATTAAATTATTTTATGGATAATATTTGAAATTGATTACGAAATATAGAAGTTACCTTTAATCAAGATTGCTTAACAAGAGTAATTGAAAAGGTAAACTTACATAACCTGTATTTCAATATCAATGAAATAATAATTTAGATACATTTATTTTTTTCAATGATGAACACAACATTTAATATAAGTACACAATAACAATTATGAATTGCATTTGGGTAAAGAGAGTGAAACAATAAGCCAAAAGAAAAAATAGATATTTATAGAGAATCACTAAACTTTTGAGTAAAACTATTCATCAAATGAACTTAATATAATGTTTAACAAAACAAAATAAAATTAAATAATAATTTTATTATAATCCAATTTATCATTTATTTTATTTATTATAATTTATTTAGGTCAATTTAGGCCCATTTTATTTACATTTAGTATTGAATAATGTTATTTCTGAAGCATTGGTTTCATTGATTTCATGATAAGATTCATTGAATTTAATTATGGGAGTATATATATAAATTAATATAAACCAATAAGTTTCAATGAAAAGATAATAATATACTTACATAAATTCAAATAGTCTCATTTATAATTTTGTTTTCAGATATAATGATTATTTTCAGAAAAATTACTAATGATTAATATTAGTGTTTTTGTAATCGTCATTAACTATATTTGGTGATTTTTTTACACACACACATATATATACATTTATATATTTATAAATATTATTTATATAACATAAACAATGTTTAAATATAAATTTTACATTATAATTTATCCATTATAATTGTTTCACAAATAGTAATGTAGGCGTAAATATAAAACAAAGAATCATCTTCCAAAAAGGCGGTGAATTTATATATCACATATGAAGTCTAGTTTTTTATGATTAAAAAGAGTAGGGAATATATTTGATTATGTATATACCACCAAATAATATAATTAAAGAATATGTTTTATACTATAGTAATCATTTCTCTTTGGATATTAGTGTCACTCATGAGAAAGAAGAAATATTTCATTTAAATGAAAACGGCGGAGGATTTTTCCTCTTGAATAATGTCTCCTAGATATTTTATTTATAGAAATTAAAATTTGTATTTTATGAGAATAGAAATAAAATAATTTTAGAATAGGTTTGGGAGTGGAATTAATATTAATATTATCAATATTAATGGATTTTTAGGTGTGAGGATAAGGGGTAATGAGGGGAGGCTTTAATTGTGGGTGGAGATGATTTTCTTATTATATTATTCATTTTTTTATTATGATGGTCCAAAACTATCAATAATGTTTATTCTTATGGTAATTTTTTGTTACAAGAGAATTTTATTAATAGATAATGGACAATTATTTTTTCAATGACTCAACCATTACTCATAATGCATTCATTTACTTATAATTTCAAATACTATAAATTTCCATGTTTCACAATTCACTATAAATTATACTATTTAAGAAACATAAAAATATCACCCTAAAATTTTTTAATATGTAGATTAGAAAAATTGAAACTATATTATGAAAATAAAATTAATTTTTGTGAAAATTTTATTTTTCAATTGAATTAATCATTTATTCAAAAATAATGATTTTCAAGTTATAACAGGTTTTAAGACTCCTTAAAAAATTAACTAAGAATTAATAAATATTCAATATTGTCATAGATATATAAAATGTTAATTTATGAATATATTTTATAAAAATATATATTATTTTAAATGATTATATTAAATTAAATTTTTTTAATATACATTTATGTATCATAAAAATACCAATATTAAATTTATCCGTTTTTTAGAAAAATTATTTACTCATTCTATGATATAAATATATTATATTTTCATTTATAAGATACCATAAATTTATTTAAATATAATATATGACGTCAGTATTTCATTGGATTGTTTACTATTCCTAATAGTTACATTACTATTCAAGTAGTCATGTAACTATTTCATCGGTATAGGTTCTGTAATTTCTGAAAACCCCATTTATTTAATTACAAATTTATGAGAATAATGTTTTTTAAGGTTCTCTATGTGATGTATATGATTTATACTATATATCATCATTATATGATGGAATATTTTATTGATAAAATTCCGTGTTCTTATATATATCTTCTCATTATAGAGTTTAACTAAGCCTAAAGCATAAGAAAATTTTGTATGGGATTCTCCAAATCATATTTTAATTAAAGAGACCATTTTTTGATGAACATAAATTTCAATTTTATCATATTGGGATATGTTCTTCCATATCCACATACTATCCATTTTAATTCTAAATTATCATATATTATTCCGCTCTTATTAATCCCTCTAATGATCATTTCTTTACCCTATTAGGCTAGTGAAATTTCAAAACGTTATTCCATTCCAAAAAATTATATAGTGAATACATGTACCCATTTCTAATCAATGGTGTTCATATTGTTTCCATTATACATAATTTACTAAATTTTTACATGTTTCTATACTACACTCCTTGATTTAGGATTAAAATCGGAAGAAAAATAATCCATTTTATATGATCTATATCGTAAACATATGCATGTAAATGAAATTTAAGTAATGGGTGAGCTCAAAAGTATACATCACTCCAATACATTGTGTAATGTTTTAGTCTCATGAGATCTCATGAAATTGATTATATAGTTAAACTAATCAATCATGTGAATTATTTCAGCATGATTTTTTTCAATGTTAGCCTATAATAATGTTTATCATTCCATGTTTTAATTGGTTACCACATTTTCAAGGTTTCTTTTATGTTAACTTTTTATATGTTGATCCATTTCAAATTTTTATGATTCTCACCACTTTTTTGCCAAATTTATATTCATATTTTCAAATAGTTATTATTTTATTCAGGGTATTTGATCCCCATATGTGAGTATTATAGATTAAATCTTTTTTATGTATTTAGGAAGATTATCCGATGCAATTTTAAGTACGATGGAAAAATACATGAATGTTAAAGAGGTTCTGAATCATAGTGATTCATTCTATTCATTATGTTATCATGTAATATACATTATTCCACAAGAAATAATACATATTGATATTCATGGTTATATTATGTATAAAATTATGTAATAAGTCATGAAATGTTTTGAAATAAAAAAGAAGGTTTCTCATACATTGATTCATGAATCATATCATTTAGACTTCTTATTGATGGAAGAGTCAGGTTATAAAGAAAAATATTTAGACATATCGTTGAACATATTTTATCATTCAATTTTTGTATAGGCCATTTTTATGTATGCACAAACATGGACTTGAGATCTTCTGAAAAATTGGATGGAATAATGTGATGTTCTCATATTTTCTTATCTTGATGTAGTTCATGATATTGTTTCCAGGTTTGAATTTGGGGTGCTTGGTATCACAATAGATTGAATGGAATGTATTGGAAAACATTGGCCTCACTATCTCTTCTTTAATGAGAATTATATTTCAATCAGCAGTAGAATTCTTTTCCCACCGGTGGTGAAACAACTATAGGTGTGGCATATATATGGGGATTTTTACTATCTAAGGTTGAGAATAATATCCTAGTAGTTTTAATATTTAAAAAGTATTCACTTTTAGAAAAAAAATAGGGACGGATACTTGGGGTATCCTAACATATAATGATATGGGGGGATGGTCAATTGAACATGGGGATCCCAATATCATATGGTATATATATTTTTCTAATAATAATGTTTCAAAAGGTAATATTTTAATAATGAATTAGCTCTAAAAAATGTGAAAAAATATCAAACATTCATCCTGTAAATTATTTTTTTTCTAAAAAAATCAATTTCAAAATATATTAATAAATTAAAATATCAAATTTCCGTCATTTAAATAACAATGTTTACCAAATTATCCTTCCCAATAAAAGAAATTTCAATTTAAATTTTAAAATTAATACGTCAATTTTATTTAATGTAAATATAGAATGAAAGGATTAAAATTAAAAAAAATCCCCTTTATGAATTTTTGTTTCTCAATAATAAAATTATAATTTTAAAAATGGAAAAAATATCAAGAATTATAATTTATCTATAAACTGATTAAATATTTAAAAACCAATATTTATGCCATTATAAAATTTCTATCTAAATTTTATTAAATACATGAAAATGGAATAATTACATTGGATTTAATTAAATAATTTTGTTTATTTAAAAGACTAGAAGATGAACAATTCATTCATTATATCTCTAACAACTCCCCCACACGTGAATTATTTAAATACTTGGAAATATTATCTTTGAATATGAATATTCAAAAAGAATAGTTTCCAGAAAATAATCCAATTTTGATATATTACTAAAAAAAATTGGATGAATGAAAAAAATGATTCATCTATTGTCCAAATTTTTATTCCTCATACATGATTTAAATTCCCATGTGACCTCAATATAGTATGAGTTATATTTCAAGAATAGAATTAATTAAATTAATTTGGAATAATGTTTTTAAGAATAATCACTTACATTTAACCCTCTCATATGGAATCTCAAACCACATTCTAATTAATCACTTTAGTTACACAACTGGAAGGTCATTTTATATGTTAATTTTCCCTTTCATGGGTGAAATAACCCCACATATAATTAATTTATTTCTGACATATGTTAACATTATTCATTTCTTTGAATATTTGATTGTTGTGTCTATATGAGTCACTATAAAATGAAAAAAATTTAATATTTATAGAGTGTTACTAACATACCAACTTCCATTGTGATTGATAATCATTTTATTATCTAATTTTTTTCATTTTTAGTCCATTTTCAATGTACATGCATCATTTTTAAATGATTTTGATTCCTGTAATTTTATTTTTCACATAATTCACATTTCCTTGAATTAATATTTATATTATTGTAATTCCATGTTATATTTCGTATTACTTATAAATTTTTTCACTCACACTTCATTTCCTAGTTCTATATCCATAGATCTATGATGGAAGTGAATGATTTCACTCAAAACTCATCAATGTTCATAATTCTAGAAATATTTAATTCTAATTGCATATCGTGATATTTTTTATATATGTAGGAAAAATTTATATTCAGTGTCTTTTTGAAAAATCAAAATATTAACCGAAAAATATTGATAGAAGTATATTTTTATACTTTTTTTAACATTTTACTTTTGAGATTCTTTTATTATTGTCTTTATTTATTTATATTAATATTTGATTAAAAACATACTTCAAACTATGAAAAAAATAATTTTATTTATTTATTTTTTAAAATTAAATAAAAATTATTTATAAAATAATCTTAAATTCGATTAAATCCCATACCCCAAACATTTTCGTCAAAATTTATTTAAATTCCATCAATTGTGAAATAAAATTATAGTGGTTAAAGAGTGAAAATGGATATATGCAACCTAGTATTAAAATTTACAATGGGATTGATAGAATCATTCCCATTATTTCTCTATCAGCAACAATGATATAATCCCCATTGATATATCCACAAGGTAAAATCCATAAAAAACCAAATTGAACATTTCAAATTTTGAGAAATTTTTATTAAAATAAAATAAAAAATATATTTTATGGAATTGTATTTTTGGTAATCCATACCATAAGAGGATGTCTTTAGGCTATCCATATCTAGATATTTTTTTTCACCCACATTATAATATATGATAGGGTTTCGATATTGTGAATCACCACATTCTTCTTCTTCCAAAGATAAACCACTGAACATATTCTGGGTTGTTTTCTTGAACATAGTTGTTCATTTATATACTTATCCAATGTGGTGTTTCCAATAATTATGTGGTGGAATAATGATTTTTGGGTTATCCGATATTTATTTGGTAGCTATATTTTTTTTCATCTACTAGAAGATCACCTTAAGTTGGTTTAATATTGTCAATTATGGAGGATTTAGAAGATATAAAAAACATAAAAAATTGTAACAACATAAATTTAGTTAAAATATATCCCATCACATGCATTAGATTATACATTTTTCGTAATGATGGAACAAAGGTAATTATTCTTCAACTATCTCACCTCCCACAAGTTAATGTTGTCTGTGATGTTATGGGAGTTGATGGATCACAAAAGTCCCTAGATCATGTTAATTATCCATCTGTCTTATGTCATCATCTTTAAAATCATCGAGAGTGGGTTTGAGTTGTATTCCAAAGTAATAATCATCAAAATAATAATTTTCATCATCATTGGAAGATTTTTCTATAATTTCATAATGCTTTAGTTTCTCTTATAAGGTACATACCTTAGTTACTACATATTCTATAGGGATAAAATGAAATGATACTTATTATGATATATGAAAATTAGAGATATCATGTTTTAGAATAGATTTTGAAAATTCATAGAACATACTGGATTGATTAACTCCCTCATATAACCCTGGTTAAAACTCTAGTTTTTTATGAAATTCCATTTGAGCATTAATGTCACTTCTGGTTACATATGGTTCATCAACTCAACCCACAATGTAGTATCCATCAAACCCTTTATCTTCATCATTAAAGATATTATTTAGCTAGAATGGGTCTATAAAATCAAATCATGGGGGAATAATAGTTAAATAATATTATATAAATTTCAAATGAATTGAGTATAGTTCAGTGGAATCTCATTCCATAATTTTATAATTTAATTCCTTTCACCTATGTAATCCATCATAAAATATTTTTTTTACTTAAATTTGTGAATGTGATAATTATAGATTCTCAAAAAATATAAGATCCCTCCAATAATATTTATCATATATGTTATATAATGAATTTAATTTGGTAATTTTATTCATAGTATAAGGAAGGTATGTAGAATTATCTTTTGTAATAAAACTGGACAATTTAATGTCTATAAAAGAGTCTATCATAAGATATTTAACATTTTTTCTTCCTATAATGGTTACCAACCATTATAAATGATTATTTAAAAGTATAAAATTGAATATCATTTCATTCCAATAATTCTACATCTCCTTGTTGGGTATCTTCTTAGTAAATGAAAAGGTGTTTTAATTCATAATCTCTTTGTTTGATTTATTTTTTCCAAAGTCTATTAGAGAGAAGAATATTGTGTAGAATTTTTATTCTCAATTCCATCCTTATTTATCATTGTTCAATATTTTCACTATAAACTTTCATATAAATATTATTCAGTGTATAGGAGTAGCTCAGAAATTCTATTGATGGATAATTTTTATTCTGTTTTATTATATCAGGGCATGTATTGTTGATGGTAGTTATTTTCATTCATATAGTTTCTACCATCCTAACAACCAATGGTGTATCCCATAATTTTTTACTATTGTTTTCAATAATAATACTTCTCTTAGTGTCCTTTTGGAAATGTGAACAAGAGAAAATATTTTTTATCTATTGGAGATTGGTCATGAATTAGTGATGATGCATATTTTTGAAAAAGGTAAAGAAGAAAACAAAAAAATAGAAATATGGAATAATTATATTTAAAAAAATTTAAAATCGAATGCTCATCCTGTATCCACAATAATTATAGAATGCTTATTACATGGTTATTGTGGCCCATGGTCAAATATAATATTAAATTTACTACTATTTCATCATAGTTGATTTCTATTATCATTAATTTAAGAAAAGGGTTTGGTTGTTTCCCTATCATAAAACAAATATATTTTCATAATTCCTTAAAACTAAACAAATATCGTTTGGTTTTATAATGAATTCAAACTTGGATTGAATATTTAAATTTAGGATCTCATGGATATAGAATTATAAGACGTCCTGAGGGTAAATTATATTAAAATATATAATTATATATATACTCCTTGAATCATCTAATTTAATGAAAATGTTAAATTTCATTCACCTACATCCAATATACTATTTTCTTTTGTTTGGAACATCTAATATTATGATGGGACCATTCAACAGATCATCAATACAATGTGTTATCCTCGTTGAATTGGTAATAATAATCCTCAATCAGTTTAATGAACTCTGACACACACATGATAATAATCACATACCATTATTCTTTTAAAACAACATGAATCTTCTTGAATAATGTGTGGACCTATTGGAGGGATACATTTATGTTAATCAATTGTTAGAGTGAAGCAATATTAATAGAATTTATAGTAGTAATAAATAAATCCATATTCATCTTACACAATCATACTAGAATCATAGAGGATATATATTGGGAATTAATTTCATAAATTCATGAACATCCATGTGATTCCCATTATACCATCCAAAATGAGATTTCTCACCATGATCTAGGAAATTTAGATCACATGGATCATTCAGGGGGTTATAAAATTTAATGACGTTGGGGACGAACATAATGTTACAACTCATGAAAATAATCTTAATTAAATTTAAAGAGAATACACAAAAAACCATCTACATTGTAATAAGTGGAATAAAAATAATTTTAAAATTGGGGTGATGATAATTTTTATATGATTTACATTCTTCCCCATTTCAAGGATTTTCTTAGAGGACTCTAGATTCATATATTTGACCAATGTGTATAGATTTAACATTAGTGATAAATTTATTTAATAGAATCTTACAATATTTGAAATTATGCAATGATTAGTCAACAATGTATTTAATAATTTTCCAATCACATGAATTCCATTTCTTAGGTTGATGATATAAAAATGAGTATTTCCCACAATAATGGGTTATGTAAGGACATGTGGTAGAAAATAATAATGTTTTAGATGATGTTTCCAATATGGATTATTGTTCCGACTCTGTGAGGTCATGTTAAATAATGGATTTGGACTAGACTGTGGGCTCTGATAGTGGAGTAATTATAATCCTTATATAGTATTCACACTCATATTGATATTAATGTGGTAACAATTCATGGGATATCTCATTCAGTGGTGAATTAGACTTTGACATTATCATTGAAAGGAGATGTACTTGATATGGAGTTAACACTGGAAATTGGATACACACATGGTATGCATGGGGTTGAATCTATAAAAATAATATTTGGGGATATTATTATAACATTTAAATTTTATAATACTTTCATCGGGGGAAATTTAGTTTCAAAAAATAATTTAATCACATATATATCATTTGGTTGTTCATATTCTATCTTCCCCCTCACTGGAAATAATGATTGCGCATAATCTACTCCACCTGGTATTTGATTTCTGATATCATCGATCATAAATGATCGGTTCATCATTGTTTGTATATTTACATGACTATGGATCTTTAGGGTAATAATTATTTATACTTCCCACATGTCAAGCATTGGAAACATTACCTCTATCGACATTACCATTAGAGTTCGGTAGTGTAATGCATCGACATGGGATATCACATTATTTAACTCAATTCAGATATTGGTATCCATTAGAGCACTATAAGATCAATAATAAAAGTATTAGTGTTAAACTATTTTTTATTACATCAAGTAATTCCTCACATGTGATTGAAGTCATGATGTGATCACTTTTTCTGGCCTTCATTAACAAGGTTATAAATTCTCTGGTTATCTCTTTTGTCCTTAGTTGATTTTAGATGATTTTGGTTATAGGATTATAAAAAGAAGAGTAATAAATTTTATAAACAACATTAAAACCCCTCTATTTAATCTTAATTATCAAAATACAATTAAATAATTTATTTTCTAAAAGAATAATCCTTGAATTTTAGAAAATATAATATTAAAATATGAAAAAATGTCTATAGATTGTTGAAAAAAATATATTTCTTTTGAAAAAAAAATTTTTTTTTATAAAAAAATTTTAATTTTTAAATTAGATAATGGAATTGTTTTAGGAAATATCTTACACGAGATCAACATCATTGGATAAAAGGGTTGTGTTCAATTCATTTTCTCATGATATTGACAGATCTTCATATTTCATGTTCCAGTGATGTGGGAAAAGTGTCACAAATGATGTAACAGAATGTTGTGATGATCATTATACTCCTATGTGAGTAATAATCTTCTACAATCATAATACATTAATCTACAACTTGCATAATTTCTCGTAGGTGGCCTAGTTACAATAGGGGGTGGCCAGTCTAGGGAATTAGATTAAAATAAGATGAGGATTATATTTCATTTGTTTAATAATGTATGTCATATTTATATGGAATGTATTAGTGGATATTGATACATAGAGTAGCTTAATATACTATTAGATAGTGTAAAAATTAGTAAATATTGGGGATCACCTTCTCTTGTTTCCATTACAATTTTTTACAGATTTTTTTAGTAATACACATTTCAATTCAAAATTAATTCATCAAAATGAGATAACAATTGAAATCACACTTTCATCCTCTGGATAATTTTATGTCAATAATATATAACAATTAATTTAAATCATTAAATTAAATTTGAAAATTTATATCATTAAATAGAATGAAAAATTACACTATCATTTAACAAAAAATAATAATTTCAAATTATATTTCAAAATTTTCATAGGTATTTTATTTAATTTAAATAAATAATAATTATGTATTTAATAAATGAAAAAATAATCCCCATTACAAATTTGAGTCATACAATTATATAATTATAACTTCTAATATTTGATAATTTTAGTTAATCGTAATTTATATAAAAAAGTTTTATATCATTTAAAAGATTTATTTTAACCATGAAAAAAAATTAATTTTGGGTTTAATCAATATCAAAAAATGGGAATTAATACATGTGATTTCATTCTTTATATAGATAAGATCAATGAATAATAAACAATGAGATAAAAATTGTGTGTTCTTATGATCTATAGTGTGGTGTCTCCTATAAAAGACATATGATTAATGGAAAAATGTAAAATTATATGTGAAATTTTTTTTATAGGTGGTATTCAACTTTAAAAAATCAGTATTTTGCGGCATTTTATTATTGATGGTCCTAATAACCACTACTAAAAAATCATATCAAATATAATTTATAAAATATAAGTAGTTTAATATAAGGAATGTTATATTTTTTAAATTTTTTGATTGTTAAATTTTAACAGCTTCTAAATATCCTTATTAATACCTAATTCGACCCCCTAACCCCCTCTACCCATTCCTACCTCACCCCTCCCCCAACCGCCCCCGATGTGGATCCTAGTGTCCCCGACCCACTATTATAGATGTTGATCCCATGACCTCATTTCAAATCGATATCCCCCCTCCACAATGATCCCCATGACCCAAAACCTCCAAATCCCCATTAAGAACATCACATGACCAAATTTCTCCTCAGTAGTAACCACTAATAGGGGACCATCCTCACTTTCTCCCAATTACTATGACTATTTACATCGTTGAAGTTATGAATTCCTAATGGATTTTTCTAAGGAATATAATTAAATTTTATTAATATATATGTATTTTAGTGTTGTTTTTTTGTTATTTTTTCTGGAATTATGCTGGGGTTACGTTGTAGATCCTTCATCGGCAAGTTTTCAATACATTCAATAATATATTCATATTAATGTAAATTTAGGGGATTATTCCAATTTTATAAACTTTGAATATTTTATTCTAAATTTATAAAATTAATCTTTTCATTATTTTGGAATGATACTAGTTCCCAGGGTTTTACCGGTGTTTGTTGTATGACTTGAAAATTTATATTTTCATTTATAGGTAGGACAATAATTTGGTTTTCGGTCTTTTCCCCATTTAAAAATCATTTATAAGTTTTCAAATTAATAATTTTCATATTTTGGTCCAAATTAAGGGACATTGTGGGTTTCATTTCTATGAATAGTTATTTTATATGATTTATATAGTGGTATTCATAGGAAAAGATCAATAATTTAGCTAGCGGATTAAGAACACATTCTACATGAAAATCACCACCCGCTAGTATTTTCGTAAAATTATATCATTATATAAATATAATAAATAAAAAATGCTCATAATAATGTAAAAAATTTTAAATTATTATTTCAAGAATGGTAGATTAAAATTTCATGATGTTTTATGTATTTCCTACTTTCTTCATGGTGAGTATTATTTCTCAAATCAATTCTGAAAGTGATGGAAAACCATAATTTATGGTAGTTTTGTAATATAAATAGAAACACATGATGTGTATATCATAGTTTATTGATCTTGTTTTTAGATTAAAAAAATAAAAATTTCATAATTATCGATTAAATACATGAATATACAATCATTCATGTTCCTAGAATATAAAATAAAAATTGATAATTTTATAATAAAAAATGTTTGATGTCCTTTAGTCAAATAATAATGTTCTTGTATAATTATAGTCTAATAATTGTACTCCTGACATCATAGAAACCATTATAGATGTCAAAATGAAACTTTATCATAATATCAAACAATATTATTGTTAGGGGTAATATTTTTTTATTTATGATGTTTATTTTTTTAATTTGGGATTGAATCATTTTTATATTGAATTTCTGTTATATTGAATCAAGAACAACCACTGGTCTGTGAAATACATAAGTGATGATAATTGATGAAGTTAATAGTTTGATTAAATGTTTATAAATATATATCTAAATATAAATGGATAATAATATAAATAAGATACGTATGGAATAATGTTTAATAAATTTACCTCATTGAACACCCTTGTATAATAATGTTATTGATTAATTTTTAGACTATGAAATTGAAAATCGATCATTTGACAGTAGTATAAAAAGTATGTTCCCGAATTTTAAATTCATGATTTAGTTTAGTAAATATGATGTATATGATCTATTTTTATTTTAATATTTTCCTTTAAAATATGTCTATGGGTTTTGGCATGGTGAATCTAATGTTATTGAAAAAAGTATAATTATCTTATTAATCAAACAATAAGTGATCTACCACAGGATAAATCATTTCAAAATTTGAAAAATGAATTATTTAAATATGTAGAATAATATTAACAATATATTAATTGATCTAAAAAACCATTAGGTCATTATTTATCAGGACATTGTTGACCAAAATATTATTGTAACTAGTCAGTTGAAGAAGGGAAAACATTTCATTATATTTTTCAATATTTTTATTTATAATTAAGTTGTACCATGTCAGCTATATCTATGTAATTACTAGGAAAAAATAAATTATATTAATGTTGATTCATAAGGAAATTAATAATTATATGATATATGCATTATTATATGAGATAAAAAATTCTTCAAAAAATGTGCAATTTATTAGAAAAAAATCAATCCATGCACAAATGATTTGTTTCCATACTAGGTTTAAGAGTCTAATAAATAATAATTCATTAGATTACATAAAATAATATGGAATATATTAAACATCAACTATTGGGAAAATCAATTCAACAATAGGATGAATCGAAATAAGAAAAGTCCATAAAAGTTATTAGGTTATATTCCCTTGAAGCCACACTTAAAAAAAATTCATGTCCTCTGAGAGTGCATATGACATGACCTAGAATTTTCATGATTGTAAACATGATATATTGAAGGTACATCTAAAGGATTAAACATCATAAAATGTGATTGATTTTTAATATCCATATTTTTAGAATCCTAGGAATGTAGATTTAAAATTAGACTCTAATGATTTTAAACCACATGGTACATAAGGTAATAATTATTACAGTTTTCTAGGTTTTGGGATCCTATATATTCTTCCATGATATATCTGTATATGGGATAACTCATTCATTATTTGGATAATTATTATTTGAAATAAAGATCCTAGAAATTAAATTTATGTATACCTTGAACATATAATAAAATAATTGAGATAATTATATGATGATGACATAGTAAAATATTATTCTTCAATTAGAAAAAATTAAAAATTCATGATACTTTAACGTTGACAATTACTTATTTTCATGTAATTGGTAATATATCATCCTAGAAAAATAATACAAGTTTAGATTGTAAATTTTTTTTACCCTCAACTATCACCTCATTATAGAAAAACGGTTTTTAGGTGTCACCATCAATTTCATAACGCATCCCATTAATTTATGTTTAACAAGACCCAATCAATACAAATAAAAGTTTTATTCAAAAATATCATAGTTATTATGGGGTTATTAAATTGTATGCATTGTCACGACCCGTTCTTCGTGGCCCGTGATGTGACTATCCAGTCCCACCTTCAAAGGACAGGGCCTGGAGACTAGCACCAAAGGTGAATCCATGATGAAAAGGGAAGGAATTGCCTTTAATATGTAACATTAATAGTCTGAACAAAAGTAGTATAAGCAACAAGCACTAATATAGAAATGAGAGGTTTGATGAAATTATGTGGGACAGTATAAAAACCCAACTGATCAACAATTACAAGTACAAGTAAAAAGGGAAAAATATATCCTGGTTCGTCCAAACGGGAATCCTACCTGAAGGGTAGGTACAGAACTCGATCAACTCATCCCTGAAGTACGTCATGTCTAGTCCAGTTCCAAGCAACCTCCCGTCTGTCACCCTTAGCATCAATTACGGATTTCTGTCATCTACACAGAACGCAACAAAGTATTAGCGAAGCCCGTGCAGGGGTGAGTATAACAATACTCAGTAGGGGACCCCGAGACCCCCGAAGGTCTCCCAGAATCCCCTAAGGATAAACCACAATAGAATGAAACAATCACGATGTATCAACTATCTTTACATAGGTATATGACCATACATATACATATGTTTCCAATCACAGTTAGACTCCAACTCTCGAGCCCAAACACAACCCAGTCCACAAAGTAATTAACGTCAATCACCATGATGATAATGGTTGAAAGACATGACTCAACGCATATAGGTATGAAAATCTTGTAGAGGGGTATAAAATATTAGATGTAGCCTCATAATCATCTCATATGTTGAACCCACATAGGATCCTGGAACAATATCAACACTGTCAAACCCACGTAGGATCCTGGTACAGAAGTCATCATTGTCGAACCCACAGAGGATCCCGGTACAGAAGTCACTGTTTTTGAACCCACAGAGGATCACAATATAGAATTCATCATTTTCAATCCCATAGAGGATCCTGGTATAGTCAACATTACTTTTGAACCCACAGAGGATCCTGGTACAGTATCGTCACTATCAATCCCATGGAGGATCATGTCATCTTTGTCGCAGCCCGCCCTATGGTTTCCACACAATGCAAGCTCTATTTCGAGAGGGTCTTCTCCTTGAGACAAGTCTCAATTCATCAAATACCATGAAGTCTTGAGTATATGTATCTCATAGTTCCATCTCATCAAATCAAACCCAACATGATAGACATCGCGTCAATCGGACGCCTGGTCTGTGAGTTATTGGTATTTCCGCTCCAGGAGCCCGATTAGTTTTTAGGCTCAAACCAACCAAACCATACTCTAACTGCATCCAAACCTCATGTGATGTTTACCAAAAGAATTGCCTCGCTCTAAGAATTCCATCGCTGTATACGGTTTTTGTTCGGACACCAGTAGCCCAACATGGGATCTAAAAGGTGTAAATGGTCATAGATGGTCCGGGTCCGGACATACCATGTCAGACAGACCCGGCCCAACGCGGTACAACATGCCCTGACCAGGTCTGAATCGGTTCATGGTTGCAGCCCAATCGGATTGGTCAGCCTGGACCAAATGGGTGGCCTGGTCCTAAGGGTGGCCCGGCCCGTGGCGGCCCGACCAGAGCTGCCCGGCCCATAGAGGCCGAGCCGAAGGGCGCCCCGGCCGTGGAATCCTGGCCATGGTGGCCAGACCGAAGGGAGGCTCTACCGTGGGTCTTCCTCAGCACAAGGCGATGGAACCAAACTGCCTTCATTCACCATGGCCCACATGGTTGCAACCCCCTTCCTCCGGTGCGGTGCGATGGATCCACACCTCTTCTGTCCATCGTGGACCGCATAGTCGTGGTTCTTCTCCAACACGGTGTGAAGGCACTTTACCCTTTCGGCTACAACTCCGTCGTCAACCAAACAAGAACCAACGGAGGGTTGTCGGGCCGTGTTTATTCAGACCGAGCCCTCCGCATAAGTGATAACAAGTGGCCATCATCGAACCAAAATAAACGACGATGAACGAGGACATAATTCATATATTAAAATAATCAAATCCCCCTACCTTGTAATCAGTGTTCACTTAGCGGAGTAGCGGGATGGCGGCGCCATTCTGTTGACTTCGGGAGGATATGAAGTCGATTCTAGTGGCGTTCCTCATGGGTGGCGTCTTCCCTTTCATACCTCAGTTGTAATGGGAGAAGATGGCATCTTTATTCATCAATGGAGATGAGCATTATTCGTTGAGAGGATATCGTTATTCGGTGGAGAGGAAAGGGTCCACCAAGTCTCCAACCAAAAATAATAGAGTTGGAGGCTATTATTTGTTGGCACCACAACACATAAGAGTTGTGTTTAAATAAATCAAACAACTCATTAAATTTAATGGGGTGGAAACGATTCAAATGGTTTCAAAAGATAATTAATTAAGGAATTAATTATCTTTTAGGTGTGTGGGCACCATTAAGGGGTAGATCAAGTGTTTCCCCAATTAATGGGGAACCCAAGTGGTTAAAGGGGGTTTCAGCTCATGTGGGCCCAACCACATAATATCCACTCATGGGAGGTTATGCATGGGTGGGACCCACCTCCAAACTCTACTTGGATGATTAATCCACCACCCAAATAAATCATATTCTAGACTTATTTTTCTTTAATTTATTTTGAAACCACATAAATTAACTTCTAATCTCGATAAAATGCAACTGCGGTAATGGTCTCCTTAAGCGAATACCAGCGATGAGATTTCAACGGTGTTTTCATATTTCAATTCCAAACACCGGTTCAAATGATATAAAATCATGCCCTTACATTTACTGAACGTCCCCAAATAAAACATCAGAAATTGATTTCGGGCACACCAGGCCTCAGTATCAGGCGTCGTCAGAAACTACGGACACATAAAATTCTAATGTATTTAATAAATTAAATTTTCATGGAATTTATGGGTCTCTACATTCTCTCCATCTCAGGGATTTATGTCCCCATAAGTTATAAAACACACTAAGGGGAAAAATGGGGGTATTGAGCACACATCTGAGCCTCCCGCTCCCATGTGCTCTCCTGGAGGTTCTCGTGCTGCCAGCGAACGCACACTAGAGGAATCCACCATTCATGTAAGACCCGCTCCTATCTATCCTCAATCTCCACTAGATCATCCATGAATGTTACCCCATCATCGATGTCCAACTCCCTGTGGTCGATGATGTGGGATGGGTCGTGCATGTATCTCCTCAAATGAAATACGCGGAAGATGTCGTCCACCCGGTGCAACTGAGCTGGAAGAGCAATGTGGTAAGCCACCTCGCCTACTCTACTGAGGACTTGGAACATTCTGATGAATCATGGAGATAACTTTATGCCTTTTCCAAATCTCTGCATACCTCATCGAGGTGAGACCCATAGAATGACTTGGTTTCTATCCTCAAACTCCAGTGGTCTCCGTCTCCTATCAGCATATGACTTTTTCCTACAATGTGCAGCCTTCATCAACTCTTAGAAAATCTTCACCTTCTTTGACATAGAATTCACCATCTACTTTCCCATAATTACTGACTCCCCTGGGTCAGTCCAGTATAGAGGCAATCTTCATGGTCTGCCGTACAGTGCCTCAAAAGGTTCCATCCCGATGGTGGAGTGGTAGCTGTTGTTATAAGAAAACTCTGTTAAGGGTATGTGATCCTCCCAGTTGTGACCGATGTCGAGGACGCATTCACAATGCATGTCCTTGAGAGTATGAATGGTCCTCTCAGTCTGGCCATCTATCTGAGTTTAGAAGGTTGTGCTCATGCAAAGCTATGTCCCGAATGTCTCCTTAAACCCCTTCAGTATCCGAGAAGTGAAACAATCATCTCGATCAAAAATGATATTCGATGGAACACCATGAAGTCGTACGATCCCATGAACATAGAATCATCCCATCATATCTACTGAACCCTACTCACTGATCCGTAGGAAGTGGACCGAATAGGTGAGTCGGTCGACAATCACCTAGATTGAGTCGATCCCTCTTGATGTGCATGGATGTAACACCACGATATTTTATGAAAAATATTCATTTTAATTTCTTTGATATCTTCTATTATACACTACACTAAAATTAGCTTGTACTATACACAACATCGTATTAGCTTGCAGTATACGCAAAAATATTCTTGGATCGTGTTACACCAAATTTCAAGTTCATTTGATAGATGTTATTCTATGAAACATTGAGTGTATGTATATATATATATTCAATGTATAAATGAAATATTGTTGGATTATATTATTCACAACAAAAAATTAATCCTACACTACATGGAACACTAACTTTGCTTGCTTTACACGCAATCGAGACCTTCCACGATAGTGTGTGTTGTACGCAATACCGAGTATCACTAAAAAACGATATGTTATTAAAATATTATATAATCTAGCCGTTATGAATGTTAATACCCACTTTTTGAGATTTTATAAATTTAATATTTCAAAAAGGACTATATTTTTGGATTCAAAAAATCATGGTTATCCTAGGGTGAATTTTTCGTATTTTTCTGAAAACATTCAATTTTTTATGAATAATGAAAACACTGGGTTACTATTTAAAACCCGACTATTTATTTAAATAATTTTTTAATTTATTTAAATTTATTTTAGGTAAAAAAATATACATAATAGCAATATAAGTTCAATTTAATTCATGTGAGTCATTTTATAATAATTTTATATATATATAAATTTAATTGAACTTTTAACCGTCTTTTACCTACCTCCTAGGAGCTTTTGGAAAACATTCATAAAACATAATTTTACCGCTTCTGTGAGTGGAATTTTGAAAATCCTAGAGAAACAGTTAATATCAAGGAGTAAAATCTGGTTCAATAAGAAAAAAATAATTTTTTATGAATAGTAACTTTTTACTTTTATTTACCATGGTTAAAAGGAAATTGGGTAATTAAGGGTAAAAATGATACTATTATTACACTAACACATGTACTAATTGTATTAGATAAGTATAATTCGACCAAAAACAATCTTAGTAATAAAATATTACCTTTTAGGACCACTTGGTTTAGATTAGGACAATTATTATTATTTTATTTAAAAAAGAGTTAAAATAGTAAAAATCAAAGTTTAATAACTAAAACATATTTAATATAGGGTTATACATAATATAAATTCGACTATAAATATTCAATAGAAAGATAAAATGATTTCCTACATAATGGTATTTTATTTATAATTTATATACATTATAAAATTTAATTTATTTATGACACACTGATGATACAGTAATTACATTATTAATGAAATATTAACATAATTGATGTTATAAATACACAAATAAATGTAATTTGAGACTTTTTATAAATTACACTAAATTTTTAGGTTAATATTACATGTTATTATTTATTAAATTAACTTATTTCGAACTAATAATGCTTCTATGATTTTCACAAAAATAATTACGAAATAGTTTCAAAATTGACATAAAATAGTTATTAAAAAAAATATTATATTATTAATTGTTATTTTATTCCTAAAAATCTAAGGTTTTTTCAAATGACTTAGATAATGTTATATATATTAATAATGAACAACTTGGGATTATTTTGGCTTGTTATTGTATGTTTATTAAAAATATAGTGTAAGAAAACAAGAAGTCATGGTAAAAGTTAAATTATATAACTTAGAGTTAAATATAAATGATAATGTTAAAATAGTAACCTAAACTTTTATAAAACCTATTGGATGAGATTATTTAGACCCATACCCAATTTGGATTCTAAAATAATCAATTTGGAGCTATTATTAACAGAATATGACTTTATTATAAAATAATATTTTTTTTCACAAGGTGCCCTCTACTCCCTTATAAAAAGGGCACCCCTTCCCTCTTATATTCACTACCCTTTGTGATCCTTGAAGCTTGGAAATCCCATGAAACTTCCTCTTATAAACCAATATATTTATATCATTGAGGATCTGTTCTTCTCTAATTTCCAACTCTAGTGCCCTAAGAAGAAGTTTAAAGGAGGTGCGTCGAGAAGAGGTATTCTCTTCTACCGACTCTTTCAAGTTTCTTTCTTCTTCTACGTCATCTTCTTTAGTTGTTTCATTATAAAGTAACAACATCAGTATTACATATATACTGATATGTTATTATAAATATGAAACAGCCCTATTTCACCTTCTATCCATCCTACGGAAAATGAAATAATTACGTCTGCGTACGTACGGAATACCGTATCCACGCTATAGTGTAATAAGTTTTTTCACCACCACCTTACTTGTATGGGTATAATGGTGTAAATAATAACAATATATAATTATTATAACATCATACTGATTCTATGATATTATATCATCCACTCCAATACCATTCAATAAATATGAGAATGATATCATTTCCTGTGCGTACGTACGGATTACCGTCTCCACGACGCGATGAGATTCATTTTCCATGTTAACAATTCAAGAATGATTATAAAGTATATATAATAAGTAATCAATAAAAATATTAAATAATAATTATAATTGATTAATTTATATATATATGTATGTCTACTACTCAATTACATGAAATTCACTAAAGAAAAGAAAAACAGCGTTCATGCGTACGTACGGCCTACTGTCTCTGTGAACGGTGTATTTCATTTCATTAATCTATATATTATATATATATACTGAATATATATTATATATAAATCATCATTTACATTATGTACATAAGTAAATCACTATATATGTAATAATAATATATGTAACAACAAGTCCAAACATGTACGATAAATAAAACTATTTTACCCAGAACACTGCAATAACATGGAATTTACAAAAGAACGGGTAATATAATGTCATAAGTGAACCATATATGATATCATCACAATTAATATGATTCTGTAATAATTCAATGAAATTATTTAAATCATTATAAAGGAGTTTTTGATATATATGAATCATAATGGACCTAAGGTAATGGATAATTTTTCAATCTCATTTTATTCGAGATTTCTTATACGTAAGTATTTACTAGGGTTGTATTTTTCATCCATGTCCATAAAATTGTTTATCATAAAGAGTTTAAGGTTATTACATGCATGTTTAAAGTCATGTTTACCTCTAATTGACTCTTACATTGTGTTATGGTAGGAATCTTTATTTTTTTTACCATATGAGGAACTTTTTGACTTTTCCGGAAAAAGTAAGAGAAGAATGTTTTTTTACTTATACGACATGAAAGGATTTTTACGGTTTCATCACAAATAATTTTTTTAAGATTGCATTACAAAATTTCATGATTATTTTAAAAAAATGTTATTTTCATTTAAATTTACATGCCATTTTGTGAAAAGAAAATGATTTTTAAAAGATAGGTTATTTTCCACAAGAATTTATTTCATGTGTTTTGTCAAAAATATTTTTCATCTAAAATGACATTATATAGTATGATTATGTTTCAAGTGTAATGTATATATTATTTACATCGTTTGATTCTTCTTATGATGAAATTATCTCCTTTTTTTTATATGGATTACATTAAGATGGTATGAGGTTTATGAAACCAATTTTATTATTTGTGTTATGGTGAATGATTTATGTTTATTTTTTGGCACAATTAAGAATGATTTCATAATGGGATGGGTGGGAGATATATCTCACTCCAATGAATTGGGTAAAAATTTATATCTCATGAGATATACATGGATGGATGGTAAGTTAATCCGGTTTAGTGATACAGGACTGGAATGAGGAGTGAACTCTATTCAGAATGGGACTTTGTCCATTAAGATTGTATTGGAAGAAATGCCTTGGCTACTATGGAAATAATATAAAGTGCATAATTGTTTTCCAAAATTACATGTTTTCTTCCAAGGATATTTTATCAGGATTGATGTTACATTACGATTTATGCCTTACGTACTCCTTGATTTATGTCTTTGCTCAAGATTTTGATGTTTATATTTGATGTTCATGTTTTTGCATTCAAATGTTTATGGATAGACTTATGTTCTATATGTTTACCCTTACTGAGCATTTGATCTCACCCCATTATATGTTTTCATTTCCCTAGGATATAAAGAAATGTTTTAGGTAAAAAAACCAAAGGGAATGATCTTTATGGGAGATGTTAAAGATCATTCACCATGATTAGAAGATTATGTTCCGAGTTTCCAAAGACGCTAAAATATTAAGGTCCTTGTGTGTTGGTTTTTTTAGGAATTATGTACTCCTCAAATGTAATGTCATGTCCATGTACGTCAAGATTTGGGTCACTACAGTTGGGATCAGAGGAAAGGTATAGTTATCCTTTGGAAACTAGGATACAAAAACTTTAGTGAGATCCCTAGAGATATTTTTAAGGTATGTCTAGGTAAGTCCCTAAGGATAAGTATATGTATAAGTTATAGTCCTTGAATTATGATAATTATATTAGAATTAAACCTAAGATGTTAGATACTGAAGTTACTCCCCCTTGATTATGATTTTGGCCCCTCACACTATTCTTTTTGGGTTTTATAAAATGGTTAGAAATAGGAATATTAATGATAATGGAGGATATGATGGAAAATAGAATGATATTCGTCATGAGAAACAAAATGAAATTGGATCTGGAAGTCCACATATCGTAATTATGCCAAATCAACAATATCATAATATGATCAATAATCTCAACATTAGTAAGTTTACTGACTCAACTAATAAGAGAAAAATGGAGTTTCATGGTGATCATAGTGGAATGAATGTTCAATTTATCTCATGTAAATCATGTGTGAAGAGGAATCAAGGAGAATGTTTCAAAGGAACTGGTAGATGATTTGGGTGTGGAAATGAAGGACACAAAGCCATTAAGTGAAAAAACAAAGGTTCAGTAAAAACCATGGACAAGGAAAATGGTATTGCTAAGACATCAACAACGGTTAAGTGTTTTAAATGTGGAATGTACTGGAATTATGCCAACCAATGCCCTAAGGGAAAATCTCATAAAGGGAATCATCATGGTCATATGGGTAGTATTTATATGGATGATGATGAAGACACTATAAATGATAAATGAGATGGAAGAAATGATGAATCTCAGTCATTGGTTTATGAAGGTAGTGTAATGATTGTATATTAATACAGAATAATGAAAAATATATGGATTGTTACACTTTTGCCTTTGCTTGAGTTTTGAAAGTATATGTTGAATGGTACCGGTAACCATGAAAGGTTATTCAGTTATTTCTGGAAAGCACCTAATATGCGCATAAATAAGGGATAAGGAGATAATGAAATGTTTAATAGTATTAATGAGCTCATGACTAATATAAGGAAAAAGTGATATCACGGTTTGAGTATATAGAATTTTTTGTATTTTGGTTTACGGAAAGAGTTACCTTGTGAAGGCATTCATGTTTTCACTATGGTTCAGAAGAATACATGCTTATGGTATTCACATGTTTGGAATGTGACCAACAAGATACATCAAATGATATATGGGGTTTAAATGATGATATTCAAATGCTCAGTAGATGACATTTCTATTAATTTTTTTATTTATACTATGAGCTTAGATAGAAGTATTTTGGATAAGCCTAAATAATATAATGACTTATGTTAGGAATAAGATAGTATTTTTTAAGGATAAGAATTATCTCTATTTTATTTTAGGAATGTTTTTATAATGTAGTTTTAGAAAAAAGGGTAACCTGTAGGACGGGCGACAACCTGTCGCGTCAGACAAGGTTGTGGGAGTCGAACCCACAACAGGAGTGTGACAAGACTTTATTTCCTACCAGTGGACTAAAGGAAGTCACTGGTTAGTAGAAACTAGTTTTATTAAGTAGTATTATAGATGAATTATAAGTCCATTTTTGGAATCATATACGATTAACCTAACCATATATGGACTTATGTATATTTGATAACATTTTCTAACCTTTTGTTTGAGACATATGGAATGACCCATCATTCTATCACATGATTTTCTAACACCTCATGAATGAAAAATTCAACTTCATTTTTTTAAGAGATGAAGTGGAAATTGATCAAGGAACGGACAACAGTGAGATTATACCGAAATAAAGTAAGTATTTCTTCTAATTCAAATTCCTCAAAATTAGGGAAATGATCTTGAAAACATGAAATGTAGTCCTAATTCCCTTATATCTGATGAATCATATGTTACCTTATATCATCACAAGTTTATGGCTTTTTGATTGTTGGCTTTTTCATAGCCATGTTCTCTACCACTATCCATCAGAACATGATGGTTAGATTTCTCTCCCATATCCATATTTTCACCTATGTTCTACTTTGTGAAAACCCATTTATTAGTTAATTTGGGTAACCGTTACGTTTCATACATTACTTTCTAATGATATGTTCTGGTATTCATTTTTAAGATGTGGGTTTCTATGAAATAAACTTTCAAGTAGTAAACCATTTATTACCCTGATTAATTTCGAGGGAGAAATTCATTTTAAGGGGGGTAGAATGTAACACCCAGATATTTTATGAAAAAATATTCTTTTTAATTTCTTGGATGTCTTCTATTATAAACTACACCAATATTAGCTTGTACTATACGCAACACCATATTAGCTTGCAGTATATGCAACATTATTCTTGGATCGTGTTACACAAAATTTCAAGTTCATTTGATAGAAGTTATTCTATGAAACATTGAGTGTCTATATATATATATATATATATATATTCAGTGTATAAATGAAGTATTTTTGGATTTTATTATAGGAAAAAACAAATGAATCTTTTACTACATGTAACCCTGACATGTCTTTCCTTACATGCAATCGCCACCTTCCACGATAACATGTGTTGTACGCAATACCGAGTTTCACTAAACAATGATATGTTATTAAAATATTGTATAAACATGCCATTATGAATAGTAATACCCACTTTTTGATATTTTATAAATTTTATCTTTCAAAATTGACTTCATATTTGGATTAAGAATATCAAAATTAGCATACGGTGAATTTTTGTTATTTTTCCGAAAAATTACAATTTTTTATTAATAGTGAAAACACTTGGTTACTATTTAAAAACAGACTCTTTATTTAAATAATTATTTATTTTATTTAAATTTATTTTATGTAAAACTTGATTCATAATACCATTATAAGTTCAATGTAATTCATTGGAGTCATTTTATAATTATTTTAAATATATACAAATTTAATCGAACTTTTCACCATCTTTTACCTACCTCATAAGAGTTTTTGAAAATATAAATAAAACATAATTTTACCACATTTTTTAGGGGAATTTCAAAAATCCAAGAGACACAGTTAATTTCATGGAGTAAAATGCGGTTCAATAGGATAAAAATAATTTTTGGTGAACAGTAACTTTTTATTTTTATTTACCAAGGTTAAAAGTAATTAGGGTAATTAATGGTAAAATGATATTATTATTACCCTAACTAATGTCCTAATTGTATTTGATAAGTATAATTCGACCAAAAAAAACCTTAGTAATAAAATATTATCCTTTAGGTTCACTTGGATTAGATTAGGACACTTACTATTATTTTATTTAAGAAAGAGTTGAAATAGAAAAAATCAAAGTTTAATAAATAAACCATTTTTAATATACGGTTATACATAAGATAAATAAGACTATAAATATTAATTAGAAAGCTAAAAATATTTCCTAAATAATATTATTTTATTTATAAATTTTAGACCATAATAATTTAATTTATTTATGACACAATGATGATGCATTAATTACCTTATTAATGAAATTTTAAAACAATTGATGTTATAAATACACAAATAAATGTAATTTGAGACTTTTTATAAATTAAACTAAAATTTTAAGATAATATGACATGTTAATATTGATTAAATTAGCTTTATTATAACTAATCATGCTGTTATGATTTTTACAAAAATCAATTACCAAATAGTGTCAAAATTGACATAAAATAGTTTTTAAAACAATTATTATGTTATTAATTTTTATTTTATTCCTAAAAATCTATTTTTCAGCTAAATGAATTAGATACGGTTTTATATATTAATAATGAACAACTTGGGGTTCGTTTGGCTTGTTATAGTATGTTTATTAACCATATAGTGTAAGAGAACAAGAAGACACGGTAAAAGTTAAATTATTTAACTTAGAGTTAAATTTAAATGATAAAGTTAAAATAGTAACCTAAACATGTCTAAAACCTTATTTTTGAGAGGATTTAGACCCATCACATCATTAGCTTTGAAATAAATCAAATTTGAGCTATTATAAACCGAATATGACTTTATTCTAAAATAATATTTTTAGTTTTTCCAAAGGTTCCCCTCTCCTCCCTTATAAAAAGGGCACCCCTTCCCTCTTCTCATCACCCCAT
This sequence comes from Viscum album, assembly GCA_963277665.1. Taxonomy (NCBI): domain Eukaryota; kingdom Viridiplantae; phylum Streptophyta; class Magnoliopsida; order Santalales; family Viscaceae; genus Viscum; species Viscum album. The sequence goes on along the minus strand of OY728160.1, from coordinate 555,508,129 downwards.
TTTTATCCTTGAAGCTCGACCAAACCCTGCCAATTACTCTTCCCAACCTATCTAGTTAAATCATAGAGGTTCATGTATTATCCAAAGCCCATCACTAGTGCCCTATGAAGAGGTTTATAAGAGGTGTGTAAGGGAAGAGGTAATCTCTTCTACCGACTCTTTCAAGTTTATTTCTTCTTCTAATTTCTGTTCATTAGTTTTTTCAATATAAATTAATAACATAAGTATTACTTATATAATGAAATTTTATTATAAGTATTAAACAACCCAATTTCACCTTCTATCCATCCTATGGAAAACTAAATCACCACGCATGCGTACGTACGAAATACCATCTCCACACTTTGGTGTAATCAATTTTTCCACCACCACCTTACTTGGATGGGTATAGTGGTGTAAAGCATAACTATATAAAATTATTATTAAATCATACTGATTCTATAATATTATATCATCCACTCCAATACCATTCAATAAATATGGGAACGATATCATCGCTCGTGCGTACGTACGGATTACCATCTCCACGACGCGATGAGATTCATTTTCGGTGTTAACAATTCCAGAATGATTATAATGTATATATAATAAGTAATCATGAAATATATGAAATAATAATGCTACTGGATTTATGTATATATATATATATGTGTTTATTCCATCTACTTAATTACATTCAATTCAATAAGGAATCGAAAAACAACGTTCATGCGTACGTACGACCTACCGTCTCCATGAACTGTGTATTTCATTTCATTCGTCTCTCTATTATATATATACTGATTATATATGATATATAAATCATGATTTACATTCTGAAGGTAATTAAATTATGATATAAGTAATAATAATATCATGAACAACATGTCCAAACACGTATGAGAAATAAAACAATTTTTCCCAAAACACTGCTTTACCATGGAATTTACTAAAGAACAGGTAATATAAAGTCATAAGTGAACCATATATGATATCATAACAATGAATATGATTCCATCATAAGTCAATGACATTATTTAAATCATTATACAGTAGGTTTTCATACGTACGAAGCATATCCAACATAAGGTAAGGGATAATTTTTCAATATCATTTTTATTCGAGATTGCTTATATGTAAGTATTTAAAGGGGTTGTATTTTTCATCCATGTCCATAAAAATATTTTTCATAAAGTGTTTAATATTATTACATGCATGTTTAAAGTAATTTTTACCCCTATTTTACTCTCACTTTCTGTTATGGAAGGAATCATTCTTTTTTTATCATACGAGGAACTTTTTTACTTTTCCGGAAAAAGTAAGAGAAAAATGTTATTTACTTATTCGACATGAATAGATTTTTACGGTTTTTATAAAAAATTATTTTTATGTATATTAATTTACAATATTTCTTGATTATTTTCAGCAAAAGTCATTTTCTTTTAAAATTACATGGCATTTTGTGAAAAGAAAATGATTTTGATAGGAAATGATATTTTCCTCAAGAATTCATTTCAATTGTTTTGTCAAAATTATTTTTCATCTAAGATGAAATTATTTAGTATGATTATGTTTCAAGTATAATGTCCCTATTATTTACATGGTTTTATTCTTCTTATGATTAAATTATATCCATTTGTTTTATATGGATTACGTTAACATGGGATGATGTTTATGAAACCCATTTTATTCTTTTGGTTGTGATGAATTATTTATGTTTAATTTGTTGCAAAAGTAAGAATAATTTCATTATTAGATGTGTGGGACCTATATATCCCTCCAATAAATTAGTTAAAGATTTATATCTCAGGATATAGACAAGTCTAAAATGGAATGTTAATCCAGTTCAGTGATACAGGACTGGAATGAGGAGTGAACTTGATTAAGAATGTTAAATTGTCCACTAAGATGGTGTTTGCAACAATTACTTGGCTACTATGTAAATCATATCATGTTTTTAATCATTCTCCACAATTACATGCTATCTTCCCAATCTATTTTATCAGTATTGATGTTCTATTATGATATATGCCTTAGTCACTTCCATGATATATGTCTTTTCTCATGATTTTGATGTTTAGATTTTATGTTCAATTATTTTCATTCAAATTTTTTTGGATTGTTTTATGTTCTCTATGTTTACCCTTACTGAGCATTTCAGCTCACACCTTTATATGTTTTGTTTTCCCCAGGATATAATGAAACGTTTTATGTACGAAAACCAATGGGGAATATCTTTATGGTAGATTTTGAAGATCATTCACCATGATTAGAAGATAATGTTCTGGGTATCCAAAGACAGTAAACGATTACAGTCCTTGTGTGTTGGTTTTTGTTATGTATTAAGTATTCCGCAAAATTAATATAATGTCCATATACGTCATGATTTGGTTATCTAAAATGGAAGTCCCATCACAAAATCCCTATAAATCCCTACCCACTTCAACTCTGGGACCTCTATGGGATGAACCAAGACTGCAAGAACCTGGTGCTCTGCTTTCACTTGCTGACAAGTGAGGCATCAAGAGACAAACTCTGTTACTACCTACTTCATACCTGGCCAACAGTGTTGTTTTCATAGATCATGATACTTCCTCAACACTTTTGTATGTATCGCTAATGGATATGTGTGGAACTCTCTCATAACATCCTCCTGAGGTGTAACAGGTACCATGGTACGTCCTCTGAAGAGAATGACGTGCTCCCCACCTCCAGAAAATACATCAGGTGCCTACCCTGAGGATATATGTACACGACGTGCCTCACAGTCAATGTCCCCACACTGTGCCCCCTGACTCATTAAAGAAGTGGAGGAGTGACTGTGAAAGACTATAGATTTGCTGCTCCATCTCTATCCACAAAGGATATCTACAACGTATCAAGCTGCATTGTCACCTCTCCTAACAGTTTAATACTTGATCTCTTGCTGAGAGCATACTCTACCACATTACCCTTCCCAGGAGCATAGAGTATCTAAAAGTCGTAGTGCTAGAGGAACTCGAGCAATCGTCGTTGTCTCAGAATAAGGTTCTTCTGTGGGAAGATATACCTGAGACATTAGTGGTCAGAGGAGACTGTAAAACACTCTCCGATCAGATAGTGAAGACACATCTTCAATGTGAAAACCACTGCTTCTAACTCCGGGTCATGGGTAGCGTAATTCTTCTCATTCATTCTCAACTGCCGAGAACAATATGTGATATCTTCTCGCTCATGCATCAGAACACACTCGAGTATGGTCCCTGATGCATCATAGTAAACTATGTACACAACACCCTCCTCTGATAGACTCAATATTCGCGCATTAGTCAACCTCTATCTTAGCTTCTGAAAGATCTGTTGGAATCTCTCTGACCACACGAAGGGTTTCCCATTCTTTATCAATGCTGAAAGTCGTGATGAAACTCCGGAGAAGTCTGGAAAAAATCTCAGATAGTACCCAGCCAGTCCTAGAAAACTCCGTACCTCCGTCACACACCCGAGTGGCTCCCAAGAAAGCACTGCCTCAATCATCGTTCGATCCACTACAATGCCAGCCTTTTAGATGACTTGTCCCATAAAATTAATCTCTCGAATCTAGAACTGTGACTTTGATAGCTTACTATAAAGCAGGTGCTCTCGAAGTGTGTCCAGTAATACCCGCAAATGATAGGCATGATTCTCTTAAGTTGTCGAGTAAATCAGTATGTCATCGATGAAGACTAAGACAATTTGATCATGGTATGGTTGGAAGATCCTGTTAATGAGACTCATGAAAACTACTAGAGAATTGGTTATGCCGATGGGCATTACCAAGAACATGTATTGGCCATACCAACACATGAAGGCCGTCTTCTGCACATATTCACCTCGTACTCTGAGCTGGTGATATCCTAAATGAAGATCTATCTTCGAGAACCAACGCGCTATATTAAGCTGATCAAAGCAGTCATCAATTATAGGGAGTGGGTACATGTTCTTCACGGTCACCTTGTTTAGGCGACGGTAGTAAACACACAGTCGCATGCTCCCATCCGCCATCTTGGTGAATAAAATCATAGATTCCTAGGGTGAAACAATAGTTTAGATAAATACCTTCACCTGTTAGTCCTCCATCTATACCCACAACTCCCGAAGCTCGGTTGGATCCATCTGATATGCTGGTGTAGATATCGGTGAAATCCCGGTGTATAGGTCAATGTAGAAGTATTCCACTTGTGGGAAGGTAGTCCTGGAACGTCGTTAGGGAAAACATCGGCATACTGATCCACCACAACTGGAAAACTCAGAATCCACGCATCAACCACTCGGAGGATCAGACTAGCCTACTGATATGTGATCAACTTCCCCCTATTTTGTGTAAGTCAATCCAATGCTGTAAAGGCTCCGTTCTTGCCCGTAAAGGTGAACTTGGTCCCATCCTTGCAGACACACTGCACATTGCACCTAATAATGTCAATCTGATCATGAACTGCGGATTACCAATCCATACCCAAGATGACGTCGTATGGCCTCGATGCCGCTACGTGGAAATCCCAACCAATGCTCTCACCTCCTAGAGTAAGGTCACACTTCCAACACCAGTGTTTAATTTTTTAGTTTTCCCCCTTAGGATTCTCTAGTAATAAGGATTGAGCGAATAGATCTGTCGTGATCTCTGAGCTCCAAACGAGGACAGAGAAAATAAAATAATGACTCGCACCTATTTTTATAAGTACTGTATCAAGGGTTGAGTAGACACAGATATTACCTCGAATCATCTTAGGTGCCCCACGGTCATATGCCTCAATTTTTTAGAGAAGATCCCGCCCCTATCTGGCAGCTCCCTGTGGATGGGGTGAACCTCCAAGTGGTGGTGGTGGTAGAGCCGTGAAATGTCTTCCACCACCCACTGCTCGGCCAACTCCTCTTCCACGTCTGGCTGCTCCCGATAAAACACCACGGTCGAACCTTTTCCTCTGCATGGGAGGACACTCTAATTTATGCCACTAATCTTTTTGGTGGGTCGGGAAGTCTCGAGCAATGTGACCCTACCCACCACAAGCATAGCACTACATGATCGTTGTATGACTGGCTCTGTATCATCTGCCCCACAGAGCTGATCCTGTATCCTGGGGTCACCCACCTGATGGACTTTTCCGCTAAAAACTCTATGACATCTGTCTACTGTCGGCTGTAGAAAACTCCTCTATGTTTCTCCATGTGGTGGGTCTCTCCACTCATGTATACTAAGCGAGAAAGCCCACTAGTAGAAGGGCTCGCCCCAGCACCCCCAGCTCTGTCGGGATGTTGGGGGTGATCATCGAATCCCTGATCTCATGCCAGAGTCCTTGCTCGAAGGTCAATTCCCTGATGAATGGGTCTCGAACCATATAAGTAGGGTAGCGTGAGAGGACGATGAACCTCTCTAAGTATTGAGCTCCCATCATGATGCCCTGTTGTAGATGAAGTAACTCCTGAATCTGCACTGCACGAAGGATGGCTGGAACAAACTCTGACCGGAATAGACTCTCGAAGTCTTCCCAAAGTAATGATGCCTCATCATGAACCTGGGGCATCAGGCTCCACCATCTATCTACTGCTGCATGCAGGAGACTCATGGCAAGGATCATCATGAGTTCAGGTGGTGTCCCTACCAATCTGAATAATCTCACAACACCAGCCAATCCTCAGCTACATGGGGGTCCATCTCTCCCCAGAACCCGGGTGGCCTCTGGCACTAGAACTCGTGCAATGAACTCATACGACATGCACTCTATTCTATTGGAGCGGGTGGTATTGAAGGAATAATTGGTAGTGGTACTGCAGGTACCTCCTCTGTGATGAGGCCCTGCACTGAGGCCTCGTCGCTCGGTGGGCTACCATCTCATATGAAACTCAGAAGCCTAGCTAATCCACCTTCATGGGTCTATCATAAAAAGAAATAGGTGTTCCATGGTTAAAAACATATACATGGTGAGATTACACAAATAATTCATGATGAAAACTTTTCAATGGAAACAAACACGCAATCAGTGTTTTTGTGTACTGAGTCAAAAATTGGAAGTCGGAGTCCTAGTGTATGGATACGTCGACCGTCGTACCAACACTGGTTTCCCTAAACTAATATCCACACCAAAAACACTTAACACTATTGAAATTAAAATAATCAGAGTCAATGTTATTTAGAAGAACAGACTACTCTGATACCAATTTGTCATGACCCGTCCTCGGGGTCCATGCCATGACTCCCCAGGCCCGCCTTCCATAGGCTAGGGGCTGGCGACTAGCACCAAAGGAGAATCCTTGATAAAAAGAGAAGGAATTTCCTTTAAACCTGTAACACACACCGCATGAACACAATAATTAGAAGCAACATGTACTAATATAGAAAATATAGGTGTTCTGAAAGTACGTGGGACAATATATAAACCCAAAAGAACAATCAGTATAGGTATAAGTAAAAAGGGAAAAGAGCTCCTGGATCTTCCATCGGGGAATCCAACCTGAAGGGTATGTAAAGAACTCGAACAACTCATCCCTGAAGTATATCCCATATAGTTAATCTCTGAGCAGACTCTCGTCTATCACACTCAGCCTCGATCACGGTTGTCCTTCGTCTGCATAGAACACAACAAGGTGCGGGTGAAGCCCGTGTTGGGGTGACTATAACAATACTCAGTAGGGGACCCCGAGACCACCGAAGGTCTCCCAGAAACCACCAAGGATAAACCAATGAAGAAAGATAAACTCACGAAGAATCAACCAAACATACCTAGGTATATTCCCATATATATACCTATGTTTCCAATCACATTTTCGTTCTAACTATCGAGCCCAGGCACAACCCAGTCCATAAAGGAAGTAAAGACAATCACCACGATGATAATGGTTGAAAGACAAGACTCTAATTACATAGGTATACAACTCATATAGAGGGGTATAGATAATTATATGTAGCCTCTGAATCATCTCCTCTATCGAATGCACATAGGATCATGGAACAGTATCAACACTGTCAAACCCACATAGGATCCTAGTACAGAATTAATCATTGTCAAACCCACAGAGGATCCAGGTACATAATTCACCGCTGTAGAACCCACGAGGGATCCCAGTACAGAATTCATCGCATTCAAACCCATGGATGATCCTAGTATATTTTTCATCAATGTCGAACCCATGGAGGATCTTGGTAATGTATCAATGCAGATGGCCCAACAGGGGATCCTGTCTTCTCAGTCGCAGCCAGCCCTAGGCATTCTACACACAATCCACTCAATTACGGGAGGGTCCACTCCGTAAGCTAAATGTCAATACATAAACTACAATAAAGTATTGAATTTATGTATTCCATAGTTCTGTCTCATCGTATAGAACCCAACATGATAGATGACACATGAATCAGACCCTTGTTCTGTGATTTATTGGCATTTCCGCTCGAGGGGCCCGATATGTTTTTAGGCTCAAACTAACCTGACCGTACTCCAACATCGACCGAACATAAAATGGAGTATGCCAAAAGAATAATCTCGCCCCAAGAATTCCTACTTCGTAGACGGTTCATCATTCAAAAAACTGTATCCCAGGATGCGAGCTAAAAGGTGTAAATGGCCGTAGTGGGTCTGGGTACGGTCCGACCTGACCCAACCTAGTCCGAATTGGGGTATGTCCCGGTTCGCGGATGTAGCCCGACCCGAGTGCGAGACCCTGCCCAAGGGGAGGCCTGGTCTTGAGGGTGTCCCGACTCGTACATGCCCAACCGAGGGTTGGCCAGGACGTGGGGGCCCGGCCGCAGGACGGCCCGACTGCGGGGCAGCCCGGCCGTGGCGGCCCGACTGAGGGGTGGCCAGGCCATGGCAGCCCAGTTTTGGAGAGGCACAGCCATGGAGGCCCAGTTGTGGGACTTCATCGGTGCCAGACGATGGCACCACACTTCATCATTCCTCACGGACTATTTGTCCGCGCTCCCTTCCTCTTGCGCGACGCGATGGCACCCCACCTCTTCCGTCCGTTGCAGCCCGTATAACCGTGTTTCGTCTCCTGTGGTGCGAAGAAATCCCAACCTTCTGGATTTTCCTCTATTGTCAACCAAACAAGAACCATAAGATGTTTGTCAGGCCATTTTTGTTCATCTTGCGCCCTCCTCATTAGGTGATAACAAGTGGCCATCATCAAACCAAAATAAATGACGATGAATGACGGTATAATACTTACATTAAAATAATCAAACCCCCTACCTTGATATCAGTGTTCGCTCAACAGAGTAGCAGGAAGGCAACGTTGTTCGATTAACATCGGGAGGAGATAATGTCGTCGTTGGCGGTGTTCTCCACGGCGACATCTTCCCTTTCTTTCCCCAGTTGGAAAAGGAGAAGATGACATCGTCATTCCTTGGTGGAGATGGGAGTTCTTCGTTTAGAGGTTATCATTCATCGTTTGAGAGGAAAGGCTCCACCAAGTCGCCAACCAAAAATAATAGAGGAGGAGTCTATTATTTGTTGGAACCATAACACACAAGAGTTTCATTTAATTAAATTAAACCACTCATTAAATTAAATGGGGTGGAAAGGATTTAAATGTTTTCAAATGATAATAAATTGAGGCATTAATTATCTTTTAGGTGTCTTGGCACCATTAAGGGGTAGATCATGAGTTTCCCCCACTAATGGGGAAAGCAAGGGGTTAAAGGGGGTATAATTGGGATTGAGCTCATATGGGCCCCACCACATAATATCATCCCATTAGAGGTTATGTGCGGGTGGGCCCCACCTCCAACCTCCCCATGGATGATTAATCCAACAATAAAATAAAAAATACACTAGACATATTTTTATTTAATTTATTTAGAAACCCCAAATATTAACTTCAAATCGCGATAAAATGAAACTGTAGTGAAGGACTCTTAAGAGAAAACCGGCACTACCCGTTCAACGGTGTCCACGAATTTCAATTCCAAGAACCGATTCAAATGATATAAAATCCCACACACACCTTTACTGAACGTATCCAAACAAAACATTGAGAAATTGATTCGGGGCACACCGGGCCTAGAAATCAGGTGTCGTTAGAAACTACGGGCTTGTAAAATTCACATGTATTTGTGATGAAACAATTTCACAGAATTTCAATGTCTTGAAATTCTTGTTAATGAATATCAATCTATAATTTTGAATTTTAATTAGTTTAATAATCGTGGGAAAAGGAATTGTGTTTTAGTATCTGATGAATACACAACACAACAATGGATGATAATGATTATATTTTTCAAAATCATTTATTGAGATTTTAATTTGATACATTATAAAATTGAAATAATTCATATTTAAATGTTAATATGTTATAATGTAAATTTTTCCTTGCTAAATGAGAAATTTAATTCAAAGGATCTCCATAATGCTTTAATGGATTTGAATTCAATGCATATAAAGAGTGGGATGCGAAAAATTTATATCAAAAAGTAACCTTAATATATTTTTACAATGAAAATCAATATAAAGACATATTACCTTGAACATTAACAAATGTAAATGTTCCATATGAGTAATAAATTTACAATTGAATGTTGTTTGACTAAAAACATAAAAAAAATATCCTAGATTGAAGAGTCATGTCATCCATATTCTGATGGATAATTTTAGACCATTGGAAAGGTGAAATATGTTATCTGAAAATGTATCCATAGTTATAGACGATTTTTTTACTTATAAATATATATATATAAATATCGAAAAAAATTAAATCCAATCATTCTTCAAAATAATAATTAATGACTACTTTTGAAACATTTTCTTATAGAGATTCTATTTCAACCAACATTCATCATTCTCATGATTCGTTTGAGTATTAATTTGGTTGAAGAAGAATGACATAGAGAACCATTTAGTTTTCAATTGATAAATTAAAGTAAGTGTTATGTCTATGTAAATTTTCTTTAATGGTGAAGTCAACTTTATGATATAATTTTTGTAATTTTTTAATATGATTCAATTTTTATTCAGATTGATATATAATTTAAAATCATGTGTGATGAATAATTCTTAACTATATGACTATAATACTAAAGGATATAATGATGAAGAGTGTGTGAAATTTTATTCCTGGAATTAATATTGGATTAAGACTACATTAAGTTCGGTTATATATTTCGACGAATTCTCCAATAATTCTCATTATAAAAACCAACCATCAGAATTTGAAAAAATTGGGATACTAATTAGAAAGAGGTTAAATTTTACACTAACTAAAAATGTCTTGTTATAATCATGTATATATATTCTAAATGATAAACTTATTATATATATATATATCCAATTACTGAATAATTGATATATTTTTAAGAAAGTGACAAACATAGTGAGATCAAAATGAGATGGAAGTAAAATAATATTTTCATATAGAGATTTTCAAATAATTATCTCATCATGTAAGTATATAATCATATTCATAATATTTGTGTGATGTTATTTTTTCAATGGTAGAATTAATCCCTTATATATATATTCTATTCAAGATAATTAATTTTGTTAATTGAGCTTAAATATCATTTGATTTCATGTGTTTGTCTTGATGTTCTATATAGAAGGATAATATATTCATTTCCTAGAATAATCATGGATTAAATTTTAATTAATTTTATTATTAAACGACTTTAAAAACATAATTTCTGATTATTTAGACATTTAGTTGTGGGATATCATATAATGTTGATTGATATAATCTAATTAAAAATTAATTGAAATTTGGTAGTTATTGATTTCAAATTAATTTTTCTCAAACACAATAGTGTTTTATTGAAATATTTTTAATATTTTATTTCATTCACCATATATCACATTATTTATATTGGTTAACATGCAGTGCATGATACATTTATATTTACTTCAAAAGAAAAGATTTTTTTTATTTGGATGATAAAAAAAAGAATATTTTATTTTTTTTGAACACTTAAAAAATATATGATTATACGATATGGGTGATGATGATCTATTATTACATTGTGTTAGTGAAAATCATCATCCAAAAAACATTGAATAGATATTTTATAAATATATTTATATAATAGAACATCATATATGGTTAAAATAATGTCCTCATCACTATGGATATTGATAACAATGATGATAATGATGTTAAAGATAATAAAATATATAAATTGGTAATAAAACACTATTTCACTATCTCATTAATAAATGTTTCATACAAATATTCACTGTTCTATTTTTTATGTTTTGGTAAAAAACAATTACTTATATATTGTTTATTATAAATTTAAAATATTTTTACCTATTTTATTTATATGAAATAAAAAAAAGATAAAATTAACATCATAGAGAATTATCATCTCTGACCATACCTCCAAATCCCCCCAGTTTCATTGTAATCAAGTGATTCCTCTATAAAAGAGACTTATAATGAGAAATATATTTCCACTAATGTAGATCATATCCCACTATCTGGTGAAACTCTATTGATAGAGAACTGGCCAACCATGCATCTAGGGGATATTTTCATGTAACCAAAACTAGTATGTATTCAGATGTACAAATAAAATATATTTTTTTAATTTTGTGTCTTATTTTCAAATATACATTTAAAAAACTGATGAGATTGAAATATATTAATATAGATATACATTAAATGATTGAAAAAATAATTACCATTCCATTTGATGAGTTTGAGGTTCCAAAAACTGATTTTATTTGAATTTATGGATAGAATCTAGATTATATTGATTGTGAGTTGATATGTTTTCATATTAATTATATCGACTGGATTCATTTTCCCATTATAAAGATCCTACTTCAATAATTACATATTCATGAGGTATGTCAATAATTTTACTTTTAATCATATCGATGTTTTTAGGGTCATATATTTAGATAATTATTTCATAAATAAGAAATAAAAAATAAATATTACAAGTAGACACTTATACTCACTATAATTTTTTTCATAAAGTAATAACATTAAAAATTTTTGTTCTTTTTATGTTTAAAAAACATGAATTTTCTTCTATCTAATCCATTACTCTATTATTCGATAAGTCCACAGAAATACACATAAAAACCTTATATGACCATAAAATGATCAGTAATAGATACATAAATAATGAAAATGATTAGTATTGAAAAAAAATATTAACCATGAATACTTTAACACAATATAATACTTATCACCATTAATAAGTAGAAAAAAAACTTCACTGAGTAATAACTCATTGAATACACTTTTTTAATCCAAAATATATAATAAAACCAATAAAAATAAATATATAATATATAAATATAAATTGGGACAAAAACCTACTAAAATTAAATTAAAATAATGTGAACTTCCACACATATCCCTATACCGAATAGATATATGACCGACTTCCATACCCAATGCATTGAAGGTTATAAGGTAACCACCAATCCTTAGTTTTTCATGGAACCAACCATATTTGTTTTATCATGTAGAAAAATGTCATTTTTTTCATGTAACCACCAATAAAATTCCCAAATAGCATTATATAATAATAACACATAAAAGGTAGTAATTATCATCCTTTCAGTCATAAAATTTCATTTGAAATCACCAAAAATTACTTTAATATATTGACATAGTAAATACACATTCAAAACCATTTTCAATATCAAATGAAGGAAATTATAGGTAAGGGATTTAATTTCTATTTTAAATCATTAAGACTTATAGTGGAATCCAAATAAAAAATATCGGTTACGATGGAGGATGAGTCATTGCCACAGAATAAGTAAAAACATTCATTTTTTTTGTAAAGTAAAATGATTTTTATAAAAATAAACTATATATATTAAATTTTTTGTCATATGGGTTATTTATACACCATATAAAATAAAGAGGTGTATAACATCCAAAATTTTCATCAATGAGAGGATAGTTAGACAAAGTCACAAAACCAGAGTTCGACTTGTCCAAAAAAATCATTATGATCCTTAATAATATACATAGTATAATTTTTTACTTTAATGATAACATTTTTAATTTTTATTATACAATTTAAATCACTTATTTCTATATTATAGATATTACATGATTATATATGTTTTGGTCATTCATTTTGTTAATATTCTATACATTAATAAAAAATGAACTTTTTTGATGTAAATTATCTATGTAGTCAAGATTCTATTATCACCCAAATATTATTAATTATTTTAATAACATATATATCGTGTTTATATTTATTTATAATATGCATATTATTTTTATATAAAAAATTCATTGCATTGTTCTTGGATACAATATGGTGTACGTTCACATGAACACTACTTTCTTTTTTTTCATATTAAATAAGAATAATAAAATGACATAAATTTATATTTTAATAACCATATAATATTAATTTCAGTTATGTCTCATATGTTCAATGAATTCATCATCTATAAGATTCATTTAAAAAAAATCAATTGACATCTATTTTTAGAAGTAGTAGTCCACACTTCCTCAAATGAATTAATTGTATTTAAACAACCGGGAATTCATAAATGTATCATCTAAATAAAAATTATAGAAATATAGAGAAAATTTAAATATTATATACAAAATATATAAATATAGTATCACTATAATAGAAACTATGATAGGTGGATGAAGAAATTAGAACTATCATCATTTGATGGGGCAACTGTTCACTGTATAAAGAAATAGTGTGTTCTATATCAATTAGATGGATGTGTGTGTAAGTTTTAGCTGTACCCTTAGCTTAAAATATCATAATAAATTTATGAAATGGTGGTTATTATAAAATAATGTAACAATTATTGGTTAAGGGGATAGAGAAGAAAAATAAATGAAAGGTGCTTGAGAGAAGTTGTTACCTCTATATCAAGATAATCCATTTCATTTGAGCTAAAATGTTTTCTTGAAATGGATTCAGCCCAAGGTAATGCTTCTAAAAGAAAATAAGGGTTATTGAGAAATTAATCTATTTGATGTTGGAAGTGTCAAATAGCCTTAGATATGTGAGTATGTGGTTATATGTGGTGGCCTTTTTTATGAGAGAGGAGGGACACATTAGGAAAGTCATGAAATATTATTTTCTTATATTTATTTTCGAATTATTATTGCTCCATTTTGATATATTACTATATTAATATGTGAATATGTAAAAATAATCATAAAAATATGACTTCTACAAGTTTATGTTGCACATATAACATTATCTATTTTTCTTTAACCATTAGTTAAATAAATTGACTCTTACCATTTCTTCTTGTATTTTTTATACAATATGGTTAATATAGTTATAAGAAATTTCCATGAGATCCAAAAATGGATAATTACTAAAATTTCAATAATTTTCTATGACGTTTCTCCATAATCTGATATTTATATGACTATTATATAATTTAATAGAATTTTATTTATTTTAAAAACACATTTACGTTAATTTTAACATAATATAATAATAGAGTTTTTAAAATCATAAAAACTAGATTCATCTGAAAAAACTACATTAAATCAAACATAAAATGTCATAATAATTTATAAAATTATTTTATGACTTAAAAATGTTAAAATTGCTTTTATTACAATATTTATAATATATTTTATTTGATTATTTCATTTATAGGGTAATCAGTGCATCATCATTGTGTTATAAATAAATTAATTTTTTTAATGTATAAAAATTATAAATTAATTACCATGATGTTAGAAATATTTTTAGATTTTTAAATTATTTTTACAGTAAATTTTTTCTATCATATAACCCCACATTAAAACCATTTTATTAAAAAGAAACATGTCTATGTTATATTTCTCTTTACATTAGATTAATTATTATTACAAGTCATTATCCCAATGAAGTGGTTCCATGGGGTCATAAAATCAACCCAATGATGCTTAGGGTTGGCCATATATAATCCAATTGTATTAGGACTTCAGTTAGAGTAGTTTAATATTATGATAATGATAGGTTTTACAGTTATTTACCTCATTTACCATTTAACTATGGTAAAAAAATAAATACTGAGATTACTATGTAAAATGTCCAAAAATTAATTGTATCAATTCAAATAATTTTGAAATTATTATTAAAAATATAGAATCAATTTTTCCTGATTTAAAACATATAATTAGATGAAATAAAATCTAAATTAATTCATGTTGTTAAAACTAAAAAACATGGCATTATGAAATAAAAACTCCCAAAATATTGACATGTTTTTATGTCCAATTTCAATGTGAAAATACATCCAATGACTGATTTTATTTAAATTCTAAAAACCTAATTCATTTCAAAATTAAATCCAATTAAAAAGAAAATATATGTAGTCAAATAAATTATAAGAAATTATATTTTTGAATTAAAATGTAGTATTTTTCAAGAATTATTAAAAATTGAATTTTGTCTAAAAAATACCAAAATTTAAAGAAATGTAAATTTTAATATCCATCACCTAAAGAAGAATATTATTTATCAAAATAAAAAATAAAAAAATGTAAAAATAAAATATTTTAAAAGGGGTTATGATAAAAAAAGTGAAAAAATAACCTTGTAATAATAAGATAGTATTTTATGCTTAAAATTAGTTTCATTTTCATTTTATGCCTCGAAAATGTTTTGGACACTTGTAAAAAAATTAAATAACATGTGTAATCATATTTTAGATTTTTTTTTTCATTCCAACCAATAAGACGGATAGAATTTATATACCAATTAAAATAATAACATAATTATAGTATTAATTTTCGGTATAACTCAATATAATGTGCAACATTTGATTTCTAAGAAACCCATGGTTTCATGTCGAGTACATAATCAGAAAAAGTTCCCCCTTAAATGTAAAATTAAAATATTATTCATAAATATAATTAGGTAAGATAATTTATTATTTAATAAAAAAATGAAATGTTACATCTTTCCCTCTTTTAGAAATTGTGTCCTCGCAATTTTAAAATATGGATCTATAACTACATTGAGAATCCCACAATAGAAAAAGGGTCAATAATACTACCACATTAAAAGAATGAAATATAAGTAAAAATTAAATCCAATATTTCATATACTAGGATTACATGTATGAAAACATTGATATTAATGATATAATTTCCATATTTTTCTGATGTAGAGTGATAGAAAACATGATCAGGGAAAAGTAAACAATAGTAAAATCACAAACTTGGGATGGGATAATCAATCATTGATTTAAATGATGGAATAGTTAATGAAAAATATTTTCTATTTTGAGGGAATTTACATTCATTGAAGAATTTATTTAAAATCTCATATAAGAACATAAGGAAGCATATTTACTCGTTATGATTAATTTTATTCTATAAAATTTTTCAATAACAAATTGATCATTTCTCAAAAAAATTATCATTAAAGATTACTTGCTCACACCTAAACCACTGGAAACCACTAATTGTGAATCCAATAATCCAACGAAGATTAACATTCTATTAATCATATCTTGAATCATTAACCAGAACAAAAAAATTTAGGACAAGATAAGATAATTACATAAAAAGAATAATCATTTAAAAGAATAAAGACTACCTTTATTCTCCAAAATTCAATTGTAAAACGAAAAGTCCAATATATACCATTCAACAATTAATTTTACATACTTTCCTAAAAAATTATCAAAACTTTGTTTGAGATCCAAAATAGATATGAGTTTGTTAAAATATTCTTTCAATATAAATTTGAAATTTTATCTCCAAATAACATCAACGACTCATAATTTATCCTTCCAAAAGTTAATTTCTAAAACCACATATTCTATAATATTGGTTAATAATTTCAATAAATAACCAAAAATCACCATATTTCCATAATTAAATCATATATTATCAATTAATAATTTAAATTTTTTTACTCCAAAAAAAATTCCATAGTATTATATTTATCAATATCATAAAGGGCTCCAAAAATAGTGATTATATTCCAAATTAACATTTATCACTATATCCCAAAATCATTTTCTAACACAAATGATTTATATATTATGAAACATAAGAACCAAAAATAAAATTACTCATACTCCATAATCTCATTTAACTAAAATGAAATGCTATACTAAAAGTGATCTATATATAGGATTGTGGTATGCCATAATGCCTTGTTTGACTTCAGTTTTGGGTTTGATCTCCACAACCTTGTCTAACATGACTTGTTTACCCCCTTATAGTGGGTAATCCTTTTGTTAAATATCTATAATTTATATCTCATTCCAAAAAAGAGATAAAATATTCATAAATAATCAAAAAATATTTTAATATCAAACATTATCACATTTTATTCATTTTGAATCCCAATAAATATTAACTCATAATCACCAAAAAATCAATGTTCATATAATGGTTATCAATTTAATTATAATTGTTTCCAAAAAAATAATATATTATTTTTCATCTAATAACATTTTCACATACCAAATATAGAGTTACATGTATTATAAAATTTAGACTAATGTAATCCCATCTTCAAAAGAGTTCTAATACTTTTAAACATTTCATCAAGTAACAATATACCACAACTCATGAACCCCATATATGTAGACATATTAATAATTCAGATCTATTCATGATATCCAAAACAATATTTTCCATCTTTATTCCTTAATACATATTTCCTACAAATAAAAAACATGGATAATGTGATAAGACTAAATTATAATAAATCATGTCAAAACTAATAATTCAAACCTATCATATATAATTTTAGGTTACCACATCTTTAATTGACAGAACATTAGTTATTTATGGAAAATATTTTTAGTGTCCTGCTGATCCCAATCACAAATATTATTTTTCAAAACACTATTTCAATAATGACCATACTCCCTACATTTAAAACATTCAATTGATAACATTGAAATAACATAATTCCATTTACTTGAGTCTACTAAATGCTTCCATTTTTTGTTGTTCGGATATTGATTTAGAAATACCATTTCCACATCTATAACATCTTCTCATCCCCTTAAATAATTTCCCTATGTGTTTATATCTACATCCTTTACACATAAGTTTTCTAATATAATTACTTTTATGATTATTACATATTCTTCGACATGGATTCATTTCATGAATATATGATTCCTTAGAAAAATAAATAAGGTACATGATTACAATGAGAACTTCAAATAGATAGTTTTGATAAAATAGAAGAGTTGTAATTTTAGCTACCATTTCATTTCGTTTTGTATTATAAAAACCATCACAATTTCCATTCCATTCATTGTTACTTTGGTGCATATTAGATCCAACAATTTACTAAAACCAAAATTTTTAGTTTGAGTATATCAGTAATATATTCATATACTATCATATGAGGTAAGTAAACACTCAGATATAAAATTGAGAAAATATTTCTCAATAAATTTATGCCATCAAAAGGCAGTAAAATATCCATATAAAAATATTAGATTATTTTTTGGTTAAAAATTCATTGGTTCCCATTTTAAGTTTCTAAATGTTATTGGATATATTTATAATCATTTTACTAACATGTGTAATCATATTGGAGACATTTATGTTCATTACTAACAATTTTACAGTTACGTGTTATCTAAAATATAAAATAATATTATTATTATTGTATTATTTTTTTGGTATAACTCAATTTTGAGTGAAATGTATGATTTCAAAAAAAACACATTTTTTCATGTCAAGTATTATATTGGACAATGTTTTCTCTTAACAATAAAATAAATATCTTATTCCTAAAAATTATTAGATATGAAAAAGTATTATTCTATAAATACATCAGTTGTCACACTCATTGCTTGGAAAGTTATATTATTTGATAACTTATTAATTGTATTATAAAATTATAATTCATGGAAAACTAATTTTAAATACACGAGTAAAGTATTATATTAAACATATATTTTGTTTATTTTATTAATATATTATTTTAATTTGATTCCCCTTACTAAGTTTCATCCCAATGCACATTAGGAATTTTTTTAAATAAATGGTGTGTTTTTAAAAGGATATTATGGAATAAATTTAATGAAAAATACATTATCCCAAAAATGAGGTATGAAATAGTTCCTATGGGAATTTCTCCTGACCAGTGGAACGAATTTTTTGATATTAACAAATATTGGCCTCATTAAGTAATTGAATTTTTTATAGTATCTTAATAACACAAAAAATTTATTATTTTTTAAAATGATATTTATTATATAGGAATTATCTAAAATATAAAATGAATTGAGAAAAATGATCCATTCCTTATATTTTCATGTCTCATTTTATTATGAAAATAAATAATTCCTTTTAAATTTTATACACAATTATTTATATTATTTTATAACATGTTAATGTTTTTACCATGTTTTATATTTTTTATTGATAATAATGAATTATGTCATGCTCTTTGACACACAATGATATGGATTAATGTGTAGAGGGAAACCAATGTTACTTTAGTGAATGATCCAAACATAGGCATTGTGGTATGTACAATTGATTACAATTTAATGAAATATAATTAATAAAGAAATATTAATAAAAAATATTTTATAATTTTTTTTAAATACAACTAAATAGATACAACAACATTGTTTAAAAATTTACAACATGAAATATGGAAATCATTTGATTCATCTATCGATCCTACATTTAATTGGATTTTAGGCATATTTTTTGTTATATTTTATTTACCATAATTATGTTTCTGAAGAGATGTAACTACATTAAATATTAATAAAAAATAATTAACTAGATACTAATAAAATGTTATATTAATTTAAAAAATAAATATTAATATTATTTTATTAATAGGTTAAAACTCAGGAATCAAGGGATGAAAAACCATCACAATAATCATTTAAATTATAGAATAATGCAGTTGAAATAATCTTATGGATGTAGAATATAGATTGAGTATGGTGGATAGGTTTTGGGCCTACTCTACACCAGTCTTTGGATTAGGGTAATCATAATTTATTGATACCCCAAGTGTATGTATTAGTAGTTTCTTTGATATGGAAGTCGAAATAGAATTTTTAACATCGAAAGATAAATAATAAGACAATTAATCTTACAAGAAAATAGTTGATGAGTCTTGGTTAAAAATCAAAAAAAAATTAGTGTCTACAATTTAAAGGATAATGGGAAGGATCAACCTGAAGATTTATAGTCTTACATTCCACCCTTTTTAGCTAAATTCAGAACTCAATAAATCATCCAAACAATATTATTGATCATATACAACATCCCACAAAAAATTAAAGGGACACTTTTTAAATTGAAAACATGAAATTAATTTCTTACATACTACAAAAAATGTCACAGTGACATGAAACAAATTCATAAACATCCAAACTAAATTATGAATAATTTCACTAAATTATGAAAATAATTCAAGATCATTTTTATAGAATTACATATGAAACAAGAATTATAATTAAAAACGAAACTAATATGGAAATCCCAAAATTCCCATCATACCAGTAACATCTTCAGTTTTATTGAATAACGTTTAAGTATTATACCACATAAATATATTATTTATTATTTTCCGAAAATATTGAACCAATATAATCTTTTTTCCCATGTTTGACTGTATAAAATATTTTTTAAACTAAAATAAAACATGAATAATAATAAAAATCACTATGAGTTATACCAACCACATCGTGTTCGGGATAACGTGTCCTCTTTTCCTCATGTCAAAAACAAATTATTGAACATTTTCCAAATTTTTAGAAATAATATATTCTGGTTGGCATATTTTGAGCTATGTTACATTAATTTTAATGTTAATATTAAACTTCCACATTAAAATCACTGAGTTGGGTTCATTCCATTTAATTATTGTGTGTGGTAACTATGTTATTAGAGGAAACTTTCTGTTGATTTTCATGTGAAATATTGGAACTAATGGTAAAACATTAGGAGTTTTTATTTTCTAAAGATTCCCATAAAAACAAATTAATTTTTTTGAAACATTTAAAAAGTCTTCTAATTATTAAAACCATAGAAAACAATTTACTATGGACATGAAATAACTAAAAACCCATCGTTGAATCAATTTTTTCAAATGCGTAATAAACACAATGATATGACATAAGGTGTTCCCAAATGAGTCAATATGATATTTTTAAAGATAATAAATTCATTAAAAATTTGTTTTAGGGAGTCAAATCAGTGAAAAACATCTTTTTTTGAAGTTAAATCTATGTAAAAAGAGAATAGACAAAATTTTATAATATTGGAACCGAAGGAACACCATTCAAAGATACAGTTTTTCAAGGATTCATTATTCACATTAATTAAGATTTTAAAACAATAAAATGTTGTGTTTAATGATCGAAGAAAAATAAAATGACCACTTATTGACATTAAATTATGATCATATCCCCATTGAAATATTTTTTATGTGTAACCATTGGTAACACATCCATCGAATGTTTAGTTTGATATGAATGGGAAGCCAATCGATTTATTCTCATTTTACACCTCTAAAATTTAGTGGATAAAGGTAAACACAATTAAAAAACATGTGTAAACGTTTTTTAGTAAATAATTTTCGTTCTTAACAACACAACCATTATGTGTCATCTAAAATTTAAAATAATAATAATTGTATTGTTAATTTTTTTGATATAACTCACTTTTCTGTGCAACGTAATATTTTAGAAAATCCCGTTGTTGCGTGTCAAGTACACTATTGGAGAATGATTCCTTTTAAATATAAAAATAATATCTTATTCATAAAATTTGATAGTTATGAAAATTTATACATTTTTAAATATCTATGATGTTACACACATTATATGGAATGTTGTATAATTTGAGAACAAATTAATTAAAATATAAAATTATTATTCTTGAATAACTAATTTTAAATACATTTTTAAAATATATTATTTAACATATAATGTGTTTTGTGTTTGAATATATGTTTCTCAATTTGATTCACCTTAATATGTTTGATCCTAATGGGAATTTATTTTTTTTGATGGAAATGTAGTGTTTTTATATAGAGATTACTGAATGAATTTAATCACACATACATTATCTGAAAATATTTCTATGCAACAGTTCCTAAAATAATTTCTCTTGACTAGTGGGATAATTTTTCCAATGTTAGTATAGATTTATCTCATGAGGTAATGGAATATTTTATATTATCATCATAATAAAAAAAATTATTTCTATTAATGTTTATTATTTTATATGAATTATCGAAAAAATAAATTGAATTGTAAAAAATGATTCGTTCCTCATATTTCTGGGACTCAATTTTATTAGGAAATTAAACATTTTGGTTTTATTTTAGGCACTATTATTTATATTATTTTATAACATGTTAATTTTTTTCCATGTTCTGTATTTTTTATTAATACTAATGAATTAGGTCACTCTCTTAGACACATAGAGATGAGAACTAATATGTATTAGGAATCCAATTTTAGTTTTGTGAATGATATAAATATGGCCATTGTAAGAAATACATTTCATTATGATTTAATGTAATATGATATCTATAAATATATTAATTAATTATATATTATAACAAAAATATTGTTAAATACAATTATATGGAGCCAACAATATTTATCGAACTATTCCTATTAGCTCTATTGGAATCATTTAATCCATATATCCATCCTCCATTTAATTGTGGTTTAGGCGTATTTATTGTTATAATTTATTTTTCATAATTGTTTTTTTGTAGTCATATAATTTCATTAAATAATAAAAAAAATAATAAATTAGGTAGTATAAAACTATTTAGTTAATTTTAAAATCTATTATTAATATTACTGTATTAATAGGTTAAAACTCAGGGATAATTGTATTAAATACCAAAAAATATAATATTCTATTTAAATAATTTATTTAAAATTAATCATTTACATCATTAAAAAGAAAAAATATTTAAACTATCATAAAAAACAATAATTTCAAATTAAATTTCAAAATTA
The DNA here is from genome assembly GCA_963277665.1 of Viscum album. Lineage (NCBI taxonomy): Eukaryota > Viridiplantae > Streptophyta > Magnoliopsida > Santalales > Viscaceae > Viscum > Viscum album. The sequence continues at coordinate 555,485,270 of OY728160.1, read as the reverse complement.
ACATATGGATTTCAATTAATTAGAAAGAAAATAAAAAATATTCAATAAAAAAACTAATAATCCCCATTACAAAATAGAGTACTACAATCATAAAATATTAATTTAATGTTTCTGAAAAATTTATTTAATCACCATTTAAATATAATATTATTAAATAATTAAAAACCATTATTTAAACCATGCTATATTAAATTTTTGGGCTTAATAAAGGATATAAAAATCGGAATAAATACATGGGATTTCAATTTTTATGGATTTAAGGTCAAAGAATAATAGACTGGGAGATAAAAATTTTGTATTATTATTATCTATTTTGTGGTTTCCTCCCTAAAACTCTTTACAATTATAGAATAATGAAAAATGAACTGGGGAAATGGTTTTTGTAGGAGGTATCACACTTTATGAAATGGTGTTTTAGGGACAATTTATTAGTGATGGTTCTAATAACCACATTTAAAAATCGAATGAAATATATTTATTAATTTATTTGTAGATTAATATAACCAATGTAACAGGTTTTTTTAATTTAGCGATGGTCTAATTTACTCAACATCTAATTATTTTTATTGATACCAAATTTTACTCACTAATTCTCTTTACCCCGACCCACCTCACCCATCCCCCACTCGCCCCCAATGCAGACCCTAATGACCCCAACCCACTGATCTAGATAGAGACCCCATGACCACATTTCCAATGGATATAAGTCCTCAAAATTGATCCCCAGAACCAAGAACCCCCAGATCCCCATAAATGACCTCACATTACCAAATTTCTCTTTCGCAGCTACCACAAATGGTGGACCTCTTCCATTTTTTCCAGTTACTTAGACCCGTGACATCATTGAATTTACGATTTAAAAATTTATTTTTTTTACTGATATAAATAAATGCTAAAAATAAATATGTATTTTACAGTTTTTATTTGGAATTTTTAATAGAAACATGTTGGGGGTATGTTGTAGGCCATCCATTGGCACGTGTTCACTACTTTTGAGAGTAGATTAACCACAATGCCAATTTAAGGGATTATTTCTATTTTATTAATTATTAGTATTTAATTATAAATTGATAGAATTAATAATTTAATTATTATGGAATGATACTAGTTCCCAGAGTGTCATTGGTGTTTCATACAAGACATGAATAATTTATTTTTGCATCAAGAGGTAAGACAATCATTCGATATTTTTTCTCTTCCCCATTTAATAAAAATTTAAAGGTTTTTAAATTTATAATTTTCATAAAAAGGTCCAAATGACGATATATTGTTGGATGGATTGGGTAGAATAGTTATTTTAGATGATATATATAGGGGACTTCATATGAAAAACTCAATCATTTAGTTAGCATATTAAGAACACAAGTCAAAAAAATTTACCACCCACTTGTATTTTCTTAAATTTATATCATGATGTAAATATAATATAAAAAAACTACTCATAATCATGTATAGAGTTAATAATTATTATTCCATCATTGGTAGCATAATTTTTTATGAAGTATTGTGTATTTACTACTCTCTTCATATTGAATATTATTTCCCAAATCGATTATGAAAATTTTGTAAAAACATAATTGCACGCAGTTCTATAACATATATGGAAAAGCATGAAGTATATAGCCTAATTTCGTGTTCTTATTTTGAGATACTAAAAACATCAAATTTCCTAATTATCTGTGAAGTATATGAATAGAGATCCCATCATGTGTCTTAAATATAAAATAAAAATTTATAATATCAAAGCATAAATTATTTATGTTTATTAGTCTATGTATTATGTTCAGGTATTGTTGTATACTGATAATAGTATTATCGACATCACAGAAACCTCTATCCTTATATCAATGAACTTATTTCATGACATAAATCCATATTATTATTATTTTTAATATTTATCCATTTAGATTATTATTTTTTTAATGATGGATTCAATCATTTTTATATTAAATTTTTGTTATGTTTAATCAAGAACATAGAATAGTTAACGAAAAATAGATGTTATGATTATTCTGGTCATTAATAGTCATATTAAGTATTTATATTTATATATCTAAATGTATAGATATTTTAATAGAAATAAAATAAAAATTTATAAAAGTTTAATTAATTTAACTCATTTCACACAAAGGTTTAATAGTGTTTTGGAATAATTTTTTGATCAGTCAATTGAAAATTGATCAATGGATTGTAGAATAAAATGTAGGTTCTGAAATGTTTAATACATGAATTTATTTAATAAAAATGATTTATATGATCATTTTATATAGATATATTTTACAGTTTATTACTTCTATTAGAATTTTCACGGTGACTCTAATGATATTGAAAAAATATATATAAATACCATATTAATCAATCAATATACAATCCAATGTAGGAGAAATCATTTCAAACTTTGATAAATGAATCATTTTAATTTCCAGGATAAAATTAACCATATTTTAATTGATCTATAAATCATATAGTTCATTATTTCACATTAATTTAGTGAACAATGAATAATATTTAATAATTAGTTGATGGTAGTAAACCAGAAATTTTTAAATGGTGTTCAAATTATTCAAGCATTTTATTTATAATTATGTGGTACCATATCAAGATTCTCTATGTAATTATGAAAAATTTCCATGATTTTAGTGTTGCTTCATTTTATAAATAGTAATTCTATGATCCCTTTATAATTATATGAGATTAAAAAAATCATTAAGAAATGTGTAATATATCATAAAAATATCCAAGAATTAATAGATGATTTCATTCATTACTAGATATAAGATTTCAATAAAAAAAATCGAATTATTACATAAAATAAAATAGAATATAGTGGACATCAATGATCGTGAAAATAAATTCAACCATAGGATGAAGCTCAATAATATAACACCATCAAAGGTATTATATTAAATTCCATTGAAACCACACTTACAAAGATTATTCTTGTCTTCCAATAATGCATATGACATGATTTGGAATTCTAATGATAGTAAAAATGATGTCTTGATGGTACAGCTAAAGGATTAAACATCATGTAATGTGTTTGATTCATTATATATATATTTTTTCAGAACCTATAAATATACATTTGGTTTTAGGATCTTATTATTTTATACCATATGTTACATAATGTAATAATTATTTCAGTTTTTCATCTTTTTTGATCTAGTATATTCTACCTTAATATATGTGTATATGGAATAAATCATTCATTATTTGGGTAATTATTCTATGAAATAAAATTCCAAGAAATTTAATTTTTGTAAACATTCACCCTCTAATAAAATAATTCAGATAATTATAGGATGATGACACGGAAAAATATTTTTCTTTAATCAGAAAAAATTAAAAAATCGTGATATAATAATTTTAAAAATTAGCGAGCTTCACAGACATAGAAATATATCATCTTGGAATAATTATATTGGTCAATATATAGTCCTTTTTTTCTTTTATTACCCCAAATAATCACCTCATTATAGAAAAATGGATTTGTTGTATCATCTCTAATTTCATAATGCATCCCATTAATTTTGGTTTAATAAGAAAAAACTCAACCGAGATAAAAAATTTAAAAATATTTTGATGATATTATCGGGTTATTAATTTTTTAAATGTTAATGAATATCACCGTAGAATTTTGAAAATGTAATTAGTTTAAAGATTTTGGGAAATGGGAATTTGTTTTAGTATCTAGTGATGATAGAACACAAAAATGTATGAGATTGAGTATATTTATCAAAATATCATACTGTGATTTTATTTTGAAACATTATTAAATTTTCATAAGGTATATTGAAAATAAAATATGTGATAGTGTAATATTTTTCATTGCTTAATGAGCAGGTCAATTCAAAAGATCACCATAAAGATTAAATGTATATTAAATCAATGAATATAAAGAGTTGTTTGTAGGAAAATGATACTAGAAATTATCCTTTATCCATTATAAAAATGAAAATCATTAGATATAAATATTCCATTGATCAATAAATAATATAAAAGTTCCAAATGAATATATATGTTACATTTCAAGGTGTGTTGACATAAAACATGAAAAATAACCTGTATTGAAAAGTCATGACATGTATATTATGATGGATAATTTTTTACCATTGTAATTGTAAAATATTTTATATGAAAATAAAACTATAGGTATAGTGGATTTTTTTATCTTTTTTAGAAGCATTTTTGAAAAAACACTCAATCTTACCTTGCATCAAAATATTCTTAAATTAGTAGTTCTGAAACCATTTTATATTATGATGTTATTTTCACACAAATTCATCCTAAAAATGATTCATTTTAATATTCATTTGGTTGAAGAAGAATAAAATGGGGAACCATTACATTTTCCATAGATATATTCTATTAAAGGGTGTGTCTATATTTTTTTATTTTCATTAGTGACTTAAAATTTATTCATTAAAATTTTGAAATTTTTTACCAAGATTTTTTTCATTATATTTATATTTCAATTGAAATCATATTTATATAATAATGCTCTTTTAGAAGGCCCAAATGATAATTATTATATATACAATGTGTGTGTGACATTTAATTCATGGAATTAAAATGGGGTTAAGAGTATATTTTGTTGTGTTAGATGTGCAAATAACATCTCCACTAATTCTCATTCTAAAATAAATCCATCTGTATTTCGAAAAACATTTCTACCAATTGGAAAGTGGTAAAATTTTATAGTAACTAATTTTTTCTTCCCATATGCCCATATATATATTCTACAGATCATTCTTATTACATATCCAATTAATGAATAATTGATATTGTTATTGATAAAGTGACTAATATATTGAGATCAAAATGATATATATGTAATCAAATATTTTAATATGGATAACTTCAATCCATTCTCACATCATGTAAGTATTTAATAATATTCATGATATTTATGTGTTGTTATTTTTCGCATGTTAAAATTTTTAACATATATATATTCTCTTCTTGAAAATGAATTTTGTGAATTGAGCTGAAATATCATATGATTTGATGTTTTTGTCATGAGGTCCCCAAATTAACGATAATATATTCATTTCCTAGAATATTGATGGATTTAATTTTCATTAAATTTATTATTACATGACTTGAAAACCACAATTCAGATTTAATTTTTCATTTAGTGGCGGGATACTATAAAATGTTGATTGATATTATCTAATTAAAAAAACCATGGAAAATTTTTAGTTGCCTTTTTCAAATTAATGTTTGTAAAAATTTATAGGGGTATATTTAAATAATTTTAACTTTTTATTTATATGCACATATCACACTTTATCGATAACTATAATCCTATAGAGCAAGATCCATTTAAATTTACTTTAAAAGAAAATATGATTTATTAATAGGAAAATCAAATAAATGAATATTGGATTTATTTTTTACACTTTAAGCAGATATATTTATATAATATGAGTTACTAGGATTAATTATTACATTGTGTTAGTAAACATAGTAAACCAGAAAACATTGAATAGATTATTTTTTAAAATATGAAAATAATATAACTTGATAGATGGTGAAAATGATGTACTGATCACTATGGATGCTGATAACAATGAAGATAATGAATATAAAGATAATCTAATGTATAAACTAACTATTAAACTCCATTAAAAATTTTCATTTATAAATATTTCAAACATATATACATTGTTCTATTTTTATCTTTTTGTTAGAAAACTAGTACATTCTATTTTTCAATATAATTTAATTTATATTGAACTAATATAATTTAAATTAATTCAAAAAATGAATAACAACATATAGGATCATCATCTATGATCAAACCAACATATACAACTAGTATCAGTGTTTTCGAGTGATTCCTCAATTAGAGAGACTTTTAGTGGGCCATCTATTTCCCCTAATGATGATCATACCACACTATCTAATGCAACTCCATTGATTAAGAAACTGTTCAACCCTACATTGAGGGGATATTGGAATGTAAAAAAATACTTGTATGTATTCCAATGTAAAATAAATATATATGTTATGAATTGTGTATATTATTTTCAAACAGATAATGATAACAACAGATGAGATTTAAATTTAATAATACAAATATAAATGACTTGAATGATAAGAAGATTATCATTCAACATGATGAGTTTTTGGTAAGTAAAATTGTTGCAATTATAATTTATGGACATAATCCAGTGTAAATTCTTTGGGAGATGATATTTTTTCCTATTAATTATAATTATTGGATGCATATTCATATTATAAGGACCTAACATTATTCCTAACATATTCCCGAGGTATGTCAATAATTTGACTTTTAAAAACATCAAGAATTATTTTAGGTTTATATATTTTGATAATTAGGTCGTAACTCACACTTAAAAACGTAAATATTACAGGTATACCCTTATACTATCAAATTTGGTTTTCATAAAACAGAATGTTTAAAAAAAATACATGGTTTATTTGGTGTTTAAACAATATGAATTTTCCATTATCCCATCCATGACTCTATTATTATTAAAGTACTATGAAATACATTTACTAATTAGGTATGGGAATAAAATGACTATTGAGAGATAAATAAATAATGAAAACTTTTAGTCATTAAAAAATATATAAATCATGAATACTTTATCTTAAAGTAATACTTTTCACATTTAAGAAGTAGGAAATACACTTCACTGATTATAAACTCATTACATACCCTATTGTAAACAAAGGATTACCATAAAACACATATAAATAAATATATAAAATATAATGATAATTTGGTAAATAAAATTACTACAATTAAATAAACATACAGTCGACACCCGCACCTATCCCTGAATCGAACAGACATACATCTGACTTCCATACCCAATCCATTAACGGTTATAGTGTCACCCCCTATCATTTGTTCATCATTGAACCTCACATATTTGGTTTATCACGTACCCACCTATCTTTTTTATATCATGTAACCACAAATAATATTTTTAAATGGAATTATATAATAAGAACACATAAAAGATATTAATTATCAACATTTCAATCATAAAAAATCATTTTCAATCACATTAAATATTTTCAATATATTGATATAGTAAATGTACTTTCAGACCAATTTTAGATATCAAAACACCCAAATAGAGGATAAGGTATTTCTTATCCATTTAAAAACATTAAGGACTATAGAAGAATGAAAATATCAATTAATGGTTACATCATAGGTGGAGTCATTATCAGTGCATACGTAAGAAGCATCTCTTTTTTTCATCAAGTAAAATTCACTATATAAAAATTAATCCCTTTGTATTAAATTGAATTTCAAAGGAATTCATTATTAACCATATAAAATAATGAGTATTATATCATCCAAATATTCCTCAATGTGTAAATATTGAGACTAAGTCACATACCCTGGGTCCAACTTGACACATAAAATCATTACAATCCTTAATAACATAATTCGGACAATTTTATTACTTTCTTGGGAAATTTTTTCAAAACATTATTCATAATTTTAAATAACTTATTACCATGTTATAAATATTACATAATTTTTTATTTTCATATTAGTCGTTTTGTCGATATTCAATACATTTTTAAAAAATGAACTTGTTTTGATTTAAATTGTTCATGTAGTCAAAATTCCATCATCTATAGAATATTATTAATTTTTTTAATATCATATATTTATGGTATATATTTATTTAAAATATCCATAATATTTGGATTTAAAAAATTAAATGCATCATTCACTAAGATGGTAGGTTGTATGTAAACATGGACACTACATTTTTTTATTTTTCATATTAAAATAATATTAGTAAAATTATATAAATGTATATTATAATAATATTATTTTATTTATCTCATTTAGGTCACATAGGTTCAAAAAATCCATCATTTATAAATTCAATTTATAATGAGAATGAGTCATGTCGCTTTGAGGGTGTAGTAGTCCACAATTCTTGAATAGCATTTATCGTATTTACACAACATGAAATGCATAAAGAAATATTAAAAATAAAAATAAGAGAAAAATAAAAATTTTATATATATAATATATATCTTATATAATTATAATTCCATCATAATGTAATCTATGATAGGTGGTAAAAGAAAAATTTTCAAACATTATTTCGTGAGGTAGTAGTTCGATGTACACAAAAATATTATGTTCTATATCCATAAGACGGGCGAGTGCGTATGTTTTGGTAGAACCATGACCATAAAAATATCATAGTAAATTTATGATATTTATGTTATTATAAAAAAATGGAATCAATGGTTGGATAAGTAGAAATAATTTATGGAGTTTGAGAGATTTCATTACCACTATATAGGGAAACTTCTTTTGATTTAAGCCAATATGTTTTATTGAATTGTCTTCTACCCAAGGTAATAATAATATGAGTATTGGAGGGATGTTGGGATCTAGAAATTTCATTTTTGGATGAGTCATGGGGCTTGAGATATGTGTGTATGTGGGAAGAGTTGGTGTCCTTTTATATGAGGGAGGAGGTACACTTTTTGAATGTCTTGAAATATTATTTTATTATAAATTATTCTTAGAATTATAATATGTCCAACATCATATATTTCTATTTTATGATTTGAATGGGAAGAAATAATCTTAAAAAATATTTGTTAGATAGTTTTAGGTCACAAAAATATCCTTATCTTCTGGAATTATCCCTTAGATAAATAAACTAACTCTTACCATATATTAATGTAATTATTATACTATATTATTATTATAGCTACTATAAAATGCCAACAAACCCTCAAGTGGATAATTACTAATATTTCAAACATTTCATTTGACATTTTACAATATATGGTATTTATATGAATATTATATAATTTAATAAAATAGTAATGGTTATAAGAAACTCATTTTTGAAAATTTCAAAACATTTTATTAATATATTTTTTAATGTCATATAAATGTGATTAATTCGAACATCCTACATTAGCTCAAATATAAAATTCCATAATAATCTATACAATTTTTTTATGGAATCATCTTGTTAAAATAAAAATTAATATCATATTTCTATTTTATTTTATTTGAATCAATCTTTAATAAGGTAATCGGTGCATCATCATTGTATCATAAAGAAATTTGACTGTTTAATGTCTAAAAATTATATATGAAATATCATGATGTAGAAAATATTTTTATATTTATAAATAATATTTTTATTTAAATTTTTGTATTATATATCCCCACATTAAAATAATTTCAATAAAAATATACATGTTTTTGTTATATATATCTTTAGAATAAATTAACTATTATAACATGTCATTACCGCAACAATGTGGCTCCATGGGGTCCTAAAGATGACCCAAATATGCTCATGGTGGGCCATATATCCACCAATAGTATTATAAAATTCTATAGGGTAGTTTTATAATATTATTATATTATGTTATACCCTTATTTACATAATATACATTTTAAACATGGTAAATAAAAATAATTACTGACGTTACTATTCATAATGTATATAAATAAAAGGTACCTGTTTACAGAATTTTGAAATTTTTTATAACAATATACAATCACTTTTCAAAATTAAAAACATATAAATGGTAGAATTAAATTTAAAATTATATCCCATTGTCAAAACCAAAAAAGAAGGGTTTTAAAAAGTAAAAACTATCGAAATATTGACATTTTTTTATGTCCAATTTCAATGTAAAATTACATACAATGACTAAAATAGAATTAAATCATAAAACAAATAATCCACATCAACCTTAAATCAAATTATAAGAACAATATAACTACACTAATAAATTATATGAAGAGGTTTTTTTGAATTAAAATGCATTATTCATCAATATTATTTAAAATATAGATTTTTCAAAAAAATACCTAAATATCGAAAAAAAATAAATACTAATGACCTAATTATAGGGAAGAATATTAATATTTAAAATAAAAAAATAATAGTGAAAAAATATTTAATTTAGATGGTTTTTCAATGAAAAGGAATTTAAATGACCCTTTAAAAAAATTAGAGTATTTTATGCTTAAAATTGTGTCCATTATCATTTTATGCCTCTAAAATTTATTGGACACATATAAAAAAATATAACAAACATGTGTAATCATATTTTAGTTAGTTTTTATCAATCATGTCAATAATAAAGCTAGGCATTATCTACCATTAAAAATAATATTATAAATATAGTATTATATTTGGTATAACTCGTTATTTGGTGTAACATATGATTTTGGAGAAAACAGATGTAGCATGTCGAGTATGTTATGGAATAAAGTGTACCCATTAAAATAAATTTAACATAATATTATTTAATTTTTTAATATGAAAAATTATATTTCATAAAAACCTTGGATGTTACATCCTTCCCCCTTTTGGTAATTTCATCCTCGTAATTTAAAATTTTGGCTTCGTACCTTCATTGAGAATCCCACATTGGAAGGAGTCAATAAAAATTACACAATAATTGAAAGAAATATAATTATGAATGAAACCCAATATAAAAAATAAAAAGATTACATGTATGAAAACATTTATATAGAATAAAAGAAAACCATATTATTCTGAAGGGGTGTGATAAAAAATGATCAGTGGAAAAGATAACAATCAGAAAACAACACACATGTGATTGGTTAATCGGTCATTGATTTCATATTCATAATGTAAAGCATTAAATGTTTTCAGGGCCATTTCATATGCTAGAGAATTTATTTATAATCTTGTCTAAGAACATATGGAAACATACCTACCTGTTAAGTTGAATTTCCTCCTTTATTAATTTTTTACCACAAACTACACATATCTATAAAAATGATTATTCAAGATGACATGGTCAATCCTAAAGCACTAAAATCCACTTATATATAATCACATAATCCAAATAAGATTAATTATCTATTCATCTAGTATTTAAATATTATCCAGAACAAAAATATTTATGATAACATAAGATAATCCCAAAAAATTAACAACCATTTATAAGAAAAAAATACTAAATTTAATCTCCAAAATTAAATAGTAATACCTAATGTCAATATTAGACTATTCCACAAATAATTTTCCTAATTTTCAAAAAAAAATCAAAACATTGATTGGAACTGAGAAATGACAAGGTTTTGACAAAATATTCTTACAAGATAAATTTAAACTTTTATTACCAAATAGAATCAACCACTCTTAATTGATGGTACAATTTTTTTTCCAAAATCACATATTTTCTATGATATGTTTATCATTTACAATACAAACCAAAATCACCCTATCTCTGCAATTAAATCATATATTTCCCTATAAATAATTCTTCCATTATTCTTCATGATAAAATTCAATAGTATTGTAATTATCATTATTATAAGGGGCTCCCAAAATGGGGAATGTATAAAAAAATTAATTATATAACCTAATCCTAAAATCAAGATCCAATACCAAGGATGCCTATTTTTAGAAATGGAAGATCCCAACATCTACTTATTTTTACTCCAAAAACTCATTTAACTAAAAGGAAAAGCTATAATAATGAGGATATTCATGTAGAATAGTTTTATGTAATAATTCTTTGTTGTAGATCAGTTTTGGGATTGTTCCCTAAGACCCTTATGACACAATATATTGTCACCCTTCCAATATGAATTCCTTTTTATAATGATATATAATTTATATATCATTCCCAAAATGAGATTAAATATTCAAAAATAACCATAACATATTTTAATCTCATTGTTTATCTCATATCCTAATTTTGAATCCCCAAAACTAATATCTCATAATTACCTCAAAATCAATGTTCATATAATGGTTATCCATTACTTTATAATTATTTCCACTAATTAAAAGAAAATTATTCATCTAATACCATTTTTAAATAAATAACTATAAGGTTATACATACTATAAAAATTATTCCAATGTAATACCTTTATTATAAGAGTTTTAATACTTTTAAATATTTCACCATCCAATAATTTACCCAAAGTCTGCAATCCCTTATATTTAGACTTTATAATCATTTATCATTCATCATGATACCTTAACCATGATTTTAATTATTTATTCCATTATACATATTTCCTTAAAATAGAAATCATGAATCATGTACTAAGACTAAATAATTTTAAATCACGAGTTATGAAATAATCTACACCCAACATATTTAATTTTATGTTACCTCATCTTTATTTGAAATAGCATTAGCTAATGACAAAAAAATAGTTATATGGTTTTTATGATCATATTCTCAAACCTTGTTCATTAGACATCCATTCCAATAATGATAATACTACCTATATTTAAAAACATCAATTGTTAACATTGAATGAACTTCAATCCATTTCAATGAGCACACTAAACCCTTCCTTTTTCATTGGTGGGATATTGATTTTTGACAATAATTTCCACATCTATAACATCTTCACTTCCCTTTTAAACATTTAACAAGGTATTTATTTCGAGATCCATAAATAATAGGTTTTTTAATATACTTACGTTTATTTTTATTACCTAAACATCCACACAGATTCATTTCTCGCATATATGAAGCCATAAAAAATCAATAAGGTTCATGTGTTTAACCGCGACTCCAGATAGTCAGTTTAAAAAAAAAGAGTTATCATTATAGCTCCCATTTCATTTAGTTTCTTATTCAACAAACCACCACAATTTTCTTCAACAACATTATTACATTGGATCCTATAATATCTAGCCATTTACAAAAACCAATCATGTTAGTGTAATTATATCTATAAAATAATCATATAATATCTTATGTAGAAGATTAACACTAAGATATATGCATCCATGTTGTTTGAAACTAACTCGATTTTTATAAAATAACTGTGAGTATTTATTATATTATAACCATTTTAGATATATACATCTTTTGACTTATACATAAACAAAAACCTAACCTCTATATGTTATCTAAGAGGTCCATTGATACAAACTATATGTCATGGAATTAGTAATTTCCTAATCTTTAGATAAGTCAAAAAAATTCTTTTATTCACATCATGGATATTTTCATGTATAGATATTTAGATAACTAGGTCATAACTTATAAATAAGATCATATGTATTTAAGTAGACACTGGAACACACTATGCATTTGTTTTTATAAAACTATTTTTAAGTGATATTGTTTGTTTCATGTAAACAAAATATGGCTTTTACATGTCACATCATTAAATCTATTCTGCTTCAAAGTCATGTGAAAAACCATTCACAACATGGAATTAGTATAAAATGATCAGTAAGGGATACATAATGAACGGACATGTTTAATCTTGAGAATACATGTAAACCATGAATACTTAATCCTAATGTAAAATGTTTCACCTTTAAGAAATAGAAAAAACACTTCCCTGAAAACAATAATATTTCATAACATTATTGTGACCAAATTATTACCATAAATACCATAGAAATAAATATATAAACTATAATGATAATTTGGGACATTATTATAATTACATGGAATAAAAAAATTTCAACTTCCATACATATCACTAAAAAGAATATCAATACGACCAACTTCAATACCCACTGCATTCGAGGTTATAACATAACAACCCGACCAAGTTTACCATTGAACCACCCATCTTTGGTTTATAATGTAACAATATTTCTTTTGATTATCACTTAACAACCCGTCAAATGTCCAAGTATCTTTATGTAATATTAACATTTAAAATATTGAAATTATCAATAGTTCACTCATAAATTACCATTTTCAATTATAAGAAATCATTTCATTATACTGAAATATTAAATCAAAATTCAAAACAAATTTAAATAAAAATACACCCAAAAGTTAATAAGGGGTTTGTTTTACTTTTAAAACATTAAATATTATAGAGGAAACCAAATATAAAATAACTATTATGGTGGATGATTTTTTGTTTTTGCCGAATAAGTTAATTGAAATTCCATCTTGTTTTTTAATAAAACACTTTGTAGAAACTATATTCCATTTTAATGAGATTAAATTTAATGTGGGTTTATTATACAACGTATAAAATCCGGTGGTGTATTACATCAATGTATGCATCGATGAAAGGAGATTGTGATAAGTCCCTTTCCTTTTGTCTAACTCATGACATATTGTCGTTATGTTCTTGAATAATAATAACAGGTTAATTTATACATTCAGGATAATTTTTTCATGTTTATTATTACTTTAAATTCACTTATAAATTTTTTAAGTATTATACAGTTATTTATGTTAATATTAGTCATTTTGTCAATATTCGGTACATGTGTTGAAAATGAAACTGTTTTGATGTAAATCATCCATGTCATCAAAAGTCCACCATCTCAATGAAAATTCCTAGTTTAAATTACAAATATATACATAATATATTTATTTATATTGTACATAATATTTGGAGATATGAAATAAAATGCACTGTTCATGGAGACAGTATAATGTATGTACACATGAACACCATTTTGATTTCGTTGTCATATTAAAAGAATTATAATAAAATAAAATAATTTTATTTTATAATACCATTGTTATATTTATGTAATATATTTACCATAGGTTAATAAAACCATCCATTATACATTCCCTTTATATCAGGAAACAGTCATGTCGCATTGGGGGAGCGGTATTCCACCCTTCCTCACACCAAATTATCATATTTACACAACATGGAATGAATAAATGTATATTATAAATAAAAGTTACAGATGAATTGATACAGTATAAATATAATATATATCATATATAAAAACTATGCCATCATAATGGCCAACATGCGAGGTGGTAGGAGAAAATAGACCAATCATCATTTTGCGAGGAAGTAGTTCGTTGTAAAAATAATTAATATGCTCTATATCCAGTAGATAGAGGTGTCTGTTATTGTAGAAATAACACTTAGAAAATAGTAATACTATTATATTAATTATAGTGATTTATTTAATGTAATTAAATAAAATTGAGTTAGGGGGTTATAGAAGTAAAATAAATGAAAGGATCTTCACAGAATATGTTTCCTCAAATCGGGTAACTCATTTTGAATTAAGAAAATAGACTTCGTTAAGATTCCTTATTCCCAAATTAAGGATTTGAAGAAGAAGGGAATTATGTTGGAAAATTTATTTAGAATAATTTCGGTGATCCAAGGGGCTTGAGAGGTGTGAGAATTTGGGGATAGGTGGTAGCCTTCTAAGGGGGAGAATGGGAAATTTAGGAATGTCTTGAATTATTATTTTATTATAAATTTATTTTCAAATTATAATAGTTATAAATACTTATATTTCATGTTTAAAAAGAGGTAAGGTTGAAATACTATCAACTAATAGGTTTTAGAAATTTTTTGGTCAAAAATTTAACCACATGTTTTCAATTTAACCCTTATTTATATAAATTAACTTCTACCACATCTCCTTTTATTTTTACTCTTTATGGTTAATATGAATACTTTATAAAACACCAAGTGAATATCAATTGTTTCATTAATGAAATTTGTAATATTATCCATGTCATTTGATGAATATAATATTTCATTTTCAATTTATCATTTCATAATATAGTATTTGTTTTAAAAACTCCTTTTTGGTAATTTTGATCATATTTAGTAATTTATTTTTGATTGAGTCTTAGTAACTTGATTCACAGAAAAAAAAATTAAATCAAGGATAAAAAGATATAATAATCCTGAAAAGTCATTTTTGGAATCAAAATGTTACCAATTAATTTATTATAATTTTTTTTAATACCATTTATTTTAATCTTTCATTAATTATATAATCATGACCTCATCATTGTATCCTAAATCAAATTATTTATTTAATTTCTAAAAAATATAATTAAAATAAACTAATTTAGGAAATAATATTATATTTATAATGAATTTTTATTTGTCTAATAGATCAGTTATATAACCCCACATTAAAATTGTTTTTGTAAAATGATACATGTTCATCTTATTTTTATCATTAATTCAAATAAATTATTATAACATGTAATTATCACACCCATGTGGCTCCATGTGGTCCTAAAATAGACCCAAGGATTACCATGGTTAGAAATACCTAATCCAATAGGATTATGTCACATGATATGGTTTTTTATATTATTATTGTATTATGTTTTACCATTATTATCTTATTTACACATTAACCATAGAAAATAATTTTTTTTTTGAAAATATTGTTTATAATTTCCAACAATATAAGGTAACTATTTAAAAATTAGGACCTTATGATTCAAATATGGAATTAATTTTTATAAATTAGAAACATAGATATTTTATATGATAATTTAAAATTAATTCTCATTTGTAAAACCAGAAATAATGTTTTTAGCTGTAAAAACTATCAAAAGATTGAAAATTATTTTCATCCAATTTCATTGTGAAATTACATCCAATGGATAAATTTGGATTTAATAACATAAAAAATAAACAAATTGCACATTAAAATAAATTGAAAGAATAATCAAACTATATTAAAATATTATATGAAAATATAGTTTTGAATTTAAATATAGTATTACTCACAGTTCATTAAAATGTCGACATTTTAATAAAAATACAAAAATTTCAAGCAAAGTTAATTTTGATGTCCTACATATAAATACATTTTTTTTCAAATAGAAAAAATAAAAGTTAAAAAATGCAACATAAATAATTTTACACATCAAAAGGAGGTAAAATGCACATTTAAAATATTGTAGTAATTTTTTTTGTTAAAATTTGATTCATTCTCATTATATGTCCCTAATTTTTTTTGGATAAATGTAAATACGTTTAACAAAAATGTATAATAATATTGTAGTCTATTATATTCATTCTTAACAATATAAAATCTATCTGTTATCTATAATTTAAAATAATAATAATAATATTGTATTATTTTTCGGTATAACTCATTTATGTGTGCAATGTACTATTTATGGAAAAACCATTGTTTCATGTCATGTATGTTATTTAAAAGTTTTTTCTTCAACATAAAATTAATACCATATTTCTAAAAATTATTAGATATGAAAATGTATTATTCTATAAATACCTTGGATATTACACCCTTATATTAGAAAGATGATTTATTTGATAACATATTAATTATAATAAAAAATTATTATTCATGGATATCTAATTTTAAATACATGAGTAAAATTTTATATTAAACATATAATTTATTTATTATTTGAATATATTTTTTTCAATTTGAAGCCCCAAACTATATTTCATCCCAATGGATATTAAAATTTTATTTAACAAAATTGAGTGTTTTTAAATGGAGATTATGGAATGAATAAAATGACACAAACGTAATTAATTTTTTTTGTATGAGACACTTCCAAAAGGAATTTCTCCGGACATGTGGGTGGAATTATTTGATATTAAAATAGATTTGTCTCATGGGGTAATTGAATATTTTATGGAATCTTAATAACAATAAAAAATATTATTTTATTAATGTCATTTTTTATAGGAATTATGTAAAAAATAAAATGAATTCAGAAAAATGATTCATTCCTCATATTGTTGGGCCTCCTTTTTTCTAGGAAATATACATTTTTTGTTATATTTTAGGCACCATTATTTATATTATTTTATTACTTGTTATTGTTTTTTCCATGTTTTATATTTTTCTATTAATACTACTGAATTAGGTCACTCTCTCGGAATAAAACAGATGTGGATTAATGTGTATAGGGAAACCGACTTTTATTTTGTCAATGATAAAAACATAGACATTATGGTAAGTACATTTAATTACTATTTAGTTGAATATAATTACAACAAAAATATTAATTAAAAATATATTATAACAAAAATATTGTTAAATACAATTAAATAGAGCCCAAAATATTTATACAACAATTCCAATATTCTCTATTTTCATCATTTGATCCATATTGGAATCATTCATTTAATTTGGTATGGGGAATACTTGTTTTTATAATTTATTTTTCATACTTATGTTTTTGTAATGATGAAATTACATAAAATTGTAATAAGAAATAATGAATTAGAAACTATAAAAGTGTTCAGTAAATAAAAAATTTAATTATTAATATTGATTTATTAATAGTTCAAAACTCATGAATCATGTGATGAAATCCCATAAGAATTAATATTTTAATTATTGAATAATTTTGTTGAAATTATTTTATTGAAAGAGACTCCAGAGTAAGTATGGTGTATAGGTTTTGGTCCTTCTCTACAACAATTTTGGCACAATGTCATCATAATTTAGTGACACACCAAGTGTATGTTTTTGTAGAGTCTTTTGTGGGGATGTAGGAATAGTATTTTCAATGTTAAAAGAAAATTAATAAGACCACGATTCTTACAAGAAAATAGATGATGCACCTTGGTTAGAAATAAAAAAATATTTATTGTCAAACCATTAGATGATAGTGGGAAGGATCACCTTGAAAATTTATAGACATAAGTGTCACCCCATTGAGATAAATTCAAAACA
Organism: Viscum album; assembly: GCA_963277665.1. Lineage (NCBI taxonomy): Eukaryota > Viridiplantae > Streptophyta > Magnoliopsida > Santalales > Viscaceae > Viscum > Viscum album. The sequence continues at coordinate 555,466,852 of OY728160.1, read as the reverse complement.
CAATAAATCATCCACACATTATCAATGATCACACACAACATCCTACATCCAACTATAGGGAAATATTTACTTTTTAAAACATGAAATTAATGATGTATATACCCCTAAAAGTTTCGTAGTGGCTTGAAAGGAATTCATAAAGGTCTAAAATAAATTATGAAACATTTTAATTTTTTTTTAAAATAATGCAATCTTCTTTTATCAACATTAACTTTAAAACTTGCATTATAATTAAAAATTAATCTAACATTGAAAACACACAATTAATGTCTTAAAACCAACAAAATGGGTTTGAATAACATACGAATAAGTCTTATACATCCTAAATATATAATTTATTATTTTTCAATATTATAAAAATAGAATAATAATATTTTTCTCAACTTTGACAATACAACATATATTTAAAACTAAAATAAAACATTATTTATCAAAACTCTCACACTGGTCTATACAGACACATAGAGTTTTCAGATGATGTATAATGAATTTCCACAAGTGAAAATAAATTATAGATCATTTTTCAAAATTTTGGGAATAATAAATTCATGTTTGTATATTTTTTATCTATTTGATATTTATTTTCATATTAAAATGACACTTTTTCCTAAAAAAATGTTCAATTAATTCTGTTTAATTATGGTATTTGGAAAATATGATATTTGAGGAAAATTTTCTTTGAATAACTTTTGAAATATAGGAACCAATGATACATTATAATGTGTTTCATTTTACTTGGTTTTTAATTATTTCAATCATTAAAACATTTATGTATGTGTTAAAAACATTGAAAACAATCTATGATTGAAATGAAATCACTGAAAACACACCATTGAAACTTTTTTTATTTATATGGTAATAAAAACATCAATATGACATAAGGTGTTCCCAAATGGCTTAATATGATGTTTTTAATGATAATAAAGTCATTAAATATTTGTGTGAGAGCATCAGGACTCTGAAATAAATCTGGAATTCTAGTGATATCAGTGGGAAAATAGAATATAATGAATTCTAAAATATAGGAAGCATAGAAACATCATTCAAATTAAACATTTTTCCAAGATGTCCTTAAAATCATTTGTAGAGTTTTTTAAATCACGAAAATGTGTGTTTAATGATCAATGAAATTTAAAATGACTTCTTATTGACATTATATTACGAGAAAATCACCATTGAAATATTTCCATGTGTACACATTGGTAACACATCCATTGAATGTTCTATGTGCTCGGAATGACACCATCAATAGTTTATAATGATACCATAGTACTTTAAAACGAATTTCAAGGTGTCAAAAAAAACAAAATATGTCAGATGGCTATTATATCATAGGAAAATGACCATAAATTGATTTCTCAACTATATTTAATAAATAAATTTTAAACTAAGTTTTGATTTTTTTTTATTTATACAAACACATTTTGGTTATTTTTCAATCACAAAAATATTGATGTTGTGGCCAAGATAAATGAAAATAACAACATATCAATATAAATTCATGTGATAACCACCGTGGACTGTTTTTAAGTGTTCACATGTATACAACACATCAAAAAGATTTGTGGTGTGCTCATGATTTCACAATATTTTCTTATTAAAGACACTAAAGACAATAAAAACATGTTTAAGTGGTTAAAAATGACGAAAATTTGAGAATATGGCCCTTAAATTAGAGTTAAATAGACTAAGATATATTTATTATATATACGAATGAATTACACATCATATTGAGTTTCATATATACCGATATGGCCATAAAGTATTTTTCGATGTTTTAAAACACAATAAAAAGCATGTAAATGTCTGAAACCACAAAGACAACCTCATATTTATTTGAATACATGTAACAACAACTATTTAATTATTTTTATGTCATAAAATAGTAAAAACATCTATTTGACCTGAAATGTTATTAGAATAACTTATCATGTAGTTTTTGAAGATACCAATGTTTATAAAAATTGTGTATGGGGTTCAAAACTATAAAAATGATATCTGAAGGATTTGAAATAACAGGAATAGAACTGTATAATTATTTTTGAATTTTAGGAACTAGAGACACATCATTCCAACTTATTATTTTTCTTTGATTTCTTAAACGTGTTTTAGTGTTTTAAAACACTAAAACATACATTTAGTGGTCAAAAAATTGAAAATTTACCCATATTTAAATGAACTAATGAGAAAACCACAATATAATTATTTATTACAAGTACATATAGAATACATGGTTGTACATTGTGTTGTGTGCTGTGAATAACCAAATTATAGTTTTTAAGGACACAAAAGCCCATAAAAACGTGTCCCATGGGGTTAACACTACCCAAACAATATGTTATGTGTTTTTAATCATAGGATAACAATTATTGACTTATTAGTAATATTTTGGAAGTCATTACACATCATTCTATGTTCTATTTTTAACCGAAATCATGAAATATACATTTAAGTGCTTTGAACATTATAATACGTGTATAATGGTCAAAAGCACAAAAAAATTATGATATATTCATGCTAAGTCATCAGTAAATAAATATTGAATTGTTTTTATCATGAATACACAAGAAATTCAACCATATAACATGTAGTATTCTTGTAAGGACTCAAAAAAACTATTTTTCAATACTCATGAATCTATGAAAATGTGGAAGGGGACCAAAACATTGCAAACAATATGGGATGTAAATGATAATATTGGAAAATGAATGTATATTTATCATTGAAATCATGGAAATAAGGACATGTCATACAAAGTTAGAATTTACCCAGAATTCCCATAAATTCATTTTTACTGTTGTAAAAACTCTGAAAGACGCATGTAAGGGAAAAAATCATGGAGAAGTACTTCATATTAATATAAACTCTTGGGAAGTTAACCGTTGAAATATTTATGGTTTGTACAAAATCAAAACACATCTATCAGACATGTGGTGTTATCATAATGACTCAATAATATTTTTTTAATGATACTCAAGTCATTAGAAATGTGTGTTAGGGGGTCAAACTAATCAAAAAGTGTCAGATTAATTAAAATTTATAGGGAAATTACCTTCGATGGATTTTTACAATTTATATACTAAAGACATTTCCTTCTAAGTTTGGTTTTTGTGATATTCCCTTAAATACATTTTTTTGTATTAAAATAGAAAAACATATTTGTAATAGTCAAAACAATAGAAAACAACCCCATAATGATGTGAAGTCGTTGGAAAAGTCATTTAATTATTTTTAAAATTTAATACATGTTTCTTTATCAATTTCATTAAATTTTGATAATTTATAATATTTCAAGCACACCCCACATTTATTTGAAGTATTATTATATTATTATATACATAACACTTTTTTTGTTCTAAGTACCGAATTGTAACTTACATAAGGGTTTTTTGGATTCATAGTGTTATCCCTGATATATTTTTTATTTTTTAGAAATTTTATTCTATTTTATTAAAAAATATTAATTTTTTTATAATCATTGTAAATATTTTTTTTGAATATTCTCTATCACATTTATTTCCATAAATATATTATTTTTTATTTTAGGTGAAAAATTATATAATTAGGAAGATGGATGACCATTTAGACAAATGAAATAATTTAAAATGAATTCATGGGGGTTTCTATATTCCAAGGAATGATTATATTTTATCAATGAATCTACTATAATTATGATTTATTATATTATCCTATTACTTTTTTTCATCATTTGTTTCTATACATTATGAGTTTTTGTGGTCGGTTCGAGTTGATGAGATAACGTGGAGGTATATAGATGTAATAGAGGTCATGGGATAGATATATCTTGGGAATGGATTTTTTTTGTGTACAGATTTTCTATTTATATATTGATTAATACTATATTGGTTGAATGGAGAATGGGTTGACTGAGGTGTGGGTTAGCCAAGGTATGGTTTTATTGAGGTATTATATATGTAACATCCTAGGTATTTATAGAATAATAAATTTTCATATCTATTAGTATTTTCTAAATAATATATTATGTTTATGTTAGTGGGTCTCTTGGTTCGATAGCGTACTCATCCAACAACAATGGTTTTCATGGATATTATACATTTCACACAACACTGAGATATACCAAAAAGTAAAAAAACAATAATATTATTATTTTAATTAGATTTAAACACATATCTCTTGTATATTTGGTAACTAATAGAAATTTTTTTAATATTATTACCCATGTTTTCAATATGTTTTTAAATTCATCAAATGAAATTTAGATGATTAAGATGAGACTAAATCCATTTTTAAGCATTAATTACTCTAATATATTTAAATGGTAGTTTTACCACATTTTTATGGAGAACACTTTTTAAATATAGTTTTTTGGATTTTATAAGTTCTGTTTTACATAATAATTATCTTTTTTTGAAGGGATATATCAAATTTTTTTGGTGGTATTTTTTTGATAAAAATCATATTTTAATGAATATTGAAAAATACTGAATTCTAAATAAAAACTACCTTTTTGATTTTATTTATATATATAGTTATGTTATCCTTTTTATTTTTTTTGAAAGATTAATTGGATCAATTATTATCATTTCATCCAATACTCATTATTGGAAGTAATTTACCATATAAATTGGACATAAACACATGTTAATATTTTCATAATTTTTACTTCTTAAAAACCCATTTTATTGTTTTGAAAAGAGTTATTAATTTTAAATTAATTAATTCAACATATGTTTTTTGAATTTAGAAAATACGGATTCCATATTTAGTATAATAATTTCCAAATTTATTAAATATGTACCTTTTATTTTTGGACATTATAAAAAATAACATCCGTAACTAATTTTATTCACCATAGTTAAATGTAAAAATAGGTAAATAAGCGTAAAAATAATTTTATAAAAATATAGAACTACTATAACATGTGTCCTGATAATTTTGGATGAGTCACAGAGACCAAACTAATACTTAGAATGAAATTTTTAAATTTCATAGCCACATGGGCTTGATAAGGAAATTTCATAATAATATATTTGATCTAAAGAGAAAGATAACATAAACATGTATATTTTTACTGAAAAAATATTATTATATGGTTATATGACTGATCTATTTGACTATAAATTTTTATTAGAAATATATAAATATTTCAAAAATCTTGTAATTTTATTTAAAAATATTAATCATTGAATAAATAATATTTTATGACACAATGATGATACAATGATTTTTTATTAAATATATATTCAAATAAATGATATTATGGCTGTTAAAAAATTTACATTGAAACTCTTAATTCCATATAAGAAAATAATGGATTTTTATGCTTATAATATTTGAGTTAATGTAGTTTTTTCAAATAAATTATGTTTTTATGACTTTAATAAAAATCCATTAGTAAATAGTGTCAAAATTGACATAATTGTTTTAAAAAAACTTAAATTTTATGAAATAATATAATAGTCATAAAAAATTTTAATTTGGACAAATGACATATATAATGATAAAAATGTAATTATTGAACAACATTAGTTTCTATTTGAATTTTATGGTACCTATATTTACTATATACTCTAAAAATAATAGATTACATAGTAAGAATTAATTAATTTAACTAATGGTTAAACCCCAAATTTATGGTTTACTGTTTGACCAGAACATGTATAGAAGCTATTGTTAGAGAGGATATCTAGACATCTGAATCATATCATATAATGTTATCACATTTGAGCTATTTTAATTTGAAAATCAATTTATAATAAAATAATATTTCAAGACATCATGAAAGTGCCCATCCTCCTTCATATACAAGGCCACCACCTCTACCCATAAATGCCCATAGATCAATTTTCTTGGATAATAAAAATTCTTCACAAATAATCTCCCATAATCCATCCATTCCTCATATAGGAATTACATTGGGAATAAGTCAATTAAAAAATTCCTTTATGCTCAAATGAAAGAGAGTAATATGATTTAGAGGTAACATATTCTCTCATTCTCCTTTCATTTATTTTCATTATAAAGACCATATCCTCCCATTATTCTATTATATTATAATAAAACTAGTATCCAAAATATAATATCATGTTACTATGATAATGGATATACCTACACACATAGACACCACCATATAATGGATATAGTGCATATTGATTCTGTGTACGACGAACTATTGCCTCTCGAAATAACGACTTTTCAATTTTCAACTACCACCTCTAATGGTGGTCATTTTTATGGACCTATATTTATATATTGTATATGTTATATTTAAAATTACTATATTATTTTGTAATTTTTATTATAACATATTTTTATTCTTTCCAAAATGTGTAAATACGATAATTTCATTTGAAGAAGTGTGGACTACCACCCCCTCAAAATAATATGACACATTCACTCCAAACATGGAAGGAATAAAGGATGGATTTAATTAAATTGGTTGAAATATATAAAATTGATATAATAAATTAATAATAATATATCTATTCATATTTTAGTATTCATTCCTTTAATATGACAATGAAATAAATGCAGTGTTCATTCGTTCGTATGGACCACGATCTCCATAAACTATGCATTTTGTTTCTTATATAAAAATATTATGTTTTTTTATGAATACATATATACATGATATATATGAAATTTAATTCATGAATACTATTATAGAGATAATGGAACTTTTAACACATGATCAATTTTAATTATAACATGTTCATTTTCGTATCATGTACTGAACATTGAAAAAACATATAATATGAGCTAAAATAATTAACTAATTTCTATAACATGGTAATTAGTAATATAAAATGAATAATAAACAGGAAAAAGTTTCTTAAGTATGTATAAATTAATAAATTTTTATTATTCAAGAATATAAAGAATGAAAAAGGCAAGTCTGACTTGATGTAAGAGGCTTCCACTAAATCTAATTTCATTGAGGAATATTTTGATAATTTTCATTACCTTATATTACACATTGTATAATAATCTGCATTGAATTTTAATTTCATTCTTTGGTTTTCAATAAGAATATTTTTTATATGCATTGTATTACTAAACTAAAAAAGGAATGTTTTTAATGTATGGGGTGTAAAAAAATTCTCCACCATCTTAATAGTTATTTGATATTAGTCTTGAGAAATTAGATTAAAAGTTTTCTAGAGGAAAATAAATACATTATCTCATTTTTTGTTAACATTTTATTAAAAATGGTTTAAAAATGTATTAACTATTTAAATATCTTGAAATTAATTCTTTTGAATGGATATGAAAATATATGAGTTATGTTTTGATAATTGAAATATTTTATGTGTTGGGATTATATAATTGTACATGGAAAATTGATGGGGGGTTACATGATAAAACAAACTCAGGTGATTATCTGATAAACCAACGAAGGGTGGTTTCGTGAGAAAACATGGATGGGTGGTTACATTATATCCTTCAATTCCTTGGGTATTAATGTCAATAGTATGGATATTCTATATTTTAGAAAAATTTGTCGAGGTTGATCGTATGATTATCCTATTTATGTATGATTATGTACTAATATTGTATTTGTATTATATTTTTTTTCTTTCTGTAGGTATTATGTTAATATTTTTTTTTTACAAAAGGGGATTCAATGTGCTTATATTCAACACCACAATCTATTTTTTTTATTTTATTAAAGAACCACTTTTATGGGTAAGTGGGAACCAACCGAAACATCCTTCCACATCAATCCTTTCAAAATATGCATTACATAATCCAAATTCCAAAAACCTATTCACCCCGCCGGTAGCGTGAAACCTGATTAAAAATTCAAAATAAACCAAATCACCGCAAATATCGTACATCGACCAACGATACCAGCTGCAATGAGTATTGTACATCCTCACCATCATACAAATCACCTTGCTATCGTCTCAACACCAGAGTCCACCACCCTAAGCCGCATCAAACAAAATCAAAGCATTGTTGCATCCAACATCCAACACCATCAACATCGACAAAGAGAAACAACTGCATCGGAAAGCTAGAGACTATTGAATACCAAAAACTAAAATCACTGCCAAGAGAAACCAAAACGGAACACCAAAGACACAGAAAAATAAAACTGAATCCACAAATCCCAACTACAGAAGCACCTTGAAGCCCTTTGAACATTGAACCATAATACCAAAACCATTTTGTTACCATTGCATCAGATCTAACACGGAGAGGTGTGCAGGAACATAGGGTAAGAGCAGGTTGAATATCCAAGGAGATCTTCGGCACATAACCGTCATCAGGTCCAAGAAGCCATCTGGAATATAGCACAATGCCTTCTCTAACCTAAAAATCTTCACCAACAATGGTACCAGTATCTCACCGACCAAAACCAAAAAGCGAACCACTACCATAAACCTCCAAACAGGGATATAGAACATACCAACTGAAGGAGGAACCAATTAGAAGACCCCAAAAATCACCACGAAGAACCTGAGAAAAGGAGAAATATGGGATGAAACCCAAAAAGGAACAAATGATCAGGGAAAGAGGCAAAGCCGATGAAAGAGGAACATGGGCCTGATGCCCTAATAATACCACCAAACCAACGTAAACGAAATAGGAGATCAAGAATCCATCGAACAGAAAGGTCCGCGATTCCTTTTCTCCCACGACCAAAATCCCAAACACACATGAAAATCAAACACACCCAACCAGTATGGGTTTGCATATTTTGGACAAGGTCAACCGAGTAAGGGAGGATGAAGGTAAACGAACCCATTCTGAGGGAGGATGACGGAACAAGGTAGAGAAAAGAAGAGGGTGACTGGAGCGAATAAGATTGTAGTTGAGAGAATCTAGAAAAAGAAGTCGAAGAAATCGATGGAGGAAGAGAGATCTAAATCCTGGAGTCTCTCAAACCATATATGAGTTCAATGCCAGGAGCGAAGCTGGGAGCGATGGGTAGGTGAATGGGGTGTCATCCCCAATGTTCTTATATTCAGTGATGAGTATTTAATAATAAAAAAATGTGAAAATTATTTCATTACGAAAAATTGTTCAGGGTTTACCTGATTTCTCGTGGTTTACAGTTTCCCTTTTTTGTGTATCCCTTATAGTGATTATTATGATCATCCCATGTTTGAGATGTTTTTCACATGATTTTTAATTATAATACTGTTATGAATTGAAGCATGAAAAATTTATGATGTTTAAACATGAAGCAAACCCATGTATCTTTTTAAAATTTTTGGTTATTAAAAAAATAGATATCATGTGGAAGTTTCTGCATTATAAGAACATATTTTTTAATCTATAAGTGATGTAATAATTCCCTAAATATAAAAAACTAAAAAGATCTTCAATGTGTAATGATGTCAAATTATTGACATAACTCAACATTTGGTAATGTTTAATGCGAGATCCATATAGTTTGTATCATATATCGATTGAGATAACATTATGAGATATAATATGGTTAATAAAATATCCATAAAAAATATTTATTCCGTGGTAAAATTGAAATAATATAACATTTGAAGATTACCATGCTTCTAATTAAAAAATATGATAGTTCAGAATGGTTTTTTTGGTTGAAGAAACAACGCAACTACTTTAGGAAGGAATACAGAGGGAAATAACATTCAAAATCAACATCATGAGATAGTCAGAATCAGAACTGAATAGTTGTCTATAGTGATTGAATTACCGACTGAAGGGATAAATGGTTGTGGTTTCCATTTAAATGATCAACTAGACCAAAAACTGAAGAATATGTTGATATTGGGTCAGTACAGAAGGAAATTCCCCCAATATTCATATCATCATCTGACCCTATTCATGATAAAGGTTGGATAAAATCACTATAATATATAATTAAGGTAATGTGGAGTTCCGAAAATCAAAATAGAAGTGTTTCTATTGATCAATTTTTTGGTGAAACTGATCAGTGGTGTTATATAATTTAAAATATCAATGGAAATTTAGATATTGATAACATAGAATGATATGATTCCATCAATATCATCCATGAGAAATATTTTTATAATTATTTTTGTCTTAGTATTAAAAAAATATCATCGAATTTATACAAAATTAGGATGATTTCATGTCAGCATTTGAGTTTTTTTTTTGCTTATTTGTCATGGTACATAACTAAATTTATTGGGAATACTAATAATTAGATAAATAGGTTTTACATAAGATTTATGTTGATTTATCAATGGTCATTATCTTCTTGAGGATTGAAAAGATATGAGATAATTGTTTGATGTTTCGATAAGGTTGAAATGGTAGTTTATGATCATCATGTCTTCCATGAGTGCTATCAAAAGAAGTTATCCTATACATAGTCAATGAGAAGGAATACATCGAAGAAGCATGGTGGTATGAAAAAAAAAATTCCAAATTTTCTGAATCATTGAATAAAAATTCATAGAGAATGTCTCTCGATGTTTTAGATGTGTATCCAATTTGGTCAGACTAGGCATATTTCTCAAAAATTTAAGAAAGTTGATTAGGCGGGTAATGAATGTCCATCATTAGGATGTTTTAGTTCAATGGGATAGTGTTTTATGCCAATGTGTTTCTATTGTTGATAACCCATGGTGGAAACTGGAAATATTGAAGGCATAATGGATTGGAAATTATTTTCATACTACTACTATTCATGAGGTACCATGAAATGATATAGTTATAGGTATGTTATTATTATTTTCAAAATTTTACACTACACTATTTCACTATGGATCTGCACATTCATTAATTTATAAAAGATTTTCATGTAGATTGGAAATATAACCCCATGAATGTGATATTGAACGTTTGCTGAAAAATCTAGGTCAAATTATTAATGAAACAAAGATTTCTAGGAATATTTTTTTTCAATAGTGGGATGCTCATTCCTAAAATTCTAGTTGATCTTTTAATAGTGTAATATGTTAACATTTTGTGTATGGTTTGGATTTATTTTTATCTTTCTAAAAATTATTTCAAACCCAACAATGTCTTATTCTGTGATTCAATATGTTTGGTAATATACGAAGAAGATGAATGATTGAAGATGTTAGTGAATGTAATTTAGATAATGTTATTGGAATGAAAGAAATAGTTTTTATTAGTGAAATTCTAGTAGTCAATGAATTCACATATTATTTTCCTGATTAATTTTATGTAATTGTTCCAAATTGGGAGAATGAATTTTCAAATGATTTATTTCCTGATTAAAAGCATATTTGAAAACCACATATCAAATTGCACAGTTAGAATAGGTATAATTAAAAATAAGTTGCATAAATTACATGACAATGGATTCAATCAACCTATCTCATCACCATGGGGTGCTCAAATTTTATTTATCGAAAATAAAAAATTTAATTTGTGACTTCATCTTGATTAAATATCCTTTAATAACATCACTATTATGAAAAAGTTTCATTTACCTCATATCGATGATTTTTTTTATTAGCTCAAAGGAGCTCATTATTTATGGATGTATGATTTTTGGTTCTAGATCCATTAGATAATATTAAAATAGGATTATATTACAAATAAAGCTTTCTAAATGAGATATGGGAATTTTGAGTTTGTAGTTATTCCCATTGAGATTTATAATGCAGCTACTCTATTTATAACCCTGATGAATGTGTAATTTTTCAATTGTTTTACTTCAATTGTGCTTATGTTTAAAGATTATATTTTATTATATTTAATTGTTTTGAGGAACATGAATGCCTCATCAGTATTGTTTTCAAAACTGTAAAAGAAAAGAAACAACAAGGAATGCTGATTAACAATGAATTTCAGTTACAAAAATGGTCACTTCATAGAAATATTGTTTTTAAATATGGAATAACTATTAAACCTTATAAGATAAATTTTTTGAAGAGTGTCCAAGAACTACCTATATCATAGAGATTTGTGTTTTTCATTGATTAGAGGAATATTAAAAAATGTTTTATAAAAAAATATTCAGTTATATTTCCCATAATCTAAGTTAACATGTAAGGGAGGTATGCTCATCTTGACTAAAGAATGTGATGATTGATATTTGGAACTGAATAAATATTGGAAAATGAACTAGTTTTGGCCCTCTATTTTCTTGGAATTGTGAATTATTTATCCACATTGAAGCATCATTAAATGAACATGATTGTTTCCAAATACAGAATGATCAGGTAATTGGGAATACCTCATGTCATTTGAAACCTCTTGAGTTAAACTACATGACACATGCTTCAGAATATCCTGATGTATATTTTTCATTAAATAAATTTTGGGATCATTTTTATATTGTAACATGTGAAATATATACTGATCAAAAAAAATTTATGAATATATTTCATTATAATAAATTAAAAATGAAACAAAGGAAATGGATGGAATTAATCAAGGATTATGAAATCACAATTATTTTCCATCTAAGAAAGACATATAAGGTGGTCGATACATAATATTGAAATAGTAATTCTACATTAACCTAGAAAAAACATAGAATGAGATCTTTTATTAATTGATTTTATTATTTTTGGAATGGATGATGTTGGTGTAGGGAATTCATCGTATTTGTTATTGATGGTAGTGAAATCATCTCTATAAGATAGAACTAAGAAAGCACAGAAAGAAGAAAGTGAGTCACAGAAAAAGGTAGAATTGGTTCAGAAGGGCATGTTAACATAATTTAAATTTGATAAATATAGTGTTTTTAGTTTGGGGGTGAGATTGTGTGGGCCTTTTAATTCATTTTTGATGAAAGATTTGTTTTGTGAAGTTCATACATATTCATTTTTAGTTCATCCTGGTAGTACAAAGATGTAAAATTATTTTCAAGAGTATTACTGGTGGGATAGAATGATAAAAGATATTTCTATCAATACCCTATGATTTTTTATTATTCAATAGTTTATTGTAGATCAAAATTTACAGAATGGTATTCATTATTCATTTCCAATTATTGAGAGGAAATAATTAAATATATCCATGGATATCATTGTGGGATTAACAATGAATTTTCAAGGTAACAATTTAATTCAATGTATAGATGATACATTGACTAAATCATCTAATTTTAATCATATTTGAGATTTTATTTCTCTATAACAACATTAATGATTAAATTTAAAAAAGATAGTATGGTTACAAGTAGTTCCCCTCTATATTGTTTCGCATCATGATCTCAAGTGCACATCTATCATTTTAAATGGCCTTCAGAAGTCTTTAGGAACTAAATTAAATTTCAGTACATATTTTCATCCTCATGTAGATGGGATATCATAATGAACAACTCAGAACATTGAGTATATGATATGTTCTTGTTCAATAGATTAACACAGAAGTTGAGATCAACATCTTCCTTTTGTTGAGTTTTTTTTGATAATAACAGTTTTCATTCTAGTATACATAAATAACCATTTGACAAATTATATGGAATGAGGTTTCAAAATCAACTTTTTTGGGATGAACAAAATGAAATGTATATTATGGGACCATAATTTGTAGAGGATATGGTAGGATATTTTTAGTAGAATCAAAATTACATGTTTATAGCTAAGTGCAATCAAAAAATTTTGCAAATAACTGAAGGAAGAAACTTTATTTTTATGTTGGTGATCATGTCTTTTTAAAAGTTTCTCCATGGGAATGTGTGATGTATTTTCTTAAGAAGGTAAAGCTGAGTCTACGGTTCATTAGAACCTATGAAATACTAGAAAAATTGGATCAATTTCTTATATTGTAGATTTACCTAAAAATTTGTCACATATAATACTTTTTTAAGGATTCAAAGTTGAGAATGTATAATTTTTATCCATCTCAGCTTATGAGCCAAAATATAATTTAGTTGGAAGAGAATATTTCATTTAAGGAACATCCAGTACATAATCTTGACTATAGAGAACATGTGTTGGATAATAAGGTGATTAAACAAGTAATTATTTTGTGTAATACCCATATAGTAAAAGAGGCAATGTGGGGATATAAAAATGGTATAAGGGAGAAATTCCCCCACATAATTTATATGTAAATATAATTATGAGGGTGATTTTTCCAACAAAAGGAAGGATTTAAAATTCTAGGTATTTATAGAATAATACATTTCAATATATATTAATTTTTATGAATAAGATATAATTTATTTGGAAGGCGGATTCATTATCTGATAGTTTACTAGACACCCAATATTGAGTTTCTCTAAAATCTTACGATGCACACAACACTGAGTTATAATGAAAAATAATACAATAATATTATTATTCTTTTTAAAAGTAGTTATCACATAGTAATTTTATGAATATAACTAACTATAGTATGATTACACTTGATTTATAAATTTTTTATATTTACATAATGACTTTCAGAGGCTTAAAATTCAAATAAATAAAAATTTAATCATTAAATACTCTAATATTATTGAAAGGTGGTTTTACCACTTTTTGATGGATTACCCTTTTTAAATCATGTTTTTGAAAAGTATATATGTTCAATTTGACATAATAAACTTTTTATTAATATGCGGGTCATCATAAATTTATTTCAATTGATGTTTTCTTATATTGTTTATAAAATTCATATTTTAATGAACTATGAAAATACTATATGTTACATAAAAACATTAATTTGTTCTAATTTATTTATAAAGGTATGTTATCAATTTAATATATTTTAAAATGTAATTGGATTGATTTTTTATCATTTCATTTAATTATGGAAATTAGAAGTAATTTTACCTTTAAATTTTACATAAAGTCATGTCAATCATTTGATAGTATTTCATCTTAAAAACCTTCTTTATATGGTTAAAAATGAGAAATAATTTTAAATTAATTAATGCATCATATGGATTTTGAAAATGGAAAAAATGGATTCCATATTTTAAATAAAATTGTCTAAATATTGTAAATAGGTACCTTTAATTTCATGGACATTATGAATAATAACATTAGTAATATTTTTATTTTCCATGGTTAAAGTGTAAATTGGTTTAATAATAGTAAATATAGTACTATAATAATATAATCCTACCACAACACGTTTCATAATAATATAGTATAAGTCATTGGAAACCAAATAAACTTGTAGGCTAAAATAATAGAATTTAGGAGCCACTTGGGTGTGATAATTACATGTTATAGTAATTAATATAATGTAATGAGAAATATAACATAAACATGAATTTTTAAAAAAAAATTAATATAATTGTATATAACTGTTCTCTTTAACTATAAAAAGTCATTATAATGATACAAATATTTACTACAACATGGTTTTTATTTATTATATTTATATATTAAATAAATTTATTTATTTTTGACATAGTGATTACGCAAGGATTAGCATATTAGTGAAAGATTCAAATAAATGATATTGTAAATATTAATTTAATTGTAATATGAAATTTTTTATTCCACAAACGAATTTTATGGATGATTTTCTAATGTTGTAATTTTTTTAATATAGTTTTTTTCAAATAAATCATGTATTTGTGACTTTAACAGTTAACAATTACTAAATAGTGTTAAAATTGACATAAATGAGTATTCAAAACAAATACTATTTATCCAATGATAAAATTGTCATATAAACCTCTGATTCAGCCAAATGGCTCATATAATGTTACAAATTCTTTTAATTATCAAATTTAGGTATGATTGGTATTTTATAGTAAGTAAATTAACTATAATGTGTAAAAATACAAGAATAAATTGTAAGAGTTAATATATTTAACTAATGGTTAATGCCAAAAATATAAAGTTAAATCTATGAACTAAACTTGAATAAAAATATTTGATGAGATTATATTGACTCATAAACTTCTTTATCATGAAATATAAAATTTTGAAGATATAATAACTCTTAAATAAATATATAATAATATAATATTTCAATAGCCCCATAATGTGACCACCATGCCTCTTATAAAAGGTCACCACAACAACCCACATAGTCACACCACTCAAGACCAATGGCTCATCCATAACCTGATTAAATAATCTTCCAATATCCACTCCTTCATCCTTGATTCCTTACCATAGGAGGAAGCCAATTCCAAAAACCCTTTTGGCTGAAATAAAAATGAGTTACCCAATTTAGAGGGAACAACTTCTCTCAAGATCCATTCAATTATTTTCCTTCACTAACCGCCTATGATCTATTTATTCAATTAATTTATAATAAAAACAGTATATTGAATATAATAGGATGTATTTCTGGTAAGGGATTCACCTATACATACACGCACCTCCATCTAATGGATATAGAACATATTATTGTTATGTAGGGCGAACTACAGCCTCACGAAACGATAATTGTTCCATTTTATTTTAGCACCACTAATGGTGGATATTATGATGAAACTATATTTATATATTATATATATTATATATATTATATATATTATATATATTATATATATTTTATCTTTTAATTTTTAATTTTTATAACAATAGATCATTATTGTATCCATAATATGTAAATACGTTAATTTCATTTGAGAAAGTTTGGTCTACAACCCCATTAATGTGATAGGACATACTGATTCCATACATGAAATGTATATATTATTGAGTTAAATAAATTTTATAACATAAATAATAGTGAAATTATACTTGAATTATAATAAACCTATGTATCATTTAGTTTTCAATACATTAATATGGGAGATAAATAAATGTACTATTTAAGTGTATGTACGGCCTACCGTCTCCATGAACAGTGCAATTCATTTCATTTAAAAAATTATTTTATATTTTTATAAATACATATATACTAAATATATTTTTTATTTAAATAATGAATACTATTTTAGAGATAATGGACTTTTGAAAACATGGAGACTTTATAGTCACAACGGGTTCAATATTTACTCATGTACCAAACATCAACAAAACATCCAATATGAACAAAAATAATTATATGGTTATGATGACATATTAACATATAATATAAATGGAAGTTTAATCATGTAAAATGTTCTAAATAATTTACAAATTAACCTATGTTTATTATTTCGTAATGTAATGAATGATTGAGCAAAGTCAGACTCAAGGTAAGGGGCTTCATCTAAATCTCCATTCAGTGAGATATATTATGATAATATAAACTATCTTAATTTATACACTATATAATAAAACCCATTATCTATTTATTTCATTAAATGGATTCCAATATGAACCTTTTTTATGTTATATTTACTTATATACAATAGAAGGTATGTTTTTAGCATATTCATCATCAATGAATTCTCTATTGTAGTAACCTTTATTAGATATTATGTTTCATGAGTAATTCAAAATGGTTTTTAAAAGAAAAAGAAATACCCTATTAATTTTTTTATGTTTTTTGGTATTAAAAATAGTTTTAAAAATGGATTTACTATTTAGATATCTTGAAATTATTTCTTGTGATTGAAAATGAATAGTTATGAGTGATGTGTTGTTAATTACCATCTTTTATGTGTTGTGATTATATAATTGTATGTAGAAATTTTATGGGTGGATATGGGAAAAACCTAAAACGGTTGGTTACATGATAAATTAAAGATATTTTGTTCCTCGATAAACCAAGAACTATTGATTTTGTTATAACCTAAAATGCATTTGGTATGGAAGTTGTCTGTATGAATACTCCATTTGTATGAATGATTTGATAAAATCAATCATATTGTTATTCCCATTTAGTATGATTTTGTCCTAAGTTGAAATTTATATGCTATGTGTACATTTTATGGGATTATGGTTATATTTTGGATAAAAAGGATAATAAATGAGCTTATATTCCATGATGAGTATTAAATTATTCAAAAAGGTGAAAAGAATTACATTATGATAATTTATTCATTGTTTACCTATTTTCAAAAGGCTAATAGTTTGACTTCTTAGTGTATCAATTATAATTATTTTTATGCTCATCTAAAGTTTTAAATGTTATGTAATTCATTTTAATGCAGAATTATGCCACTGATGGAATCATGGAAATGTAAGGATGTTTAACCATGAAGGGAAAAGATGTTTCTTTTAAAATTCGTTTTTATGAAAAAATGGATTTCTAGTAGATGTGTCAACATTGTAATAATCATGTTGATATTTTCAAGTGTCGGCGTAATTCTCTAATTCACTAAACCTAAAAAGATATTAAATGTGAATTAAAGTCATAATATTGACTAAACTCAAGATTTTGTAATTTCTATGGTTTGGGCCTTATAATATATAAGAGTAAAGATGTATGAGGATGTATGTATAATAATTATGCTATTAATTTATGTTTCAATTTATTGAATGTAAGAGGATATATATATATATTAATAAATATTTTTAAAAAGAGTTTTTTTTAAATATATAGATTTTTGTATTATAATAACAAATGATAAACATTTTTGTTAATGTTTAATTTAGTGATGGTTACAAAAAAACCATGTTAAACATAATAATCTCTATATATTATAGTAGTGATTATGTTTATTTCATAAATTTTATTTTTTCATTATTAAAAAAACATAGGAGAAATGAATATTAAATGGACTCTAAATGCTAAAAATAGGACACATATTGATCCCATCGCTAAACAGAATG
Source organism: Viscum album (assembly GCA_963277665.1). NCBI lineage: Eukaryota > Viridiplantae > Streptophyta > Magnoliopsida > Santalales > Viscaceae > Viscum > Viscum album. The sequence goes on along the minus strand of OY728160.1, from coordinate 555,448,337 downwards.
AAGCATTGCTAAATGAGTGATGACCAGGATACAACTGGAGGTTTTAAAAACAAATTCTAAACCATATAGTGGGGGCTAAAACAACCAAATATAGAAAATAATCCATTACTATGATCTCCATTTTCTATAGTGATTGGTGATTCCATCTACATGAAGGAACGCACTTAAACCCTATTCAAACTTACCAATTCACTTCCAAGATGATTTCTTAGTTCAATATAAAATGAAACACCACAATAAAATCATGAATCCCCAATCAAGGAAATGACACCTTAATGGCCAACATGTTGGACCTTTCCTATATAACAGATATACAGAAGAGTATTGTGGAATGGTCTTTGAAACCACAGTAGAACCCCCAATTAATATACCTTGCATGAAGAAGGTTTTGATGCAAACCCATCAGATCAAACCACTGTGTATGAATTCCTTACACTACAATATATTATGAACTCCACTAGGAATTATAGTGAAATAACCTCTACAATGGCGTAGAACTAATCATTGAGTACAAAAGTTCCCATAATTCACATTTTACCTTCCAAAATCTCTTTATATCCCACAAACCTTCAACCAAACGAGACCCAACTAAAGAATAATTTGATAAAGAATGAAATCAATACTATAATTAAGGATACTAATGTTCTAGGGTTATTCATAGACACAAAAGGCATACTGACACAGAAACATAGACATAGACATAAAAACACAAAGAGATAGACTTAGAAACACAGATATCCAATCATGGATGCGTCTATACATACATAAATAGACACATATTTTTTTATTCATAAACACATACATTCATACACACATACATGAACACATACTGACACACACACACACACAGAGACATACATACATACCTCCATACATATATGCATACATACATTCATACATATATACTTACATACATACATATAAATAAATAAATGCATATATACATACAAATACAAGAGAAGATTCATTAATGAATAAATGAATACGTCTATACATACAGTCATACATACATACATATTGATATACAAGTATAAATAAATAATTACATACATTCATTCATTCATACTAGCATAAAGGCAGACCATTAGACACACACAAACAAACAAACAAACATACACACATACACACATACAGACACACAGATAGAAACATAAAAAAGTCATGCCAACATACATATTGTCGAACACATATAGATACATACATACATACATACAGCTATGCATACATGCATACATAAATATATACATAAAATCATATGTACATGCATACATAAATATATACATGCATTCATACATACATACACACATACATACATACATACATACACGCATGTATACAAACATACATACATACATACATACATTCATACATACATACATAACTAAATACATATATATACATATACAAATATATACATAAAATTTATTTTCTCACTTACTTACATACAGACATATATTCATACATACATACAAACATTCACACATGACTATATAGGTACGTACCTACGTACCTACTTACATACATACCTAAGTGCATACCCATTTATGTACCTACATTTGTACATACATACATACCTACTTATGTACCTACGTACATACATGCATGCATACATACCTACCTAAATACATACAAACCTAGATACATGCATATATACATACATACCTACCTACAAACATACACTACTATAAATATGTCGTTTAATACCACATAAAATGACATTTAATAGCTGAAAAAATCATTGTTAATTGCATCTCTAATAAAGTGGGGGGATCATTATGAGTGCTAAATAGGTTTCGATAAAGGGGGTCCTTTATCCATGATAAAAAAATCACTAATAATGGACCCCTTTTATCAGTGATATTTTTAGCGATGATAAAGGGATACCTTCCTAAAAAGTGATGTTTATATTACAAAACACCAAACATTCAATTTAAAAAAAGAACATAAAAATTTCAATTTTAACATTGCACACCCTAAAGTAAAATACAATTTAAATAACACCCCTGAAGAAAATTTACTATATACATTTACATGACATCATGAATAAAAAAAATTTCTCCCGTGGAATATAGAAAAATAAAAACTATTATTTACATTTCAAATAAATTGTATAATATAAATAAGTTTACTAATTTCCAAAAATTAATCTAATACATTAATATTTCACCTTTTGAAACCCCAGACCCCCTCTCAAAAATCTCTGTTCCTGGTAAAATTTTTAGAACAAATCATATCAGCCTGAGAAAAAGATTATATCTATAAATGAATAAAATAATATATCATTACTACAATAGATAAATAATGTATACATTAATAAGAATGAACACCTTAATAAAAATATAATATTTAATAAAATTTACATAATTGGTGTTATACCAGTCACCCCATGCGTTATATTGAGTTGCGGTTGATTTCTACTAGTTACAAATGAGTTATGGATATTAAAATAAATTTGAGTGTGTTATCTCATTTTGAGTATGTCACTTATTCTTTTACTAAAATATAATGTCAATTTTAAATAATGACACATATAGAGTACTACCAACCACACTGTGCATCGTATTGAGTGGTGAATTAATCCTACCTATCACAAATTATAGGTGGATTATTTTACAATATTGTGCAAATAATCCGAATGTGTTTTCGTATTATTTAGTATGCCAGATGTGTATCTTTAGTAAAATGTCATTTCAGATTGAAATCATGCATTTTGGGTCATATCGATTGAATCATGTGTTGATTTTCATGATAATACTTCATACACATCTCATATGGCTCATAAACCACCGACTAATATTATCAAGAAAATCGTAATGTGTTTGTAATGTTTTTAGTGAGTGACACATTTTGAACAAAAATATCAGTTCTAAACCGATAACATAATGTTTTAGTTATACTGGTCACATTGTACGACAGATTGAGGTTTCTGTTACTCATATATCTCAAAGATGTCTCATGGAATTTTGTCCTAATGTTTCTCCAAAATCCTAATTCGTTTCCATGGGATCCAATATATTACATGTCTTTTTACATAAAAAATGCAAAATTTAAATAAAAAGAAACACGTTGAGTAGTACATTCCACAACGTGCGTTGTATTGTGGTGAAGCTGATTACTACATGTCACAAATGAAAAATAGATCATTTTCCTAAAATATCAAAACAATCAAAATATTTTTTCTCAATTATGAGTACGTCACTTATTGTTTGTCACTTAAATTTATGTAAATTGTAAATAGAAAGATTCACATTGAGTTTTAATGGTCACAATTTTTGTCGTATTCAGGTGTGGTTGACTCTTACATCTCAAAAATGATACATGTATCATTTTCCTAAAATATCAAAACAGTCTGATTGTGTTAGCTATATTTTTTGTACATCACTTGTTTTTTTGCAAAAATTATAGAAAATTTTAAATAAATGGAGACACTTTGAGTTATACCTTCACATCATGCATTGTATTGAAGTTATATTTATCCCAACAGGTTCAAATATCTAATAGATCCATTTTCTAAAATATAAATAAATTCTGAATGTGTTTTCTTAGCTTTAGTATTTTAGTTTTTTTACATAAATTAATGTATTATTTATATATAAATTGATGCTTTACTTATAAAAGACACATTGTGTGCTATATTCAAGTGTAGTTTACTCCTAAAAGTCAAAAAATTACTCGTGTATCATACTACAAACTTATTAAAACATTATAAATTCCTTTTCTTATATTTACGTACGTCACTTGTTGTTTTTACATAAATAAATTTCAATTATAAATTAATGAGAAACTTTGAGTTGTAGTATCCAATTAGTGTATCGTGTTCATTTGTGACTTATACCTATAAGTTACATATGACTAATAGATAATTTTTGTAAAAAATAATTACAATCTAAATGTGTTTTATCATTTTTCAGTATGTGACTTTTTGTTTTGAAATAAAATTATGACAATTTAAAATAAAAAGATTAACTTTGAGTTGTAACAGCCTCACCATGTGCCATATTGGGGTCACATTCACTTTTCTATCTCATAAATGAATCATGGATCATTTTTATAAAATATCAAAACCATCAAAAAATTTATCTCGGTTTTTAGTATGGCACATGTTGTTTTTACTTAATTAATGAAAATTATAAGAAAAATCAGACACGTTCATTTTTATCGAACTTCTTATATTTCATTTATAATGCAATTCATAATAACTTAAGTATATGGAACATAATAAAGGGTGATCATAAATGATCAATTAGTGTAAAAATGGATGTATCAATGATCATATACTTATATCATTACCATAAAGATGTTTGAAGGTGATATTAACAATAGAAATTCATTCCCTATATATGGAAGTCACATCATCAAGAACATTGGGTACATTTAATCATAATGTTTAATTCCATTTCATTTTTGAGGGTATTTATATTGTCATCTGAATATTAAAAATCTCTTCATACCTAGTATTATAGGAAAAATATAAATACATAATGTATTAATAAATATTTTTAATGAAATAGATTTATTTTAAAATAACTCTTTATGGATGGTGGTTTGTTCATGTATTACGATATCTATCATAAATTTACAACATATAGTAAATTCAATCTTTTCTAGTAGTTTGTTTCAGAAACTATAGAAACATTTAAGAGAATAAGTAATGTGTTTTGATATGTGTTTCGATAGTGAACTATTATTATATATATATCCTGATACATAACCGATCACATAAATTGTGTTCTTCATTGTCCTTATCACCCCGATCTCATTACATATTTTAGAGGATAATGATGCACAACTCTATCATAAAAGTATCCTAATGAAAAGATAAAATAAATTATATAACATGATATATAGTTTTAAAAATTTTGATATAGTTTATAAGAATTTGAAAAATTCCATCATGTGTGGATGGTTTGTTAGATATCCAAGAAATGTATCTTGGAAATAAGTTTTTGATGTATCCAAATATTTAGCATCCAGTAACCAATTCTTCCTAAAAACAGAAAAATGAATAAGTCACAAAAGAAAAAAAAATATATATTTAAATTTTATAATCTTAAATATTCATTATTAGTGTTAAATATATTTAGTCATCCAAAATATTATTTCATTGGATTTGATTAGTCCTGCCACTATTTCATCCTTTTTGTCTGGTTCTATTTTATATTCTTATGTTGAGGAGATGTGAGGACTAATGAGTCTGATCCTTTTCACTTGGTAAAATGACATCAATTTTTTTTCTTATATATGGATTCCAAAAAATGAAATGAATTTAGTCTTAATTAACACATTATATCATATTTAGGAAAATGAAATCATGAAAACATAACTCATTCATACATTAACAACAGATCTAGCTAGGCAATCATAGTCAAGAATTTCAATTTCACTCTCATGACCAATGAAGTCATGATATTTCTCTATATACATATTCTCATCAAATTATACTATGTAGTCACCAACATATTTTATTTTTGCATCGACATGGTCCTTGAGTGACAATATATGTTGATATAAAACAGTTTGGTAATTGGTCCTTTGGTAGATCTTTCTAATTGGTTTGTGCATCCATTAGATGGTTTTGAGACAATAGTTCATTTCATCACATTTTCTTTGTCCATCCGTATAACATTCATAAGTTTGGACATTATTCATTAATTTTTAAATTTTAATCTTTAAAATTAAATTCTAATTGGATACCAACATATTGAGATGCTCTTTACAGGGTTTTTTAGCCATGCGATGAATGTTCAAACAATTTTTTTTAACCACATTAATATCGTCATCTTGAATTTCAACAGGACATTCTATACTCGAAACATGGGATATGTTGATCAACACTCCCATATGACCTATTGGAAGGGGTATACTATATAATTATACATTTTGAATATTGATCTGCAATTCCCTATACATATGACAATGGGTTGGTGTTTCTAGATATAAATCAGACTCAATATCACTATGTAGAATAGAAATAAATGTATAATATTTGGGTATGTCTGATTCAAATTTCATATAAACATTTATTATAAGATAAATTACTTATAAAAATGCATCATTTTGAGGGGAATGTCAAGGTCCATTGCTGGTGGGGTTTTGTGGGATATTCACATAGTGGGTGTTCTTAAGTTACATCTTATCTGCACCTATTCCTCATTACAATTACCATCATATCCCTATTCCATTCAAATTTTCCTTCATGATTAACCATTTTTTCTCTAATATGTGTTATTAATTCAATTTTATCATCTTCTTGTTTTTGTCTCAAAATATGTTTTGGGTTTCACCACAAAACTCACACCTCTGATGCAACCATATAGTTCTGGAAACATCAAGGCCAATGATATTTTTTGATCAACTAGAGATGGTTTTATCGATTTTTGTGACTATATTAGATAGAAAATATATGAAAAACAATCATTTTCATGTAATATATATGTAAATAAAAAAAATTATTATGTAATACTTTCACATGATTCCCACAATTTTTTATTTTGACCATTTATTATCCTGTATTCATTAAACGATCCTCCTTCCATAACTAATTATGTGTGATGTAATTAAATTTCGATATCGAGTCATAAATCATCATATATACATAGGAATATAATAAAGGTGTTGTTTAATGTCACATTAAATTATTATGATTTATTGAAACTACGTACTAATTTTTTTAAAGTGATGTGTACTCCATCGTTCCTTTATAGTAAGGGTATACTAGTTTTTATTCTTGTTTTTTACATTCATCACTTAGTTGTTGTTTCATAAATAATAAATTTCAAATAAAAGTGATGAATACAAATATTATCAAACAACATATTACATGACATATTGAATGTGAAAAGACGCATCTGCATGTCGACTAGTAAACACATCCCATCTTTCATGGGTTATCTTGTGTACATAAATAAGTGGTGGGACTTGGTTTATTTTTTCATTTAACATCATTAAGATATTGTGTAGTTAGAAATAAATGAAATAATCTATGAATCCTTCCAAAAATCATTAATACATGATTTTTTTGGGATTCTTCTTTTATAAACGAACTCTGTATTAGATGATTAAGAAGAATTAAATGTTTCATTATATTGTATTTTAGTAAAATATAGAAATGATATCATTATTTTACCATAATCTCTTCCCACATCAGTGTCATAAGCTCGGTCACAAAAGGTTCCCTAAATCTATGTATATTGGAATGCATTGATGAGTGATGATTCCAAAATAACTGTTGAGCATGGCTTTTTTAGGATTAGAATAATGACCCCAGACATTTCCTCCAACATCATATTTTCTTTCTTTATCATTATCCTTATTGTTTTTTATAACACCGTGAAACTTTGTCTCACCGTTTTTATATGACATCAGTGCTTCATCACATACAATTTCCTGTGAATAATCATCATCAATATGATCATTAGATCAGTGGCATCACAATGGGAGATGGTGGTTGTACCTCTGGACTAGAAGTAGTAGCAGGTTTAGAGAACTACAATTCATCATGATTGGGATAACCAACACGTGATGAAGGTCGCTCTTATGCATTGTGAGTGTCCGCATGTTGAGAGACCAACTGTTCCATTGGAATTTGAGCACCAAAACATGATGATGCATGCTACACTACACAATGAGCAGCATAAAGTTTAGAGACCAATTTTTCCTTGGGATTGGGAGCACTAGTATGTGTGGAATGTATTATCTACATAAGTGGATTAACATTTAATTTAGAGTACATTAATGATAAAAAATGATAATAACATGAGATATCATGATATATATTACCAAAAAATGTAACATTACTATTGAACTATCTTTTTCATTTTAAAAGGCGGAATGTATTTGAACTCTCAATTGGCAAATAAAGTCCCATCATTGTGGTCTCCTATGATATACAAAATGTCGTGTACATTGGGACAACTATGAAATTATTGTGATATAATAATGAAAGTATCATCATCCTTTGAATATTAATCTAACCCTTCAATTGTTTTTTTTCAATAACAAAATATTTTACCACATTCAGTTTTCATGATTTGTAACATTTAATACATTTACATCCAATGATCCCATTATAATCTGTTCATCTTGGTACCCTTCCTTACTGAAATCATCTATCACAAATCCAAATTCATCTATTTTAATATAATTCTTATTATCCACCATGTTTCATTTAAAAATAAATAATAGTATTTTTATATAATCTAACACCTCAATTTATGGATGATGAAAAAGTATAACATATTTGTGAAAATTGGAATTCTATCATTAGTATCATAACCACGAATCACTTAAACCACAAGTGTAACTCCACTATTTTTCATGGTAAGGTATTCATCACGGTCAATTTTATAGAGAGTAGAACCATTAATTACATACAATTGTTACCAAATACATACACACTTTGTCCTCCAATAATCCATAAATGGTTTTCTGAAATTCAATCTTAATGATAATCTATCTCCATTAAAATATGTTCTAAAAAATATCCTATAAACTATTGTATAACGGCCAAAAGATTTTCAATGGAAATTAACTTCTTATTAATATGTCATAAATTAACATGAAATCACAACATAATGAACTACTAAGTGACAAGTGACCATTAAATATAATTTGGTCACTTCTGTGTTAGGAATTTTAAAAATTCGACATACACGGTTCTGTTAGAGATGTTTTTTGGAGTCTAATGAAAAAAAATATATTTTTTGGTGAATATTAACATACCCTTAGGAATAGTAACATACCCTTATGAAAATTTATATGACCATTATGAATATTAAATCATCCAACATAATAGTAACATTACCTATGAATAATAAAATAAAATTTAAACATCTTAGAAAGTGACAATTTGACCTTAGTAAACGTTTTGGTATTTTGTAAGTCATAAATAAATAATATTAATTAATTAATTTAAAAGAATATTTATTACCTAAAATTTATTCATATATTATTTAATCAATAACTTATTATTTTAGATAATTTTATAATACCCTACGTAATTTTTAAAAGCACTATAAAATGATTTTTAACTTTTAAAAACATTATTTATGTAAAATATGATTTTAATTAAATATTAAATTAATAATATTTAGAAAATTATTTTTCATAAATGGAAATCATTTTTGGATTCTAAACGTTGAAAAATGGTAGGGGTAATTTTTTTTTATATTCTGAAATACTTCAATTTTCAGATGAATAGTAAAAAATACAGTTTTTCGCATAATAGGTGTATACTAAATTGCATCATTAATGATGTAATGATGAAATAAACATTGTAGAACATTAGTTTCGGCCAAATTATATTAAATCTCATAAACGGTTCCTTAAAATACAATAAATCCAATTATCAAACCTAAAATGAACTTTCCAAAGTGTAAAGTCAAAAGGTTATTTCTTAAAGTGTTTTTTCTCTTTCTTTCACTTTCCTTTTAATAAATTAATTAATTGGAATTATAAAGAATAATTAAAGCCTAAAAATAATTATATTATATTAATATATGATTTAGGATGTCAAAAAACTACTATTACATGTCTAACTTTTGATATATTATTTTATTTAATATTTTATACCAAAAACACCTCCCTCCTCATGTATAAATAAGCCCTCCCCCTCCTCTTGGAAAACCACACCTATCAAGATTAATTAATTGTCTACTCCTTGCCCAATCATCCCCCCTAGACCCTCCCCCACGTCCAAGAGCTTCTGGACTCATCAAAATACCAATCATAGGCCCTTAAGGAGGTTCCCAAGTGAAGGATTCAAAAGGTAATTTCCCTCCCTCTTCTCCTTTAATTTCCTTTCAAGTTCAAATTCATTTCTTGATCTCTCCCTACCTATCTTCATCCAAATTGTTTTGTAACTCCATTATTATACATATAATGTAATTTTATGATTCTAATAGAATATTATATCACCCCCACCCTTTCCCTCTTTCTTTTATTTTATTTAAGAGAACGTTGTTCATGAGGTGTTAATTTATCACCTTAAAAAACGACATGCTCTCTTCTTCAATTTATACCTTCAGATCTGTTCCTGAAAACATTTTTATGGTTGTACCAGAATATTCTATATGTATTCTGTTCTATTTTAAGTTCTATAAATAACTTATGGCCATATTACTAGGTCAAAAGATAAAACAAGCTCGTTGTGATCCAAAAACTGCTCAAATTAACCCAAATAAACAACATTTAATTATTATCTAATGATTCACCCAAATGGATCTAATATAATTCATTATAAAATCATTAAATCTCCTTTAATATCACTAATAACATGTAATATCATTTCTGGATGTTTACCCATGATCTACTGGAACATCAATTGAATAATACAAGTGAACCACCCAAGAAAAACCATACAAACAAACATCCCCGAACAATGTTTTTAAACTCTATAAGTCATCCAAAGGAACAAAATATGAAATAATGAATCCAGAATGAACCCTATTAATGTAAAAATGGTTCTGGATTTCTAATTAATGAATATAATGTCACTATACATGACATTAAATAGAAGGAAGCATTCTGGTACAAGGTAAGGGGAAATTGTAAAGACCCGTAAAAATCAAGGGAAATTTTTTCTTAATTTTCTTTGGAATTTTACAAGATTGTGGTTTTTGACGGAACCTGATTCTGAGGGCCGATGTGCCCGGAATCAATTTCTGAATTTTGGCTCGGGTACGTTCAGTGAACGAACGAGCAATTTTCCCTATCTTTTGAACCGGTGCTTGGAATTGAAATCTGATGGCACCGATGAACTCGCAACGCAGGTAATCTCTTAATGGAACCTTTATCATAGTTGCATTTTTGCGGGAGAAGAAGTTAATTAATGGGGTTTAATTAAAAAGTAAATAAAATTGTTAAATCAATTTTATTTCTTTTTCAAGGTGGTTAGTTTCTCCAATGGGAAGTCGGTGGTGGGGCCCACATCCACCCAACTTCCCATGTATGGATAATTAAAATGGTGGGGCCCACACGAACCCCCCCCCACATTTTCAATTTTCCTAACTCCCTAACCCCTCTTAACCCCTCACATTCCTAAATCCCCATTAACTCACCTTCATTAATATTTGACAACTTGTTGTAATTAATTTGGTGAGTTACATGTAAGTTTTTTAAATTCAAACAATTGAATTTCAAATGCTTTTTTGTGTTAATAAAATAAGTTTAGAACTTATTTTATTAGTGGTTGGTGTTGGGTAGTTTGAGAGATTTTTGGAGAAAAAGATAAGGAACACCTTCTTCCTCGATGAAGAACGCGAAGAACACCATTCTTCAACGAAGAACTTCTCCGCCGATGAACACGATTCTTCCACGATGCTGTATCCGCAACGCGACGTTCTTCTTCTGCGTCGTCTCTTCCACGATGGTTTTCCGCGTCGAAATCGCCATCAACGACTTCGAATCCTCGCTTCGCGACGTCGACGTTCTTTCCCCGCGATGTCCGACCTCCGCGATGCTAGTCTTCCATGGGTCGTTGACGAACACCGTTCCTGAACCGAGGTAGGGGTTTTAATTTAAATAATTCCATTCATGATTCTAGTTTTTCGATCTTCGTGGTTTTCGATTAATTATTATCGAATAACGCAAGGGGGATGGTCCTCACATACACGGCCGACCCTCCTCTTTATTTCATGAATGATTTCTTTGTGGTTGGTATTAGGAAGCGTGGTGTCGTCGCATCACGCGATATCATGTGGAAGATATGTGCGGCGTTGTCGCGCCACGCCGTGGAATGAAATTCAAGGATGCGACGCCGTCGCGCCGCGTCGAAGAAAACCGAAGACGCCGCGGTCGGAGCGGGGCCGCTGTGGAGGGTCGTGGTGTCGTCGTACCATGCCAGACGACAAAGGCTGTGGCCGGTTGTGGGCCGCGGCGGAACAAGGAGAACGACGGACTGACTGGGCCGTTGGTGTCGGCGAGGAAGGGGACCAGCCGTCGCCGGTCCCGTGGAGGCCGGAACCGTCTTGCTAGGGCGGGCCGGGCGGACCGGTGTGCAACCGGGGGTTCAAACCCCCGGCCGTCTGGCCATAACGGCCCCCCTTAATTGCGGGGGGCCACTGTTACACAGGGGGGGCAGGCCCCCCCCCCCCCGCTTTGCCGAATGGCTCGGCCAAAAGCCGAGCCAGACAGCGCGCTAGGCGCGCTTTCCCCAGCCAGACTGTGACCAGCCGGTCTGGGCCGTGTCGGGCCAGGCTGACCCTGTCCAGGGTGGGTCGACCCGGTTCGGGCAAACCGGGGGGTCTCGGGCCGGGTCGTTCCGGCCCGAAAACCCCGTTATCAGACTGTTTGGGTTCAAATTCCCATAACTCGGGCTACGGACCTTCAAAAGATGCACCATCAGAGTCAATGTGATCCGTAGATCTAGAAGGTCGTTTCGGTATATCACACTCAAGGTTTCGGAATACTTTGAGTTTGGCCGGGTTGGTTCGTACACGAAACCAACCGGGCCCTCGGAGTGGAAACACTCATATCTTGACCTACGGATGTCCGATTAATGTGTCATCAACTTTGTTGAATTCGACTTAGTGAGACGGATATTTTGGCATACTCCGCCCGAGGTTTGGACGCAGGTGGAGTACGATTGGGTTGGTTTTGTTTTAAAACCCAACCGGGCCCCTGGGACGAAAAAGCCAATAACTCTCAGACCGGGCGTCCGATCGATGCGCCGTCTGCGACGTTGAGTTCATGATGACGATACAGAACTTTTGGATACATCAACTCTAGCATATGTGACAGTTGATGTACCATCCTCTCGGCTCATGGAGCGGACCCTCCTGAACGAGCTTGTTGTGGGCGAGAACCATAGTGCTGGTTGCGATTTCTACTATGACTGCGACGACGACTGTGTAGAGATCCTCAGTGGATTCGACGACGACGATCACAGCACTCAGCGATCCTATGTGGATCGGTGCTACTGATCCTGTGTGGGTCTGATCCTGTGTGGGTCAGCGCTCAGCGGTTCTGTGTGAGCCAGCACCTACAGATCCTGTGTGGGTCCGATCCTGTGTGGGTCTTTGCGGGGGTTACTACCTATCGATCCATTGTGGGTCTGACGACTTAGATGGATCATATATCATCTCTATCATCTTCGAAGATGTATACCTATATGAGATGAATCCTGTTTTCTTTCCTGTGTGGATTTTGTTGTGCTATCCTGTGTGGATTACGTTTGCTTTCCTGTGTGGAATACGTATACTTTCCTGTGTGGACTGAGTTGTACTTGGGCTCGGAGGTTGGAGCGTATTAGAATTGATGACTTAGGTATATGTATGGGCATATACCTAAGCAGTGTCGTTTGTTACTTCGTTATTGTATCTTTCCTTTTTGGTTTATCCTTTGTTGATTTTAGGAGACCTACGGGGGTATCAGGGTCCCTACTGAGTAGATTATACTCACCCCTGCACGGGCTATGCCCGCACTACATTGTGTTGGTTGTAGATGACAGACAACATTGATCGTGGTTGAGTCTTGCAGAGCAGATCAGTACCTGGAGGTGGAACACTGGGCGGGACGTACTTGAAGCGGACGGCGGGACCTGAGGAGCAGTGGAGCTATCTGTACCCACCCTTCAGGTGGGATTTCTAGTGGACAGCTCGGTGTAGTGGGTTTACTTTATAGTTTTTGTTTTCCCTTTCGAGTTGTACTTTACAGTTGGGCTTGTATTTCCGGCCCCTTTTACTTTCCGTACTTACTGTTGTACTCCGTTTTTTTCTTAGTGTTTACTTCTTCCGCTTGTACTCTGTGGTGCTTGATTACATTACAAAGGCAATGCCTTCCCTTTTTATCGGGATTTACGCCTTGGTGCTAGTCACCAGCCCCTGGCCTACGGAAGGCGGGATTGGTGTAGTCACGGCACGGCCCCCGAGGACGGGTTGTGACTAATTGTTATTAGAGGATTTCGGTTCTACCGCGAACTCTGGTCTTTTCTATGTGAAGCAATAGTGTTTAGCGTATTGAGTGTGGTTATCAGTCCAGGGAACCCAGTGTTGGTGCGGCAGCCGACGTATCCGTACACCAGGACCCTGACTTCTAATTTCCATCTTAATGCACGAAAACATTGATTGCCTGTGTGTTTCAAGTTTTCTTTGTGATTACTCTATATCAGCTCACCTGGTATACTGTTCTGAACATGGCGAACATGTTTCCTTTTAAGGATGGCCCCATGACGACAGCCAGCTAGGGTTCTGAGAGTCGAGCGTGATGACAGCCCACCGAGGGATGAGGCCTCGGTGTAGGGCCCTTTGTTACCAGTGGCACCGGCGGTAGCTCTACCCACCGAGCCCTTGATTCTTCCATTACTAGCCGCTGACAATGCACGTCGCCTCAGTGCACTGCATGAGTTCCAGCGCCAGCGACCACCCAGGTTTCGTGGGGGGACGGACCCCTAGGCAGCCGAGGACTGGCTGGAGGCAGTCGTACGAGTTTTCAGGCTAGTGAGGAGACCAGCAGACCTCATGGTGATCCTCGCTGCGAGCCTACTGCACGCAGCAGCGGGCCGATGGTGGATCTTGATGCTCTAGGTGCACGATGAGTCATATCTACTTTGGAAGGACTTTGAGAGCCTCTTCCGCTTGGAGTTCTTCCCAGACACACTCCATGTGGTGCGTATTCAGGAGCTTCTTCAGCTGCGGCAGGGAAGTATGACGGTCGCTCAGTACTCGGAGAGATTTACCGATATCTCGTGCTACTCGACCAACATGGTACGGGACCCATTATTCCGGGACCGGACCTTTGAGCAGGGATTGAGACACGAGATCAGAGCATCACTGATCTCCCTTAGCATTCCAACTCAGACAAGAGTACTAGAGCGGGCCATTTTGATCGAGAGCTTTCTTGTTGAGTCAACACCAATGCCGAGACCCACTGCAGGGTGGCACGTAGCAGAGTCTTCTGCAGCAGGAAGTCGACGGATGACTCATGGGTCCAGGAAGTCCATACCCTGAGACAGACGACCTTAGGACACTGGCTCAGCAGTGCGGGGCACACAGCGCGGAGCCAGTCTTTCGAGAGGCAGACAGTGCTACTCGTGCGGCGAGCAGGGCCACATGGCTCGTGACTGCCCGACCCCCCGTGCCAAGGAGCAGTATAGGGTTGAGGGACCACAGAGGAAGAGGTAGAGGGTCGACCGTGGTGGTCCTCAGGGAGGAGGCGGACAAGGCAGAGGAGCTGGCTGAGAAGCTGTTGGTGGGAGACGCTTTGAGGCTCTACCACCACCACCACCAAGAGGTCCACCCCGACCACAGGGAGCTGGCAGGCAGAGACATGCACAGCTCCAGGCAGCAGAGGCCTACAACCACAGCGTGCCCGAGATGATTTGAGGTACTATCTATGTCTATTCCACCCTTTCTGCAGTACTTATAGACATAGGAGCGAGTCACTCTTTCATAGCCGCTGCCCTTATTCAGAGCTCTGAGATTCCGACAGAGCCGTTGGCTCGATCCATATGGCTAGAGACTCCTACGGGAGTAGACTCGACGATTACGCACTAGTGTCGTCATTGTGAGCTTACTCTAGGAGGTGAAAGCTTCGGCTGGGATCTTCTTGTAGCGGCGTCGAGGCCATACGACGTCATCTTGGGCATGGAGTGGTTATCTACGGTCCATGCACAGATCGACTGTTTTAGGCGCAAGGTGTGATGTGTACGCACCGACGGGAGAAGGTTCACCTTCACCAGTGAGAAGGGATCCTTTGCAGCACAGGATGGACTTCCACGGAGCAGAGGACAGCCCATCACTCATCTGTTGGCTAGCATCATCCTAGGAGCATTTGACGTGTGAAGTCCTGGTTTTCCTGCAGTGGTGGATCTGTTTGCAGACATTTTTCCCGACGACGTCCCAGGGTTACCTCCTCACAGAGAGGTAGACTTTTATATTGACCTATACCCTGGGACAACCCCGATATCGACTCCATCATATCGGATGGCCCCCGCTGAGCTTCGAGCGTTACGGGTACAGTTAGAGGACTTGCAGGGCAAGGGGTTTATCCGACCCAGTGTTTCACCCTGGGCTTCCCCGATATTTTCGCCAAGAAGGCGGATGGGAGCTTACGACTGTGTGTCGATTATCGTCGCCTGAACCAGGTGATAGTGAGGACCAAAGTATCCGCTACCGAGGATTGATGACCACTTTGATCTGCTTAAGGGAGCACGGTGGTTCTCGAAGATAGACATCAGGTCAGGCTATCATCAACTTAGAGTTAGAGACGAGGACATGCAGAAGACGGTTTTAGATGTCGGTATGGCCATTATGAGATCTTGGTTATGCCTTTTGGTGTAACCAATGCTCCAACAGTGTTCATGGCCCTCATGAACAGGATCTTTCAGCCATACCTCGATCGATTTGTCATGGTCTTCATCGACGACATTTTGATTTACTAGACGACTGAGGAGAAGTACGCCTACCAATTACGGGTTGTACTAGACACACTCTGAGAGCACAGGCTTTATGGTAAGCTCTCGAAGTGCTAGTTCTGGATAGGTGAGGTCCACTTATTGGGACACATCATCTCTGAGGTGCGATTTGTCGTGGATCCTGCGAAGATCGAGGAAGTGTTAGCTTGGGAGCCATCTAGGAGCATGACAGAGGTGTGGAGTTTCTTGGGACTAGCTGGATACTACCAGAGATTCGTGTCAAACTTCTCCAGAGTTGCGGCACCACTCTCAGCTTTAACGAAGTAGGGGAAACTCTTCGTATGGTCAGACAGATGTCAGCAGAGCTTCCAGGAGCTGAGACAGAGATTGACCAGTGCACCTATCTTGATGTTTCCTGAGAAGGGAGTTGGATACGTAATCTACTGCGATGCATCAGGGACCGGACTCAAATGTGTCCTAATGTAGGATCGGGTCGTGATTGCCTATAGATCACAAAATTTGAGGCCGCATGAGCAGAACTATGCTACCCATGACTTGGATTTAGCAGTAGTGGTCTTCGCTCTGAAGACATGGCGACACTACCTGATGGGTGAGCGCTTTACAGTCTTTTCGGACCATCAGAGTCTCAGGTACATCTTCTCGCAGAAGGACCTGAACTTGAGATAGTGACGATGGCTTGAGTTCCTCCAGGACTATGACTTTGAGATAGTCTATACTCTTGGGAAGGGTAACGTAGTAGCCGATGCCCTCAGCAGGAGGATGAGCATTCAGCTACTTGAGGAGGCATCAGAGTAGCTAGCCTCTTTGAAGATATCCTTCATGGATAGAGATGGGGCAGCCTTCCTTCAGTCTCTCACAATCACTCATCCACTTCTACAGTGGGTCAGAGAGGCACAACGTGAGGACACCGACTGTAAGACGTGGCGTGCACATATATCCTCAGGACATGCACCTGATGGTTTCTCCTTTGGAGCAGAGCACGACATTCTTTTCAGAGGACGTACCATGGTACCAGTCGCTTTACGAGAGGAGGTGTTGAGAGAGTTTCACACTTCTCCCTTGGAGGTACACCCCGGAGTGGCGAAGATGTACCAGGATCTCAGACGAAAGCACTGGTGGACGGGCATAAAGAAGGCTGTGGAAGAGTTCTTTTCTCGATGCCTAACCTTCCAGCAGGTGAAGGCAGAGCATCAGGTACCAACAGGCTTGGTACAGCCCTTGGAGGTCCCGGAGTGGAAGTGGGATGGGATATCCATGGACTTCGTGACTGGAATTCCATGCACTTCCAGAGGTCACGACTTCTTCTGGGTGATTGTCGACTGACTCACCAAGTCGGCTCACATCTTAACCATCAGAGAGCAGGGCTCAGTGGAGAGCTTGGGACGACATTACATTCAGAAGATTGTTCGGCTTCACGGTGTGCCACCATCTATCGTCTCCTATAGAGAAGCTCGTTTTAATTCCCGCCTTTGAAAGGGGTTGCGGGAGGTGCTCAGGACACAGCTACGTCTGAGCACAGCCTTTCACCCTCAGATGGATGGTCAGATGGAGAAGACCATTAAGACTCTCTAGGACATGCTCCGTGCAAGTGTCCTCGACTTTGGTCATAGCTGGGAGGACCACCTACCCTTGGTGGAGTTTCCGTACAACAACAGCTACCACTCCACCATCTGGATGGCACCGTACGAGGCGTTGTATGGCCGACCATGCAGATCTACTTTATGCTAGACAAAACCTGGGGAGTCAGCACTTGTGGGACCAGAGATGGTCCTGACCATGACAGAGAAGGTCCAGGTCATCCAGGAGCGGATGAGGATAGCTAAGAGCCGGCAGAAGTCATACGCTGACAGGAGGCGGAGGCCACTAGAGTTCAAGGATGGAGACCACGTCTTCTTGCGTGTCTCACCTCGACGTGGTTTGCGGAGATTTGGCCGAGGCGACAAGTTATCTCCTCGCTTCATTGGACCCTTCCAGGTCCTCAGCAAAAATGGTGAGGTGGCTTATCGTCTGGATCTACCACCTCAGTTGCACCGGGTGCACGATGTCTTCCACGTATCTCAACTGAGGAGATACGTGCACGAACCGAAGCACATCATTGACCATGAGGAGATCGACATTGACAATGGGGAGACTTTTACGGAGGTACCGGTGGAGATCGAGGATCGACAGGAGCGGGTCCTACGTGGACAGTCGATTCCTCTAGTGCGCATCAGATGGAAGCACGGAAACCTCCAGGAGAGCACTTTGGAGCGGGAGGCTCATATGCGTTCTCAGTACCCTCTTTTGTTTCCCTAGTTTTGATGTATCTTTACGGGGACATAAATCCTTGAGGTGGGAGTAATGTAAAGTCCCGTAAAAATCAATGGAAATTTTTTCGTAATTTTCTTTGGAATTTTACAAGAATGCGGTTTCTGACGGCACAAGATTCTGAGGCCCGATGTGCTCGGAATCAATTTTGGATGTTTGGCTCGGGTACATTCTGTGAACGAACAAGCGAGTTTTCCTATCTTTTGAACCGGTTCTTGGAATTGAAATCCAATGGCACTGATGAACTCGCAACACCGGTAATCGCTTAAGGGAACCTTTACCGTAGTTGCGTTTGTGCGGGAGAAGAAGTTAATTAATGGGGTTTAATTAAAAAGTAAATAAAATTGTTAAATCAATTTTATTTATTTTTCAAGGTGGTTAGTTTCTCCCATGGGAAGTTGGTGGTGGGCCCACATCCACCCAAATTCCCATGTGTGGATAATTAAAAGCGTGGGGCCCACATAAACCCCCCAACATTTTCAATTTTCCCTAACTCCCTAACCCCTCTTAACCTCTCACATTCCAAACTCGCCATTAACTCACCTTCATTAATATTTGAAAAATTGTTGTAATTAATTTGGTGAGTTACATGTAAGTTTTCGAAATTCAAACAATCGAATTTCAAATGATTTGTTGTGTTAATAAAATAAGTTTAGAACTTATTTTATTAGGGGTTAGTGTTGGGTTGTTTGAGAGATTTTTGGAGAAAAAGATAAGAAACACCTTCTTCCTCGATGAAGAACGCGAAGAACACCATTTTTCAACGAAGAACTTCTCCGCCGATGAACACGGTTATTCCACGATGCCGTATCCGCGACGCGACGTTCTTCTTCCGCGTTGTTTCTTCCGCGACGAAATCGCCGTCAACGACTTCGAATCCTCGCTTCGCGACGTCGACGTTCTTTCCCCGCGACGTCCGACCTCCATGATGCTAGTCTTCCGCGGGTCGTTGACGAACACCGTTCTTGAACCGAGGTAGGGGTTTTATTTTAATTAATTCCGTTCATGATTCTAGTTTTTCGATCTTCATGGTTTTCGACTAATTATTATCGAAGAACGCGAGGGGGCCGGTCTGCACAAACACGGTCGACCCTCGTCCTTATTTCATGAATTATTTCTTTGTGGTTGGTATGAGTAAGCGTGGTGTCGTCGCACCACGCGGTTTCATGCGGAAGATATGCGCGGCGCCATCGCGCCGCGCCAGGGATTGAAATTCAAGGATGCGACGCCGTCGCGCTGCGTCGAAGAATACTGAAGACGCCGCGGCCGGAGCAGGGCCATGACGGAGGGGCGCGATGTCGTCGCACAGCGCCGGACGACA
Source organism: Viscum album (assembly GCA_963277665.1). Lineage (NCBI taxonomy): Eukaryota > Viridiplantae > Streptophyta > Magnoliopsida > Santalales > Viscaceae > Viscum > Viscum album. The sequence goes on along the minus strand of OY728160.1, from coordinate 555,428,337 downwards.
AAGGCCGCAGACGGTTGTGGGCCGCGGCGGAACAAGGAGAACGACGGACTGACAGTGCAGCTGGTGTCGGCAAGGAAGGGGACCGGCCGTTGCCGGTCCCGTGGAGGCCAAAACCGGCTTGCTAGGGCAGGCTGGCCGGACCGGTGTGCAACCAGGGGTTCAAACCCCCGGCCGGCTGGCCATAACGGCCCCCCTTAATTGTGGGGGGCCACAGTTACACAGGGGGGGCAGGAGCCCCCCCTTGCCGAACGGCTCGGCCAAAAGCTGAGCCAGACAGCATGCTGGGCGCGCTGTCCCCAGCCAGACCAGCGCCCAGCCGGTCTGCCAGGCCGGGCCGCGCCAGGCCGTGACCAGCCGGGCTGGGCTGTGTCGGGCCAGGCCGACCCTGTCCGGGGTGGGTCGACCCGGTTCGGGCCAACCGGGGGGTCTCGGGCCGGGTCGTTCCGGGCCCGAAACCCCCGTTATCGGACTGTTTGGGTTCAAATGCCCATAACTCGGGCTACGAACCTTCAAAAGATGTGCCATCAGTGGAAATGCGATTCGTAGATCGAGACGGTCGTTTCGGTATATCACACTCAAGGTTTCGGAATACTTTGAGTTTGGCCAGGTTGGTTCGTACACGAAACCAACCGGGCCCTCGGAGCGGAAACGCTCATATCTTGAGCTACGGACGTCCGATTAATGTTCCGTCAACTTTTTTGAATTCCTATTAGTGAGACAGATCTTTGGGAATACTCCGCCCGAGGTTTGGACACAAGTGGAGTACGGTCGGGTTGGTTTTTCCTTAAAACCCAACCTGGCCCCTGGGACGAAAAAGCCAATAACTCTCAGACCGGGCGTCCGATCGATGCGCCGTCTGCGAAGTTGAGTTCCTGATGATGATACGGAACATTTGGATACATCAACTCTAGCCTATGTGACAGTTGATGTATCAGCCTCTCGGCTCGTGGAGCAGACCCTCCCGAATGAGCTTGTTGTGTGCGGGAACCCTAGTGCTGGCTGTGACTGCTACTGTGACTGCGACGACGACTATGCAGAGGTCCTCAGTGGATTCGACGACGACGATTACATCACTCAGCGATCCTATGTGGATTAGTGCTACTGATCTTGTGTAGGTCTGATCATGTGTGGGTCAGCGCTCAGTGGTTCTGTGTGAGACAACGCCTACAGATCAAGTGTGGGTCCGATCCTGTGTGGGTCTTTGTGGGGGTTAGTACCTATCAATCCATTGTGGGTCAGACGACTTAGATGGATCGGTGATCATCTCTATCATCTTCGAAGATGTATACCTGTGTGAGCTGAATCCTATTTTCTTTCTTGTGTGGATTGTGTTGTGATATCATGTGTGGATTACGTTTTCTATCCTCTGTGGAATACGTATACTTTCCTGTGTGGACTGAGTTGTACTTGGGCTCAGAGGTTAGAGCGTATTGGAATTGATGACTTAGGTATATGTATGGGAATATACCTAAGCAGTGTCGGTTGTGACTTCATGATTGTATCTTTCCTTTGTGGTTTATCCTTTGTGGATTTTGGGAGACCTACGGGGGTCTCGGGGTCACTAATGAGTAGATTATACTCACCCCTGCACGGGCTATGCCCGCACTACGTTGTGTTGGTTGCAGACGACAGACAACGTTGATCGTGGTTGAGGCTTGCATAGCAGAACAATACCTGGAGGTGGACCACTGGGTGGGATGTACTCGGAGCGGACGGCGGGACCCATGGAGGAGTGGTGCTTTCTGTACCCACCCTTCAGGTGGGATTTCCCATGGACAGCACGTCATAGCGGCTTTACTTTATAGATGTTGTTTTCCCTTTCGAGTTGTACTTTACAGTTGGGCTTGTATTTATGGCCCCTTTTACTTTCTGTACTTACTGTTGTACTCAGTTTTTACTTAGTGTTTACTTTTTCCACTTCTACTCTATGGTGCTTGTTTACTTTACAAAGGCAATTCCTTCCCTTTTTTTCGGGATTTACGCCTTGGTTCTAGTCTCCTGCCCCTAGCCTATGGAAGGTGGGCTTGGGGTAGTCACAGCACGGGCCCCAAGGACGGGTCGTGAAAGAAATTCTCGAACCCAACTTTCATCCTTCGGGTTCTACCTCTTTCACTCCATTTTTGATATGGTCACTCCATAAAGATCATTTTTTCATCATTTTCTTTCCTTTTCTAGGATATAAATGTTTTCTAATGAAGTTTATTTCAAATAAAATTTTTTCCAAAATAACTCTTCTTTTGAGAACTCACCTTTTACCTCTCATTCAAGTTTGATGGTAAATGTATCAAGTATGTTGTTACCTCTTTCTTTTGGGAACCCAAAGTTTATAAATGTGTTTTTATGAGATGAAACCCATTACCATTAATGGGGTTTTTGTGTTCATTTATGTTATATGTTCACTGTGGAAAGTATGATAAATGATAATGTTTAAATGGGACAGGTGCGCCTGGAATTATATAATGCTCCAATGCATTGGGTAAAGTGAAGAATATCATGAGTAAATGTGAAATGACGTGTGAAAAATATGCTAGCTTGGTTCACATGTATGTGTGGTAGTTATCCAATAAGGCATGATGTTTCATTTTTATGCATTTCCACATTTCAAGTCTATTATTTATGATCCACTCATGTTCATGATCTTTTTCCTATGTTTTGATTATGCTCACCCCATGATATATTGTTCTTATATATAACCTCTTATTGGGATTTTAGCTCACCCCTTATGATGTATATCCTCAGGTGGGTACATGTAATAAGGAGAGGACAAGTTCCAATAAGAAGCTATAGAATAAAAAATCAAATTAATGTTTATGCTTGATGTTGTATTTGTTATGTGTGGTCCTAGTTTTCCCAAGACACTAAACATTTGGATCCTCTATGTGTAATACAATTATGTTTTTTTATCTTTTGGAATGATGTAATATTAATGTAAGAAATGATTGGGTCACTATAGTTTGTATCAGAGGAAAGGAATAGTAAATTTGGGAATTAGGATTAGTGAACCCTAGTGAAAACCTCTAGTATGAGATTAAGTACATATATGCACACATGAGTATTTACCTAGGGAGCCCATATGTTATGTTTTTGGTATAAATTTTTTAAATGAATAAGTTATTCATGACTTGTTTACTTATGTTTTGTTATAACCTCATCTATTTTAGAAAATGGTGGGGACCAGGAGAAATCAGGCCAACAACTCATGTGAGGGCCAATGAAACAATTGATCGAACAACGTCCCCAATGATTTGGGAGGTGGAGTTCAAAACATCATGGATATGCTTACCCAATTATCTCAGGATATGAACAATAACCATAATAATGGGGAACATCATCCTTCACCAAAGAGGATGCAACTAGCTATCAAATTTTTTATGCGGAAACGACCACCGACGTTTGGTGGATCTTCCAATCTACTAGTTGCGGAAGAGTGGGTCAAATCCATGGAGATGATCATTTCCATGCTTCACTATTCTGAGATGGAGAAGGTGACTCTATCCATTTATTGTCTAGATATAGAAGCTGATCAATGGTGGGATTTTATTATGAATACCAATCTAATGGAGGAAATTGATGAGATGGAATGGGAAGACATTAAGATAATGTTTCTTAATAAGTATTTCCCAAGAAATCTTCACAAGAAGTTCGAGAGAGAATTCATAGAGAACAAACAAAAAGAAGGAGAATCTGTGACAACCTATGAATCGAATTTCAAAAGGCTTGCAAGGTATGCATCGGGTTTTGTTATCAATAATGATAGCATAATTGATAGATTCTTTAGTGGATTAAAACCACACCTTCCAAAGGCTCTTGCAATTCGAGACTTTGGGAGTTATGAAGAAGTTTTTCGGTGTGCTCTCATATTGGAGATGGACTTTGGAGAATGGTCCCATGGATTTGGTGATAAGAAAAGAAACATGGAGTTTCGAGCCTGTGGATCTTGTGACAATGGCGGGAAGAAAAATCATTGAACCACATGCCAAAAATTTTGGAAGTTCCACCATGGGAACTAACTCAAAGTGATGGGGAAATGCATTATGTGTGGGAAAGAAGGAAACTAAGCTCAAGAGTGTCGAAAAGACATGAAAAGGAAGGAGAATGTAGCCGATGAAAGGAGGGAACCGTTAATGATTCAATGCTAAAACTATAAAGAGCTAGGGCACTATGTAAACCAGTGCACTAAACCTCGAGCTCTTGAGGGTAATCAGCGTCAGCAGCCACAAAAGCCAAAGGAACTAGGGAAGGCTTATGCCATCACTACTGCATAGGTGGAGCATGATAATGAAGTCGTACAAGGTATACTTCCTATTATATCTAGAATGGCAGAAGTCTTATTTGATTCTAGTTCTACGCATTCCTACATGTCTTGCATGTTTTCTAGAACTATAAAATTGAAGCCCCGAAACCTTGAAGTAGAGATATCTGTAGAAACACCAAGTGGTGCAATCATTGTAACCCAAGTGTTTCACTTTTCTCCTATTGGCGTATGTGGGAAGATTCTTCCAGAAAATCTTGTAATACTTCCCTTGGTGGAATTCGATGCTATAATGGGAATGGATTAGCTCTCTTTATATAGAGCACATATCAACTGTCAGGAAAAGAAAATATGTTTTCATATTCCGAACCACCCCATGATCCTCTACAAATGCAAGGAAGATCATGATTCTCCTTTGAAAAATCCTTCAATGTTGTGGGTGTTGATTCCCTATGAAGAAGCATACCTCGCCCAAATGGTTGAGTCAAAGAAAGGTTCCAACTGTGAGGAAATGCCCATTGTGAGGGAATACGACGATGTATTTCCCAAAGAGTTACCCAGAATTCCCCCGGATCATGAGGTAGAGTTCTCTATTGAACTCATACCCGGAGCTACTCCTATCATAAAGTGCCCATTTAGGATGGATCCTATCGAACTAGAGGAGTTAAAGAAGTAGCTGTAAGATTATCTAGACAAAGGGTTCATATGCCCTAGTGCATCACCTTGGGGATGCGCCAGTTCTCTTTGTGAAGACGAAGGATGGAAAAACGCAGCTGTGCATTGATTATTGGGAACTCAACAAGATCACCATAAAGAAAAAGTATCCTCTACCTAGGATTGATGGCTTGTTAGATCAGTTAAGAGGAGCTCAATACTTCTCAAAGGTGGATATTCATTATGGATATCATCAAGTAAAAGTGAAGAAGGATGATATTCAGAAGACTTCCTTCCGTACAAGGTATGTGCATTATGAGTTTTTGGTGATGCCTGTTGGACTTACTAATGCCCCTGTAATCTTCATGTATTTGATGAATAGAGTCTTTAGACATTACCTCGATAAATTTGTGGTAGTTTCTATCGATGATATTCTCATCTACTCCAAGATAAATGTGGAACATGATGAATATCTAAGACTTTTGTTGGTGACATTGATAAAGGAGAAGTTGTACACGAAGTTCGGGAAGTTTTACTTTTTGATGAATCAAGTCACGTTCTTGAGACATGTGATCACATGTGAGGGAGTTTCTGTGGATCCTTCAAAGACAAAGGCAGTTAAAGAATGGCTCAGGCCCTCTAGTGTCACAGAAATACATAGTTTTCATGGATTAGCTAGGTACTACCAACTTTTTGTGAGAAACTTATCACGATTGTCATGCGCGCTAACTAAGCTAACAAGGAATGTGGTAAAGAATGTCTGGATGGAATAATTTTATGGAAGCTTCAAGGAGCTAAAGTGAAGGTTGATCACTACACCTGTACTCACACTACCGAAAAGTGGAGAATGTTTTGTGATATACAGTGATTATTCAAAGAAAGTCTTGGGTTGTGTACTCATGCAAAATTATAACGTGATAGCCTACGCCTCACGATAGTTGAAGATACAAGAGGAGAACTACCTGACACATGATCAAGAGTAGGCGGCTGTATTTTTTGACTTTAAAATCTGGCGGCACTACCTTTATGGTGAGAAGTGTGACATATACACCGACCACCAAAGCCTAAAATATATATTCACACAAAATGAGCTAAACATGAGGTAAAGGAGATGGTTAGACCTAATAAAGGATTATTATTGCTCTATTAACTATCATCTTGGAAAGGCGAACAAGGTATATGATGCTCTAAGTAGAAAAGAACCTGCTACTCTATCCATGTTGCGGATTGAGAAAGAACCTATCTTCATGGATGTGCAAAGGATGGATTTGGGAATTGTAAGTGCATGAGATACATCCTACCTTTCTCAAATTATTGCACAACCATCGATCCAAGAGATGATTAAGGAAGAAAAAAGGGATGATGTGGATATACAAAAGGGGGTGAATGAAGTAAAGGAAGGGAAGCTGCACGAGTTCCATATTGATGATGATGATGTGATTTAGTTTGGAATGCAGCTTTGTGGGCCTTCATCACCGGGGATAAAGAAGGAGCTATTGGGTAATACACATAGCACAACATTCTCTATCCATCCTGGGATTACCAATATGTATACTGATCTCCAAGAACACTTCTGGTGAGATAACATGAAGAAGGATGTTGCGTAATATATATCAAGGTGTTCGGTATGTCAGCAAGTTAAAGATGAGAGACAAAAGCCCAAGGTTATGATGAAACCATTGCCTATACCCATGTAGAAATGGGAAAATGTTACAATAGACATTGTGACAGGTCTTTCGAAGACGTCAATGTGAAATAATGTGATATGGGTTGTGGTTGACCGACTCACCAACACTGCCCATTTTATCGCTATTCGGGAAGACCTCTTACTTGAACAAGTTGTAATGATATATGTGAATGAATTGGTGAGACTGAACGGTGTTCCACTCTCAATTGTCTCTGACCGTGATCCAAGGATCACATCTAAATTTTGGGGGAGCCTTCCACATGCTTTGAGTGCTGAATTAAATTTCAGCACGTCCTATCACCACCAAACCGATGGTCAGTCTGAAAGGACTATTCAAACACATGAAGATATGTTATGATCCTGCTCTATAGAATTCAAAGGCGGATGGGATCAGCATCTCCCATTGGTTGAGTTCTCATACAACAATAGATTCCACATGAGTATTTAGATGGCTCCGTATGAAGCTCTTTATGGGAAGCGATGTAGAACTCCAACCTGTTGGGATGAAGTTGGAGAAAGAAAGTGACTTGGGCCCAATCTTGTTCAAGAGAAGACCGAGAAGGTTTAAGTCATCCATAAACACTTTAAATCTGCTCAAAGTTGTCAAAAGAGCTATACTGACAGTCGTCGAAGGGACTTGGAGTTTGACGTTGGTGTTAATGTCTTCCTTCGTATAACTCCATGGAAGAGAGTCATGCAATTCGGGAAGAAAGGGAAGCTAAGACCAAGGTATATTGGCCCCTTTGAGATCCTTGACTGCATATGAGTTGTGGCCTATCGTCTAGCACTTCCCCTTAATATGGATCAGGTTCATGATGTGTTTCATGTATCACTACAGAGGAAGTACATACCATACCCCTCACATGTACTAAACTCATAGGTGGTGTAGCGGGAAGATGATCTCACCTATGAGGAGACACCAGTAAAGATTCTGGACCGAATTTATAAGGTTCTACACAACAAGACAACTCATCTTGTCAAAGTGTTGTGGAGGAACCATAAGTTTGAGTAAGGAACTTGGGAACCAGAAGAGGCAATGAACGAGAAGTACCCTCCCCTGTTTGTGTAAAGTGAAATTTCAGGGGAGAAATTTCTTAAGGGGGAAGAATGTAACAACCCAAAAATTTTCAATGGAAAGTCCCTACTTATAAATATTTCATAAATAAATATTAAATCACAACATAATGAACTACTAAGTGACAAGTGACTATTAAATATAAGTTGGTCACTTTTGTGTTAGTAATTTTGAAAATTCGACATACACTGTGCTGTTCAAGATGATTTTTTGAGTCTAATGAAACAAAAATAATTTTTTGTGAATAGTAACGTACCATTATGAATAGTCACACACCCTTATGAATATAAATATGACCCTTATGAAAATTAAATCATCCAATATAAGAGTAACATTACCTATGAATAATAAAATAAAATTTAAACATCTTAGAAAGTGACAATTTCACATTAGTAAACGTTTTGGTATTTTGTAAGTCATAAATAATTAATTATAATTAATTAATTTTAAAGAATATTTATTCCCTAAAATGTATTCATAAATTATTGAATCAATGTCTTATTGTTTTAGATAATTTTATAAGACCCTACATAATTTTTGAAAGCACTATAAAATCATTTTTAACTTTTAAAAACTGTTTTTATGTAAATTATGAATTTAATTAAATATTAAATTAATAATATTTATAAAACTATTTTTGAAAAATGGACATAATTTTTTTATTCTAGACGTCCAAAAATGGTTGGGGTAATGTTTTGGTTTTATTCTGAAATACATCAATTTTCGGATTAGTGTGAAAAATAGAGTTTTTCGCATAACCAGTGTATACTAAATTGCATCATTAATGATGTAATGATGACATAAAAATTATAGAACTTTATTTTCGGCCAAATTATATTAAATATCATAAATGTTTCCTTATAATACGATAAATCCAATTCTCAAACCTAAAAAGAGATTTCCAAAGTCTAAAGTCAAAAGGTGATTTCTTAAAGTGTCTTTTTCTCTTTCTTTCACTTTCCTTTTAATAAATTAATGAAATCTAATTATAAAGAATAATTAAAGACTAAAAATAATTATATTATATAAATATATGATTTATGATGTCAAAAAAATACTATTAAATGTCTAAATATTGGTATCTTATTTTATTTAATATTGTATACCAAAAACACCTCCCTCTTCAAGTATAAATAAGCCCTCCCCATCCTCTTGCCAAACCACACCTCTAAAGCTTCTTGAATTGTATATGATCTGACCAATCATCTCCCCTAGCCCCTCAACCACGTCCAAGATCTTCTGGTCAAATCAAAATACCAATCTTAGGCCCTTAATGAGGTTCTCAAGTGAAGGATTCAAAAGGTAATTTCCCTCTCTCTTCTCCTTTAATTTCCTTTCTTGTTCAAGTTCATTTCTTGATCTCTCCCCACCTATTTTCTACCAAATTGTTTTTAACTCCATTATTATACATATAATGTAATTTTATGATTCTAATGGGATATTATATCACCCCACACCCTTTCCTTATTCCTTTTATTTTATTAATGAGAACGTTGTTCATGAGGTGTTAATTTATCACCTTCAAAAACGACATGCTCTCTTCTTCCATTTCTACATTCAGATCTGGTCATGAAACAATTTTTATGGTTGAACCATAATAATTTATATGTATAATGTTCTATTTTATGTTTTTGAAATAACCTATGACCATATTGCTAAGTGAAATGGTAAGACAAGTTCGTTGTGATCAATAAACCGCTCAAATTAACCCAAATAATCATCATTTAATTATTATCTAATGATTCACCCACATGGATCTAATATAATTCATAATAAAATCATTAAAGCTCCTGTGATATCAATAATAACTTGTAATATCATTTCTGGATGTTTACCTATGATCTACCTGAACTTCAATTTAAGAATACAAGTGAACCACCCAAGAAAAACCATAAAAACAAACATCCCCAAACAATGTTTTTAAACTCTATAAGTCATCCAAAGGAACAAATTATGACATAATAAAACCAGAATTAACCCTATTAATGTACACATGGTTCTGGATTTATAATTAATGAATATAATGTCACTATATATGACATTAAAGAGAAAGAAGCATTCGGGTACAAGGTAAGGGGAAATTCTCGAACCCAAATTTTATCCTTCGTGTTCTACCGCTTTCACTCCATTTTTTGATAAGGTAACTCCTTAAAGATCATTTGTTCATCATTGAATTTCCTTTTCTGAGATATATATGTTTTTTTAATGATGTGTATGTCAATCAATATTTTTTCCAAAAGAAGACTTCTTTTAAGAACTCACCTTTTACCTATTAGTCAGGGTTGATGGTTCATGTATCAAGTATGTTGTTCCATCTTTCTTTTGGGAACACAAAGTTTATGAATGTGTTCTTATGAGATGAAAACCTTTAACTTCTCATAGGTTTATTGTGTTCATTTATGTTATATGTTCATTGTGTCAAGCATGATAAATGCTATTGTTATGATGTGATGGGTGCGCCCAGAATTATATAGCGCAAAATGAATGTTTTAATGGGACGGGTGCACCCTGAATTTTATAGCGCTCAAATGCATTGGGTAAAGTGATGATTCTCATGAGTAAATGTGAAATGATGTATGAACAAGATTCTAGCTTGGTTCACAAGTATGTGTGGTAGTTAACCACTAAGACATGATGTTTCATTTTTATGCATTGCCACATTTCACTTATATTATTTATGCTCCTCTCATGTTCATGATCTTTTGCCTATGTTATGATTATTATCACCCCATTATATATTGTTCTTATCTATCCTCTTACTGGGATTTTATCTCACCCCTTTTGATGTATATCCTCAGGTTTCTACATGAACTAAAGAGAGAAAAATTTCCAATTAGAAGCTATAGAATAAAAAATTAAATGAATGTTTATGCTCGTTGTTGTATTTGTTATGTGTGGTCCTAGTTTTCTCAAGACACTAAAACTTTGGATCCCCTATGTGTAATACTATTATGTTTTTTATCATTGAAATTATGTTATAGTAATGTAATAAAAGGTTGGGTCGCTATATATTGATTATGGGTATTTGATTTCATCCATTCATCCATTGATGGATTAAAATGCCTAAGAATTTATTTGTGGGTTTTGACATAAGGGGATGCCTCCAATATATTATGAAAAATTTAATGGTTTTCCTACACCTGATCTGTGATATTGATTATGATAAAACATATTTAAGAAATTCCTTCACCCACATACCTCCAGTGTAATGATATTTCAGTGGACAAATACTTTCCATAGTGGGAAGGTACTCAGTACAGAATTCAATGGATACATCAACAATATATCACTCCACAATACAACCTTCTGGCCAACTTGGATTTCTTACATAACCATTCAAAATCTTCATATAATGTTCAATGGGGTACAACCATCAATATGGTACATGACCACAATTCAAATCTATCTCTCCATGGGAACCATCAAATGAACCATCATATCAAATAATTGTGGTGGGAAGAACATTTCCAATTCACATAATATATCTATAATTCCTATTTGCGTACTCAAAATTTTTTAATGGTCTGAATCTTTTTTTCATATATGATTGAAAATAAAACCGTTTTTGGTACATTTATGATGGACATTAATAGGATAATTGAAACATATGGATATAGGCACAAGATCATGCATGAAAACATGGTAGTAATGTTATTTCAGACACTTTAACATTAAATCGATAATTGATATGATGATATTAATATTCTATGAATACCCCATTTGAATCATTTATGACATTCATAAATTTTCAAAACTAATATCTCTCATTCCTAGAAATATTTTAATTATCTGGAGGATGAAATGTTCATTTTCACCCTTTACTGGCACCAACTCTTATTGTATTCCCATGTAAACCATGTCAAATCTATACATAATTCCATCATTCATTTGTTTGGGTGAATTTAGAACTATGCTGATCAAATTATCACAACATTATTTTCATTAGATAGAACATCATGAAATATTTTAATGTCCATAGAGTTCTAGTATGGTATTTAAAAACATGATCTCTTCTACCAAATTGATTTCATATGTTTTTTCGAAAACGGTTTACAAAAATCAGTGTCCACATGTTTTAAAATCTCAAACACATCATCTAATGTTTGTGGAGAGGGTCTTGTATGATATTTTGAACGTCTAAAGAATGATTTTGTCAATGATGGAAACTTATTTCATCAGGGTAGACATATTCTATGTCCTAAAAACAAGGTTTTGACGAATGTTTCAATATAATTGACTCTGTACCTTGTTCGTGGAAGTGACACCCCTAATTTAGTTTAATGTTATATCTTGAAAAATATACGTAACTTGGAATGTATTTTTCATTATTTACAACATGGATCTCAAAATGAATACATTATTTTTTTTGTGATTCAAAAAACATAACACAATAATCTCAAAATAATTTCAAATAATTGATCAATAGCCCCAAATAATCTGTAATATCATTACACGGTAGTTTTGTTCTGGATACATGCATAGATAACATGTTTTGTTTTTATTTCATGCACAAACATGTAAAATAGTTATAATTTACCAACATAACCTGCCATGTAATATGAGTGATTCTTTGAAAACCGAATGGTTTCACTCCATATGTAGATAATGCTAGATGTTTGTTTCCTAGATCATTTCCAATGTCCAGATACACTTGACCAACAACCTTATACAAAGAAGAGTCTATCATGTGAAAATTGTTTTCAATCATTATTTCTTATGTCTACCTGTAACATTAATTGCAATGGAGTCTCCTCACATCCATATAGACACATACAACATTCAATGATTGGAATGTATGATAAAATTTTCTTAGGACAAGATTCAAATTTCATGTATCCTGAAGCAAACAACATTGGGAATTCTCTAAGTGATTTATGGACCTTCTGAAACAATATACAATCATTCGAGCAAGCATTTATTTTATTAGTAATGTAACCCAATGAGTGTAGAATTTGTTTTGAATCATATGTTTTGGTGTGTAGCACATTATTTTCTAGGAACATGTCATTCAAGAGAGAAAGTAATTCCTTAAAGCTGGTGTCACTCCATCTGTTGCCTACATTAAAATTATATATCTTTATCAATGATGACAATTCTTAATCATTAGTGCATCTACTATACAATGGTGTCTTTGCATAAATTTTTAACATGTCAAAGAACTTTGGGAAATCACAATGTTTATCTTTAATTATCCTTGTCATTTCGTCAATATAATATTTATCATCATTCAAATCAATAATAAAATCATTGATACAATCCTATTTAGTTTCTACACTTGTAATATTATAAATTGATCCATAAAATGCAGTGTTATCCCACCCACTAGCTATATTCTCTTTTTTCCTCATGCATATTCCAAAATTATAACTTCAATATACTCCACGACTAATCAAATATTCTTCCAACTCCCCTAGAATAACTTTTCATAAATAACAATAGTGTAAACATATGAAAAGGATTTGAGAAGGGTCATATGCATTATCATTTTAAAATTTTATGAAATATTTCACTCCATCATCATACTCTTTTGTCAAACTATTGTCAACCATCCATTCTGTATTCATTTTTATCATATTTTATTTGGTGATATTAGTCATTAACAAAATAAAAACAACAAATAATGATATAAAAATTATCCATGATGAAAAAATGATACACTTAATGTCTCATTTTGAAACTATTTTTCAAATCACATTTGAAATCCCATTAAAAACATTCCATTTACACAAATTCCACTTTAAAATAACACAAATTGTTTAAAATTATCTAATAAATTTCAAACATTCATTCTCAAAACCCCAATTAATTTTTTTAATCATTAATGTGAATTTCATGACCCAACAATATTAATAATTTAAAATTACTTACAACCTTCTATATTTTACAAATTTTCATTTAAAACATCACACACCAATTGATAAAAGTGAAACCAACATTACATATGGTTAAAAAACATTCACAACCACTTTTAAAATATAATAAAATGTGTTAAAAAACACTTGTGATGATACCTATGTCATTTCCAAGTGTTCAAATAATTTTAATAGAATTAAGAAAATGGGATTGTTGGACACACATAATTTTTAAAGAAAAATTTCAAAACTCATGAATGATTTTAAATGATCCACTTTGGCAATTTCCCAAATACCTAAATCCATAGAGAGAGAAATTACAAAGGATACATGAATAAAAGAAAACCATAATTACATAAAATATAAATCAATTAAAATTTTATAATGACTCACATTAATAAATAGTATGAATCAAATAGTTTACTCCTAGAATAATACTAATGAGTGAATACATGATATATGAAAACAACAGTGTCACTTGACAATGATATATTTGAACATAATGACTTATATTTTAAAAGAAGGTAACCATCTTCCACATGATGGTTGAATCATGTACAGTGTAAGCAGATCTTTCTAATGTTGTACATTTGAAAAATATACCCCTTAATGGGTGTATGCATAAATCAATGTTTAATGACTATAGGAACTCATACCATATTTTCTATCAATGGTTGATTTCACTTTATGATTTAAAATATTTTAGACTTTATTTTTAGTGTATTACAATAATAACTCATTTAACAAACCACTATTTCTATATCTTGGAATAGATTTGGGAATTTTCACTTATGTGTTCTTACCTATCTGGGACCATAAGCCACCATATGACCATCATAGACCAGAAAAATTCAAACCCAAAATCCTGATACGTCACAATATATTTCATTCTCAATATCCAAATCAATTATACTTAAGAGTCGTGTTTTAATTAATATCACTTTATGAACTCAGAAGTATCTCTCATGAACAAATAAGAAAATGAACCACACCACACTCTGGGTTAAGGACTACTTAGAACATTAAATTAAAAACCATCCCAGATAAAAATCTAGTAAAAAAATTTATCCTCTAATAAATCTCCATAATAAAATTCGTATTTTATCTTCCCAAGATTATTGTGTAATTATTTTTCTTCTCAAAGAGTATTCAGAAAACCCCACTATCACAGGTTTCTACTGCATGTTGTCCAACATTATTATAATATATATTAGTTGATTATCCAGTTTCACAGACATCCAAAATTTTGTGGAGGTCTCCCCATTGAACATGTGAACATTCTTACACATGTATCATGTCCAGATAAAACCAATCAAATTTGAAGAATAGTTAATATCACTATTACTTCTTAGTGAATGAATCTTACATTCCAAAAACATGTTCTCAATACAATAATGATAATACCTTATCATATAACCATTAAAAACCCATATTTAAAAACCAAATATTCGATTAATAACATTCGAACTACATACCAATACACCATCAACTTTTAAAAATCATGCCTTTCAAAGTTAACACATCTATTGGATATATTACTATCTAAATACTGTATAATAAAATGAGGTTATATTCTAGATCAACTATTTTTGGTAAAATTAACAAAAAAATGAGAAAGGATTCACATTCCAAATAATATTCTTTCTTGAAGACTACTTTCTAAATACTAGAATAACATAAACTATTTCAACATAATAAAATATCTATGGTACTAAAATAATAGATGGTATGTTTTTAAGTAGTCTATTTTCTAAAATCTTCAAAAATAATTTATAAATGAAATTTAAAAGACTTTTGAGTAAAAAATCCGTAACTAAACTCATTTTGATAAACAATAGAATCAAAGTAAGGATGTTATCATTATATGTCTCAATAGAATTCAATCCTATCTAAAACTACTTATTGAAGTCAACAACATCATGTCCAAAAATAGTCTACAACCTTTTAATGAAAATATCAACAATAAAATCTTCTTTAGGTTCATTTCATGGTTTCATAATCCTAAATTTGATGCACAGAACCATACCAAAAAACATAACACCATACCAACCAAACAGACACAATATCAGAGTTTACTGAGCATCCGTTTTTCAATTCTTTTTGTTAATTAAGGGGTTATAAGAGAAGCTATATCATCCTAGGAAATCCATTCATTACCCATGGATACATAAATTACCTATTTTAATATAATAATTTTCAATAGGAACCAAACAACGTAAAATTAGTTTTCTGTTAGAACAATAACCACCAATAAGCACGATTTTCAGCAGGGCATTTTGGCCATACAATTCACTACCAAACCATCAATATGAAAATGTAATAACATTCAAACAATCCCCATTCCATATCTAATAATTTATTCAGTTCTTATCTTTGATTAGTGTGGAATAACAATAATGTATTTCAATTAATGAGTAGATATCTTAGACATGATCCAAAAAAAATAAACATAGGAGAATTACTTACTTAATGAACTTTTTCTACTCGTTTTTTTACCATAAGAAAATGTAGGATGCCCACACGCAACAACCAAATGGCTAGAAATGTGGATCGACCTATAATGCACCAGAAGATTATAAAAACATTGTATAAACAAGGAAATAAATAGAAAACCCAATGAATTAGCAAATTCAGGGGAAGGAATAAGAGGAATCATATATGAAAGAGGAGAAAACTCACCAAAGAGGTGTGGTTTAGTGCGCATTGAAGGTGTGTTCACAGTAGAGGAGAGGCACATGATAAAGTAGAGGCATAAGATAGTGGATAGGCCTGCAGAATAGGAGGGGTGTGCGATGAAGGTATTCACGATGCAGGAATCCTCTGGATGAGGAAAAGCATACAATGAAGGAGAGGTGGCCAGTATAGTAGAGGCACACAAAGGAGGAGAGGCACACATAGTACCTAAGATTGTGGTGGAGTGAATTCTAGTGGTAGAGGAGTCAACGGGATTGAATGAGGTGGAGGAGGAGGAGGTGGTGGTGGAGGAGGAGGAGGTTTCTGATATTGTATTTAGTGAGACCATAACGAGAGTCAGTCTCTACCATGGGAAGGACTATGTAATGGTGGCTGCATATATGTAATCCCATGAGTATAACCTTTTCATCTTCCAAAAGGTAATGGCCTTTACCAATGCATGGAGAGAGAGAATGGATAACCCTCCCCATAGGGTCGTAGACAAAACCACCACCATTCATGTCATTTATAGAGAATGAACCATCAAATTAGAGCTTCAAACCTGTGGGATGTGGGATCTCTCTCAACTAATTCCCAAGAGGGCTATGACGTGCTGCATCATCATCATCCTGAAAAGCCCGGAGTGAGGGAGCCTCTGGCCATTTGATGCATGTGAAAACCTTATGATGAATAATAATGTTATTCATTGCTATAAGGACCTTCATGTAGACAAAATCCCTTCAGGTATGGCCATGTCCTGGGCCTTCCAAATTCACCATCTCCCAAAATCAAGGATGATTCCATGAGCCTTCCTCTTCATTACTTGATTCTGCACACCATGGAACCAATGGTAAAAGAATGTGGTATCCCATAGAGCCACCATAGAGTGGCCTATAAAATAATCCAATGCCTTATGAAGATGATCCTCCCAAAAAAGATTTTGAAAAGGTTGGATGAGCTCTCTTTCCGTGGAATCATACATCACTCACATCGGGATTCCTAGTAAATCCCTGAACAACACACATATTTTCACGTAGGCAACACCCAGTTCCTGATATGCCAAATAAGGATGTTCATTTTTTCCTGAGCCACTATAATCTATCCATACCATCCCCATTAGTCATAGAGACCTTTAATAACAGACACCCTTTTATTGTCGTTCTAGGATAATGTCGCAAACGTCAAAGCAATAAATGATCATTTGTTCCGTACATACGAGAGATCAATCATTGTGAAGGAAATATGCTAATCTGTGTCCAATAAATCACTCACGAATACTGGGTGCCTACTGGGCTTCTTGAATGTGATATGGGTGTTCGGTAAACTAGGAAGCCGATGTTGGTACTTACACAGTTACAATGCCAAAAAGAATTATTTTCCTCTCCCACAATCCACATGGTGTAGGGTTGGAGCACTTGCATGTGGGATCCAATAGAGTTCATAATGTACAACATCCTCAAATTGGATCCAATCCCGACACATCCCCTCTACGAGATCATGATATTTCCTCGATGTGAGTGGGCCTCAATGTATTCCAACACCATCCTCCCTCACATACCACATAACATTTCAAAAATACTCTTAACACTAATGCCACATTCCTGAACCGGCTGAGAAATACATTGCCATGATGTGAAATATTTCTTCCCCTCCTCATGTGCATCCCAAATAATGGAAGATAGAATTTTATGAGGCATCGAAATCACACCCTTAGGTATCATGGAGTCCACTAGTGCATGACATGGGATGGTGTTAAGGAGGGTATTAACTAAGTTTATTTTACCTCTCAATGAAAAAAAATGATTCTTCATGTTATGAATACTGCCCATCATTTTACTAACGATATGATAAAACTGTTGAATCCTCCACCTCCAAGGAGATAATGATGATTCAAGGTACTCCATTGAGAATGAACTTTTCCTCATATCGATTCTCCTACTCAAGGAGAACACCCTACTGTCCATGAAAAATTCCGGGACGTATAAGGTTCTCTTATTTAAAATTATATAATGTCCAGTCTAATGAAAATAGCCAAAGATAACCTTGTTAAACACAAAAAAGGACCTAAAAATATCATTCATGAATATGATTGAATCTTCCAAAAACATTAGGTGGGAGAGGCTGCATGATCTGGGAAAAATTTGGTAAGTCCAAATAGATCCCTACTTGGAATTCCTGTTGATGAGTTGGATTAGGTCATATTGAGAAAAAATGAACAAACTCGGAGTGAGAGGATCCACCAGCCACATTCCACAAAAACCCTTGAAGAACCCCATCACCTACCCATGAACCAGTTTCCCAACCATGAATAATTGAAACAATGAAACACTAGAGCCACAACCCCAATAGAAAAACATATACCCGCAAAGACTATAATGATAAACACCCACTTAAACCTATTGTATGCTTTATCCAAATGAAACTTCACCACCATTTTAGAACCATGAACTATAGTACTGATACCAATAATAATCACTTAGGTGAGAAACATTTCCCCTTGAAAGGATTTATTTTTCACAAATTCATGATTCTCTATAGAAACCCATTGAGGTAGGAATGATATAAACATGTTGTTGAGTATAGAAGAAATGATTTTTTAGGAGAAATAACATAGGCTCCTATGGAGATAGTGGTGGAGTAGGTAGGGGTCTTTTATTTTTGGAATAAGAAGAAAAATATTGGAAATATCAACATGGGGGAGGTACCCACATTACAATAGGTCCTGAATAGAAAGAACAACATCATCCATAGCTCTAATCTAAATGTTCCTGAAGAAGGAGCCTATTAATCCATCAAGAACAAGGGTTCTATAAAATTTCAAAATCATCACAGCCCCTTGAATTTCCCCATCAATCGAAATGGCCTCAATCGTGGCCCTATCATTCCCAAACAGCACCCTCGGAATAAAAATGTTGATTTCCCCATGCTCATTAGGATTTCGTTCTCACATCTGGGGGGTGGGGCCTTCTATAAGGTTCGTAAATTATGCCTCCTCTAAACATCCAATAGTATCATAGTAATTCATGAAAGTGACATCAATCAGTTTTATGTTGGTATGAGATAACCTCAATAAATCCTTAATGAAAGAATTAAATTTTGCATTATTGTAATCCCCCATTCAAAAACATCTCACTCTCGATTTTTCCTGTGTGATACACTCCTCCCTCAAAAGAATATATTCCAAAAGATCCATATAAACTGAAAACTCCCCAAAGTGTCCTTCACTCCATTCCAGTCCCAAAATAGACTATATCCTCTCTATATCATCCTTAATGTCGTCTAAAATACATGATAAATCGGGGGTATTACAAACCCATGCCCGAAGGTACTTCCTAAGGCGACATAGTTTGTTTTTTGAAGGGTCCAATGATTTCCCATGATTGGTTTTATTCCAATTAGTATTCTTTGTTGGAATATAGTCTAGGTATTTAGTCCATAAGTGGTAGAAACTCAATCTAGGCTTCCGAACATGACATAGAGATATATCATGTTGGAGAGGAGAGTGATCAAAAATATTGCGATACAATTGAGAGACCATAGCATCTAGATGGTTAGAGATGACATGGACATTGGAGAGACAATGGTCCATCCTATTCCATGAGTGGTGGGATCCCCTTTAGTTGTTTTCCCAGTTGAAATGACTTTCATAGAACCCCAAATCTATCATCCCATTGCTGGACATAAACTAAGTGAACTCTAGACTTTCCCATCAAGGAAAGTGACCCTCCCCTTCTTCTATCATGGATCATCTATCATGTTAATGTCACTCCCACCTCCTAGGGAGAGGTCCGAAGATCAAATGACTACAACTAAACCCATAGATGGGCACAAGCACTAGTGTCACAACTACAATACATAAAGGTAAAAAAAGAAAGACTATAAAAATCCATGATATCCATATTGATACATTGAAGGGATGTTTGAACTATAGATTCAATGATTTCCACATTCTAGAAAACCAATATGGAGAGACATGGGGAATCCGATTTAATCAAGAAAGACATTTTGATTCTTCTTGAAATATCTTGAATTATGAATCTTGTTTAGGATCTTGTACTACAACCAGATAGATCATCTTGTACTGAACACCCTTGACAATGTAATCAGTTTGAACCCAGGAATGAAAGACAAGTGGATTCCATAATAGGATGGTTATCATTGAGACATGGAGGTCCTGGCATTGTCCCAATGATTCTTGGCCACATTGCTAGAATATAGAGAATAACTACTGAGCCGTGAGTGAGATATATTTTTGGAACAAATGAAATCCGAAGGATGGGAGGGAGGAGGAGCATTGGAAACTGTTTCGGGTTCAGGCCGAAGACCTGGAGGTAGAGTGGGAGAAGTTTCTATGATATGAGGGAAAGCCATAGTAGGGGTGCCAGAATAATACCACATCATAGGGATACTTTCATCCTAAAGGAGGTCCAGGGCAGGAAAATGAAGAGGCACAACTGAGTTGGAGGGCCCAACCCTAGATGAGGGGGTACAAGGATAACACAATAAGGATGAATCCTCCTTGATCGAAGAGAAAGACTCAGGGTTAGAACTCACTAGGATGTTATTATAATCAGTTGGGAGAGAAGGGGTGGGAAAGGGGATTCCAAGAAGAACCATACCTTCTAAAAGTCCCGAGGGATCAAATCAGGTATGAGATGAGCCACTTGAAGAAGGATGCTCCTTGGTATGAACTGAACTAGCACAATTTTAGGGTCCTAAATGGCCACACTATTATAAGGAAACATCGAATCCAAAGGGCCCCTAGCAGCCGCATGGAAGGAATCTGATGGGATAACATGGGAAGGACCAGATCCTTCAATTCGAGTGGCCAAAAAATGTGGGAAATAACTATGAAACATGGTGAAGTTTTCGAATCACATTGCATTGGAGGTCATCAATGAGGTAAACTCCCAGCTGAGGAGGGAGTGGTCGTAGCACACCCATTGAAAAAGGAGGAGCATGCACGACCGATGAGGATCATAGGCTAAAGGGTCCTAGAACAAGCTGCACCACTGAAGGAGCCTCAATTAAGGGAGGTCTAATGTTCTAAACAATTGAAACCAAGGGAGGCGCATTCAACACGTTCAGTAGAGAGCAAACCATTTCATCATTATATGTTTTTTTACCATTTTTTATTTTTCTAAGTATTTTTGTAGCATGAATTAATCATGTTCCTAGTAAATATAAATAATAAAAAATGATCCATTAATGGAAATATGGAATAATAATAAAGGTGCAGTGTATAAATTATCATTGAGGATGATGCATAACATATATTCATGCGTGATCCATATATTTGTTGATCATATTCTATAGATCAAATATATATTTAATAATTCTATAATAAATATATATATTCAAAAATTATATATATATAATAATTACAAATAAAATAAATATGAAAAATATAACAAATATATATATATATAATAAATATAATGAATCTAATAAATATGATAAATCAAATAATTCTAATTAATTAATCTAATAACTATAATAAATATAAAGATAATAAAGATAATAATGATAATAAGTCAAATAAATAAATTAAATCTAATAAAAATATTTATTATTCAATGAAATTTCTTATAATCTAAAAATTATATATATATATATATATATAATCGAAGAAATACTGTAATGCCCCGACCCTAGTTACCTAGATTTGGTGCATTATTTTAATATATTGGTATGATTACAAGGAAACAAGTCCCGACGAACCGATTAGTTTAGCATTCTTGGAAAATAGATTACATACATTAATGTTACATTACACTTCATAACATACAAAACAACAAAAATAATCCTTTATGAATGCCATCATTCCCTTGTCTAAACCCTGCATATCAATCACAATACACTTATTGGAATCCTGGGAAAAATAAAACATAGAAAGGGCTGAGCTCAATTGCTCAGTAAGGGTATGAAATACAGCGGAAACTTTCAAAAATAAGTATAAACATTAAAGGAAACTTATAAAACTAAAACAAATGCCTTTTAAACTTGAACTTTAGCATAATATGGCAGAAATAAAACAAAATATTTCCATTTACTTATTCACATGGATATTATACTAATTGAATAATCAAATTCAATATCACTAATTAGTTTCATAATGATGGAATGCATGATGCCGAACTTTTATTTCTATGTCAAGGCCTTGTGCCAAGACCTAAGGGATAACTGTAAGCGGAACCCAACCCGGAGAGCCTATGTAACCGAACTCCATCCCGGAGTGCCTCTAATAACCGGACACCAACCTAGAGTGCCTCTAATAACCGGACACCAACCTGAAGTGCCTCTAATAACCGAACACCAACCCGGAGGGCTTACATTTACCGGTCCACAACCCATAACATACTACTCCAACACATTCATATTAAGAAGAGGATGAAATATAATATAAACATTCGTATTAAGACTAACATACAAAATTTAAAAACATTAATCATAAACCATTAATGGCATAAAAATAAATCATCCATAGTCAAAAATATCACAAAACCTTAAATACAATATGGATGATTTGTATCATAGTAAATCAACTTGAAACAAGTTTAAAATTCATCAAAGTATGTTGACATAGATGAAATCAATACTATTTGTGAGAAATATCTCTTTTTTGAAATCATTTAAAAGTCGCATAATTATAGAGAAATCCTTTATTTTGAAAATATCTTTATAATCTTTGAAGAAGCTTAAAAGGTGTAATAACAACGGAGAATAACCGCACTCGCCGTATAAGTTAAAAAATACATTCTTACCTTAATTTTTACAAAAGGTTAAAAAGGACCTTGTTTGGAAAACAACGGAAAGATTCCTTTATAAAACTATTATAAAAGGTCAAACAAGGGTAAAAATTTCATTAACCCATATTCTTGTAAATAGTAAAAATGTTTTGAAATACATTTTTAAGAAACATGGATCTGAATGATAAAGAGATCGTAGTAGATTATTATGTATATACATCCCCGGATAATGAAGAGATTGCGAAATAAACCCTTACCAATTTAGTAACTTACGAACGTACAACCCATGAAAGAGGTATCATACAATGAATATGTAAATACACATAAATTATAGTTTATTACACAATGAATATAATTATTGGCAGTACATTCACCACACAAAAGTTAATGGTGGAAATATGCCATGAATCTCACGAGAATAAAGAGTGAGATGAAAAACCCTTACCTTACACTTTCCTTTAGTCAAGGGTATGTTTAACCTCGTGTACGAAGATCGTAGTATGTTATTAAATTATAAAAGAACCATATTAATATTTATGATATCATACATGATTCATTTAGGACTTTCTATTACCCATTTAATAATAATTTCCATGTTAAGTTAACATTTCGGGTAATAATCAATTTCTTTATCGTACGTGTTTTAAGTTGTCCCTCTTGGTTGTATCACTAAGATAATGATTTAAATACTTCCAGAATATAAAAATTGATAAAAATATCATATATATTTAGAATATAAATATGTATAATAGACATATATATGAAATGGAAAACATCGTTTATGGAGACGGTAGTCCGTACCTACGCATAAATATTGTTTTCGTTTTCATATAGTATTGAACGGAAGTAGGTGAATAAGATATATGTAAGTACATAAATCTATATATATATATATATCTCTCTCCAGTAGAATTATTATTTCATATATTACATACTTATTAGTAATATATATTTTTATAATCGTTGATGAATGGTGAACATGGAAATGATTCTCATCGCGTCGTGGAGACGGTAATCCGTACATACGCACGAGGGAAAATATCATTATTTTGATATTAAAATAGTATATAATTGGATGGTACATAATATATAAATAATCATTATCATATTATATTTATTATTTACATGAATTAAAAATCATTATTATCCCCATCCAAATAATAATATATTGAATAATAATTACACCACGACGTGGAGACGGTAAGTCGTACGTATGCACGTATAGTGACATGTCATTCAAAGGATGGATAGAATACTGAATATGGATGTACCATATTTATAATAATATTACAGTATATTTGAGATATTGGATTCATTATTTTAGAATTGTAATAACAAAGAAAGAATAAGTGAAAGAAGGAAATAACTTGAAAAAGGGTGGTGAAATCATTACCTCTTCTTCAGGTTCTTCCTTTTGATTTGATCAAAAGGGCTCCTTAGGATGGATTTCTGACTAAAGGAAGGACTCTAGGATGTAGTGAGGGAAGTTTAGAGAGTATTTGGGAAGAGTTTGGCCGAACAAAAAGGCTTTGATGGTGTGAAGTAATGAGATGGACGAGTGCCCTTTTATAAGATGGGTGAGGGGCACCTTTAAAAAAGATTGAAATATTATTTTATAATAAATTCATTTTCAGTTTATAATGGCTCCAAAGTGGATTATTTAAATTTTAAGGTGGGTATGGGTCGAAAAACACTCAAACAATAGAATTTAGATAGGTTTGGGTTATTATATTAACCTTATCTTTATGTATTATCTCTTAGTTAATTAGATTCACTTTTACAATGTCTCTTTTTATTTTTATATTATATGGTTAACAAACTTACTATATAAATCCAAAAGACCCACAAGTGGTCCTTTGATGATATAACTATCATTATATAAGTATCTTGGCCGAACCATAGATTTTTAGAAATTTAATATCAATTAATAATATAATATTAGTTTTAAAAACACTTTTATGTCAATTTTGACACTATTCAATAATTGATTTTTTGTAAAAATCATAACAGAATGATTAATTATAAAATAGTTAATTAGATCAATCCTAATATGTATTATTATCCTATAAAATTATTTTAATTCATTAAAAGTATCAAATTATATTTATTTGGGTATTTATAATATCAATTACTTTAATTTTTCACTATTATGATAATTACTACATCACCATTGTATCATAAATAAATTAAATTATTTAATGTCTAAAAATTATAAATAAAATAAACTTATGTAGGAAACGTTTTATCTTTATATTAAATATTTATAGTCGATAATCCAAAATATATAACCGAATGTAAAAAAAAATTATAAAGAATATATGCTTGTCTCATTTTTGCATTCATTTTAACTTAATTAAAATAAAGTGTCTCTATCACTTACAAATGGCACCATGGGGTCCCAAAATCGACCCAAAGATGACCAGGGTCGGACATGTATCACCCAATAAGGTTAGGACATGTTTTAATGTAATTTATTATTATCATAATATTATTTTTTAACCCTTATTTACTTGATTTACTCTTTAACCATGGTAAATAAAATATTTACCGAAGTAATTATTCAAAATGTCTAAAAATAAAATATACCTATTTACATAATTTGAACATCCTGATTCCAAATAGGGAATCCATATTTCCAAATTCAAAACACAGAAGTGGCAGAAATTAATTTAAAATTAATTTCCGCTGTCAAAACAAAAAGCGTGTTTTTAAGATATCATAACAATCAAAAGATTGATACTTGTTTATGTTCGGTTTAATTGTAAAATTATGTCCATTGACCAAAATTGTATTAAATGGTAAAAATATATTCTAAATACAATTTAAAACCACTCAAATTCATAATTTATCACTATTAATTATCTTGATTAAAAAATATGTTTTTAATTAAAATTTAGTAATTTTCACTATTCATCAAAATATTAAAGTTATCCGAAAAGTACCAAAATTTCACCTTAGGCTTAATTCGATACTACGAATCCAAAAATGAAGTCCATTTTGAGAGATAAAAATTATAAAATTTTAAAAAATAGGTATTACTATTCATACCGGCTACTTTGATTGGTCGTGGTGTGTGTTAGAAATCGAAGTTGCGTACAACACACGCTACTGTATTATTCAAAGAGAAGCGTACCGTGGAAGATTGGGGTGTTACATTCTCCCATCCTTCAATAAATTTCGTCCTCGCAATTTTATATTGTTCTTTGAAAATAAATGTTGAAAATAGAAAATATCATTGTGGAAAAAAACCCACATCAAAAATTTGGTTAAAAAAATTTAGTCTTAACAAAAGGAAAAGAGAAATGAAGGGTTCACCACCAAATTATGATCTCTATTCAGAGAAACATAGTGGAAATTAGAGACATATAATTGTAGGAAAAGTGTAAATATTTATAGGTAGTGATTGAGATCATCAATCAAAAACAACTTTTAAATTGAGGGCCTTAAATTCATCAATCTATGATGATTTAAAATACCATCGGTTCAGCAAAACATATGGTATTAGGATAACACATTCTTTTTTTTAAGATCCCTTCACTAAATTATAAGAATTAATTTCTTCATTTAATAAGAGAAGAAGAAAAATATATACTTGACATGTAGAGTCTCATCCTTTAACAAAGTTCTACCACAAACTGATCATTCACTCTAAAATATAATAGAACTTAAAAATAATATCATATTTATCTTATTTGTATAAAGGTAAAAAAATGAATTTATAATTCATATAGAAGAACCACAAAGAAAGATGACATTATTCAATCTAGGACATCACGTGTGTCAATGGTTGGTGATACACCATTGTTGCCCTTCGGTTGGGGGTTCGAGTCTCGCAGCCTTGCCGGACGCGACAGGTTTCCGCCCGAACTCCCGGTTGTCCTTTTATGGCAATCCACAATAATACAAACTATAACTATCCAAAATAATTCATTCCAAAATTTATGTGGAAGGTAAACACAATGAAATCATTTTTTCCGCGTAATAACATCTGATCACCTTCATCATGTATTCCTTTAAAACACTACAACATCCTGAATTACCATAAAACCTTATTGATTACATTCATGATCCTTTATTCCTTAAAAAACAATAAATATACTCCTTCAATCGAAAAATGTTTTAAACCCCAGCAATGATTGAATATACAAATCATTAAACATTTTCAAGGTAGTCAAGAATATCCAATATAATTTATCCAAATCAGTCATGTAATATTCTAAAATCACTACCTCAGTATCAGAATCATATTATGGTTTATAATTCTCTCAACAATATATTTTCCAAAAATTTAACCTGCTATTGAGTCACTTTTCTTTGTTCCACACAATCTCATGTCCTTAATGAAATAGTACTGCAGTACAATCCTTATATACTCTATAATTAATATAACAAGTAAATTGTTGATACAAAACTCAAATGGCATAATAACTCTAATCATTCCTCTTCATATGTGGTAGTATCATTACTTGATTATTATCCAATAGAATCATTTGCAGCATAGTCTGATGACTGGGACATTGGTTCGCGTAGTGTCCAGACTCCTTGCAAATGAAGCATTATACATTTGAAACCATTTCCTTACCCTTGAAGTCATGTACTTTGTGCCCTTTTCCTCCACACATATAACATACTCCCATTCCCTTCAAGCTTTTTCCAAGGTGATTCTTTCCATAGTTATCACATATGGGAAAATCCTTCTTTACCTTCTTCCTTTTATATGTCCTTCTCTCTACCATCCTTTCCTTCTCTGGCTTCCCTTCAAAGCCATAGGACTCAGAGAATTCTTTCCTTATCTTATCAACACATGATACTATTTCTTCATATGATGATAATACGTGGGAAACTATTTCACTTCTAAATTATTTCTTAGGACCATGAAAGATATGATCCTTCTTACTCATTGGATCATACATATTACGGGAGTTCACATTCCATATAATGGGCGCCATTTCTATACAATAGCATAAACTAGTTCAGTTTATGAATTGCAATGAATAATTACCAAACTTGTAAAATACCTAACACAAATTGAACAGTTATGTATATAATCCATAATCATAAAAATGTTTTCTTTGAATAAGTATATACTCATAAGACCTTAATAATGGTTTGTAAAGAAGAATATATGTATACTAAGCATATCCCCCAGGAGTGTCTTAACCAAGACTACAGCAAGGCCCATTGTCGTGAACCAGTTCCCGTTTGAGTCTAGCTCAATGAAGTGTTTTCGGGTTTTACCCTCTAGGTACATCTGTGCCAGAGCCGTCTCTACCTTCTCGTATCCAGACAGAGATGTATTGCTCAGAAAACTCACAAAATCTCTACAATACCAAAATTCTAGGATGTTATTCTATACTAAGCCTCAAATTCTATCTTAGGGTTGTGTGCTCTAATCAGAGTTTATCTAAATCTAGTTTCCAAGGTTATTGCTAAAATTCCTCTGATACCAACTATAACTCCCCGACCCCAGTTACCTAGAGTCGGTGCATTATTTCAATACATTGGAATGATTACAAGGAACCACGTCCTGAAAAACCGATCAATTTAGCAGTCTTGAAAAATAGATTACATACATGAATGTTACATTACACTTCATACTATACAATACAACAAAAATAATCCTTTATGAATGCCATTATTCCCTTGTCTTAACCCTTCATATCAATCACAATAAACTTCTTGGAATCCTGGGGAAAATAAAACATAGAAAGGGTTGAGCTCAAACGCTCAATAATCACCTTCATAATGATGGAATGCATGATGTCGGACTTTAATTTCTGTGTCAAGGCCTCGTGCCAAGACCTAAGGGATAACTGTAACCGGAACCCAACCTAGAGAGCCTCTGTAACCAGACTCCATCCCGGAGTGCCTCTAATAACCGGACACCAACCCGGAGTGCCTCTAATAACCGGACACCAACCCAGAGTGCCTATATTAACCGAACACCAACCTGGAGGGCTTACTTTTTCCGGTACCCAACCCGTAACATACTACTCCAACACATTCATCTTAAGAAGATAATTAAATATAATATAAACATTCGTATTAAGACTAACATACAAAATGTCAAAACATTAATCATAAACCATTAATGGCATAAAAATAACTCATCAATAGTCAAAAATATCACAAAACCTTAAATACAATATGGATGATTTGTATCATAATAAATCAACTTGAAACATGTTTAAAATTTATCAAAGGATGTTGACATAGATGAAATCAATACTATTTGTGAGAAATATCTCTTTTTTTTGAAATAATTTAAAAGTTCCATAATTATAGAGAAAAGTTTATTTTGAAAATATCTTTATAAGCTTGGTAAGGAAGAATCAAAGGTGTAATAATGGCGGAGAATAACCGCACCCGCTGTATAAGTTAAAAAAAAGTCATTCTTACCTTAATTTTGTCAAATGGTTAAAAAGTACCTTGTTTGGAAAATGATGGAAAGATTCCTTTATAACCCTCTTATAAAAAGTCAAACAAGGGTATAAATGTCTTTAACCCATATTCTTGTAAATAGTAAAAAAAATTTGAAATACATTTTTAAGAAACATGGATGTGGATGATAAAGATATCCCAGTAGATTATTACGTATTTACAACCTTGGATAATGAAGAGATTGCGAAATAAACCCTTACCAATTTGGTAACTTACGAACGTACAACCCATGAAAGAGGTATCATACAATGAATATGTAAATACACATAAATTAAATTGTATTACACAATGAATATAATTATGGGCAGTAGATTCACCACACAAAAGGTAATGGTGGCAATATGGCATGAATCTCACGGGAATAAGGAGTGACATGAAAACCCCTTACCTTGCACTTTCCTTTAGTCGAGGGTAGGTTTAACCTCTGGTACGAAGATCTTAGTATGTTATTAACTTATACCAGTACCATATTAATATTTATGATATCATACATGATTCATTTATGACTTTATATTACCCATTTAATAATAATTTCCATGTTAAGTTAACATTTCGGGTAATAATCACTGTCTTTATCGTACGTGTTTTAACATGTCACTCTTGGTTGTATCATATAGATCGTGATTTAAATACTTCCATAATATAAAACATGATAAATATATCATATATATTTAGAATATAAATATGTATAATAGACATATATATGAAATGGAAAACATCGTTTATGGAGACGGTAGTCCGTACGTACGTATAAACGCTGTTTCTGTTTTCATATAGTATTGAACGGAAGTAGGTGAATATGATATATGTAAGTAAAAAAATCCATATATATATATATTAAGTAGAATTATTATGTCATATATTAAATACTTATTAGTAATATATATTTTTGTAATCGTCGATTAATGGTGAACTTGGAAATGAATCTCATCGCGTCCTGGAGACGGTAATCCGTATGTACGCCCGAGTGAAAATATCATTCTTTTGATATTAAAATAGTATATAATTGTATGGTACATAATATATACAGAATAATTATCATGTAATATTCATTATTTACATGAATTACAAATCATTATTATACCCATCCAAATAATAATATATTGAATAACAATTACACCACGACGTGGAGACGGTTTGTCGTACGTACGCACGTATGGTGACATGTCATTCAAAGGATGAATATAATACTGAATATGGTTGTACCATATTTATAATAATATTACATTATATTGGATATATTGGCTTCATTATTTTAGAATGGTAATAACAAAGAAAGAAGAAGGGAAAGAAGGAAAAAACTTGAAAAGGGTGGTGAAATCATTACCTGTTCTTCGGGTTCTTCCTTTTGATTTGATCAAAAGGGCTCATTAGGATGGATTTCTGACAAAAGAAAGGTCTATTGGATGTAGTGAGTTAATTTGAGAGAGTATTTGGGTAGAGTTTGGCCAAACCAAAAGGATTTGAAGGTGTGAAGTAAGGAGAAGGAGGAGTGCCGTTTTATAAGAGGGGTGCGGGGCACCTTTGGAAAATCTTGAAATATTATTTTATAATAAATTCATATTCGGTTTATAATGCCTCAAAAGTGGATAATTTAAAGGTTAAGGTGGATATGGGTCGAAAACCACTAAACCAATATAATTTAGACAGTTTTTGGTTATTATATTAACCTTATCTTTATGTATTATCTCTTAGTTAAGTAGTTTCACTTTTACAATCTCTCTTTGTATTTTTATATTATATGGTTAATGAACATACTATATACATCTTAGAGACCCCCAAGTGGTCCATTAATGATATACCTATCATTATATAAGTCTCTTGGCCAAAACTTAGATTTCTTGGAATTTAATATCAATTAATAATATAATATTTGTTTTAAAAACTCTTTTATGTCAATTTTGACACTATTCAATATTTGATTTTTTGTCAAAATCATAACAGAATCATTACTACGAAAAATGTTAATTAAATCAATCCTAATATGTCATATTATCATATAAAATTATTTTAATTCATTAAAAGTGTCACGTTATATTTCATTGTGTATTTATAATATCAATTATTTTAATTTTTCACTATTATGGTAATTACTACATCACCATTGTGTCATAAATAAATTAAATTATTTAATGTCTAAAAATTATAAATAAAATACCATTATGTAGTAAATCGTTTTATATTTCTAATAAATATTTATTGATGATAATCCATCATATATAACCCTATGTAAAAATTGTTTTTCTAAATGATATATGATTGTGTCATTTTTGTATTCATTTTAACTTAATTAAAATAAAGTATCCCTATCACTTACAAGTGGCACCATGGGGTTCGAAAATCGACCCAAATATGCCCATGGTCGGACATGTATCAACAAATAATGTTAGGACACGTTTTAGGGTAATTTTATATTATCATAATATTATTGTTTAACCCTTATTTACTTGATTTACCCTTTAACCATAGTAAATAAAATATTTACCGAAGTAATTATTCAAAATGTCTAAAAATAAAAGTTACCTATTTACACAATTTGAACATCATGACTCCAAATATGGAATCAATTTTTCTAAAATCATTACACATAAGTGGGATAAATTAATTTAAAATTAATTCCCGCTATCAAAACAAAAAGCGTGTTTTTAAGATATCATAACTATCAAAAGATTGATACTTGTTTATGTTCGGTTTAATTGTGAAATTATGTCCAATGACCAAATTTGTATTAAATGGTAAAATATATTCTAAATATAAATTAAAACCACTAAAATTCATAATTCATCACTATTAATTATATTGATTAAAAAAGTTGTTTTTAATTAAAATTTAGTAATTTTCACTATTCATCAAAATATTAAAGTTATTCGAAAAGTACCAAAATTTCACCTTAGTCTAAATTCGAAACTCCGAATCCAAAAATGAAGTCCATTTTGACATATAAAATTTCTAAAATTTTAAAAAGTAGGTATTACTATTCATAACAGATATTTTGATTGGTCGTGGTGTGTGTTAGAAATCGAATTTACATACAACACACGCTACTGTAATATTCAAAGAGAAGCATATCGTGGAATCTCGGAGTGTTTCAAATATATTTATTAAAATATTAGATATATATATAATGGAATTATTAAAGAATATGTATTAATCATAAACATGTGGTTTATATTTAATGTATAAAAATAAAAATTATTTTTTAATTTAAATGTATTAAATTTATAGAAATTATTATTAAAAACATTTAACAGTGCTAAAAATAGCACTGATAAAGGGGGAATTTATCAGTGCTTTTACCACGCACCGATAAAGGTCCCCCTTTATCCATTCTTTTTGTTTAGCAATGATAAAACAAGGCGCTTCCCATTTCCCAATTCTATGGGTGTGATACACACATACATAAATAAAAACATACATACATACAAAAACATGTATAAACGTAAATACATACGTAAAATTAATAATTAAAAAACGATAGTTAATAAATAAATAATAAAAAATATTTAACAAATTTTTTTTGTTATTTATTGTAAATTAATGTCTTTTGTGGAAATAAAATCTTCATAAGTTGTTTTTTAATAGTGAAACAAATATTTTTTAAGTTCAACAATAAAATATTTTGTGAGGTTTTTAAGGCATTTTGTACTATGAAACTATGAATTGATCCACCATTTTTATTGTAATAGATGTTGATTATGCGATAATATTTGACGATGAGTATAATGGATATTGCGTAGATCTATCCATAGTAGAGAGGTAACGACATTCACAACAATTACACATAATAATGTGTGGTAGGTCAAAGGAAAATGTTATAAGATGCATGCTATATTTTTTATTATTCAACATTCAATTTCTATGAAAAAAATGTATTTTAGGGCCCAATGGTTATTTCCGGGAATATATATGGACGAGTTGTGTGTTTACATGATAATGATGACTTCAGGAGGGTTACGATGAAAATATTGATGACAATGACGATGATAAAAGAGATGAAGATGATAATTATATTTAAATTGATGATTTCAATGATGTGGGTTGTATATAGGGTAGTGATATATTTAATTACATTAATCAAATTGGATAGTTATATGATTTTTATTCTTATTAGATGATCTCAGTATACTCAATATTGAAATTGTCTCCCTATAGGTAATTAATAGTTTTTTGTCAGTGTGACTACAATCTAGGTATGATCACATTATATGCATGATCATTATCATAGATTCATCTTAGGTATTAGGTGAAATTTTTTATCAATAATCCAGGAGAAATGCACTATATGCGAATGCGTGTATCAATGATGTGGGAGGT
Organism: Viscum album; assembly: GCA_963277665.1. Taxonomy (NCBI): domain Eukaryota; kingdom Viridiplantae; phylum Streptophyta; class Magnoliopsida; order Santalales; family Viscaceae; genus Viscum; species Viscum album. The sequence goes on along the minus strand of OY728160.1, from coordinate 555,394,640 downwards.
TTGTCATAGTATAAGACATGTGAAAAAAATATCATGAAAAATCATATTAATTTGTGTTTAAAGATTATATGTTTAATAGGGTACAAAATAGTATATCTTCATGGACGTATTCTTTTTAATGATTGTGTCAATTATAATTTAATAAAATAATTTAATATGGATGGGGGAGGGGCTTAAAAAGGATTTATTGTTGAATTAAAAAAAACCCATGTTGAGAAAATTATTTTATTAAATTAATTATGTTTTAATAGGTGTTGGAGAATTAGATATAAACAAGATTAATATAAATAATGCAACATCCATAGTTCTGAAAATTAAATTTTCCTTTTGAATTTATTTCTTTTAGGCTAACCATGACCATTATTAGACTATTTTCTATATATAATTATAAAGAAAACAACACCAATTTTTTTCAATGTTTATATCTTTTTAATTGGATGAGTGATAGAATGTCTTATTGAATGAAAAAGATCATTTGAGAGATAAGAAACTTTGTGTTTTACATTTGAAATAAGATAGGATTCATTTTCAATAAAATCAACCCAATGAGTTTATAATTTAAAAATTATTCATTCAATCAGAAAAATATTTATTCGAAGAATAAATATGATATGACACAACTGAATGAAAAAATTAAAAAAATATTACTCGTAACTAGTATAAAAAGAAGTTTTATAACTAACTCACTATGTGTATAGGTTATTTGTAATAAACACCCACTATTTAGTATTCCATCAAGTGTTGTAATAAGCTTGAGTGGAAAGCCATAATAATTTATTCTATTCGAATAAATACAAGAAACTAAGAATTTTCAAGGGTTCTTTATTTCATCCCTTGTACTATACATAATTATTGAGTTTCTACCTTTTCATAGACATAAATATAGGGTTCATAATGATTCATTTTATATGAAATGTGAATGGTGATTTGGGTAGATTATTTTTGATATACTATATAAAATGTTGATTTTTAGAGAATATGAAATGGTATCTCACTTTAAAAATACTAAATATGTATTTATTCACATATTGACTATCTCCCTTAAATATTTTGATGAAATTTGAGTAATAAAACACTATAAATTTAGAAATTATAAAAGTAACCTCATGAATATGATCCATGAAGATCCACATTAATGCTAACATGTTATGTGAAATTATGTGCGAAAATTTTAATTATCTTATATATATTTGTATCCAACCAATAAATTCTTATTTTTACCACACAATAGCTATATTTATTGGGAAAACTATCCTCAATGAGTATTTTTGTCTACATGTCTTCTTTGATTGTCACGTTGTTTGATCACCTTTCTCATCCACATATGGGGATCACTTAATCACATACACTTATAATTTAAACATCAAAAGGATGAAATCAAAATTCTAAAATTATATTACATTAAATAATTAAAAAATATTTAATGTGAAAATTGTTATTAAACTTGTAATTTAGTATATATAAGATTTTTAACATAGTGACATTGTCAGTCTGTCATCCTGAATGAAACCAATGATCAAAATTAGGTGGAAAAAATTCTGAATAGAAATATTAAAAAACATTTAGATCTATATATTCATGGTTATTATTATTGAGACTACATTTAGGTACAATATTAATTATAATATTCTCGTGGAATTGGATTCGAGGTCACAAAATATGCATCTATGACACTATTAATTTAATCAACATGGGCCATTCGGGACATAGGGACTCTAGAACATGTACAATATCAATAATTGAAAATAAATGTGTAGAATAATGATGTTGGTTAAGAGTATTAGCATTCACCTAGAAAATCTATGTTGACCAATGATAAATGGGGGGTATTGTAGACATTCTATAAATATTACTACAATAAAAAAACACTTTGTTGACAAATAAGTGAAATATTTACTCCAATATCATAGAGTTTGTTATTAGGATGTTCGAATGTAACCTGATAAATGTCATTTTGTTGGGAATGTTCATTATTTTGATGACATAAGTTTAATTATTTTAACTAAATTTATATATATTGGTTTCTATTTTATAGGGTTATTATTATTATATATTGTGTGAGTGTGAGCATAAATATTTATATATTCATATTTTTTTATTGTGTAAAGATACCAAATATATAATAATATTTTAAATAAAGATATATTCTATACGTCAACATGTAGACTTGTAGTAAAACAATTTCAACCATCGGATTGGAATAAAATTTATAGAAATAAATTGAGGTGTTTTAATTACAATTATTTCATTTTAAAAAATTGAATATATTCCCTAAATTTTAGACATTTTGGTGTCGACATAATATGTATAGGGATATAATCAAACCTACATTCCTATAATGGTTTGTAGTGTGTATTGGTAGACTTGATGGGACATAATCATGAAATTGAGTAGTTTATTAATATTATCCCACTATATATATATATATATTTGAAACACGTTTCATGTGTATTATAATTATTAATATTGGATATCAGAGGATGATCAATGAAACTAAAATTATGAAAAATCCTTTTTAAAAAAATCATAATATATTAGGGGAATACAACTCAATTTAGATCATGGTACAGTCCTAATATTGATTTTATATTTGTTTAATGCTACTAATATGAACACGAAAACCCCTAAAATAATATCAACAAGATAATCTAACTGAACAAGACTTATTTTTATGGAGAGAAAAATTGAATTTAATAATTATTTCAGAATGTATGCATTTCAATTCAATATACCATGGCATGGTGATGTTAACTATACATTTATTCTTAATATATTATTCCACGAAATTGTTTGAAACACAATATAATGGTTTTTTATTTTGTTTATATTTCTAATAGTCTTCCACTCATACTAAATTTCAATGGACATAGTGTTATTTAAACTTATTATTCATCATATATAATAATTTATGACACAATATACAATATTTTTTTTATATATTATATTTATTTTTTGAAATAGATCTTTTAATTTTCAATATATGTTACATAATATGTATCATCTGGTAAAACCGAATATAGTTTTTTTAATTTACTATCAAACACATTAGGGTTTACTCTTAATTTTTTTATGTAAAAATTTTGACAAAACATAATCGGCATTACAATAACCACATAGTGTGACTCAATTGGTTGTTACAACATGAAAAAAATTATTAATTCTATAGTAAATAATTATAATAAATGTTCATTATAGCAACCTAATACTTATAAAAAATTTATTACATGATTATTAAACATAAATATTATATATCTACCAAACAAATATCACAATTTACATGTGTCAATTGAATACTATGTTCACAATATGTTGAAGGAATCTAAATCATGGTATAATTATATTATATTCTATTGTGAAATCCTAAATACATTGATGCTTCTGAAACTCTATGTGATAACCATTGGAATAAATGAAGAAATTAGTGAGATAAAAAACCATGAATTGGAATAAACACGACAAGGAAGAAAAACTAGAGACTTAAATGTATAACCTGATATCATAAAATAGAATGTACATGAGTAATCTTGCGGAAGAATGACTTATGGTAAATTATACCATATGGTCAAAAAACATGGTATAGTGAACATTATATAACTAACGACATAATAATTTGTGAATTTTATCATCATAGACAACATAAAAAGGTGGGTAGAGTCCCATAATAGATTAATATCATTTACTAATAAAATACACAACATCTCATGAGACTAAAACATTACTCACTGCATTAGAAAAATATATAATTCTCGGTCTTGGTTTCATATTCATTACATTTACCTGAATATGATTACCATATAATGATATCAATTATAAGAAATCAACAAAATAATTATTCATGTAAAAAATAATTTGAATAATCATCTCTAATAACATAATTAAAATAGAATACTTAAAGAATGAATTTGAGATATGATATTAAGGAATGTATTTTCCAGTCAAATGAATGGAGAATAATATATGAAAAAATTTTAGATACATATAAATATAATTCTGAGGAATTAAATAACATTTATGTGATAAAAGGTGAGCTAGATATTGAACATTCATATGTTGAATAAATGTTTATTAAGAATGATTTATTTCCTTGAGTCTGATTCATCACATGGAATCTTATCTCCCTGCAATTTATAATAAATATATTTTTTTAAAATTTTATTAATAACTAATTTCAACAATATTAATACATTTATTTTACTCCATATTCTATCTTATTAAATTACGTTAGAAATTAGTTGTATTTCACATTTTTTAACAATAAACAATTCATACATCCGAAATCACATTCGTATATTGACTAGGACCAATGTACAATTAATTAATCATGATTAGAATGTTAAAAATTAATTAAATATCATTTATATATATATATATTTAAATTTTTTAATTTTCTATTAAATATGTCTATAAAAAATTAACTACATGATGATCATTCAGACAGTAGCATGTACATACGCATGTGTATCTCTTCCATTTTTGGTGTTCGTGATGGAAAACAGATTAATGTTATTTTACCTTCCAATGAATATTATTTTACCATTAATAACATATTATTTATTTAAATTACATTACACATACCATTCATGTGAGGTTATACAAAATATGAACGAAATCACTATGCAAGGTAGTACTCAGTCATACACACGAATGATGTTATCATTTATGAATTGATGGATATTGTGAGAAATAATATGTTATAATTTTAATATAATTTTTATTATAGAATTAAAATTTTATAAGAACAATAAAAATTAATCATTAATATCTATCTTGTATTTTATTAGTGAAATTTTTATCATATATCTTAGTGAGGTAGTAGTCCACCATACACCCGAGCGACATTATCATATTCTCTTTTGAATGAATTGTTATATTCTATATATTATTTTACAATTACATAATTTTAATTAATATAATTAATGGTATATATTATGATTACTATACATTATTAAATATATCTATGAGAAGTGGTGATGGAAAATGAATAACAACAATTTCTGAAGTGGTCGTCCACTATATAATTAATAAATGGGTTAATTTACAATTTACCCTATGAGGAGACCGTTTTGGTTCATTAAAGAAACATTATAACATATCATTATATGAAGGATAATAATTATACTTTATCGTTAATATTTAATAATCTTTTAGGGGGGTTTGTAATGAAAAAACCAAACAATCAATTGAGGACATTACATCTCTATCAGAGATCTTCATTTGTTTTCTTGGAAAGTCATTCTAGTTTCAATTATTAACAAAAAAAGTATTATAATATGATTTTATAGAATGAGGGGAGTAATTTGGTAAGTAGTTTTTTGAATGAATTGTATTTTTATGTGTGTAATGGAGAGAAGATTGGGTGGCATTTTCTAAGTGGGGGAGAGGACATGATTGAATCAATAGAAGATAATGAATCCCCCACCATTTTTTCCTTAAATAGGGGACCAAAATAGACCATTATAGAAATTTATAATATTTAATTAAAAAACACTATAAAATAAGAATTATAATGTAATTTGGTTATTTTAGGCCATTATTATTTTAGTTTTCCCCCGTTAAACCCATTTTTACCTTAATCATGGTAAATATTTTTATTTCAAAATTCATTATCTGAATCAATTTGGTTGATCATATTAAATATTATATTTTATAATTATTCCAAATACCAAATAAATTACTTGAAATTAAACTCATAGAATTTTCAAAATATTATTAAAATTTAAACCCCAATGCATGTTAAATTCTTTTTGTCTAAATAAAAGACATTAAAATACTAAAAAAGATCATATATAACGATTATATATGATATTTATTATAATTACATAATATTATATAATTAATATATAATTTCAAAAATCAAATTTTTTTTGAATAATTTAGAAAAATGTTTCTTTTGAATAATTTTATAATAAAATAATTTTATGAAAACAAAACATTATTTTTGACTATTCATTGAGAAATTAAACCTTTTAAAAAATCTAAAAAATCACCAAATGAAAATTTATAAATAATAAAATAAAAAATTCAATTATTATTTTTAAAAAAAACTGACAGAAATTATTAATAATATATTTAAAATTATATATTTGAAGCATGACTAAACCAATACATAAAAAAATATTATTTTTTAAAAAATAAATTTTATTTCATTAAATTCATTCTAATTTTATTTCTAATTTGTAGTTAATAATTGATTATGATTTATAAATGTTAATTCCATATAATTTTTCATTTCTTAGTTATAATAATTTATACCTTTATACATAATGATTTTGATATAAGGAACATGATTAAATAATAGAGTATCACATTTCTGGTAAACCGAGTTTTTCAGGCCTCCCAATATATTATTGGGATTGAATAAATTAAAAATAAATATACAATAAATGTTTTTGTCTTAAATTATACACCTTTCATGAATTTCACCCTTAAAATTTCATAGTAAACATTATGTGGGATTATGGTGTGGGTACTTCAACTCCATTTCATTTTCCAATTCCCATAATTTTTCCAAATACTTATAGTTTAACCACATCACATTAAACAAGCGATTTTTCTAGTTTTTCATAGTACTTTATCTCTACGATCCATTATATTCACTAACTAATCATCAAATGGTATATATTTCTAAAATGATACAACCTTTTGATTCAGATCATGTGAGGGGTCTGGTATGTATTTCATTATTAGGGATACACGAAACATATCATGTATTTGAGATAGGGTAGGTTAGTGTGTTTGTTTTTTGGCCACCAATTTAATGTGTTAAAGGATCTCAGATGGGACATTGTATATAAGAATAAATATTCCCTACTTTCTAATCCTCATGAATTTATTACATTGTGAAATATAGATGAGTACCTTATATATGTCCTTATAATCTATACCTAATTGATAGTTCTCTATATATATTTTAAATCAATGATTTTGGGTGACTTCAAATCATGTTGAATGATTCAATCCTTCACATTCACCAATAGGGTGTGATTAGTTCATATATGTTCCTACACTCGAACATCATCCCATCATTTTTTTTGACGTAACTTCTCATATAAAGCCTCATAATGCAACATTTTATTTATTCATTGGAAACTAGTGCTATGTGAGAACTCATATTCAGAAAAGTTTTTATGTCATAATCATTTGAAATCAATTGATCAATAACTCAATATATTTTGTAAATGATGGATGGTTCTATCAAGATGACCATCAACTTTATAGTGATAAACATTATGAAAATAATTCTATATGCAATGAATAATATATTCCTGTAGAGGACATAGACATAAAACTCATATCCTGATCAAAATTAATAGTGACTGTAACTTTATGAAATCTTGATTGATACCATATTTAAATATTAAATAATTGTAGAATAGGGAAAATAATCCTTGATATAAATGAATTTTTCTAACGTTATAAGATTATAAACTACCACATATATGTTGTTATTTTATTTATGTGTCATGGTGAGAAATATGATAAAATCCCTCGTAATTTTTCCCATTTCAATACTGTTATGGACAATTGTAACATAATTCTCTTATACATTCATTATTCATCCTTGAATTGTTGGAATACCGACTACATGGAATCAAATTCTAAAATCACCATCTTTATGTTATTCTGCTATGAAGTGCACTGTGTTGCATTTGTTGTCAATAAGACATGTTGTTGTCTTAGAATGAATGGATGTCAAGAATTTTCAAGATGTGAATGCCAAAGGTTGTGATGGTGTTGGTGGTGAAGGATAATGGCCATGGTACTAAGATGCATGTCACTTAGGAGATTCACTAAGTGGTATTGGAAATTGTGGTTGAAACATTCTCCATGGATATCAGACGATTGTTGAACTGGTCTTTAAGTTCAAAGAACTTGTATCCTGATGATACAATGTCACAACATTGATTGAAGACCATGCATTGTCTTCACAATGCATGAAGAGTTGAAAGGAGTTCCATCCACAACTACTAAGTGGATGATGTGCATTAATGAAGTCCATGCACTATCACTTAGTGCATGTGAATTGAAAAAGATCCAATTTGATCTCTGATTAGATCAATGAAGAACATTGAAGAATTATTTGATTCAGGAGCTCGGTTGATGAAGAACCTTCAATAATTTCCCTCCTAAGTAATGAATATATGTTGAGGAGATTGGAAGAATTCTTATGAAGAAGAAATTGGAGGAAGAAAGAAGGGCACTTGGTTTGGCATGTTTCATATGGAGAACTTTGTTTCTAATAGTGTTTTAATTCAACACTTAGCCAAAAATATGGCCACCAAGGAGGCCAGCCGAGGGATCACCCAAGGCACATATGGGCCTAAGGCACCACGCCCATGGGGAACCCTCAAGGCCAAGGCGCTCCCGGATGCAGAAGGGTCGGGGCCGTGTATAAGCCCCGAGGGCACGCGGTGGTGAAGCCTGCGCACCCGAGTGTTCATGGTGGGTGCTAGAGCGCGCCCGCAGGAGGCGTGAGTGGGCGTAGAGCGCGCCCGCAGGAGAACACGGTGCGGGGCGGCACCGTGGAGGAGGAAGTTCAATCGATGGGTTGAGGCAGCGCCAGGGTGATAAAGCGCGAGAATTCCGCGGCCCGTTTCGATGTGGGACAAAGATTTTTTCCGTGGATTGAATCTGAGCCGCTCGATTGATCGCGCGCCAGATCTCGGCCGCACATCTAATACGCCGCGGTCCGTTCTGATCCAGGCCGTCCAAAGTCTTCTGATCGCCTGATCCAACGGCTCCCCGTTCGTCCTCAACCTCGAGCCATGCCGCTGCCACCCGCGTGCCTCCGTCGAACCAAGAGCAACCCGAGAGAATAATTCGAGTTCCCGGACACCTCCGATCAAACCGAAGTGTCCATTAGGATCGTCTGAGCATACTGAACACAACCATGCAATAAAATATGCATGCACACGTTGAATGGATAGAATTCGAAGTTCGGCCGAAGAAAACCGAAGGTCTGAGGCCATTCGGTGTTGATGTTCTGCATGGTTTGGACCGAAGGAAGGCCGTGCATGCGTTCTAAGTCGCATGCACGTGAAGAGGAGAAAAGGGAGAACCCGTGTGAAATAAAAAGAAAAACAAGATTCACAGAATCTTGAATAACCGAAAACTTCGGGAATTCAAGCGTAAGATAAGGCATCCCTCTGCCTATAAAAAGAAAGGCCGAGGAATTCTAAATGCTTGCTGATCCTTTGAGAAACGTGAGTCCCGTGAGAGCACCCTTATGCCTCGCGAAGAATTGAGCTGCGCGTCCCCTGCGCGGCAGAGAAGCCCGGAGCCATTTTTGGATTCGTGAATTCCCTTTTGCGCATCCCTTGCGCGAAAGAGGTGAAGGGGAGTCCCCTGCGCGCACTCCTTGCGCGACAGGAAGAGCCCGCTCTGTGCACCGTGCTTCCTGCGCGGTTTGCACTTGCACAGCCAAGGTGTCCTTGACACACTTGTGCACCCGCGGTGTTATACCCTGTGTGCCCGCGGCTACCCATTGCATCACCTTGTGTTATTTGAGGCTTGCGCGGAAGAAGACTCCTTGCATCCTTGGAGCTTGCGCGACAGAAGTGTCTGCACCCTTGTGCGGCTCATACCTTGCACTCTTTGAAGAAGAAGTGGAAGTGGCTGCACCCCTTGCGCGCCCTTCACATTGGTAGGAGGTTTGGGTAGTATGAATTACACACCTTGTGTGTGTGTGTGCTTAATAGAGACTACACCCTAGCCGTGTGTGTGCAAGGAGGAGAGGAAGGCCACAACTAAATCCAAGTTGTGTGTGCAAGAGGAAGAGGAAGGCCAAGCCTTGTGTTTGTTAATTGAACAAAGGAAGTGTGTGTGCAAACAAGGGACCAAAGAGGCCGTAGCCAATTGTGTGCAAGAAGAGGGAAGAGGCCGAACCTAGTGTGTGCACTAAAAGTGTAAACACTTAGAAGAAGAAGAAGACATCCACACAAAGAAGAACACACATTTATGTGTGTAATCAAAAAGAATAAAGTGTGTGAAGTTTGAGAAGGTGTGTGTGCTTAATAAGAATACACCCTTTGTGGGTTTATCACACCAAGACAAGAAAGAGGGGAGTGCATGCATGCATGCATGCACGTGCACACGTGAACAGTGCTAAATCAGTGGTGTGCATCTGAGGAGTCCAAGACTTGAAGATCTTGAAGAGAATTGAGAAGGCCATGCACTCAGTGCATGAAGTTGAAGTGAGTGAGACTGGACCAGACTGAAGTTAAAGACATCAGTTGTCTGAGTATTCAGTAATTGAGAAGAGCCTGATCAAGTGAAGTGATCAGAAGATTTCTGAGCAAGACCAACAGACCTTTTCAGAGGCTGTTGAAGATTCTTGAAGAGAGAGGCCAGGTCATCCTGAGAAGAGGGAGATAAATCCTGAGCAAGACGAGAAGACCTGATCATCACAAGTGATCAGAGGTACAGAGCAAGGCCAGCAGTCTTTATCCCAGACTGCTGAAGATACTTGAAGAAGCTTAAAGAGAAGAAGAGCTACTCGTGTGACTCAAGGAGCCAAGAGAAGACCCTGTGGGACTCAGGGAGAAGAAGTCTTCAGTGGGATTCTGGAGCAGGCCAGTGGGACTCTGGTAACACTGTGGGACGCAGTATAAAGACACTCATGTGGGACTCAGGAGAGATACAGTGGGATGCTGTATCGACCATTGTAATACTAACAGATTATAATGGGAGAATCCATGCTGGGAGAGCATGGAAAGGATTTAGGCCTTTGGTGCGAACCTTGTAAATCCTTGTGTCCTGTGCCTTTTCATTACTGCATCATTTGGGAGAGGTTGAGAGATACAAGAAGAGTGGATCGAGGCTTTGACCAGCCATAGAGGTTTAATTGATAAGAATCAATTAGTAAAAAGTTTTAAGGGATCACTGATTCACCCCCTCCCCCTCTCAGTGATTCACACAGATCTGGGCACTTCAATCGGTATCAGAGGGAGGTTGCCTCTAAAAGATCCAAGAGAGTCTATATGGAGTGAATATTTGAGGAAATGAAAGAACAGACTCAAATGGAGATATCTGCCAAGACTCTGAAAAACATAATGAAGAAACAGGCAAAGAAGATGAAGAAGAAGGTTGTTACAATCAGAGAAACTCCTTCTATGGAAAGAAATGTGAAAGTCACATCAGATGACAATTCCATTTATCATTCTTCTGATGAAGCCTGCTCTAGCTGTGATGATGATGGAAGAAACAATGATCTTCTAAATGCAATCAAATATCTTCAGAAGACAATCCCCAAGGAAGTGGCAATGTGTATAGCTACAGGCCTCCTTGATCTTCAAGAAGAAAAATTACAGCTAGAAGATGAAGCCAATTCTCTGGAAGTCCAATTGGCTAAAAGGGTTAGCATAACCAACACTCTCAGAAATCTGGTGAAGGCTAAAGATGAAACTGTTTCTCTTTGCAATGATAGATATGAAGACACTGCTGATTAATTGAAAAGAAGCCTTTCTGAGAAAGATTTCTTTAAAATAATGGTCAGAGATGTTTTCCATGCACTGGAAAAGAGGCACAAAGTTTCAATGAATGTCAGAGATGCTCAACTTGAAGACAAAGTAAACAGGGTGAAGGAGCCTGACAACTCATTGCAAGAATTGAAGAAGGTGCATGATGACCAGATGAAACAACTGGTGGAAAATTGGGAAGGAAAGCTAAGAACTGTTGAGGATGAGAAGAACTCCCTCAACATGAAATACTTAGAACTGGAGGTGATATTGAAAAATCTGCAATCACCCAAAGCTGAAGCCTCCCAGTCAGCTGAAAGGAGAAATGTTTCTACTCAAGTATGCATTGAGCAGGATGATTCTAAAAGAAATACATCCTCTAATAAAAGGGCAACAACTTCTAAAAAGAAGGTTCCATCCATACCATCTTGTACTCATGCTTCTAAAAGTGTTTCTACTAAAAGTGCAGGATGGAAGAATGAATCCAAACAAGTATGGATGAAGACAGTAATGAAAGAAAGCTCTCCTGAAGCAGCACAACAATTCAAGACAAGTTCCCTACAATCAGAAGGAATCAAAAAGACAAGATTTGTGGGTCAATGTTGGTGTTGTAATAAGTATGGGAACTGTGCAAAGGATTGTTGGTACAATCCACTAAATGTCAAAGCACAAAGGAAGCCCGTGCCAAGGGGGAGCAAGCCAGAAGGAAATCAGAAACATCCACAGGTCCAGAGAAATCTGTTTACTGCAAATAGATTTGGATTACTTGACAACATCTGGGATGATTGCAAAAGTGGTCAAAAAGATACATGTCAATCTCCAACTGTATCCAGAGCTAAAAAGAAGAGAAGATCACTGAACCTGGCTCAGAAAGAATCCTTGGGAAGCAAGCAGAAGAAAGCTGAAGATGCTCCCAAGAAGATTATGAAAAAGGAAGAGAAGACCTTGGAGTCTAAATCCAAGAAGGGTGATGCATCCAGAAGGACCACCAAGAAGAAATGCTTCTACTGTGGAAAGAAAGGACATATCATGGATCATTGTAAAGAATCCATGAAATTAAATAGAAGGAGACTGGACTCAAAAAGACAATCAATCCAGAAGAAGAAGAAGGGATTGATTGAAAACAAGTTTCCTAAGAAAGGTAGCTTGACAGCATCTAAGGAACCATGTGGAACATCCAGAACTGGGGCCACTCTTCCAAATGATTTACTTGTCATATGGCCACATCAGTTGCAACTTGCCAGAGAACTACAAAGAGTTGAAGATGAAACTCTGGCAATTGCTAAAGCAAAAGGGAAGAAGAAGGTTTCACATGAAGATGTTTTGAGAACCACACCAGCACAATCATCAATGAAGATCAAATGTGCAAGTGTGAAGACTGGTGAAAATGGCACATCTCGGTTGAGAGAATCTTCTCAACCTTGTTGATCACATTGATGAACCAAGGAGGTTCCATCTTATTCCCTTATACACTTGTATTTACATGTGATAACATTGCTGGGAATTGAAGATGATGATCATTCTCATCTGGAGAGTGGTTTGGACAGAATGGAGTGCACCCCTTGAGGGGGAGCCAATCAGAAGAAGATGGGATTCTAAGATTTAATACCATCTTGAGAAAAGTGAAGGTATTCCAATCATACATTCATCCCTTGTTTCTTAATTGAGTCCATCATGTCAATTAAGGGGGAGTATTGATTGAAGGCAAATGGATGAAAGGGGGAGCTTTATTTTTGCACCTGAACTTTCTAATGAGTTTTGTGAAGTTGTGCAGGATTTAGAAAATTCATTGTTATATCTGAAAAATTTCAAACCCCTAAGCATGATCTCACATGTGTAGAGAATTATGGACAGCTTTGAATTCCTTGGTCATATCACTCTTGTTTTCTACACTGGGTTAGCCCAAGTAGACTTAGAGTTGATCAACTAAAGGTTCTTTGCTAAAGAGAACATGTGACATCATCCCTCTCTTAGAGTTTTTCTAGAAAATGATTTTCAAAGGGAGGAAGAGATTTTTGAAAGAGAACCATACCACACCATTGCATTTGGTTGCCAATAAGGGGGAGAAAATATTGGCACACATATTGACCCATTCATATGTGCTGAAGTGGTGTATTGACAACAAATACAAAGGGGGAGATTGAAGTGCACTGTGTTGCATTTGTTGTCAATAAGACATGTTGTTGTCTTAGAATGAATGGATGTCATGAATTGTCAAGATGTGAATGCCAAAGGTTGTGATGGTGTTGGTGGTGAAGGAGAATGGACATGGTACTAAGATGCATGTCACTTAGGAGATTCACTAAGTGGTATTGGAAATTGTGGTTGAAACATTCTCCATGGATATCAGACGATTGTTGAACTGGTCTTTAAGTTCAAAGAACTTGTATCCTGATGATACAATGTCACATCATTGATTGAAGACCATGCATTGTCTTCACAATGCATGAGGAGTTGAAAGGAGTTCCATCCACAACTACTAAGTGGATGATGTGCATTAATGAAGTCCATGCACTATCACTTAGTGCATGTGAATTGAAAAAGTTCCAATTTGATCTCTGATTAGATCAATGAAGAACATTGAAGAATTATTTGATTTAGGAGCTCAGTTGATGAAGAACCTTCAAGAATTTCCCTCCTAAGTAATGAATATATGTTGAGGAGATTGGAAGAATTCTTATGAAGAAGAAATGGGAGGAAGAAAGAAGGGCACTTGGTTTGGCATGTTTCATATGGAGAACTTTGTTTCTAATAGTGTTTTAATTCAACACTTAGCCAAAAATATGGCCACCAAGGAGGCCAGCCGATGGATCACCCAAGGCACATATGGGCCTAAGGCTCCACGCCCATGGGTAACCCTCAAGGCCAAGGCGCTCACTGAGGCAGAAGGGTCGGGGCCGTGTATAAGCCCCAAGGGCACGCGGTGGTGAAGCTCGCGCACCCGAGTGTGCATGGTGGGCGCTAGAGCGCGCCCGCAGGAGGCGTGAGTGGGCACAGAGCGCGCCCGCAGGAGAACACGGTGCGGGGCGGCACCGTGGAGGAGGAAGTTCAATCGAGGGGTTGAGTCAGCGCCAGGGTGATAAAGCGCGAGAATGCCGCGACCCGTTTTGATGTGGGACAAAGATTTTTGCCGCGGATTGAATCTGAGCCGCTCGATTGATCGCGCGCCAGATCTCGGCTGCACATCTAATCCGCCGCGGTCCGTTCTGATCTAGGCCGTCCAAAGTCTTCTGATCGCCTGATCCAACGGCTCCCCGTTCGTCCTCAACCTCGAGCCATGCCGCTGCCACCCGCGTGCCTCCGTCGAACCAGGAGCAACCCGAGAGAAGAATTCGAGTTCCCGGACACCTCCGATCAAACCGAAGTGTCCATTAGGATCGTCTGAGCATACCGAACACAACCATGCAATAAAATATGCATGCACACGTTGAATGGATAGAATTTGAAGTTCGTCCGAAGAAAACCGAAGGTGTGAGGCCCTTCGGTGTTGATGTTCTGCATGGTTTGGACCGAAGGAAGGCCGTGCATGCGTTCTAAGTCGCATGCACGTGAAGAGGAGAAAAGGGAGAACCCGTGTGAAATAAAAAGAAAAACAAGATTCACAGAATCTTGAATACCCGAAAACTTCGGGAATTCAAGCGGAAGATAAGGCATCCCTCTTCCTATAAAAAGAAAGGCTGAGGCATTCTAAATGCTTGCTGATCCTTTGAGAAACGTGAGTCCCGTGAGAGCACCCTTGTGCCTCGCGAAGAATTGAGCTGCGCGTCCCCTGCGCGGCAGAGAAGCCCGGAGCCATTTTTGGCTTCGTGAATTCCCTTTTTCACATCCCTTGCGCGAAAGAGGTGAAGGGGAGTCCCCTGTGCGCACTTCTTGCGCGACAGGAAGAGCCCGCTCTGTGCACCGTGCTTCCTGCGCGGTTTGCACTTGCACAGCCAAGGTGTCCTTGACACACTTGTGCACCCGTGGTGTTATACCCCGCGTGCCCGCGGCTACCCATTGCATCACCTTGTGTTCTTTGAGGCTTGCGCGGAAGAAGACTCCTTGCACCCTTGGAGCTTGCGCGACAGAAGTGTCTTCACCCTTGCGCGGATCATACCTTGCACTCTTTGAAGAAGAAGTGGAAGTGTCCGCACCCCTTGCGCGCCCTTCACATTGGTAGGAGGTTTGGGTAGTATGAATTACACACCTTGTGTGTGTGTGCTTAATAGAGACTACACCTTAGCCGTGTGTGTGCAAGGAGGATAGGAAGACCACAACTAAATCCAAGTTGTGTGTGCAAGAGGAAGAGGAAGGCCAAGCCTTGTGTTTGCTAATTGAACAAAGGAAGTGTGTGTGCAAAAAAAGGACCAAAGAGGCCGTAGCCAATTGTGTGCAAGAAGAGGGAAAAGGCCGAACCTAGTGTGTGCACTAAAAGTGTAAACACTTAGAAGAAGAAGAAGACATCCACACAAAGAAGAACACACATTTATGTGTGTAATCAAAAAGAATAAAGTGTGTGAAGTTTGAGAAGGTGTGTGTGCTTAATAAGAATACACCCTTTGTGGGTTTATCACACCAAGACAAGAAAGAGGGGAGTGAATGCATGCATGCATGCACGTGCACACGTGAACAGTGATAAATCAGTTGTGTGCATCTGAGGAGTCCAGGACTTGAAGATCTTGAAGAGAATTGAGAAGGCCATGCACTCAGTGCATGAAGTTGAAGTGAGTGAGACTGGACCAGACTGAAGTTAAAGACATCAGTTGTCTAAGTATTCAGTAATTGAGAAGAGCCTAATCAAGTGAAGTGATCAGAAGATTTCTGAGCAAGACCAACAGACCTTTTCAGAGGCTGTTGAAGATTCTTGAAGAGAGAGGCCAGGTCATCCTGAGAAGAAGGAGATAAATCCTGAGCAAGACGAGAAGACCTGATCATCACAAGTGATCAGAGGTACAGAGCAAGGCCAGCAGTCTTTATCCCAGACTGCTGAAGATACTTGAAGAAGCTTAAAGAGAAGAAGAGCTACTCGTGTGACTCGAGGAGCCAAGTGAAGACCCTGTGGGACTCAGGGAGAAGAAGTCTTCAGTGGGATTCTGGAGCAGGCCAGTGGGACTCTGGTAACACTGTGGGACGCAGTATAAAGACCCTCCTGTGGGACTCAGGAGAGATACAGTGGGATGCTTTATCGACCATTGTAATACTAACAGATTATAATGGGAGAATCCATGCTGGGAGAGCATGGCAAGGATGTAGGCCTTTGGTGCCGAACCTTGTAAATCCTTGTGTCATGTGCCTTTTCATTACTGCATCATTCGGGAGAGGTTGAGAGATACAAGAAGAGTGGATCGAGGCTTTAACCAGCCATAGATGTTTAATTGATAAGAATCAATTAGTAAAAAGTTTTAAGGGATCACTGATTCACCCTCTCCCCCTCTCAGTGATTCACACTGATCTGGGAACTTCATGCTATTAGTTTTTTATTTGATCTTTATACATCTTAGTAGATTTTTTAAAAAAATATGATAATAGATTATAGTCATCATGTATCTTCCTCAACATATATGGGTTTTATTGGATTGAAATTCATGATGCATACATAATAACACAATATATATAAATTCTTGAAATATGGAATATTTTCCACCATATCATTAAAACTACATCATCATGAATGACCTCCATGATCTTCAGCTGAAGGGATGTTTGATCTGTTATTTGAGCATGGTAGGATTAATATCCTTTTAATATTACTATATCAATCCTTTGTAAATATCAATGTATATATCTTTCTTAATTTCCATAATAAATAAAATCATTTGATCCATTCTTATTAGATAATATTTAACATTATTTTCATTCAAATGATGTTAATTTATTGAGAATTCATATTCCATGATCATCTCTAACTATATTCACTCATGCATGTAAATTTCCTTCCATTTGAAATTATTTTTGAGTCTATTGCGATTCGTAAATATTGTGCACCTATACCCACAAAGATAATGTCTCCAAATATTCAACATAAATAAAACTAAATCCAACATTATTTCACTTGTGGGATAGATATACTTTTAAACATTCAACTATGTTGATTCATAGGATATCAATTTATTTTTATGAATTACAAAAAATCTCAATCCCCTAACTAAATCATCAATATATAACAAAAACATATCCCCACTAGAGGGAAGAATATGTAATATTGAGGTAACAAAACACATATTCAACTCCTTAAATATCTCTTAAAAGTTGCTGATCTAGAATAGAATTTAACCATTCCTTGTTATCATGTATAGTGATTTTGGAAATTGTGAAATATTTTTCTAAAATCATAGATAATAAACTGTTAGTACAAGTAAACTACATATTCTACTTATAATATTCCAAAATTGTTATAAATAAGTAATCTAAAACTCACATTATCATTACATTTCATATAGATTTTACTTTTCCAATGTCGTTATAATTGTCTTCAAATACTACTCATACACCTCTTTTCTCATGGATTATATGAAAATATCATATATAAATACTAGCTAAAATATTGATGATATACCTAATGTCACCATTCATAGAATCCATAATGATTAATAGAATATTTGTGAATCTGAAATGCATCACTAAGAATTCATATTATCCAAACCTTGATCGAAATAATGCTTTAGGAATATCTGCCTTTCTAACAATTAATTAGTGAAATCCTGACTGAATGTCCCCCTCAAAGAATTAATGAGCCATGAATAGTTTTTTAAAAAATAATTTTGTTTCATGAAAATGTAAATATGTTTTTATTATTTTTATACCACAATTATCAATTTATATGTACATTAAACAATCAATCATCATGTGGAATAGGAATAGTGTACCCCATAGTGAAACACTTGTATGTATAAATTCACTATCAAGATTCTCCTATAGTTTATTATTCAGATCCTATGGTAAAAATATGGAAATTATATAAATATTATTATATATTTGAATGTATCTTGGTATATTATTGATTTAAAACTAAACCACTATTTTATGATGAAGTGTAAGAAACTCTTTGGAGAATGCATCAGTATAATACCTCAAAATAAGAATATAATAAAGAATGATATTTCACCTTAGTCTCAATAATATGAGAAATATAGGGTTGTTAAGTTGAAGAAAATAACCACTCCACAAATGAAATTATAAATTAAGATTCAACATCCTAATTGTACTTCTATATAATCATATGGAAATTTGTGATTCAGAGGGTTATTTCCTTTCAAAAAATTCAATGTTGTATTTATATAAGGAAAGCAAATCCATGAACACGATTTCATCAAATTTATCTCAATGAAGTATGAAATGGTATTATTTTGAAATTCAACATTAAAATACTCTTTATGGACCCATTATATGGTTGGGATGAAATAAAATACTCATTTAACCCCTATATTGAAAAATCAACTTCCCTATTTTTAGGAGGTGCTAGAATAGTTCTAAAAATATTTTGTAATAAAAATGACTTCATAAAATATAAATAAAAAATTACATTCAATATTCTTAAATGAAAAACTGGTGTAGTTATGAAAAATTCATTTTAAGGATCCACCACTTTTGTTCTTATGGAATATACTCTTAATTTTTATCTAGGACTCAGTGGTTTTTGTTGTTAGATTTCATCAAAAACCATTATCTTAGATAATTGGTTCTCATTGTATCCCTCTTCACTGATAGTGTGACATTTTTAAACAAGATAAATGTTAATTAGAGCATCCCATTCATTAATAAAAAAAGGTGGGTTTCTCTCAATTATAATCTATGGCTAGGTTCCCTTCCAGCCAGCTGCAGAACACATCATGGTCCCCTTTAACAACTTCAATGATTCCTCATCCCACACATTTGACATGTTGAATTTTTTTTACCACACATAAATTTCTACATCATACCACTAGAGTTAAACTCTAAATTTCTCTTTAT
The DNA here is from genome assembly GCA_963277665.1 of Viscum album. Taxonomy (NCBI): domain Eukaryota; kingdom Viridiplantae; phylum Streptophyta; class Magnoliopsida; order Santalales; family Viscaceae; genus Viscum; species Viscum album. Next base: position 555,375,255 of record OY728160.1, on the reverse strand, counting down.
ATCCCTATAAGATCCATGATTTCTTTTAATTATTATAATAAATTTGTGTTAACATCAAAATATTTCATCATAAGAAATAATTACATTGAATTTGAAAATTCTTTCATAGATTTGTATTTATCCATCCTATGATGAGGTCAAAATTAATTTTTAATGAGATGATAAAGCTTTTGAAATATATTTCATTTCTTTTGGGGTTTTATTTGGATACCCCAATGAACTTTTTATTCCTTGTTCTTGAAGATAAGAAAATCCATCTCCATTTTATGTCATATTGTGAAAAGAAAACATTTTTATAAAATCATTTTTAAGATTTCCATCCACTATATGATGATGGTAACATCCTCTGGATTTATATTTATGATAAAAATATACCATGAATTATCTTCTCCGTTTATACAATTAATAGTATTAACAAACTCATCTTTCACAAATAATTGAAGAATATATATGAACTATTAAATGAATCTTATCCATTTTTTATACAATAAATGGATCAAAGTATCCACTAAATTTTTGATGCATTGGTCTCTTAAAAAATTCAATTGTAACTTTAACTATTTCTAGGGGATTTGGGCATTCCTCTACATTTATGTTTTGATTCAATATATTAGTTAAATAAGAATTTATTATCATGATGCTCCCAATAAATTCTTAAATCATGTTAGGAATATCATTTTGGTAGTCATCATTTTACCTCTCATAATGTTTATTGATTTAGTTTCTAATATTTCTAAATACGTAAATGAAATTAAAGGACAAATAGAAATTATTTATTTTGATTTACTAAACTCATATGCAGTAAACTATGAAGATTACTAGGATAAATCATAATTTAAATATATTACATGACATATGAATTTCTATAATCCAACCTATATTATCCATGAGTTTTTTCTTGACATAACATCTTATAAGACCTTTTCCCTTTATAATGTTTTATAATTTTTATGTAAATTTATAAAATATTTCCAACAGGATTATCAAACTAGGTATGTAGTATGACATTTTATAAGGTACCATTTAATGCTAAAATAAATCTTGAATAATCATTTTGGGAGTAGTTGTCAATATGAAAATAAATTTCATACCCATGTCCACACATCTTTTCCATATAAAAATTAGTTTTTTTTCCGGATTCCACACCCTCTATATATCACCAAAATTCCACTAAAGGTTCATATACAATTTATTATCCTTAAAAATTCTATTGACATATCCCTTGAGTTTCAAAAATATTTTTTCATAATATTTTGGATAATTTAACAAATCATTTATTAAAATAAAAAATTTAAAGGCCAAATAATTTAATAAATTTAATTACACAACTCTTGAATTTGAAAAAAAAAATTATCACACAACAATTATGAAGGCCTAGTTTATAGGGAATACTAGTTACATAGTACATATAATGAAACCAAAAAAATGCATCATTATATTAATTTCTACATTAAGAACCTAAATACATTCAAGATACTAATAATTCAGGTGATACAATATGGAATACATGAAAAAATAGGTGATACAAAAGTATCAATAAAGTAATAATCATGATAAGGATTCAAAACATGTGAGTATAATCTCTATCATGATATAAAAATTATATTGTACATGAGTAATCAAGTAGAATTAGGACATAAATATCATGGAATAAAAATATCATCGAATAATATGAATGTTAATATTATATAAAACATGATATAAGCATATTTCAGTGCTCCTTATGAATAATGTAACACATGGTGGATAGTGCCTCATAATAGAATATTTTCACTTCATAATCACATATGTGGTTTCTCATCATACTAAAATTTATCCCATTGAAATGGAAAAATATATAATTATGAAACCACTAGTTTCATTTATTTCTTGTATATTATTATGATTTAAAAATATTTTTCTCAATAATAAGGAATAAATATGTGAAATACCCATATAAATATATTTTTTATAGTCTTGTATCATAACATATGGAAATGTGATTAATTAAAGAAGGAATTTGATAAATGATAATAGGAACGAATTTCCCCATAAAAGGGAGGAAGAATAATCTATGTATAAATGTGAGACAGAGATATGAAAAATGTATTTTCATTCTATAATATCAAATGAGAGAGAACGTGATTTATACGGGGAATTATCAAAGCCAATTGAAAATGGTGGGTTATAAAGAACCCATACACTGAGCCTGATTTGTGATTTTCATTATTTATATCATTGAATAATAAAATTAGGGAATTTATTTAATTTAAAAAAATAAATATTTTGATGATTATTTATGTAATTTTTTTATTTATCAAGTCGTATTAAATTTCAAAACAAAGTAATTCCACTGCAGATGTATTATTGATAAACGATTCATATGTCCAAAATCCCAGAAGTTAATTAACTATGGGAAAATTGATAATTAATTAATAATATAAATAATTTTAACCATTATATAATTATATTTTTTATATGTAAATGATATTTTCTAAACTATAAAAGATGTATGTTTAAGAAAAAGGAACTACATTACAACAACGGATACATTAGGTCATATGTACACATGAGTAACATTTCTATTTTTGAAAGACCATTTTGGAAAAAACATAAGTTTTATATTTTCTATTAATTATTATATTATACCATAAATAACAAAGTATTTCTTTAAATACTATTACACATACCATCATTTTATTGAATAATAAAAAACGATTCACATCAGTTTTTGAGAATATAGTCTGTCGTACAAATGAAGGATGTAATCATTTACTGAATGAATGATATAGTTTGAAATTATTTGATATATTTATTGTTAAAAACAAAGAATAATTATATTATATAATTGTAAATTTAATCTTTATTAAATTACTTGGAATTTATATGTGAAAACATAATATCATTGCTTCGTGAGATGGTAGTCAAACATACACTGAAGTAACGTTATCATATTATTTATGGAAATATAAGTAAGAATGTTTATATGATATTAAAAAAAATAAATTTAATTATATAATAAATATCATATAAATAATTATATTCATAATTATATATTTCCAATATAATATGTTGTTCAAAATAATGTACATCTATTCATGAGGTGATAATCCTCTTTACACACAATCAACAATTTCACTTTCATTTAGAGGGAGGAGGAGATAATCATAGTTAATTGTCTTAAAATAAAAATTTCAACTAAATGTATAATATTTTTCTTTATATATTATCAATTATTAATATTATATGTATTAGTTCTAGGATGTAATAGAATAAAATACTTTACTGATGAAGTTACCTCTAGTACAGAAAACTTCTGTTTGTTTTCACCAAAATAATTACTATGTTAATGTTATGAGAAAAAAATGATTCATGGAGCAGCATATAGATATGTAATTTTTTTATTTATTGGATTATAAAATGTTTTTTTGATGTTTTAACATTGAGGGTAGATATGTTGACCTTTTATTTGTTTAGAAGAGGATGTACTATGAATTTTGGAAGAGAAAGATTTCATTCCTAAATTTTGTCATATAAAAAGTACCAAAGTTGTCCATTTAAAATATTAGTTTATATATTGTATGTAATGTTCTATTAAATGACAATTATTAATGTTACGGATCATTAGTAACATGTATAATGTTATTTTAAACCCCACATATCCCTGTACATACACTAGCCTTGGTAAATAGTATTTATTGTTTTCACTACTAATTATGTTAAAAAATTAATTCCAACATAATAGATAATATAAATAAAAATTATTCCAATTATGTAATAAATTATTCAACATTTAAATCATATAAATGAAATAATTTATTTTAAAATTTAATATGTAAATTTGTGATAAAATATTTTTCCAAAACAAAAAATTTAAAAATAAGAAATGTATTTATACAAAATAACTATATGAAAATTATTTCAACGAAATATTTTTTATAAATAATATAAAATTTGAAAAAAATTTCTATCAAATAAAAAATTTAAATTTTGAAAAATCTTGAAATGAAAAAGCTATTTTAAGTATAAACCAGTTTTTTTCATTATTCATCAAAACATTAACATCTTTAGAAAAATACAAAAAATTATTGGAAATATAATTATGATATTATGATTTTGGAAATGAATATAAAATTTTAAAATAAATTTTTTTACATTTATTTAACAATATTTTTAAATTATTTTGTCTATACACGAAGAAATAACCTTTTAAGAAAATATTTTTTCTAGAAAATATTTTTTTTATTACAAATGTTCACTTTTTATTTATAATAAGTATTTAATAAGTATTTATATTTAATTAATTCATAAAACATATAATAATTAAGAATTTAGTTAGCCATACTCTTACACACTAACTTAATGGTTAGGTAATATTGAATATGTTTAAATAATAAATTTTCTTTTTTTAAACTATGTTATATGTGAATTACAATATATTAATGAAATTGAATTCATTTAAAAATGAATATATTTTAATTACATAGGGTGTCATAATCAGTCCATCTAAATGTTTCAATTCTACATAGTATAAAAACGGATTTTTCACGATCATTATCAAGCACATGTATCTCCACAGCCATGTTTACCAATCGTATCTTATTCAAGAATATATAATAATACAATTCATTTTTCTAACATAAATTGACTTGAGACATTGTTCATGTCAATAAAACATTACCGAATCATACATTAAGGATTATATATGCATTTAATAATAAAAAATGAGCACATAATGTTTGAGACATCATGATGGGTGAGAACATAACATTCCCATAACTAAAATATGTATGATCATCACATGTCATCGATCTATGTATGGAAATAAAAATCCTATGTTTATGGTAATGAATCTCCCATATGTCACTCATCTTATGATGTGAAAAATTACATATTGGTAAAACATCAATAGCTATCATGGTCAATAATAATCCCACCTATCATTTTTTATCTCATCCTCAAAGCTAGTATATTAATTGTATCAAAGACATAAGGTTCATCCGACTGGTATTTTATATATAATTTTTACAATGATTAAATGAAAATTGGACCCATATTATATTAAATAAATAATATTGATAATGAAATTTGTGTACATAATGGTACATCATACTGAATCCTTTTATTCAATATGTGTGAATGTCAAATCTCAATAAAAACCTATAGGGTATTATATCTTCCAAAAATCTGAATTTGATCAGATTAGGTCTTAGAGGTTGTGAATGTGAGTATATAAGTGGTACATAAGTGAAGATAAATATATTTACTTTTATGGAATTCATTTCACGGTTAGTTTTTTACCCCATTATAGTATGGTATATTTTTTAAATAGTGGGTGTTTCGTTATAGTGGTTCTCCTATTTTTCTAGTTTTTTGTACTTTGATTAAGTATCGATAAATTATAGATGAATTATATCATGTAGTATAATTTAATGAAAAATGATTTCATTTTGGATGATACATTTTGTAGAAGAAAACCACTTTGAACCATTGAATCTTATAAAAGTCAAATTTTTGGACATTTTGAAAAACAACACAGGTTTCTAAAATCCAAATCATGTTCTAATCATTGATGTTTATGAAGATATGAGGAAAATAAAATGGTTGATGGCTGATTAATTTTAAATATTTATGGTTAGATATGTATTGATGGACAATTATATGATCAATGTATCAATATCATGGTACTATGAATGTTTTTTAATAAAGTTAACAAATTATGGACTTTGAATATGGGTTGGGTGATATTACGACATTATTGCAATGTTAATCCAAACATTGTCATTTTCATCCCAATATTTCATTATATGTTCTATCATCTCACTCTATTATTTTTATTCCATGGATTTATATAAATCCATAGGTGGATCTAGTGGTTCTTTATGATAATTTGAAAATTGAAATTATCTGTAATATTTTTTCTTAGTCTGATAAATTATATGTGATCAGAGGTTCTATTCACTTCCTCTTTATTTATTTATCTTGTTTTTAAATTATCAAGGGAGTTATAGAAGTAAATTTTTTTTACATTTTATAGTATATGTATAAATATGTTATGGATGATTGATGTAGTATTTTTTTGAGAGATTCATGATTGATCATTGTAATTTGATCATCAATGTTGTTATCTTGTGGGAGATATTCCCATTCTTCATTTATTGATGAAAAAAATTCAATTTTCATCTATATAATTTACTTTTTTGACATATAAGAACCATGATTCACATTAATTTGTGGTAATAGTATTGATTTACATAATAATTATAACGAAATTAGGAGAATGAAATGAGGTATGTTAATTAATAATGTTTTTTGGGTTTACATGACAAGAAATATATTATTGTCAATTACTTAATATGAGAATCATTATATTTTGTTCAAATTTATCATAAATGATATAATAAATAATTTATAAAATATTTATACAATAGAAATATGGTATTCTAATATAAAAGATGGAAAATATAATATTGGATGTTTGGAAATTCATTAAATTTTTATATTGTCCATAAACCAATAAAATGATAATGATAATGTGAATAAAATATTTTCCTTTTTTCTATTTTCCAAATTTTTTATAATGTTTGTATATTGATGCTAATAATATGGTATACCGATATTTTATTGATATGGTGGAATAATAAATTAATTTCATGGCAGAGTGAAAATTTCTTTGGACTATAGAAAGATGTTTGAATCATTAAAAGACTTTATTAAATAGTAATGGGAATGAGTTATTGAATTAATAGTATATGTTAAATAAAATATATGTTATGTGGAATTAGAAGTGAAAATAAAGAAACTAATGTATCTAATGGATTTATATGGATAATATATAATAAAATATAAAATTGGATAATAATTTAAAATTATTTTTTAGTTTATTTATGATGTAATATGTTATGGTTCTGTTGGTAAATTTTTAGTGGCAGATTTCATTGGAGATGTGTGTCAATGATGGTTTGAAACATGATTTGTCTCTTAGATTTGTGGTAATAAGAGGAACCAAATTTGGGATTGTGTGTTACTAAATAACAAATATTGATTCACTATTTCATACAGAACACCATCTAAGTTAGTTACTGTTATAAAATCCTTTTCCTATTTTATGTTTTTTATATTTCCCTAAAATCTAGGATTTGGTATATAAAGATGACTGACTATTTATGATGTCCCACCATATGGGACCCCAAACCGATGCCTAGAATGAGTGTTCCACATGACCTCAAGTAAAATATCATATATTATATGGGATGCTAACTAGAATCTATTTCACCTGTGATTCACATGTACAGAATACACCATTGTAATTAGAGTACAAAACAGAAGTTAATAAGATCAATTAGATAAAAATTTTAGATAAAATCATAACCAATGGATGGCTATGTAAAATAATACAATATTATATTTACTAATAAATTAATATGAAAAAAAAAATTGAAACTTGAATCACCATTGGTGGTATAAACAGAAGAAATAATAAAGAATACAATAACCCAGAGGCTACTAACAATTCCAAAATAGTTTTGAGTATGACATAATACAAAAATCAAATCCATCATACAATGATAATCTATTTTCATAGACATTATTAATTTATTTATATATATAACTATGAACAATAATAGATTCTTTGAGGGTACCCATATGGCATGACATTATTAGTAGACTGTGAGTACAACTCAGTGGAATACCACCAATTATTTATCAAAATAAATTCATTATTATAATAAAATCTATACATATGTGATCAATCTAATCATGAATAATAAAAACAATTATACTACTTAAATATATATATAAATGATGATACAAAATCCCATGTTTACTACGGGAATGATACCTACAAAATTCAAAAAATGATGAGGTCTCTTTGAGGACATGAAGATAACCACAACAACCCATAACCCATTAGGTTAAATATAGCCATCCATGGCATGAAAATAATCAACTGAGTGTAATATACCAATTCATGGGGCCCCAGTGTAAAAAGGGGGGTTTTATTCATCTAGGGATTAACCATAACAGTTGCATCCAACAAGGGGATGTGTCCACAATGTGTTAACCATCAAATCCAATAATCCTCATAGTGGAAATGTTTACCCTGAATATAACAATAAAATCCATGTATCCACATGAGGCTCTTTGATCACCCAATAATTATTCATTACTGCAATTAACAATATTTGGGGTAATTTTTACCCTATTTTAATGATCATAATGAATAAATTCATATTCCTTGTAAATAAAAAACTAAAAAAAACATCATATATAATGAAATAAAATATATAATAACTTTGTAGAATGGATTATTTATAAATTACATTTTACTGAAAATCCCAAATTTCATTAATTAAAACTGTATGAGAACACATTTTCATTTCTATTTAAAATTATTATTTTATGTATGAATTTAAATTTTACATTTCCAAAAAAAAAATTATGAGAAATCCAAAACAAGAACAAATACCATATAAAAGTAAAAAATTTAATACCACCCCGAATTACCTTATTCATAATTACCATTAAATTTTCAATTTCAAATTTTTATTGATATTATTTTTCACGCTCTCAAATAATTTACCTCTATGTATATTCATATAAAATCAGAGATCTATTTACAATATAAAAATCCCGATTTACAAGGAATAAATTTATGAATTATTTCCTTGATGAAATTTAATTTACTTGAATATTTTCACAACCAAGGTCCGTGATTAGTTAACCCATTATTAACAACATTTTCTAAGAGGTTCATGGCATGTCAACTGGGCTTGACTAAGAAAAATTATAATTTATCTCAAATAACTTATTTATAAGGTTATCACATTGAAATCCTATTATTGGAAATAATTTTATCTTATAAAAAAAGTTAGAATATGGGAAATATTTATGGAGAAATTATATTTGATTTTTTATTTTTGATTAATGATATATGGAATCAATCATTTCTGTGTCTATCCAATAGCTAATAATAAGAAAACCACGACCTTGTCCAAACATGATCTTCTAAATTCCAAAAACAGGGACAATGATAATTAATTATAAATAATTCATAATTATAGATAATTTCTAAAATACATGACTATAAAAAATGAAAAGGAATAATTAGATATCAACATTATATGTACATTCTTCCTAATGAACCCTCTATGAAACACTCTTGATGGTATCAAGAATTCATCAAAAATTATTCCCATGTAAAATAAAATCAAGTAAGAACGTTATATATAATAATTAGTTTTTAATTTAAATAAAAATATATAAAAACATTTGTTCCATATAAGTATATGAAAATAAGGATTATCAGTTTTCCTATCTAGTTGTCTCTAATGAAGGAAAAATAAGATCCCTAGGATAAAGGGATTACTCCACTATGCTCTAGTGGAATCAATATTGATTACCCAAATAGTGTACTTTAAAATTGGAGTAGTGGAATAGAAGAATTATAGGAAGACACCCAAGGTTATATTAAACCATTAATATTAAAAACATATCATCAATATAATTCCCAAATTAATTGTAGAAAAGAAGAATAATGGATGGGTTGGCCCCGAATAGATTGTAAAGAACCATTGAATAGTAGGGGGATTCCTATAAAATAAATTAGTGGGGAATTATAGTAAATCTCCCTAAAAACCCTTAGTTTCTAGGAAGTTTGGGTCCATTGATATTATTATGGGAATATTTAATATATATTCTCATTTCTAGTAACCACTAGTTGTCCAATGAAAGCATTCAGTTTCTCCAAACACTACCAAACACCCCCAGTTTGTTTGCGGTGTATTAATGGCTAGCTGGTTGTATGGATTCCATTTTTTAATAGCATTATCTAATACAATTAGAATGCATTAACTAACAAAACCAAACCCCAATTATAATCTCATTCTATATCAAAAACCATTATTTTTGTTCTCTATCTCACTTAATTCCATTATATGGCCTGATACATAATCTGACCCATCAAACCATTCAATGATTCAAAATAATCATGAATAAATTTGACATGTCATTACCCAAATGGTATTATAAATTCCCCACCACAAAAATTATATTTCTTAAGGGGTTTTAGTTTTCATAAAATAGCATCTCATAACATATATTGGTCAGAAACAGAATCCTAGTTGTGTAATTTCATTCTTGATCTACCAACAAACAACAGAATCACACCACCCATTTTGAGGCACTATGATAACCAAATCCCCATAAAATATCATGTTTTTAATGTAATTAATAATATGGGACAAATAAAATTGGATTTTACATAGATATTTTATGGGATCATAGAAAAAACCCAAAATCCGATGTTTCTCCATAACATTAGAATTATATTTCAAATATAAGTCCTTATATTTTATCACCTAAATCATTAGAATTTCAAACAAAAACTTGATCTTGGTGGATATTTACCCATTCATCATGTTTATCTATACAACACAACCACACACATAATGGATCATATGTATTGTCATGTATCCAAATCATACATATCATTCCTATACCAAAATGATCATTCCCCACTATACACGATGTAGTAGAAAACTATCAATTTTAATTCAAAACCCCCATCCAACTACTAATGGTTTTTAAGCTCATCATATCCAATTAATCAAACCTGATAAGCCTCCCCCCCTCATATAACATTAAATCTCACATGATTAAACTAATAAAACATATTTTGGTTGAATCATATAAAAAATGATCGACTTTAATCATATACATTTCAATTAATAGTTTGCTAAAATTACTTCATGCTTAGAGGAATCCCATGACCATTCCTGAACACACAAAATTTTCATCATTCAACACTCTATGTGATTAAATCAAGTGGATAAAATATTAATTGAATCTCACATAATTCTTGTTGTGATTACCATGAAACTCCCAATCTTTCTCATTCATATCACATTGGTCCATTTCTGAACCCATAGTCATGGATCAGTCTCGATTGTCCATTGAATTAGATTTCCACTATGGAATTCCTTATAGAATCCACATATGTGACTCACTTTCTCCTAACTAACATACCAAAACCACCATGTCCACACGAGGATCAATTAAACATGTTTGTGTCCCTCCAAACACCTGGACCATATGATTGTGACTAGTATATAACACCTCATTATATAATATTCTTTAGAGTTATCATTAAAAAAAATAAACAACAACTATAAAAAATATACATGTACTGAAAATCCTAATACATAATTTTCAATATTTATTTACACCTAAAACACTTTCTACGTTTATACGTGATCATAAATTCCATCATATTTCATTCCTTCCACAGTGTCAATTATTACTGCAATTACATATCAAATTCAATTAAAAATACCTTGTCCTATTTTCCCTCATTTGTTAATATGAACTCTGGGTCAAATCACATTGAGAGTAGATGTTTTAACAAACATATTTATCATCACAATTATTCCATGTAATAATGAATTCAATGTTCTTCATTGAGAAACTACAACAAAATGACTCAAAATTTACCGACACTCTAAATTTTATGAATCCAATATAGAAGTCTATTTATCAAATTTAAGGACATACATACCCTTATAATTTATATCATGTATCACCAATATAATAACAGGCTAAATGGATTATAATATTTGATCAACATGATCACACAAACCAAAAAACATAAATATTATCGACATACACTTACCACCATCATCACATAAAAATATCCAATTTCATGCACATTTATCTCTATTTACTAATATAGACTAAAGATCCCATAATTTTTGATTTAATTAATTTATGATAAATTTCCCACATATATATTTTACCATGATTGCATGAACATTAGTCCAATCAGTCTCATGGAAAAATTTATTCATCTTTTGATAGGCTTCAAATCACTTATGGGCCATTTCTAAAAATAGAAACACCTTTTATCTCGATCATATTTATATTATCAGAATCACATAGAAATTATCTCACTATTGTTAACAAATTACTATGGAGAACATCCATTAATAGTTAAAATAATGTTAGAACTATAAAGTCATGATTCTGAATGATATTGTCCCTTTAACGTTATCCTTAAACAATCAACAAATTAACTATTTTTCTCTCTTTATGAAATATTTTTTTCCTAACCATTTCATTTAAAAAATTGATATCATCGTCTGGTATATTTATACCTTAATCCAATGAATCTACCTATATCAATCACATTTAAAGCACTAAAAACATTGGGATATGCTCTCTTGTTCAAACCCTCTATCACCAAGCACACTGACTAATTTTTTTCAGACATGATAAAAATATATCTAGGCTCACACAACCATCCCATTAGGTAGTTCCCCCACATTCCTCAAATTATGTTTCAAAGATATACCCAAATTCAAAAAACATATAGTTTCATTGAAAACTACGTTAACCAATCCTATGAAAACCGCTTACTCTAGTTCTTAGACATCCATAAATTCATACATCTTATCATTGGATATGTGATCGTAGACAATGAATCTATTTTCCTATACAAACGTAAGGGTCACCAATCTACATGGGTTATAAGAAACCATGGTAAAATTAAATACCATGTATCCAAAACTCAGTAGGGTCTAGTGCACTAAATACTAAAGCGACATTTATCCCGGGATCTCTCTTATTCCCTATAAGGATATTCACAAGGTAAGGTCACAAAAACAAGAATGATAGATATAAACAAGATCCATAAAATTGTTGTTAATATAGGTTCCTAATATCCAATGAGAGACACACATTGTATTACCATATAATGTAAATAGTGAATTATACATGATATATTATTACCATTTTAGTTTATATATTTTTTAAACTACTATTTAATGGTAATTTCCATAGATTTATAATAAAAAAAATAGATTAATATACTAGACTATAATTTCTATGACATTTATTTTAATCATTTTTTATATATTTCAGATACATCATCATAACTAGATTGATTTGATGTCTGAATATTTTTTGTTGGGGGATCATAAGCATTGAGTCTTCTTCAAATGATGTTATCACATGGTTACCACTAGTACTGAGATAATGAGGACATTCCTACCCATAAAAATACGATATTTTTTGGGTTTCATTAGTAATTCCAATAAATAGTAATGTGTATTGATCTTGTGAGTTGATATCATTAAAAATGTTTCCCACATGATCTCATACTTTGATAAAACAAATACCATGATAAAATCTCATGGAAAGGTATCCTGGGATGGGAAACTCATTGGTGTTAGTGTATTAATTGAATGTTAAATATAAATATATTCCAATTATGATTTGAGGTAGTAATATATTTTGATCCTAGTTGATTAGGATCGTAGTACATTCATAAAACCCTAGACAATGTATTCAAGGGTAAATCAATCAAGTTATATCAACCAAAAATTATGCAATTATTGAGGACGAAACTTGTGTGCAAATTTTATTATAAAAGTTTCAAAAAAAGGCGATTATATTGCACAAAACATGTTGATAGGTTAGTTGTTTTATATAATTTTTCATTATCTCTTTAGGGGCCTTGGTGGGTTTCTATAAAATGCTCTTTGTCTATGGTTACTATAAACTTATATTGAGATATGGTCCTAGATGGGCACACATAATAATATATTTATGAATCCACCAAATTCTAGTGAATATGAAAATGGGACATGGTGGATGCTACCGATGGGTTGGAGAGTCGTCCATGTTTTCGATCACTTATAAATAAATAATTTAATTATTATTTGTGTAAATGATAATTGGTTTTAATTAGTATTCATGAGGTATTTAGTGAACAAAATAAATAATATTATTTGGGTGAATATTATTTAATTATTACAGGTTCATTTAATAGTAGAGGTAATGAGGAGTTGTGTTAAATGACTACAGTTTTATCACTTAATATATTTAATATAATAAAAATATGTGATAAATTATAAATTATATTTATTACATAGTTTAATTTTTCTATATTTTTTTAAAAAAAAAATTATTTATTTTTGATTTTATTAATATTTTCCTGACTTATTATATTCCCCCTTTACTAATTTTATATGAAATGTGCATAATTTGTGTGGAATATTAATGTTTTAATATTAAGTATAATATTTGAGCATTTTTAGAAGTAGTCCAATTGAGTCAGTTTAATGTTTTAATTATAACTATCACTATACTGATCCCAATTGTGTTGTTCTTGTTTTTTAGGATTATCCATTCAATATACAACATTTCATTAGAAGGTACCATGATCCAATTCTGCCATTTGAAGGGTCATATGGTCCTCACAAACAAGACCAAAGAATCTGTGAACAAACTGGACCAGCCTTGAAGATTGATTTACTGGGTTCAATCCAGAATTCCAAAAACATTAAATATCCACCATAATTCGGGGGACACTACATTTCATCTTGGATAAAAATTTCAAGGCCCAACTCCAAATAAAAGGGGCCCAACATATGCTTTGAAGTCCAGCCCACCATTCTGGCCGAGAATTAAAATCAGTATAGTATTCATGACATATCTCCTGATTTAAGCATCCAATCGATCTGAGATTTTGCAGTGGGAAAGAGGATATATAGGCGGCCGACTTTGTCGAAGAAACCATTCGTATTTGAAGGCATCCGCATATTCAAAAACCCTTTCACATTATGGACTTCAAAAAGACTAGATTGAAATGGACATTTTAACTTTGTTTAATCAACCGGCCATAACCTGTGTTCCGTAAGTCCAAAGGACTCCAAATTTTGAGAGTAGTCGGAAAACGTTATTGTCTACAACTTTTAAGAAGGATATATTTGATGATTCCGATTTCTGAATATTCAAATTGGAGATTCAAGTGGAGGGACAGATTGGGAATGCAAACAGTACCCTCCTTGGGCTATAAATACTCTCCCCTTCTCTCCTTGAGAGGGGTTGGCATTTCAGAAGAGTGGATATCATATTGGCACGACCAAAGCCTTTCCAAAGGCTTGGGAGGACCTTTCATACTCACGTTTTTACTTGAGAGACCTTTCATCCTCTCTTTGTCTTAACTTACTTTTGTGTTCTTCATTTTTGTAATCTTGTAATTCTCTTTCATTGTAATTCTGTATTAATGCAAGTTATTTCTTAAATATCTCTTATTCTCATCCACCTTCTGTAGTTTAACATTTATGTTCTTAAAATAGTTTAAATTCAGTTCAATCCCCTTCCCTTCTTTTTTGTCCACATTCAATCGAAAATCCATTTTTAATTATCATCATCGTTCGTGTGTGTGTGTCAACGTACCACTCTTTTTCTAATCCCTTTCTTTTTCTTCTATTCTTAATTTATCATCATAATTATTTTAACCAGAATATTAAACATCCAAATGGCTGAGTAAATATCTCATTGGGGTGAGTTATAATTCGGGGATGTTAAGTGATTGAGAGTTTTTCTCGATGACTCAATTGGACTACTTCTAAAAATGCTCAAATATTATACTTAATATTAAAACAATAATATTTCACACTAATTATGCACATTTCATATAAAATAAGTAAAGGGGGAATATAATAAGTAATGAAAATATTAATAAAATCAACTCCCCCACACATAGATTTGCGCGTGTCCTCATGTGCAACAAATATAAAAACATGACAAAATCATTTTCACTCACCAACAAATATTAAAATTTTGTTTTCTCCAATCAGGGGAGGTTTAGACTATTTCGCTTATCCATATTGATTTTCATCACAAATTTGGTTCACAATAATGCATTAGAAACAATTCATTTTTTAATTTTCAAGGTTTGAATTGGAAAATGTAGGCACTCAAAACTTAATCCTCTCAAGATGATAAAAATGTATTTTAGGAGGTTCACTCATTCACCAACAAAAAGTGAAAATCAAGAGTTTGTAAGAGCTCTCAGCTTCCATTCCCAAATCTAATGTGTAAAAAAATCAAGAGGTCTTTTAAGGGGGTTTTCAGTGGCTATGGGATGGTAGGTATATAATGTCCAAAGGAAAATAGGGGTTAAAAACACCAACATGGAAAAATCAATGCACATTTTTTTTTTGAAATTTTATTTGAAAGGAAATAGAAACACATATTTACAAGGGCATGAATGTGTGATGAATGAAATGTGAGGGAGATAGAAAATGGAATAGGGTGAGATGATGGAATATGTAAAACATGGATGACTTCCAATAATGACACAATACAAGATGATTCAAGTGTTCTCTTTTTTTTTCTTTTTGCTCTTTTTTTTAGAAAGTTATGCTTGAAATAAGTCTCACAGTCATCTCCCAACCCATGTTTGATCTTCTCATGGATATAATTTTAGTAGTTATAACACGATCAAAGGTTGATAATGAATGATTTTTTGACCCACCCAATGAGAGATTTACTCAGCCATTTGGATGTTTAATATTCTGGTTAAAATAATTATGATGATAAATTAGGAATAGAAGAAAAAGAAAGGGATTATAAAAGAGTGGTACGTTGACACACCCACACGAACGATGATGATAATTAAAGACGTATTTTCGATTGAATGAGGACGCAAAAGAAGGGATTGGGATTGAACTGAATTTAAATATTTTTATAACATAAATGTTAAACTACAGAAGGTGGATGAGAATAAGAGATATTTAAGAAGTAACTTGCATTAAAACAGAATTACAAAGAAAGAGAATTACAAGATTACAAAAATGAAGAACACAAAAGTAAGTGAAAACAAAGAGAGGAGGAAATGTCTCTCAAGTGAAAACATGATAATGGAAGGTCCTCCCAAGCCTTTGGAAAGGCTTTGGTCGTGCAAATATGATATCCTCTCTTCTGAAATGCCAACCCCTCTCAAGGAGATAAGGGGAGAGTATTTATAGCCCAAAGAGTGGACTGTTTGCATTCCCAATCTGTCCCTCCACTTGCATCGCCAATTTGGATATACAGACATCCGAATCTTCAAATATCTCCTTCTTCAATGTTGTAGAATGAAATGTTGGCCGACTACTCTCCACATTTTGAGTCATTTGGACTTACGGATCACTAGTTATGGCCGGTTGATTAAACAAAGTTAAACTGTTCATTTCAATCCAGTATTTTTGAAGTCCATAATGTGAAAGGGTTTTTGAATATGAATATGCCTTCAAATCAGAATGGTTTCTTCAACAAAGTCGGTCACATATATCTCCTCTTTCCCACTGCAAATTCTATGCTCGATTGGATTCTTAAATCATGAGATATGTCACGAATACTATACTGATTTTAATTCTCGGCCAGAATGGTCGGCTGGACATCAAAGCATATGTTGGGCCCCTTTTATTTGGATTTGGGCCTTGATATTTTTATCCAAGATGAAATGCAGTTTCCCACCGAATTATGGTGGAGAGTTAAGGTTTTTGGACTTCTGGATTGAACCCAATAAATCAATCTTCAAAGCTGGTCCAGTTTGTTCACAGATTCTTTGGTCTTGTTTGTGAGGACCATATGACCCTTCAAATGGAAGAATTGGATCATGGTACATTATAATGAAATGATGTATATTGAAAGGATAATCCTAAAAAACAAGAACCACACAATTTGGATCAGTATAGTGACAGTTATAATTAAAACATTAAACTCACTCAATTGGACTACTTCTAAAAATGCTCAAATATTATACTTAATATTAAAACATTAATATTTCACACAAATTATGCACATTTCATATAAAATAAGTAAAGGGGGAATATAATAAGTCATGAAAATATTAATAAAATCAACTCCCCCACACTTAGATTTGCGCGTGTCCTCATGTGC
Source organism: Viscum album (assembly GCA_963277665.1). Classification (NCBI taxonomy): domain Eukaryota; kingdom Viridiplantae; phylum Streptophyta; class Magnoliopsida; order Santalales; family Viscaceae; genus Viscum; species Viscum album. The sequence goes on along the minus strand of OY728160.1, from coordinate 555,357,543 downwards.
AACAAATATAAAAACATGAAAAAATCATTTTCACTCACCAACAAATAATAAAATTTTGTTTTCTCCAATCAGGGGAGGTTTAGACTATTTCGATCATCCATATTGAATTACATCAAAAATTTGGTTCACAATAATGCATTAGAAACAATTAATTTTTTCATGTTCGAGGTTTGAATTGGAAAATGTAGGCACTCAAAACTTACTCCTCTCAAGATGATTAAAATGTATTTTAGGAGGTTCACTCATTCACCAACAAAAAGTGAAAATAAAGAGTTTGTATGAGCTCTCAGCTTCCATTCCCAAATCTAATGTTTTAAAAAATCAAGAGGTCTTTTAAGGGGTGTTTCAGTGACTATGGGACGGTAGGTATATAATGTCTATAGGGAAAGAGGTGTTAAAAACACCAACATGGAAAAATCAATGCACATTTTTTTTTGAAATTTTATTTGAAAGGAAATAGAAACACATATTTACAAGGGAATGAATGTTTGATGAATAAAATGCGAGGGAGATAGAAAATGGAATAGGGTGAGATGATGGAATATGTACAACATGGAAGACTTCCAATAATGACACAATACAAGCTGATTCAAGTGTTCTCTTTTTTTTTCTTTTTGCTCTTTTTTTTCGAAAGTTGTGCTTGAAACAAGTCTCACAGTCATCTCCCAACCCATGTTTGATCTTCTCATGGAAATAATTTTAGTAGTTATAACACGATCAAAGGTTGATGATGAATGATTTTTTGACTCACCCAAGACACAACCCATTCCTTTTTTCATTTTTTTAATATAATTTTTTTTTCATTTTTTTGAACACTTTTCAATTACTTTTGTACAAATGAAAATTACGCATATACACCCCAAAGCTCACAGAATTACAACCTCTCCCCCACACTGGAATGGATGATTCCCCTCAAGCATATGACGACACGTTGGAAATCAATGAAAGTACGCCCAAAAAGGAAGTCCATTCCCCCCCACACCCACACTTAAATTTCAATAAATTCTACAATGAAAATCCATGAAGATGTTGGGTGGGACAAGGTATTAGGATTGTAACGTGGCTATCAAAAGAATGGTTTTCATAGGCTCAAAGGGGATTTCAAAAGTAGGATCAATGTAAGGGTAACGGGAGGCTATTTGGCTATTCTGATTCTCATGTGGCTTAGAAAATGCCTCTATCATATTAATGCACACAAAAGATGGAAATTCAGCTCGAAGGTCCACAAACTCAAGACTTACAATCAGTGGTGAAGACACACAATGAAAAAGATGGCCATAGATGACCTTGGCATGAAGGCTAATGTTATTCCTCACGGTAGGGGAGAATAATTTTCCACCAAAAACTGTTCATTCAAAATGTTTGTAATTGACACAAAACTGTTTACCCAAGTTTGAGATAAAAATTCAATATATTTGAGTTTAAAACAAGCCTTTTGACTCCCCAAAATGGTTGGACAGAATTTCAATATTGGATGATGAGTAATTATGACACCCTTTTTTTTTGTAATTTTCATTTTTTTAAATAATTTTTGTTTAAAATTTTTTTATTTTTAATGACACATGCACACAAAAGAGAAAATAGAAAAAAGGATGTGGAAGAATGTTGTAATAAAAATGAGAGGGAGAGAGGAAGAAGAAAAAATAGAGAGAAGAAGAGAGGGAAGAGAGATCGAGTGGAGAGAGAGTTAAACGGAAAGAGGTGCCCCCTGGTTTGGATTTGGCGGGTCTCCATCCAGTGGTGGTTCTATTGAATTCGATGTGGAACCTGAAGTTAATGGCCTCTCATTGTGATGATTTAACCGGTGTCCATTTACCGTGAATGTTCTTTTTGAAGAAGGGTCTTGGACTTGCACTACACCAAATGGGTAAACATTAGTAATAATAAAAGGTCCCTCCCAACGAGAATTGAGCTTACCTGGGTGAAGTCGAAATCGAGAATTGAAGAGCATTACCTTTTCACCTTCATGAAATACCTTCCGAAGAATGTGCTTGTCATGGAGTGACTTTGCCTTTTCATTGTAGAGAATGGAGTTCTCATACGAATCGAGTCGAAGCTCCTCCAATTCAGTCAACTGCAACAATCTTTCTTCACCAGATTTTTCACAATCAAAATTACATGTTCTGGCAGCCCAAAATGACTTATGTTGGATTTCAACTGGTAAATGACAGGTTTTACCAAAAACTAGCCCAAATGGAGACATCCCAATGGGTGTCTTATAAGCTGTTCGATAGGCCCAAAGTGCTTCACCAAGTCTATCGGGCCAGTCTTTTCTTGTGGGCTTAACAATTCTTTCAAGCACTCTTTTCACTTCTCTGTTAGAAAGTCTAGCCATTCCATTTGTTTGAGGGTGATATGCAGTGGATGTTTTATGTACAACCCCATTCTTTTTCAAAAGTGACTCTATGGTTCTATTACAGAAATGAGTTCCTAAGTCACTTATCAAAGCATGTGGTGTTCTGAATCGATTGAAGATATGGGTTTTGAGGAACTCACTCACAGTTTGAGCATCATCTTTCCTATTGGGTTTGGCCTCGACCCACCTAGAAACATAGTCAACAGCAAGGAAAATGTAGGATAATCCATTGTAAGGGGGAAAAGGTCCCATGAAATCGATGCCCCAAACATCGAAAAGCTCACAGAAGATTAATGGATTTTAAGGCATTTCGTTTCTTTTGGAAATTGTGCCAAAATTTTGGAAAGTGGGACATGATTGAAAGAAACCGTGTGATTCCTTGAAGAGTGAAGGCCAAAAGAATCCAGAATCTAGGACCTTTCGAGAAGTCCGTTGTGGTCCAAAGTGGCCACCTCCAGGCATTGAGTGGCAGAATTCCATGATGGAGGATTGTTCAGTTTCATCAACACATCTCCTAATTACCATGTCAGCCCCAGTTTTCCAAAGTTTATTATCTTCCCAAAAATGATTCTTTGAATCACTTTTCATCTTTTCTTTTTGTTCTTTTGAAAAATATTCAGGGAAAACACCAGAAACCAAGTAATTGAAAATTGGGGCATACCATGGTAACTTTGGAGTGAGAGATGAGAGGTGTTCAGTTTGAAATTCAGGATCAATTATTTCAGAATGAGAAGAATTAGAAATTCTACTCAGGTGGTCAGCCACAGGGTTTTCTTTTCCAGGTTTATCTTTTATCACAAGGTTAAATTCTTGGAGCATTAAAATCCATCTTATTAGCCATGGTTTGGAATCACTTTTCTTAAGTAAGAACTTTAATGCTGATTGGTCCGTGAAGATGATGATTTTGGCACCTAAGAGATAGGGCCGGAATTTATCCAAGGCAAAAACCACACCTAAAAGTTCTTTTTCAGTCACAGTGTAGTGTGATTGAGTTTCATCCAATGTTTTTGAGGCATAAAAGATGACATGAGGAATGTTTTCTCTTCTTTTACCAAGAATAGCCCCAATGGCCATATCGGAAGCATCACACATCAATTCAAATGGTAAGGACCAATCTGGGGTTTGGATTATTGGAGCAGATGTGAGAGCAGATTTGAGTTCAATGAAGGATCTCTTGCAAGACTCATCAAAATTGAATGTGACATCATTTTGAAGTAAATGGGTGAGAGGGAGGGAAATCTTGCTGAAGTTCTGAATGAATCGCCGATAGAAATCGGCATGACCAAGGAAGGACCGAATGTCTCGAACTGATTTGGGTTCAGGAAGTGATTGGATCACTTCAATTTTGGCTGGATCAACGTGGATACCCTCTTGAGAAATTATGTGCCCTAGAAAAATCCAATTTGAAACCATGAAGTGACATTTTTCAAAATTCAGCACAAGGTTTCACTTGACACACTTTTGAAGGACCAAAGAGAGTGAATGTAAGAAAGATTCAAATGACTCGCCATAAATGGTAAAGTCATCCATGAAGACCTCCATGAAATTCTCAATGAATTCAGAAAAGATACTCATCATACACCGTTGGAATGTTGCAGGAGCATTACAAAGGCCAAAAGGCATTCGCCTATAGGCATAGGTTCCAAAGGTGCAAGTGAATGTGGTCTTTTCTTGGTCTTGAGGTGCGATTGGAATTTGGAAGTAGCCGGTGTAACCATCAAGAAAGCAATAGTGTGACTTTCCGGCCAATCTCTCAAGCATTTGGTCAATGAAAGGAAGTGGGTAGTGATATTTTCGTGTTTCAGCATTCAATTTGCGATAATCGATGCACACAAGCCATTTGTTTTTCACTCGAGTTGAGACCACTTCTCCATGTTCATTTGTGACAACTGTTATCCCGCCCTTCTTAGGAACGACTTGAATTGGACTAACCCATTCACTATCAGAAATTGGGTAGATAATATCAGCTTGAAGAAGCTTGGTAATCTCTTCCCTAACTACCTCAAGTATGAGTGGATTGAGTCTTCATTGAGGTTGCCTAATTGGTTTGGATGATTCCTCTAGATTGATGTGTTGCATGCAAAGAGCATGGTTGATTCCTGGAATATCCTCTAGGGTCCAACCTAAGGCATTTTGTTTTTCTCTAACACTTGAACAAGTTGGGACTCCTCAGTTTCAGAAAGTGAAGCAGAGATAATGACAGGGTAGGAGGGATCATGGAAAAGGAATGCATACTTGAGGTGTGAAGGAAGTGGTTTTAGATCAGTTTCAGTCTTGATTTGAGAGATAGACAAGTTAGGAGCAGGAGAAGGGATTCCAGATGAGTTTGGATCATTTTCCTCAACACTGTCCAAGGTGGAGCAGTAGAGATCAGAGTTGATGTGGGATTCAAGAGAGTTTTCAAGTTCCACTAGATTGATGGAGTCTATGAATGAGAGGTCAACATCAACTTCACCATTTATGACTTTGTTAATCATGGTGAAGATTTCACAAGATCCTATATCATTAGAACATGAAGAACATGGTGGATTGGGGTTCGATTGACTCTTAGAAGTGTCCTCAAAAGCATTGATTGAGAATGCAGAGTGATCCTCAGATGGGTATCGCATGGCTTGGAAAATGTTGAACTTGACCAGTTGGTCACCAAATTCCATGGATAAGATGCCTGAATGGACATCAATCGTGGTTCTCGCAGTCATGAGGAATGGTCTTCCTAGATTTAGGAGAGATCGAGAATTGTTCGTCTCACCTTCCATGTCAAGGACATAGAAATCAGCAGGGAAGATAAGATCATTTACTCGGACAAGGACATCCTCAATTATTCCCTCAGGACTGGCAGTGCTTTGATTGACTAATTGAATGACAACACCCATTGGGTGCAAGGGACCTAGACCAAGGTTGGAGAAAATGGATTTGGGCATGACATTTATTGAGGCTCCAAGGTCTATGAGTGCATCATCAAAGTTGGAACTCCCTATTTGACATGGAACTGTGAAGGTCCCTGGATCTTTGCACTTCATGGGAATGGACTGTTGGGTTGAAACATTTTCAATGTTCCTAAGTTGCCTCTTATGGGTGAAAAATTCCTTAAGAAACTTGGCATACTTAGGGATTTTTTTGGTGGCATCTAAGAGGGGGATGTTCACTTCAACACGTCTAAACATGTCAAGCATTTCAGGATCAGGTTCAAAGGACTTCTTAGGCTTGGAGATGGCTTGAGGAAAAGGAATTGGGTTCCTTAGAGGAATGGAAGGAGGTGAAGGAGTGGATTCAAGTTTCTTTTCCAGATTTTTGTTCTTTTCATTTTCTAGATCAACATCGAAAGGGGAGGTAGAGGAATCAGCATGGGGCATAGCAATTTTCTTTCCCGATAGAAGTGCAATTGCACTTACATTACCCATAGGGTTGGGTAATGGTTGAGCTAGGAGTTGGGATAAATTGGATGGTTATTGCTGGCTAAGGTGGGATGCAAGTTGACCTATTTGGGTTTCAATGTTCTTGAGGCTAGAACGGGTGAAGGAAGCAAGATCCTCTACAACACTTTCCCATGGTTGTTTAGAAGAAGAGGCTTGTCCCAAATTGGGTTGGCCTTGATTTTGGTTCTTGGGAAAGCGATTGAATTGGGTGGAGAATTGGGAAGGCTCGTTAGGATAGTGGAATCCAGGAGAGGGATTGTTCCTTTGGGGTTGAGGAACAAAAGGTTAAGGTTGATGGATGTTACCACCACTTTGACCATATTGGAATTGGTTTTGATTTTGATGAGGGAACTGAGGAGGATGAGAAATGGGATTACCATACCTCAGAGGTGGGTTAAAGGTAGAAGAGAAGGGCTCATAGTGGGGTTGGTTGAAGTTTCTAACAAACTGACCTGATTGTTGAGGGTTGAAGTTTCGCTGAGCATATGCCGCATTGAGCTCCATTGGACTAGATGAATCAGATGGATCATCTTGAAGTTGTGGACATGTGTCAGTCGGATGAGATGGAGAGTTGTAGATTCCACAATTCTTGATAGGTCCAGGGAATAGTGACTGTGGAGAAGATGATGTTGGGGCTTTGGTAGCCACCGCTAGTTGACGCAAAAGACCTGTAAGTTCACTCATCCACTCAGTCATCTTGTTGGGCTCTATGGATTGATTCCCTTGGGCTTGTTTCACTTGAGAATGTGTTCGAGTTTGGAATTGCTTCATGTTTGCAGCCATGTTTCTTATGAGTTCTCGTGCAGCTGTAGGAGTTTTGTCAACAAGAGCACCGCCACTTGCGGCATCAATGAGAGTTCGCTCCATAGCCAATAACCCCTCATAGAAGTATTGGATCAGGAGTTGGTCAGGGATTTGATGGTGTGGACAAGTTGCCACAAGCTTTTTCAACCTCTCCCAATACTCATGGAGTGATTCATTAGGGAATTGATGGATGCCGCTTATTTCCTTTCGGATAGAAGCTGTTCGGGAAGGGGGAAAGAACTTCTCAAGGAAAAGTCTCTTCATGTCAACCCATGAGTTTATGGAACCAGGTGGGAGTTAGTAGAGCCATGACTTGTCATAATACGCTAGGGAAAAGGGGAATTCTCTAAGCTTTATTTGTTCTTCAGAAACCCCTTGAGGCTTCATGGTAGAGCATACTACTTGGAACTCTTTAAGGTGAAGATGTGGATCCTCACCGGCTAGCCCGTGAAAATGAGGGAGAAGATGAATCAAACCCGATTTGAGTTCGAAGTCAGCTTCAATGTTTGGATATTGAATACCAGGAGGTTGGTAATTCATATCAGGGGCAGCGAGTTCATTTAGGGTTTGTTCCCTCGGATTGGCCATTTCAATTTCAACTGGTTGGATGAGGACTGGTTCTTGAATTATTTGAGTATCTCTTATGTTCCTCCTAAGTTGGAGAAGTGTTCGCTCAATTTCAGGGTCAAACAAATCCGAGGGATAGTTTGGAAGGCTACGGGGCATTCAGAGAGATTTTGGAAGAAAGAGGAAGACGGGTTTTTCTTTGTAATTTTTTTTCAGTTTATGATTTTTAAGAGGAAGACGGGTTTTTCTTTGTGTTTTTTTTTCAATTTTTTTTTAATTTTTGTTTTTTTTTTGTTTTTTTGACAATAACTAGAATCTAATGACTACTTAATGCACCATCCTTGGCAACGGCGCCATTTGAAATGCACGGACGATTGTCGCCTATCGACCAGTCAAAATTCCGGTGCTCTGCTAATGTGTATAGCAGCACTCGGGTCGAATCCTCGGCGATGATACTTTGTAATAGTCGTTTGTTTTTAGTTGATTGTATTTTGATTAGGGGGGTTTGTTTGCAGAGCTTAATTTAAATGATTTATGGATGATGTTTGATTTACCAAATTGATAAAGATTTGGGTGAGTTCATCATTGGGGAGTTAAGCATGTGATATCCTTGAGCCTTACTTTGTATTGCATTAAATTAACACCCATGTCATAAGTTGACATTGATTGGAATTCCTAAGTGTGAAGGATTTAATCCAAGCCTTAACTTAACTTAGGGTTCTAATCTCAATCAAAACTTATTTATGGTAGTGTATTTATGGTTCCAATAAACCATGGAAACCACTCGTTAAACAAAACATATCAATTGTATTATTTTGTTTTCATGGGTTGGGGAACACATTCTGTGTAACATACCAGGAAAATAATGAATAAAACTTTTTCAAATTTATTAATATTTACGAATTAAATATTAATTTTACTTTAAAGGGGTTTCTATGATTGATAGCGTACACGATACACAACAAAGAGTTTCTTTGAAATCTTACGTTGCACACTAGTAATAAAATAATATTATATTAAATGGTAGTTAACACATAGTCGTTGTATTGGCGGGAATGGATAGAAATAACTAAAATATGATTATATATGTTTTTTAAATGTTTTTACTTTTATCTAATAAAAGATAAAGGCTTAATAATACGGAATGAATTCAATTTTAGGCGTATATGCCCTAGTTTTCACTAAAGCTTCACTTATCACCTTTTGATGGCGAACTGTCATTAAATATAGTTTTGTTCACTCTTATATATTCTATTGGACCAAATAAAACTCTTCTTTAGAATTGGGACATTAAAATTTACTTTGTATAATTTTTTGGTATTTTTCCGTTAAAGTTCATTTTTTTAATGAATATTGTAAAATGTTGTATTTTAATTCAAAACCTCTTTTTAATCTGATTTATTTATATGATTAGATTATCTTTTGAATTGGTTTTAAAGTGAAATTAGAATATATTATTACCATTAAATCCAATAGTGGCTGTTGGAATTAATTTCACTTTGAAATCGGACTTAAACTAGTGTCAATCTTTTGATACTTATTGTTTAATAAAAACACTCTATTTGCTCTGACAGTGGGAATTAATTATTAAATTAATTAATTCAACATATATGTTTTGAATTTTTTAAAATGGAATTCATTTTTTAATTCGGAATATCAAATATAGCTTAGGGTGATGTTTTGGTATTTTTCTGAAAAACATCAATTTTTGATGAATAGTGAAACCACTAAGTGGTACTTAAAAAACAGAATTTTTGTTTAAATGAAATTTTACCACCTCTGTGTTTTGAATTTCAAAAATACGACATACATGGTTTACATTAAGATGTAAAATTTTGTTCAATGGGATTAAAATAATTTTTTGGTTAATAGTAACTTATTAAGTTTTAATCGCGATTAGAGGTAATTAGTGTAGTTTAAGGTAAAAATAAGGTTGTAATAATATGAAATGAATTTGAAACAGGTCCTAGCCTCATTGGATGTGTCATGGCCGACTACGAAAAACCATGGGTCAACTTGGGGAACCCATGAAGCCACTTTGGATGGAAAATGACATCAATAACTTTTTATTTAATGTTAAAATAAAAATGTCACAAACATGAGTTATTTTACTAAACTAATTTTTACATGGGGTTATACAAATTAGAATTTTGACTATAAATATTAATTAGAAAGCTAAAAATATTTTCTACATCATGATATTTTTTTTATAATTTTTAGACATTAAATAAATTAAATTAATTATGACATCATGATGATGTAGCGATTACCTCATTAATAAAGGATTTAAATAAAATGAAACGATAATGTAAAATCTAGGACCTAAACATATCCAAAACCTATTGGATTGGTGGATTTAGAACCCTTATCACCTTACCCTTTCATTATATCAATGTGGGACCTTTTGAATCCGAAAATCATTTTTAAATAAAGTAACATTTCCCTACATTCCAAGAGTGCCCCTCCTCTCCTCTTATAAAAGGCCCCCACCTCTACCTCCTTACCCACACTTCCAAAGCCTTTGGATCGGCCAACCCCTGCCCATTTTGTCTCTGCACTTCCATCTCTTACTCCTTGAAGCCTCACTTTGGGAAGAAGTCTTCCCGAGGAAGCCTTTGAACTCAAACTAAAGGGAGTTACCCGATTTTAAGGTAATGTCTTCACTTGAGTCCTTTTGTTTTACATTGTTTCCCCAACCCCCTAAACTCTTTTTATTCATTTATTTTGTAACAAAACCAGTATCTTAAATATACTAGTATTTTTTATAAGAAGGATTCGAGCTAAACTTACACACACCTACATGTTATGGTTAAAGAACACACTGTTTCCGTGGATGGAGAATTTCTGCCTCTCGAAACGATGATTGATCAACATTCTTTTAACACCTTCAATGGTGGCCATTAAGATGAAACTATATTTATATATGATATATAATATTTTTATTTTTTCCTTAAGCATCTGTATTTTTCATTTTGGGCATACCATTATGGTTTCCATTATGGGTAAATGTGATATCTTCATTTAAGGAAGTGAGGACTACCGCCCCCTCAAAGTGATTTTATTCGCTAATACCATATGTGGGACGTATAAAGGATGGAGTTATGATATTATATATGATATTACACTGGAATTATAATATACCTTTATATCATTATGATTCCATTTCATAAAATATGAAATAGAAATTAAAGTAGCGTTCATGCGTACGTATGGCTTACCGTCTCCATGAACGATGCATTTCATTTCTTACCTCTAAATGTTATATAATATTATAAATTCATGCATGTACTGGATATATATATGATATATATGATATCTACATCCTGAATACCATTCTGGATATAATGGATACATGAACAACTTGTAATTACAAAGGGTTTATTTTTCACTCAAGTACCAATGATCGTTAAAACGACCGTTATTAACTGAAATTATTACATAGTGTTAATGACATGGAAATAAGTGATATAAAAGGAATAATGAACTTGAAAATTTTTCTTAAACAAGTAGAAATTAACTCAAGTTTATTATTCAGGAGATTAAAGAACGACCTAGTCAAGTCGGACCCGAGGTATGGGACTTCGTCTCAATCTCCTTTCATTGAGGCATATTTTGTTTTATACGCAACCTTCTTTTATACGGTGTATAAACCACTTTGAATTTTACGTTTATCCAAAAGGAATATTTTTTTATATGAATTGTTTTACTAAACGACAAAAGGGAATGTTTTTGTCGTAAGTATGCGGTGACAACGACTTCTCCGCCGCCGTGACCGTTATTTGTGTTTCGGCTTCCTCTACAAGAAATACCTTTTTTTAAAAGAAAAATAAATACCATGTTTTAATTTTATTTTATTTTGGTATTGAAAATTTTTTTCATAATGTTTTTATATCAATGTGTTGTATTGATATCTTGTGATTGAAAGGTGGAAATGTTATGTTTCCTTTATGCATGTTTTATGTGATACGATTATGTTGAGGTTCTTGGGAATTATTATGAAGACCGGTGGTTTCGTGATAAACTAATGGCAGGTGAGCCCGATATATCTCTCCAATGTATAGGGTAACGTGAAGGAGTGAAATTTTAAGGTTTCTCCAAAGATATTTAGGGAATATACTGTGATGGGTATTCCAAATGTAACCAAGTGGGTTACTCCCTATGTAAGAATGTTATGAATGCTGCAAGTTACCTTTATGCCTTATTATTTCTATGATTTATTCATGATTTGATGTGGTATTCTAAAGTGATTTTGTTTTATGAGTAAAGTATGATTTGATTCTTATGTATATATGAACTCATGTTTCCTTTCCATAATTTTATAACCCATACTGAGCTTTTTATGCTCATCCCAAGTTTTTTGAAATGATTTTTCACATGTCAAGGTAAAGGTACATGATATGATGATAGTGTCAAGGATGTTTCAAAAAAGAATCCATGTTTTATTTTAAATATGTTCCATTAATGGAAAAAAATGAATACTATCTTTATGTAACCACTTTGTTTAATTGTGGAATCTAATGCAAGTTTTATATTCTAATTCTCTAAAACTCTAAACCTGAAAAGATCCTCAAGGTGTAATCTTGTAATAACTCATGATTAAGTAAGGTTTAAGGTCGGGGCCTTATAGTTGGTATCAATGGTCAGTTTAGATAACTTTAGGAGTTAGAGTTCTATTAAATGATTTTCCAAAAATATTTTTTTAACGGTCTGATTGAAATGATGTAGCATTTGAAGATTACCATGTTTCTTCATCTAAGACATGTTTGTTCAGAATGGTTTTCCGTAGAGGAAACAAGGAAGCAGTGTTAGGAAGGCATACAGAAGGAAATAACCATCCAAATCAGCATCCTGAGATGGTCGGAATTGGAACTGAAAAGTTTGTTGTAGTAATGGTGCAGATGACTCAAGCGATAAATGGTGGTGGTATCCATGCACGAGATCAGCTAGATCAACCGCAGAGGAACATTTCAGTGGTGGAACATTTCATGAGACAACATCCCCCATCATTCAGAGGATCATCTGACCCTGTGCTAGCTGAAGGGTGGATTAAAGCACTGGAGAAGATTTTCGATGTCATGGGGTGTCCAGACAATCAAAAGGTTAGTCTTTCTATTTACCGTTTGGAGGGTGAAGCAGATCAGGGGTGGTTTATGGTTAAAAATATCAGGGACGTTGATGAGATTGATGATCTCTACTAGGATGAATTAAAAGGTATGTTTCTTGAGAAGTATTTTCCAAAGGCTGTTCCACATAGGATAGAAAAACAATTCTTGGAATTGAGGCAAGAGGAAGACTTAGTGGCTACCTATGAAGAAAGGTTCACTCGATTGTCAAGGTATGCTCCAAACATCATATGAGATCTTGATAGTAAAATAAACCGTGTTTACTCAAGGTTAAAGCCAAAGTATCGAAGGGCTTTAGCTTCTCGTGAGTTAAAAAGTTATGAAAAACTTGTTCCATGTGTGGAGAAAGTGGAAATGGAGTTTGCCGATGATCATGTGTTCTATGACAAACAATAGAATAAGAGGTCCAGTTGGCAGGAAAAGGGGAAGAATTTATCAAATAAGCAAGGAGGTAAGAAAACCAAATATCCATCCTGTGAGAAGTGTGGTAAAATGCATCCTGGAGAATGTTTATCCATGTCTGGAAAGTGCTTTAGGTGTGGTAAGTCTAGTCATACTGCTCGTAACTATAAGGAAGATGATCAAGCAGGCAATGAAAAGCCAACGGTAAGATGTTTTAAGTGTAATGAAATGGGTCATTATGCAAATGAGTGTCTAACGAAGAACTCAACTGGGGGAAAGTAGTCAGACTACGAGCAGAAAGGGGTGGTGAAATCCTTTGCAACAACTTCAGCAGATGTTGGGCCATCGAGTGAAGTAGTATCAGGTACACTGTTTGTTTGTTCAGATTATGCCACTATTTTGTTTGATTCAGGGTCTACACATTCATTCATTTCTGAGATGTTTTCTAGTAAATTGGAAATCCCATCTCATGATATGAACCCTGAACTTATGGTAAAAACACTTGGAGGGAACTTTGAGACAAAAAGGAATTATAAGAACCTTCCTATCCTTTTGTGTGGAAAGAATCTACCAGCAAACCTTATTCTTCTACCTCTAGTAGAGTTTGATGTTATCCTGGGTATGAATTGGATCTCTATTTACCATGCTAATATTGACTGTAGAGCTAAAGAAGTTTATTTTCAGAAAGACTTTTAGTTTGTGTACAAGAATGAACCCTTACTGTTGATAACTTTTCAAGAGGCCGAGAAACTTGTAAAAGATCGAAATGAATGTTACCTTGCACATATTGTTGAAAATAAAGGAACTGTTCAGATTAATGATGTGCCAGTGGTAAATGAGTATCTTGATGTTTTTCCTCATGAGTTTCCTGTTATTATTCATGATTAAGAAGTTGAATTTACTATTGACATAGTTCCTGATTCTAAGCCAATTTCAAATCCCCCTTACCGAATGGATCAAGTTTATCTTTTAGAGTTAAAGAAGCAATTGCAAGAGTTATTAGATAAAGGTTTCTTTCGACCTAGCACATCACCATGGGGTTCTCTTATCTTGTTCGTTAAAAAGAAAGATGGATCAATGAGACTTTGCATTGATTATAGAGCCTTGAATAATATTACTGTTAAGAACAAGTATCCTTTGCCTCATATCGATGATTTGTTTTATCATCTCTAGGGAGATCAGTATTTTTCGAAGATTGACTTGAGGTCAGGGTACCATCAGTTGAATGTAAAAGAAGGAGACGTTCTGAAGACTATGTTCTATACTAGATATAGCCATTATGAATTTTTAGTTATGCCTTTTGGGTTAACCAGTGCACTTTTTGTAATAATGTACCTTATGAATATAATTTTCCATGAGTTCTTGGATAAGTTTGTGGTTGTTTTCATCGATGATATTTTGGTGTTTTATAATTTAAATAGGATCATGAAAGTCATTTAAGGGTTATCTTGAAAACCTTAAAAAAAGAAACTATATGGGAAATTCAGCAAGTGTGAGTTTTGGTTACAACAAATTTCTTTCCTGGGTCACATTGCTTCAAAAGATGGCATAACTATTGATCCTGCTAAAACAAAATTTTTTGAAGAATGGCCAAGACCGACAAATGTAACCGAGATACATAGTTTTCTTGGTTTGGAAGGATACTACCGAAGGTTTGTTGAAAATTTTTCACGGTTATCTAGTCCAAAGACTAAGCTAACTCGGAAGGGTGTTATGTTCATCTGGACAAAAGAATGTGATGATTTTTTTCAGGAGTTGAATAGAAGATTGGTGAATGCTCTAGTTTTGGCACTTCCTTCCAGGAATGGTGAGTTTGTTATATATCGTGATTCTTCATTGAAGGGACTTGGCTGTGTCCTTATGCAGAATGATCAGGTAATTTCATATGCTTTACATCAGTTGAAAACTCATGAGGTAAATTACCCTACACATGATTTGGAATTAGCTGCTATTTTTTTTTCTTTAATAATTTAGAGGCATCATTTGTGTGGAGTAAAGTGTGAAATATATACTGATCACAAAAGTTTAAAGTACATATTCACTCCGAAATAATTGAACATGAGAGAGAGGAGATGGCTATAATTAATCAAGGATTATGATTGTACAATTCATTACCATCCCGGAAAAGAAAATAAAGTGGCCGATGCTTTGAGTCGAAAAAGTAATGCTTCATTAGCAATGTTGTGTTTGGAACGTGATCCTTTGGTTAAGGATTTGATGAAATTTGGAATAGAAGTTGTTGGTACAGGATGTTCTTCTGTTTTGTTTCACGTATCAGTGAAATCTTCTATATCAGACAGAATCAAGAAAGCACAGAAGCAAGACAGTGAGTTGCAGAAAAAGGTAGAGCTGGTTCAGAAAGGTATGTTTCCTGAATTAATAATTTATAATGATTGTGTTTTGAGGTTTGGGAATAGATTATGTGTCCCTTGTGATTCAAAGTTGAAGAATGAGGTGTTATGTGTGGCTCATAGTTCCCCATTTTCAGTTCATCCCGGCAGTACTAAGATGTACAGAGAACTGCGGGAGTATTACTAGTGGGATGGAATGAAAAGAGATATTGCTGATTTTACTATGATGTATTTGACATGTCAACAGGTTAAAGCATAGTGGAAGTTACCGAAAGGGATGCTTCAGCCTTTACCGGTGCCAGAGTGGAAATGGGAGAATATATCCATGGACATCGTTGTGGGATTGCCGAAGACCCCTCGAGGTAATAATGCAATATGTGTTATTGTTGATCGCTTGACTAAATCTGCTCATTTCCTTTCTATACGAGATACTTTTCCCTAGATCAACTTTCCCGCTTGTACCTTAAAGAGATCGTCAAGTTTCATGGAGTTCCCCTCCCCATTCTATATGACTGTGATCCCAGGTTCACTTCTAACATTTGGAAAGGCCTTTAGAAGTCGTTGGGTACTGAACTAAATTTTAGTACAACATTTCATCCGCAATCAGATGGGCAGTCAGAATGAACAATTCAGACCTTGGAGGATATTCTACGAGCTTGTTCGATGGATTATCAGGGAAGTTTGGACCAACATATTTCTTTGGTTTAGATTTCTTATAATATCAGTTTTCATTCAAGTGTACAGATGGAACCATTTGAGGAATTATATGGGAAGAGATGTTGAACTCCAGCTTTCTGGGATGATGTCGGTGAAAAGAAGTTGATGGGACCAGAATTGGTAGAAGAGATGGTAGGAAAAGTTCAGTTGGTTTAGAAACACATGAGAGCAGCTCAAAGCAGGCAGAAGAGTTATGCGGATAACCAGAGGAAGGATCTATATTTCAATGTAGGTGATCATGTTTTTCTCAAGGATTCTCCATGGAAATGTGTGATGAGATTTGGTAAAAAAGGAAAGCTGAGTCCAAGGATCATTGGACCATATGAAATTCTGGAGAGAGTTGGATCAGTTGCTTACCGAGTGGCTTTACCTCTGAGTTTATCTCAGGTACACAATGTTTTTCATGTTTCGATGTTGAGGAAGTATATGCCAGATCCATCTCATGTTTTGAGTCCTGAGGTAGTTTAGCTGGAAGAGAAGTTATCTTATGAAAAACAAGCAGTCCAGATTCTTTACTAAAGAGAGCATGTGTTGCGAAATAAGGTAATTCACCAGGTAATGGTTTTGTAGAAAAACCATATGGTTGAAGCGGCAACGTGGGAATCTCAAAATGCTATGAGGGATAAATACCCCCACTTATTTTGATAAGTGAATAAAATTGTGAGGACGCAATTCCAAAAAGGGGGGAAGGATGTAACATCCCAGGAAAATAATGAATAAAACATTTTCACATTTATTAATATTTATGAATTAAATATTAATTTTACTTTAAAGGGGTTGCTATGTTCGATAGCGTACCCGATACACAACAAAGAGTTTCTTTGAAATCTTACGTTGCACACTAGTAATAAAATAATATTATTTTAAATGGTAGTTAACACATTGTCGTTGTATTGGAGGTAATGGATATAATTAACTAAAATATGATTATATATGTTTTTTTAAATGTTTTTACTTTTATCTAATAAAAGATAAAGGCTTAAAATACGGAAATAATTCCATTTTAGGCGTATATGCCCTAGTTTTCACTAAAGGTTCACTTATCACCTTTTGATGGAGAACCATCATTAAATATAGTTTCATTCACTCTTATATATTCTATTGGACCAAATAAAACTCTTCTTTATAATTGGGACATCAAAATTTACTTTGTGTAAATTTTTGGTATTTTTCCGTTAAAGATCATTTTTTAATGAATAGTGTAAAATTTTGTATTTTAATTAAAAACCACTTTTTAATCTGATTTATTTAAATGATTAGATTATCTTTTAAATTGGTTTTAATGTGAAATTAGAATATATTTTTACCATTAAATCCAATAGTGGTACTTAAAAAACTGATTTTTTGTTTAAATGAAATTTTACCACCTCTGTGTTTTGAATTTTAAAAATCCAACATACATGGTTGTCATTAAGAAGTAAAATTTTGTTCAATGGGATTAAAATAATTTTTTGGTGAATAGTATCTTATTATGTTTTAATCGGGATTAGAGGTAATTAGTGTAGTTTAAGGTAAAAATAATGTTTTAATAATATGAAATGAACTTGACACATGTCCTAACCTCATTGGATATTTCATGGCAGACCAAGACAATCCATGGGTCAACTTGGGGACCCCATGAAGCCACTTTGGTTGGAAAATGACATTAATAACTTTTTATTTAAAGTTAAAATAAAAATGTCACAAGCATGAGTAGTTTTACTAAAACAATTTTTACATGGGGTTTTACAATTCAGATTTTTGACTATAAATATTCATTAGAAATATAAAAAGATTTCCTACATCATGATATTTTTTTTATAATTTTTGGATTAAATAAATAGATAAATTATGACATCATGATGATGCAGCGATTACCTCATTAATAAAGGATTTAAATAAAATGAAAAGATAATGTAAAATCTATGACATACACATGTCCAAAACCTATTGGATGGGTGGATTTCGAACCCTTATCACCTTAACCTTGAATTATATCAATGTGGGACCTTTTGAATTCAAAACTCATTTTAAAATAAAGTATCATTTCCTTACTTTCCAAGAGTGCCCCTCCTCTCCTCTTATAAAAGGCCCCCACCTCTACCTCCTTACCCACACTTCCAAACCCATTGGCTCGGCCAACCCCTGACCATTTTGTCTCTCAACATCCCTCTCTTACTCCTTGAAGCCTCACTTTGGGCAGAAGTCTTCCCAAGGAAGCCTTTGAGCTCAAACCAAAAGAAGTTACCCGATTTTAAGGTAATGTCTTCACTTGAGTCCTTTTGTTTTATTTTTCTTCTCCAACACCCTAAAATCTTTTTATTCATTTCATTTGTATCAACTAGAGTATATTTAATATAATAGGATGTTGTTATAAGAAGGATTCGAGCTACAATTACACACACCTACATCTAATTGTTAAATAACATATTGTTTCCGTGGATGGGGAATTTCTGCCTCCTGAAATGATGACTGTTCAACATTCTTTTAACACCTTCAACGGTGGCCATTAAGATGACACTATATTTATATATGATATATAATATTTTTATGTTTTCCTTAAGCTTCTGTATTTTTAATTTTGTTCATACCTTTATGGTTTCCGTTATGGGTAAAAGCGATATCTTCATTTAAGGAAGTGCGGACTACCGCCCCCTCAAAGTGATTTGATTTGTTAATACCATATGTGGGACGTATAAAGGATGGAGTTATGATATTATATATGATATTAAACTGGAATTATAATATACCTTTATATCATTATGATTCCATTTCATAAAATACAAAATAGAAATGAAAGTAGCGTTCATTCGTAAGTACGACTTACCGTCTCCATGAACGGTGCATTTCATTTATTACCTCTAAATGATATATAATATTATAAATTCATGCATGTAATTAATATATATTTGATATATATGATATCTACATAATTAATACCATTCTGTATATAATGGATATATGAACAACTTGTAATTATAAAGGGTTTATTTTTTACTCAAGTACCAATGATCGTTAAAACGACCATTATTAACTTAAATAATTACATAGTGTTCATGACATGGAAATAAGTGATATAAAAGGAATAATGAACTTGAAAAAGGTCCTTAAACATGTATAAATTAAATCAAGTTTATTATTCATAGGATTAAAGAACGACCGAGTCAAGTCAGACCCGAGGTATGAGACTTCGTCTCAATCTCCTTTCATTGAGGCATATTTTGTTTTATACACAACCTTCTTTTATACGATGTATAAACCCCTTTTACTTTTACATTTATCCAAATGGAATATTTTTTATATGAAGAGTTTTACTAAATGACAAAAGGGAATGTTTTTGTTGTCTGTATGCGGTGACAACAACTTTTCCGCCGCCGTGACCGTTATTTGAGTTTCGGCTTTCTCTACAATTCATTCCTTAATGTTTTAATTTTCTTTTATTTTGGTATTGAAAATGGTTTTCAAAATGTTTTTATATCAATGTGTTGTATTGAGATCTTGTGATTGAAATGTGGAAATGTTATGTTTCCTTTATTTATGTTTTATGTGATACGATTATGTTGAGGTTGTTGGGCATTATTATGAAGACGGGTGGTTCCAAGATAAATTAAGGGCGGGTGAGCCCGATATAGCTCTCCAATGCATTGGGTAACGCGAAAGAGTGAAACATTAAGGTTTCTCCGAAAAGATTTAGGGAATATACTGTGATGGGTATTCCAAACGTAACCAAGAGGGTTACTCCCTACGTAAGAAAGTTATGAATGCCTCAAGTTACCTTTATATCTTATGACTTCTATGATTTATTCATGATTTGATGAGGTATGCTAAAGTGATTATGTTTTATGGGTAAAGTATGATTTCATTCTTATGTATATATGCACTCATGTTTCCTTTCTATAATTATATAACCCATACTGATCTTTTTCTTCTCATCCCAATTTTTTTGAAATTTTTTTCATAGGTCAAGGGAAAGGTACATGATATGATGATAGTGTCAAGGAAGTGTCAAGAAAGAATCCATGTTTTATTTTAAATATGTTCCGTTGATGGAAAAAAATGAATACTATCTTTATGTAACCACTTTGTTTAAATGTGTAATGTAATGAAAGTTTTATGTTCGAATTCTCTAAAACTCTAAACCTGAAAAGATCCTCATGGTGTAATCTTGTAATAACTCAAGATTAAGTAAGGTTTAAGGACGGGGCCTTATATTCTGTGTATTCGTAACACCAACTACATAAGCATGATAAAATTTCACATCAATACATATTTCATGGACTAGGAAATAAGATCCTCAATCTCTATCATCCTACCTTCTAGATTGGGAGTTAATCTTTATGTTCTACTGATCCAATGATTATTCAATAGATCGAAGGAAGACAATCGAGGTTATCATCACGACACAAAAAGAATTGTAATATCTCTATTCTATTAACGATATTTCAACGAGAAGTGAGAATATAGATTCACAGAGAATATGTGGTTGATTTTGGGGAGTTTGTATTCTGAACATTCGAAAATATACCTAGTTATGAGCTATATTCTTGAATGATTTAGTTTGGAAAAAGTCACATGTTTCATTTATTTCTTTGATTTATACAATTTACATGAGATCATCAGACCGAATGAAGGTCTAGATTGATGAAGATGATATGTTCTATCATCTCTATGATGAATTTTTTTATAAAAATTTGGTCCACATGATTTATCTTCCAACACACACCATTTACTTGTATTAATGGGATTATATAATATTTCCACGAAAAAAATAAGATTATATGAATTTAATAAGGGCATTTTATTTTGGCCCCAAATGATTTGAATGAAATTCAATGAAATGTCTGATGGATATGTTATGTTTATCTAAAAAATAATAATTTGGTTCAAAATATATAATTTTATTGGTTTCAAAATAGTTAGAAAAAAATATATGTTAAAGTTAATGTTTTTTAATTTCTGGTGAACCATTATAATTTGGCCATGATCTGACTGGTGACCAATTTTCAGAAATAATGCTGGATGCTAGACTTATAAATGATATAATTATAGTAATTTATAATTATTATAATTAGTTTTCAATTATTATTATTCTAAAGGATTAATTTTTAGTATTTGGAATATATTAATAAAAAATTGGTTTGGTAGAATTCATTGGGGGACATTTATTTTTCATTGGCCTATGTAATTTCATGCAATAATAACTAATTTATGAGTAGAAATGTTTTTTACAAAAACAGCAGGGGGTAGCCGCAATATATACACCTACCAAAGGGACTAGGAACCATCATCCCTCACCCTATGCCTACAGGCTTCCCCAAAACACTACTTGTTCCCTCCTTCTTCTCCTCCACATACCATCCCACCATTGACATTCGAGGTCACAACTATGAAACCTCCTCCCCGTTCATATGTTGATGCCCTCTCTATTGCAAAAACTCTCACTAAAAACTAATCCTGATTTATTTATAGAACTACCCAAGTATTCATTTAATTATAGTGGATAGATATGGAATTATTAAGGATTGACCAACCTCTGTCACCCTTTTTCACCTCCATTTATGATCTTTAGGAACACAAGTGGTATTAAAACATAAAATCAAACCTCCCTGTTATCAGATTACCATTGGGTGGTCTGTCTAACAATTCCTCTGGCCACCGTACCAAACAAAAATACCCTCTCTGGTGAGATCCACCATAAGACATCCACTATGCCACTTTAGGCGATGACATAACCCCTCTCAATGAAATGATGTAGTCTCCGGTGATTTTTATTCATGCCCATGAATCCCAGGTCGAATACTACTGAACATATATTTCTTATGATGCTTCCATGTAACCATCCTACAAAGGGTCTATATAAGGCCCCAGCCTTAAACCTTACTTAATATTGAATTAAATTAATAATTCACTTAGAGGATGTTTTCAGGTTTAGAGGTTTAGTGAATTAGAACATAACCATTACATCTCAAAAGATTACAAAGTTGACACTTCTACTAAGTTCCATAGAATAAAAAACTCTTAATAAGAAACATGTCTAGTTCCATGTTTTATATAGCATGACTTTCCCTTGATCCCATCCTTGACCCTATTCCAAATTTTTTCCTATGAAAAACATTTCAAAAAAAATGGGGTGAGCATAAAAAGGTCATTAAGGGTTACACAAAGATTTAAAACTATTAGTTTATCAAAACAACAAGTAAACCATTTATACTTTATCAATGTAATAATTTTCACTTTTATGAAGTAGTAAAAACTCTTCACTGAATAAAAGATCATTACTTACACGTTTGTAACCAAAAGATTACCATAAAACCCATATAAAGATCACATAACATACAAAGGTAACTTGGGACATAAACATACTTAAATGGAATAACCATACGCTCAACTTACACACATATCACTTAATGGAATAGCCATACGGTCGAATTACATACCCAAGGCGTTGGAGGTTATAACGTAACCACCCATCCTGTTATTCACGGCACCACCCGTCATATCGTTTATCATGTAACCACCAGTCAAATGTCCAAGTACCAACATAAAATCATAAAACATAAAACAAATATAATGGAAAGAAAACATTTCCACACATTGATCACAATATATCACATAAATATAATGACATGAAAAATCCATTATAAAAACCATTTTCAATACCAAAATACGTAAAAGTGTATATGTTATTTATTTCTTTTTAAAAACATTATTGCTTGTTGAGGAAGCCAATGACCAAATAATACTCGTGGTGGCGGAAAAGGTCGTTGTCACCGCGTACGTTAAAAGAAACATTCATTTTTTTCATTTAGTAAAACTCTTCATAGAAAAATATTCCTTTTGTATAAAAGTAAAATTCAGAGGGGTTTATACACCGTATAAAATAAAGTTGTGTATAAAACAAAATATGCCTCAATGAAAGGAGATTGAGACGAAGTCCCTTACCTTGGGTCTGACTTGACTCGATCGTTCTTTAAAGTCCTGAATAATAAACTTGAGTTAATTTCTACTCAATTAAGAACCTTTTTAAAGTTCATTATTCCTTTTATATCACTTATTACCATGTTATGAACATTATGTAGTCATTTAAGTTGATAATGGTCCTTTATCATTATTTGGTACTTGAGTCAAAAGTGAACTTCTTACAATTACATGTTGTTCGTGTGGTCAAAGGATCATTATATCCAGAATGATATTCATGATTTTGATATCATATATATCATATATATGTATAATATACATGTATTTATAATATTACATAATCATTTATATGTAATAAATGAAATGCACCGTTCATGGAGACGGTAAGCCGCACGTACGCATGAACGCTACTTTCATTTCATTTTCATATTAATGGAAATAAAACTAAATGATAGGTATGTATATTTTAATTCCAGAATTATATTCATCATTTAAATGTAACATAAATCATATATAATAACTTTAAATCCATCCTTTATACGTCCCACATATGGCATTAACGATTCAAATCACTTTGAGGGAGCTGTAGTCTACACTTCCTAAAATGAAGATATCGTGTATACCCATAATGGAAGCCATGAAGGTGTGACATAAATGAAAAATCCAGAAACTTAAGGAAGACATAAAGATATTATATATCATATATAAATATAGTGACATCTTAATGGCTACCTTTGAAGGTGTTTGAAGAATATTGAACAATCATCGTTTCGTGAGGCATAAATTTTCCATCCACGGAAACAATATTTTCATTAACCATTAGTTATAGGTGTGTGTAAGTATAGCTCAAATACCTCTTATAACAACATCCTAGTATATGGAAGATAATGGTGTTGTTACAAAATAAATTAATAAAGATAGTTTAGGGGGTTGGAGAAGAAAAATAAAACATAAGAACACAAGAGAAAACACTACCTTTAAAGCAGGTAACTCTTTTTGATTTGAGATCAAAGTCTTCCTTGGGAAGACTTATTCCCAAAGTGAGGATTCAAGGAGTAATAGATAGATGTGAAGAGACAAATTGGGCAGGTTTTGTTCGAGCCAAAGGCTTTGGAATTGTGGGTAAGGTGGTAGAGGTTGGGGCCTTTTATAAGAGGAGAGGAGGGGCACTCTAGGAAAGTAAAGAAATGTTACTTTATTTTAAAAGGATTTTCGGATTTAAAAGGTCCCACATTGATATAATTATAGGATAAGGTGATAAGGGTTAGAAATATACCCAAACAATAGGTTTTTGACAAGTTTAGGTGTTAGATTTTACATTACCTTTTCATTTTATTTAAATTGTTAAATAATCAGGTAATCGATGCATCATCATGATGTCTTAAATAATTTAATTTATTTAATGTCTAAAAATTATAAAAAACTACTATGATGTAGTAAATCGTATTATCTTTATAATTAATATATATAGTAAAAAATATGAAATTTATAACCCCATTTAAAAATTGTTTTAGTAAAACAACTTATGTTTGTGACATTTTTACTTTAACATTAAATAAAAAGATATTAAGGTTATTTTCCTTCCAAAGTGGCTCCATGGGGTCCCCAAGTTGACCCATGGATTTTCTTGGTCGTCCATGACACATACAATAAGGGTAGGACATGTGTCTGGGTCATTCCATATTATTAAAACATTATATTTACCTTAAACTACACTAATTACCTCTAATCGCGATTAAAAACTTAAAAGTTACTATTCACCAAAAAATTATTTTAATCTCATTTGACCACATTTTACTTCTTAATGAAAAACATGTATGTAGGATACTTGAAATTCAAAACACATAGGTGGTAAAATTTCATTTAAACAAAAATCCGGTTTTTATAAGTACCACTTAGTGGTTTCACTATTCATAAAAATTGATGTTTTTCAGAAAAATACCAAAACTTCACCCTAAGATATATCTGATATTCCGAATTAAAAAATGAAGTCCATTTTACAAAATTCAAAAAATATAAGTCTCATTAATTAATTTAATAATTAATTCCCGATGTCATAACAAATAGCTTGTTTTTATAAAGTAATAAGTATCAAGAGATTGACACTAGTTTAAGTCTGATTTCAAAGTGAAATTAATTTCAAAGACCACTATTGGATTTAATGGAAAAAATATATTCTAATTTCACTTTAAAACCAATTCAAAAGATAATCTATTCATATAAATAAATTATATTAAAAAGAGGTTTTGAATTAAAATACAACATTTTACCCTATTCATTAAAAAAATGAACTTTATCGGAAAAATATCAAAAATTTACACAAAGTAAATTTTGATGTCCCGATTCTAAAGAAGAGTTTAATTTGGTCCAATAGAATGTATAAGAGTGAACAAAACTATATTTAATGAAGGGTCGCCATTAAAAGGCGATAAGTGAACCTTTAGTGAAAATTAGGGTATATATGACTAAAATTGAATTCTTTCCATATTTAAAGACTTTATCTTTTATTGGATAAATTTAAAAATATTTAAAAATATATATATAATCATATTTTAGTTATTTATATCCATTGTGTCCAATACAACAGCTATGTGTTAAATACATATTTAAAATAATATTATTATATTACTTGTGTGCAATGTAAGATTTCAATGAAACTCATTGTTGCGTATCTGGTACGCTATAGAACATAGAAACCCCTTTAAAGTACAATTAATATTTAAATCGTATATATTAATAAATATGAAAATGATTTTTTCTTTATTTACATGAGATGTTACATCCTTCCCCCCTTTTAGGAATTGTGTCCTCGCAATGTTATTTACTTACCAAAATAAGTGGGGGTATTTATCCCTCATAGAATTTTCAGATTCCCACGTTGCCTCTTCAACCATATGGTTTTTCCACAAAACCATTACCCGGTGAATCACCTTATTCTGTAACACTTGCTCCATGTGGTCAAGAATCTGGACCGACTGTTCTTCATAAGATAGGTTCTCTTCCAGTTGAACTACCTCTGGACTCAAAAACATGAGATGGATCTGACATATACATTCTCAACATCGAAAAATGTAAAACATTGTGTACCTGAGATAAACTCAGAGGAAATTCCACTTTGTATGCAACTGATCCAACTCTCTCCAGAATTTCATATGGTCCAATGAACCTTGGACTCAGCTTTCCTTTCTTACCAAATCACATCACGCATTTTCATGGAGAAACCTTGAGAAAAACATGATCACCTACCTCGAAAGATAGATACTTCCTCCGGTTATCCGCATAACTTTTCTGTCCGCTCTGAGCTGTTCTCATGTGTTTCTGAATCAATTGACCTTTTTCTTCCATCTCTTCTACCAATTCTGTTCCCATCAAATTACTTTCACACACTTCATCCCAAAAAGATGGAGTTCGACACCGCTTCCCACATAATGCCTCAAATGGTTCCATCTGTATACTGGAATGAAAATTGTTATTATAAGAAAACTCAACCAAAGAAAGATGTTGGTACCAACTTACCTGATAATCCATAGAGAAAGCTCGTAGCATATCCTCCAAGTTCTGAATTGTTCGTTCTAACTACCCATCTGATTGCGGATGAAAAGCTATACTAAAATTTAATTCAGTACCCAATGACTTCTGAAGGCCTTTACAAAAGTTAGAAGTAATACTAAGATCACGATCAGACACAATGGAGAGGGGAACTCCATGTAACCTAACTATATCTTTAAGATACAATCGAGAAAGTTGATCTAGAGAGAAATTATCTCAAATAGGAAGGAAATGAGCAGATTTAGTCAAGCGATCAACAATAACCCAGATTGCATTATTACCTCGAGGTGTCTTCGGCAATACCACAACAAAGTCCATGGATATATTCTCCCATTTCCACTCTGGAACTGGTAAAGGCTGAAGCATCCCTTTCGGTAATTGCCGATCTGCTTTAACCTGTTGACATGTCAAACACTTCATAGTAAAATGCGCAATATCTATTTTAATTCCATCCCACCAGTAATACTCCCACAGATCCCTGTACATCTTAGTACTTCCTGGATGAACTAAAAACAGGGAACTATGAGCCTCACATAACAACTCATTCTTCAACTGTGAATCACCAGGGACACATATTCTCTTCCCAAACCTCAAAATACAATTATTAACAATGTTGAATTCTGGAAACTTACCCTTCTAAACCAGCTCTACCTTTTTATACAACTCAATATCTTCCCTCTGTGCTTGCTTAATTCTGTCTGATAGGGATGATCCCACTGATACCTGAAACAAAACAGAAGAACTTCATGCACCAACAACTTCTATGACAATGTTCATAAAATCAAAAACCAAAGGACCTCGTTCCAAATGTAGCGTGGTAATGAAGCATTACTTTTTCGACCCAAAGCATCAGCCACTTTATTTTCTTTTCCCGGATGGTAATGAATTATACAATCATAATCCTTGATTAATTCCAGCCATCTCCTCTATCTCATGTTGAATTATTTCTGAGTAAATATATACTTTAAACTTTTGTGATCACTATATATTTGACACTTTACTACCTACAAATGTTGCCTCCAAATTTTTAAAGAAAAAACAACAGTAGCTAATTCCAAGTCATGTGTATGATAATTTACATCATGAGTTTTCAACTGACGTGAAGCATATACAATATCCTGATCATTCTGCATAAGGACATAACCAAGTCCTTTAAACGAAGCATCACTTTAGATAACAAACTCATCATTCCTGGAAGGAAGTTCCAAAACTGGAGCATTCACCAATCTTCTTTTCAACTCCTGGAAACAATCATCACATTCTTTTTTCCAGATAAAATTAACACCCTTCCGAGTTAGCTTAGTCATTGGACTAGATAACGTGAGAAATTTTCAACAAACCTTCGGTAGTAACCTGCCAATCCAAGGAAACTACGGATCTAGGTTACATTTGTGGGTCTTGGTCATTCTTCAACAACATCTGTTTTAGCAGGATCAACAATTATGCCATTTTTTGAAACAATGTGACACAGGAATGAAATTTCTTGTAACCAAAACTTACTCTTTCTGAATTTTCCATACAGTTTCATTTTTTAAGGTTTGTAAGATAACCCTTAAATGACTTTCATGCTCCTCTTTAGTTTTAGAAAACACTAAAACATCATCAATGAAAACAACCACAATCTTATCCATGAACTCATGAAAAATTCTATTCATAAGGTCCATGAATACAGCACTGCATTGGTTAACCCAAAAAGCATAAAAACAAATTCATAATGGCCATATCTAGTACGGAACGCAGTCTTCAGAACGTCTGCTTCTTTTACTTTCAACTGATGGTACCCTGACCTCAAGTCAATCTTCGAAGAATATTGATCTCCCTGGAGCTCATCAAACAAATCATCGATATGAGGCAAAGGATTCTTGTTCTTAACAATAATGTTATTTAATGCTCTATAATCAATGCACAGTCTCATTGAGCCATCATTCTTTTTAACAAACAAGATAGGATCACCCCATGGTGATGTGCTAGGTTGAATGAAACCTTTATCTAATAACTCCTTCAATTTCTACTTAAACTCTAAAAGTTCAACTTGAGCCATTCGATAAGGGGGTTTTGAAATTGTCTTAGAATCAGGAACTAAGTCAACAGTAAATTTAAATTCCTGATCATGAATAATGCCAGCAAACTCATCAGGAAAAACATCATGATAATCATTTACCACTGTCACATCATTAATATAAATAGTTCCTTTATTTTCAACAATATGTGCACGGTAAAATTCATTT
The DNA here is from genome assembly GCA_963277665.1 of Viscum album. NCBI lineage: Eukaryota > Viridiplantae > Streptophyta > Magnoliopsida > Santalales > Viscaceae > Viscum > Viscum album. The sequence goes on along the minus strand of OY728160.1, from coordinate 555,329,133 downwards.
CCATATTTTACTAGTTTCTCAACATCCTAATATGTTATCAAAATCAAGGGTTCATTCTTGTACACAAACTGAAAATCATTCTTGAAAGAAACCATTTAGCTTTGCATCCAATCTTAGCATGATAAACAGAAAGCCAATCCATGCCCAAAATAACCTAAACTCTACTAGAGGCAAAACAATAAGCTTTGCTGGTAGATTTTTTCCACACACAAGGATATAAAGGTTCTTATAATTCCTTTTTGTCTCAATGTTCCCTCCGGATGTTTTTACCATAAGTTCAGGATTAATATCTTGAGATGGAATTTTCAATTTACTAGAAAACTTCTCAGAAGTGAAAGAATGTGTAGACCCTGAATCAATCAACACATTGGCATAATCTGAACAAAAAAACAGTGGACCTGATACTACATCATTCGATGACCAAACATCTACTGAAGTAGTTTCAAAGGATTTCACCACCCCTCTCTGCTTGTAGTATGGCTGATTTCCCTCAGTTGAGTTGTTCATTAGACACTTATTTTCATAATGACCCATTTCATTACACTTAAAACATCATACCGATGACTTTTCATTTCCTGCATGATCATCTTCTTTACAGTTACGAGCTATATGACCTGACTTACCACACCGAAAGAACTTTATAGACTTGGATAAACATTCTACAGGATGCGTTTTACGAAACTTCTCACAGGATGGATATTTTTTTTCTTACCTCTGCTTATTTGATGAATTCTTCCCCTTTTCCTACCAACTGGACCTCTTATTCTGTCATCCGTCAAAGAACTCCTGATTGTTGGAAAATTCCATTTCCACCTTCTCCGCACATCAAAAAAGTTTTTCATAAATTTTGAACTCACTAGAAGCTAAATCCCTTCGATACTTTGGATTTAACCCTGATTAAAACGGTTTATTTTACTATCAAGATCTCGTATGAAGTTTGGAGCATACATTGCCAATCGAGTGAACTTTGCTTCATAAGAAGCCACTGAGCCATCCTCCTGCCTCAATTCTAGGAACTGTTTTTCCGTTATAAGGCGAACCACCTTAGGAAAATATTTCTCAAGAAACATACCTTTGAATTCGTCCCAGTGAAGAACATCAATCTCATCACTATCCCTGATATGTTTCACCATCGACCACCACTGATCAGCTTGACCTTCAAAACGGTAAACAACAAGACTAACCTTTTGATGTTATGAACACCCCATGACATCAAAAATCTTATCCAGTGCTTTATTACACCCTTCATCTTGCACAGGCTCAGATGATCCTATAAATGATGGGGGATGTTGCCTCATGAAATGTTCCACCACTGACATGTTCCTCTGCAGTTGATCTGATTGATCTCATGCATGGATACCACCACCATTTATAGCCTGAGTCAACTGTGCAATCAATGCAAAAAACTATTCAGTTCCGATTCCGACCATCTTAGGTTACTGATTTGGAAGGTTGTCTTCCTCCTGATGTCGTCCCAATATAGCTACTTTGTTTCTTCTACAGAAAACCATTCTGAACACAGAAATATCTTAGGCAAAAGAAACTTGGTAATCTTTAAATGTTATATCTTTTTAGTCATACCATAAATTAACTTATAATTTAACAATTTTCTACATCTTAATGTTGTCTAAACCGACCTTTGATTCCAACAATAAGACCTCGTCCTTAAAACATACTTAATATTGAATTAAATTAATAATTCACATTTAGTATCTTTTCAGGTTTAGAGTTATAGAGAATTAGAACATAAATATTACATCTCAAAAGATTACAAAGTAGACACATCTTCTATGTTTCCATAGAATAAAAGACTCTTAAAAAGAAACATGTCTATTTCCATGTTTTATATAGCATGACTTTCCTTTGATCCCATCCTTGACCCTATTACACATTATGTCTTGTCAAAAACACTTCAAAAAAACATCGGGTGAGAATAAAAAGCTCAGTAAGGGATACACATAGAATGAAAACTATTAGTTTATAAAAAGAACAAGTAAACCTTGTATACTTTATCAAATTAATACTTTTAACCTTTATGAAGTACTAAAAACTCTTCACTGAATGAAAGATCATTACTTACCCTTTTGTAACCAAATGATTACCATAAAACCCATATAAAGATCACATAACATACAAAGGTAACTTGGGACATAAACATACTTAAACGAAATAACCATACGGTCAACTTCCACACATATCACTTAATGGAATAGCCCTACGGAATACTTCCATTCCCAATGAATTGGAGGTTATAACGTAACCACCCGTCCTGGTAATCATGTAACCACCCATCATATCGTTTATAAGGTAACCACCCGTCAAATGTTCAAGTACCAATATAAAATCATAAAACAAAAAACAAATATAATGGAAGGAAAACATTTCCACACTTTGATCAAAATATATCACATAAATATAATGACATAAAAAATCCATTATAAAACCATTTTCAATACCAAAATACATAAAAGATTATATGGTATTTATATCATTTTAAAAACATTATGGCTTGTTGAGGAAGCCAAAGACCAAATAATACTCGTGGCGGTGGAAAAGGTCATTGTCAACGCATACGTTAAAAGAAACATTACTTTTTGTCGTTTAGTAAAACACGTCATAGAAAAATATTCCCTGTGTATAAAATTAAAATTCAAAGGGGTTTATACACCGCATAAAAGAATGTTGTGTATAAAACGAAATATGCCTCAATGAAAGAAGATTGAGACGAAGTCCCTTACCTCGGGTCCAACTTGACTCGGTCATTCTTTAACGTCCTGAATAATAAACTTGAGTTAATTTATACTTGATTAAGAACCTTTTTCAAGTTCATTTTTCCTTTTATATCACTTATTACCTTGTTATGAACATTATGTAGTCATTTAATTTGATAAAGGTCGTTTGTTGATATTTGGTACATGAGTCAAAAGTGAACTTCTTACAATTACATGTTGTTCGTGTGGTCAAAGGTTCATTATATCCAGAATGATATTCTTGATTTGGATATCATATATATCATATATATCCAGATTATACATGTATTTATAATATTACATAATCATTTAGAGGTAAGAAATGAAATACGTCGTTCATGGAGACGGTAAGTCGTACGTACGCATGAACGCTAGTTTCATTTCTTTGTCATATTAATGGAATTAAAACTAAATGAGAGGTATGTATATTTTAATTCCATAACTATATTCATCATTTATATGTAACATAAATCATATATAATAACTTTAAATCTATCCTTTATATGTCCCACATACGACATTAATGAATCAAATCATTTTGAGGGGGCGGTAGTCCGCACTTCCTAAAATGAAGATATCGCATATACCCATAATGGAATCCATGAAGTTGTGCCATAAATGAAAAATACATAATCTTAAGGAATACATAAACATATTATATATCATATATAAATATATTGACATCTTAATGTCCACATTTGAAGGTGTTGGAAGAATATTGAACAATCATCGTTTCGTGAGGCAAAAACTTTCCATCCACAGAAACAGTATGTTATTTAACCATTAGATATAGGTGTGTGTAATTTTAGCTCGAATAAATATTATAAAAACATCCTAGTATATGGAAGATACTGGTTCTGTTACAAAATAAATGAATAAATATAGTTTAGGGGGTTGGAGATGCAAAATAAAACCTAAGAACACAAGAGAAAACACTACCTTTAAAACGGGTAACTCTTTTTGATTTGAGCTCAAAGGCTTCCTTGGGTAGTCTTTTTCCCAATGTGAGGCTTGAAGGAGTAAGAGAGGGATGTGGAGAGACAAAATGGTCTGGGTTTGGCCGAGCCAAAGGCTTTGGAAGTGTGGGTAAGGTGGTAGAGGTGGGGGCCTTATAAAAGAGGAGAGGATGGTCACTCATAGAAAGTAAAGAAATGTTACTTTATTTTAAAATGAGTTTCAGATTTAAAAGGTCCCACATTGATAGAATTCAAGGATAAGGTGATAATGGTTCGAAATATACCCATCCAATAGGTTTTTGACAAGTGTAGGTCTTATATTTTACATTATCTTTTCATTTTATTTAAATCGTTAAATAATGAGGTAATCAATGCATCATCATGATGTCATAAATAATTTAATTTATATAATGTATAAAAATTATAAAACAAATACTATGATGTAGGAAATATTTTTATCTTTCTTATTAATATTTATATTAAAAAATCGGACATGTATAACCCATTTAATTTTTTTTAGTAAAACAACTCATGTTTGTGACATTTTTACATTAACATTAAATAAAAAGATATTAATGTTATTTTACTTCCAATGTGGCTCAATGTGATCCCCAAGTTGACCTATGGATTTTATTGGTCGGAAATGACATATCCAATATGGGTAGGACATGTGTATAGGTCATTCCATATTATTAAAACATTATTTTTACCTTAAACTACACTAATTACCTCTAATCGCGATTAAAAACATAAAAGTTACTATTCACCAAAAAAATATTTTAATCCCATTGAACCAAATTTTACATTTTATTGACAACCATGTATGTAATAATTTTTAAAATTCTAAACACATAGGTGGTAAAATTTCATTTTAACAAAAGATCAGTTTTTATAAGTACCACTTAGTGGTTTCACAATTCATCAAAAATTGATGTTTTTCAGAAAAATACCAAAACTTCACCGTAAGGTATATTTGATATTATGAATCAAAAAATGAAGTCTATTTTACAAAATTCAAAGCATATTAGTTGAATTAATTAATTTAATAATTAATTCCCGATGTCAGAGCAAATAGCGCATTTTTATGAAACAATAAGTATCAAAAGATTGACACTAGTTTAAGTCCGATGTCAAAGTGAATTTAATTCCAATGACCACTATTGGATTTATTGATAAAAATATATTATAATTTCACATTAAAACAAATTCAAATAACAATCTAGTAATATAAATAAATTAGATTAAAAAGATATTTTGAATTAAAATACAACATTTTACACTATTCATTAAAAAATGAACTTTATCGGAAAAATACCACAAATTTACACAAAGTAAATTTTGATGTCCCGATTCTAAAGAAGAGTTTTATTTGGTCCAATAGAATGTATAAGAGTGAAAAAAACTATATTTAATGATGGTTCTCCATCAAAAGGCGATAAGTGAACCTTTAGTGAAAATTTGTGTATATATGCCTAAAATTGAATTCATTCCATATTTTAAGCATTTATCATTTATCGGATAAATGTAAAAATATTTAAAAATACATATATAATCATATTTTAGTTATTTCTATCCATTCCCGCCAATACAACAGCTATGTGTTAACTACCATTTAAAATAATATTATTATATTACTTGTGTGCAACATAAGATTTCAATGAAACTCATTGTTGCGTATCGGGTACACTATCAAACATAGAAACCCCTTTAATGTAAAATTAATATTTAATTCGTAAATATTATTAAATATGAAAATTCTTTATTCTTTATTTACCTGGGATGTTACAGTCTGACCATGTATCTCCCTTCTAACTACCATGAGGTACCCTACTCTAGTTAATTTGAATATTTTCTTCTCAGATTTGTGTTTCAATAGGTTTTTTGGATCATGAATATATCTAGGAATCCTTTCCAAGCCCAAAATATAAATTTTCATGATTTTTATGGACCTATATGGATTTTACAAACATTCGCCGTGAACATCATTGGTCCTACGTGGGGGTTTAGAGCCTAAAGTAATAATATTAATTTAATTAATTAATATAATTTTAAAATTCAATAACATTAATTAAAATTATTTTTCAAAGTAATAATTTTAATACTATTTGAAAATTGTTTTTAATTTTGTAAATAAATTAAAAGAATTATTTAATATATTTTTTTGGAATTATGATTAAATTAACTACATAGAAAAAATAATAAAATTATTTGAAATTAAATAAGACATTTAACTTAAATAAAAAACCATCTACTATAATATACTAAAATTTAATTTTATTACAATTTTACATTACCCAATCACTATTATAGAAGACTAACCTAATAATGGTATATCTTTTTTTGATTATTAATATAATTATTTATAATTATATTTGATGATAGTAAATAATTATGATTTTCTACACGTAAATTTTTTTTCAGTCACAATGTATATTGGAATAATCATCTAAGTCTATTTAATATATACTTCACCCCTAGTCCCCCTTGAATTTGAGTGAGTAAATTTTTACTTTCTAAAAGATGATGCACAATATGGAACCTACCAAGACAAGGAAAAATGAAGACAAGAATTTGACCAGTCAAATTGAGACTAAATGCTTCTTGGGTGATGTAATGAATCATGTATGATACCCAAAGGTGTTGGTTGATCCATTTTGTTTAAATAGATAAACCAATTTTACATTACATGAATAGTAATGTTGTTAATTTAAATTATGATTTTTTTATTATTAATGAATTTTATAGAAATGATAAGAACATAAAATAATTAATATTAAATTGATAAATAAATTGAAGAATATTTTTCTATTTATGATCAGTTGTGAGAGAGAAAACAAATAAAGTACACAATTAATATATATGTATTCAAATTTTGAGAAAAAAACAAAAAAACATTAATGAAATATTAAGGTTTCCACACATTATATAGTTCAAATTTGAACATCACCAGGTGTTCAGGGTGCTTGATCAGAAATTGTGTTGGGTGCCTCTATCTACTAAAGAGTTTTAATGAAAAGGATGGGTTGAATTAACTGTTTTTTGTAGTTAAATATTATCCACAGATAATTTTATGTCACATTATAGGAAAGGATTTGAGAAAATACTAGTTATGGATCTGATAAGTTATTACTTTACATAATAGATCATATATCCACTAGTTAATTTGATTGGCTAGTCAAAATCTTACCTTAACACATTGAGTAGTGGAATATCCATGTCCTGTAAAATACGATTGGATTATAAAGGATCATTTATTGTAAAATACTCAATTGATAGAACATTACTATACCAGTATAGAGGATTCATAGAATTCAATAATATAGTTAGTGCATTTAGTGATTCCGTTATTCAATAATGTCTCTATTAGTAATCAAGATAAAAACTACTATATTATATATATTAATTTCTTAGATAATTGAATGTAATACCACATGCTACAATTTTAATATTAAGGAAAATTTAAATTTACAAACTAGCATGAATATCCAATTTTATTAAAGGATATCTAACATAATACAATGATATGAAAAATTTATGGTGATCATGTCCCAAATAACTATTAATCCATATTAGGAAGCGAGAGTAGAAATATTATTATGGTAGTGTCATATAACAGATATATGGGTTTTTTTATAATGCATTCATCAATGTCAGATGTTAGATTGGGTTAAAACCTTAGGACCCAGATGAATTCTCATGTTGTCTCATCACAAAAAATTTTACGAGTAAAATTATAAGAATGATTGAAGTCATGGAAATTACATTTTATTTCTGTAATAGAATGATGGATTATGAGTCCTTTAAATATCTTTTTCACACATATAGTAAAATTTCATTTTCAAATAAAAATTGAACAGGTTGGAGTAAATTCTTCATTACCTTTTATATATGGTTCTGCATGTAAATAATTACATTAAAGAATGAACCGATTTTATTTCTTATGGATAACTAGTTTAAAGAAAATATAATTTTACTAATAGAAGGATTAATGCCAATGGAAACATCACAACGTCCTTTAAATATGTGGTTGGATGACAATCCTAATGTTTTATTGCATATAATAAAATAATTACAATTAATTTATTTGAACTAAATTAAATTAAAATTTATGCAATATCGTATTCTGCAGTTACATACATCAATTATATGTATTGTTTATGAAAAACATCTTGGGTAATAAATTCAATTTTATTATCACATATGTGTCATGATATAAATTATCCATGTAAATATATAAACATCGTGGGAATGGTGGTATATTATCCATGTGTGTGAAACCATTTGGAACCTACATGAGTAGTGAGAGACAAGAAAACATTTATTTTCTAAGTGATTCAATTTTGTAGAACATTTATTGATTATACAAAAAAAATTATATAATGTTTACTTTGGACTAAAAGGAGATAATATTCTTTTCTGTGAAGGAATGTGGTTTTTCATCTTTAATACTAAAAAATAAATCAATGTTACCAGAAAAATATGAAATACATGATGAATTAAAAAAATAAAAATTACATATGTAGTAGTGGAGAGATAATTCTCATTTAACTAAAAATAAATGAGGACATTAATAATGTACTGAGTAGGGTATTTGGGCAACTTTTTGCTAAAAACCTAGGTATTATTTATTTATATAATTATTTAGTTGCATAAAATCATCAATAAAAAATAAATGTATTTCAAAATTCATTTAAAATTATTTCATAAATTGAGTGTTCACTATTAAAAGGGTATGATAGTGGAAAATTTAATTCATAATATAATTTTATGTACTAAAATAATGAGTAAGTAAGTTATATATAATTAATTTTTAGATGATATAAGTTCCCTTAATCCTTCTTGGTGAAGAATATATTGTTCCTGTTTTAATTGATCATTAAAATATTTTGTGGAGTAACTCCTAAAAAAGCATTACATTATCTACCTCATGACATTGATGTTATAAAGGATTACCAATGATGAGTCTCACATGTTAAAATTGATCAATAAAATATATCTTGGTGAAATTATAAATGTCTCATTTCTTAATATAAAACATATTTCTGCATATGCATGGAGAATAAATGCTATGATATATATTGAATTTATAAATATATATTATAAATAAATATTTGATTCAGAAATAAACATGACATCCTAAAACCATATGTTATTTATAATGATAAAATGAAAATATATGAGTCAGATTTTTATCGAATCCCATCATGGCATATGGAAATGTGTTTTGTTGAAAATAATTTGTTAGGATATAAACAATATTACATAATGAAATACACAATGTGCATCTAAATTAGTTCTCATAATGTATTATAAGGATATTAAAAAATTACCTATAATTGAATATCTATATTCAGTAGACAGAAACATTTCTAGAAAAGGATGAACGTCTCTACATGAGAGAGTGGGAAAATGATTGAATTAGGTTTTTTAAATTCTAGAAATGAAAAAATAAGAACCATGGGAAAAAGTTGCACCTAAAGTGGGAAAAATTTACATTCCAAAGGCACATCCACATTAGGATAGACAAAACCGTAGTTATGGAATTATATTCATTGCATTCGATGATTAATTATTAATTAATAGTAAAACTTCCTATATGTATGTAGTACATAGATATCATATAACATTGAAAAGTTCATATAAAACTCAATAATAGATTACATGTATCGAATTTCAATGGGTATTATTATTTCGAATACCATGTTAGTTATTCAAGTGATACAATATGTGAATGGGAGATGTGTGGTACTAATTAGACCTGATTGGTAACAGTAAGTTGATATTCCAAATTATATTTGAATTTTACTTATGAAATCTATGTTCAATATTAATTTATCATGAATTGTAAGTCAGAGCCACCAATTTTACAAGGTGTAAATACGAATCATCCATAATGTGATGAGAACATAATAAAATTAAAACAAGTGTTTTAAGATACAAAAATTCAGTTTAAATTTAAAAGTAAGATAAAAGATGATAGATAAATTATTTAGAATGGATCATTTACTTCGGTCAAGTAGTGGTTAGTAGGTGTTAGATAGTTCTCAAATTAAAAATTTGTGGTACCATATGAAAAATTGATATTTTTTTACAATTAGTTAATATTACAAGGAGTGAATCCCCCCAGATATTACATTAATGTAGAAACCAATTTTCTAGGGTACCGGTTTTACTGTGGTATATCTAATAGGTTTTTATACCTAGTCAATTATACGTAAAGTGATATGGTATTGAATAATGAAAGAAGATAAATTTGGAAAGATAATTGTTACTAATGTCACATGTCATATATCCCTCTAAGAAGACATGTATGGTAATTATAGGAGAGTAAATTATCGAGTTTAATTCCATATTTAACTATTATAGATCAATCACAGAGTGCATGATATGTACAGGAAATGATATTCTAGACATTCATTTTATGGTGGACAAATACAGATTAGACCTAATAATAGAGTGAGGGAAAAAAGAGTTGTCCAATTATAGTTCATTATGTAGAAATGATATGTTCTTCTTATTTGTAGGAAAATGGATAATAATTTTAAGGGGACCCAAAATAATCTACCATTGTATATAATGGTCTAATATTTCTATTAGGATAAGTTAATGAGCGATAAAATCTCACCCAATCCTATAGAAGACATACCTATAATTATTGATTAAGTTCAATATTCTAAAGAATATACGGAGGAGTAATTAAACACAACGATTTGTTCATGTTATTGGAATCTCCCCAATTATTTAATGTATTATAATTATGATAATTCAATTATTGATACTATCTAGTATGGGATATTTTGTCAGTGAAAATGGATATATACATAGAGATTGCATCTTTTGAGAAGTTTAAATCATTGAGGTGTGGTAGCACATAGCATAATTTTCTTGCGGTAGAGGCATGGAAGACCAAATATCTAAATTCATAACTCATCAAAAATATGATTTTATTCATGTGATAGATAAAATTGAAAGTTATTATGTTGAATATAGTATAAGTTGGAATGTTTTAATAGAGGGCGACCAAGACCCATCTAGAACAAAACGTTAGTTTACCATATTATATATATAGTTCTCTATGTATGAAGTACCCATATCGTTTTATTGAATACATTTATTTTTCCACTATTATATAGTTATTTTCATTGATTAACTATCTCATCAAAATTATATAGAATATCTATGGTTATAATTAGATCCTTGGGATAGTAAGACATTAATATTGAACAAATGTTGTATGGTATAAATATATCAAATTATCTAAACCAAGTCGATGTTTTACTATTAGGTGATGGGGATAATAATAGTTTATAATTATTCAAATGTATTCCTTACATGGTGACCTATTGTTGTGAGATTATGTGGACATACCATCCATTAGGAACCACACATGTTTTGGTTTTCATTGGTAGTTCCTATCTGCAGAAATTTTTATTGGTCTTATGACATGATATCATTACCAATGTGTGCCAATTAATCGTGTAATTTTATGAAAAGAAAAAATCCATGATAATGAAATTATGGATAGGTTTCCTATATTGGATGTTTCATTGGTGGATTGACAATGGGTGAATGGTCCGGATATAATTTCTCTCATCTCAGTTGAGGAAGTAATATATCTCGATCCTAGTTGACCTAGATTATAGTAACATTTTAATTGATTTTCATAGGTACTAATTGAAAAATCCATATAGTGAGATAAAAAAAAATAAAGAAATATGCAATGATTACATTACTGTCTATCTCTCCTTATGATATATTTATCAATTGAGAGATTATATTAAAAAGTTAGTGTATGTTGGTTGGTTGTCATTCTTATGAAAACTACTTATCTATTTAGGGGGAATTTTTGGTTTTTATAATCTTCTATTAGACTATGAAAAATATTCACTATAATTTTGATAAGGTCATATAGGTTCACCCACAATAGTGTATTCATGAATCCTCAATATTCGGGTGAATTGGTATGTGGGACATGGTGGACCGCACCTTGGTGTTTATGTTTTGTTAAAATTAGCGATTGTAGTCAAATAAAAAATCATTATTATTCATGAAAATAATAACATGGTATAATAAATTTATTGAAAATATTATTGAGGGACTTATTGAGTACAAATATAATATTTTATTATTAAATATTATTTTAATATTCCATGTTCGTTTTATGTTAGTTGAAAAAATAGTCGACATAAATGATCAATGGTTTATTAGGTAATTTATTTAACATATTATATGCATGTAATAATATAAAATAATATTTATGATGAATCATAGTACAAAAATATTATTAAAATATTTCATATTTGGGTGGAATCTTGTTTTTGGGGATAGAGGAAGTTATTATTGGTATTCGACATAGCCATTATATAAGAAGAGAGAGAGCTCATTTCCAAGCACTAATCAAGCATTCAGTTACGAGAGAATATCTATCCTTCCACCTTCTATAGATATTTTTGCACTCTGTGCGATCAAACAATGGTTCCCTCGACTAATCAATGGTAAGGGATTGAGTTGATCGATATAATGTCGAAGGATTCATTAGATCTCCACACTAGAACCCATATTAGAATGAATGGAGAGTGAATAAATCCATAGATCATGTTTGGATGATATTAATGGGTTTATTTTCATATCCTTCAAAAAAAAGACCACCAATGAGTAAATTCAGCCTGTATTCTTAGTTTTCTAATTAGTCTTGATTTCATTTTAATCTCTATTCTCTATATAATTCACGTATGTTCCATTAGTCATACCAGGGATCGAATCTCCATAGACAAAAAGTTATGTCACATTTAAGAAGATATTTTTTTAATAACCACTCTACCCATCATAGTTCCCTCACTCACTGGGATATTAAAAATCAACCATCACTTCTTATTTAATTATTATTAAACTATTCAATTTAAACCAATTAGTTGGGTGTCAAAATATATTTTCCAACACCTTAATATTTTAATTGAAGAATATCTTTTGTGATAGAGTGTATGATACAATCCAACAAACTTATTATATAACATTACACCCATATACATAAAAATATATTTTATTCTATATAATTCCAATATGTTTGAGTGATCTTGATGCATTAATAATTTTGTTTTAAATATACACGGTAGTCTATGAAAATATCATTATTTAAACATGACCATCATAAAATAATAATTGAGTTGGTGGGTATGCATATGAATAACTCAAATTTATAAATTATATGGTTTAAAATTTTATACCATATATTCAATGGTAATCTATTTATTATACATAAAATAATAATTCGTTGAATGAAAAAGATACATTTTTGGAGAATCTATAATTTTTTAATAGGTTGTTTATACCGGAATTGTCAACATAATTACTAAAAAATTAAAAACACATCGAAAATGTATTTGAATGAATAAAAATAATTTTTGAAATATAATTTACAAATTTTCATAGTGATAATTTTTTATATTTTGATAAAATTATTATTTTATGATGTATAGTGAAATGTAATGTTTTTTTTGAAAACATTATATTCATTTGAATTAAAAAAATGATAAATTATTTTTTGAATTCATTTCTAAAATAAATTAGTTTCAATTATACTAAAAGATAACTAATTTATAACATTAGAATAATTTTATTATTTAATTTTTATACAAAATGATTTTAACCAATTCAATATTTTCTTTTTAAAACATGTTTTCTTGATGCTTCAAAAGGATTAAATTTAAATTGAATTCACCAGATTTTTCTACCCAAATTTTGAAAAATATATTCGATATTTATTTAAAAAAAATATTATAAAATATGGTAAATTTAAATTACTAAAATTATGATTAGTAAAAATATTAATAAATATTCATTACCACAATTATTGTTAAAATTTGTATAATAGGGGTTTAAAATAAGAAGATAAGGTTTATAACTGACATAAAACTTATCCTAAACCATTGGATGCCCTTATTTAGTCTTTATAACCTCTTACGAATGATCATGAACCACTTTCAGTGTTTTTTATTAAAACATTTTTATATACCTTTATCTTTTAAAAATATTATTTTTATCCTCTCCCCCACATAAAAATTGACAGTCACTGTCCTTCTATATTTGCACATAAGAAACCCTTTGGTTATGAAAATAAATTATTCCATAAACTACTTACCCCCGACCACACATAGTACATTCCTTATATTTAATAATAATATCTCCAATTAGGCTTCATTTATAATCATATTGAGGATGTTCAAAGAGGAGGTAAAACTCTGAAACAAGTGTATTTATTTTAAATATCCTTCTACCTCAATAAAAATATCTTATAATATAATATTATAATAACTAAATTATATATTATATATGTATTATTTAAAATTTTAATTTTAAAGACTATATCCATCTCCACATCAATCAAATGGAAAATGAATCCATCGATCATGTGTATGGTGGACTATGCCATCCAGAACTAATATAATTTTCCTACCAACACTACCATTTAGTGTTGGATATAACAATTTATATAACTTTTTAAAATTGTATTTATGAAATTATTAAGGTTCTAAAAATATTAAATCACATAAAAATTCTAAAATTAAATTTTATTTAGTATACAATAACATCACTCATGTGTACAATAGATTACCACCTCAGGATGCAATGCGATTAATTTCCCTCATATGATTTACATGGATGGTATTAATCATAAAATTTATTAATATATGTGATATTTATGAACAAAAATACTTCTAGAAATACAATATCACATATAAATTCTTACATTCTAAATCAATTCAAAAATAAAACATCACACGTCCTCTTGTGTGGACTACTGCCTCCACATAGTGATGTCAATTGATTATCATTTTATTTTTACATGGTTAAAAATTATTAAAATATACTATATAAATTATATAATTATAATTCTATAATTTTAAATTAATATTAATTTTCCATTGCTTCCATACATCAAGAAAAAAAGGAAAAATCATTCATGCATACTTATTGCCTACCATCTCCCCGAATGGTGTTATATATTTTCTATAATTAATTTTTATTAAATTATTATATATAAATATATAGTTATTGAGTATGATATTTTTATAAAGATAAAAAATATATAGATTATGTATACTTGTTAAATGTAAAAGGACTAAAAATTCTAAACCAATACATATATAATAATAAAGAAATTATCACTAGAAATAGTGTTTTTAAAAAAGAATTTTTAATAAATGGGTCATTAGAGAATATAAGTAATCGATATATAGTATTAAATATATGTTTATGGTTCACACATATAATTATAGTAACCCTGTATTTCTTATACATGGTTTTCAAACACATATATATGATTTATAACATGGGGTAATGGTCTTTCAAATCATCGTTACTTCCATGAGACATATGCTATATTCAACACTTATTTAAATATATTGGGTATATACAACCCCTTTTTTATTTTATATCATAAATATAATTGTGTTCATGGTATTTATTTTTTAATATTTTTATTCTTTTCAATGGTATTATGGTACAAATATTACAATTTGGTACAACATTTGTATTTGAATCTCATACTAATTGGGATTGTATATAAATAAATTTAAACTGTAGGAAATTATTTGATAATTTTATAATAAATTAGTTTAAAATTTTTCACCTATTTGTATTCATTAATTTTTCCTATAATATTACCATAATCCAGCGTTTGTTAATTAACATCAATGAAAATCTTTTTTGATAAAATGTGACATGATGTCTCTCTTTGATCAGAAATCTGTTGTTTACAAATAAATTTTATCTAAAAATATTTTCAATAAATATTCCCACTTATTTAATATTATTTATAATTTATTAATAATAATCTACTTTATAAAAAATTCATTGATAATATTTTCATTTAGCTCTCGAAATGAGGCTGGTATGTCATTTACCAAAAATGTTAAAGTGAACTTTTTTTTCACTAATAAAACGTTTTTCTTATTTACCACTATAATAAATAGTAAATAATTTATATATTATTTTAAAATTTTCCCATTATATTTTAAATTAAATTTTGTTCAAATTGTTTTTGTACTTTTAGTTTTAAGAAAATATTTTTAAAATGAAAATGATAGATTTCTTATTGATTTTTATAATTTAATTTTTATGTTCTATATATTAATAATTGGTAAGAAACTTAATTTTAACTAATTATCTATTGGTAATGGGTCGGGCCAACTATTTCCCCATGATGAATCATTATTTATTGTGAGAAAAAAATATGTATTTTCTTGAGGCCTTACACATTTGGTATGATTACATAGTACGAGGTCGTGATAGTATGGTTATGATTTAAAAAATTTAGAATTCCCTCATTATGAGAGTAATAATTGATGTTACATGTGATTTTTAGATTTTAGATAATATCTATCTCTAATGTTCAAGATCGGGTAATTTTCTATGGAATTATTTTATAATATATAATTTACCACGAAATATCTATTATGCATATTTATCATGATATCTTTCAATATATGCATACTCTTACTGAGAATTTGAGCACACACTCCACATATATTTCTTTACCAATGATGCCATTATTTCTAATATGATTGATATATAGATTCATGATACATGATAAAATTATGCACCGAAATAAAATATTATGATGTATATTATTTTCTCAATAGTGAAATGAGATCTATGTATGAATATAGTTAACCATAAATAATAAATTATTCATTCCTTCACGATGTGGATCCTTATATCTTATGATAGGGAAACAATGTAACCACTGAAACTAGGACACATGGGTGGTGGTTTTTATACTTTTTATTAGATGTTGTTTAGTATAAACAATGAGAAATATATTTAACAAAAACATTGATTATATAAAATTAGCCTTATATTGAAATTAGTGATAACCCTTGATGAATATCTGATTGTTTTTTAATCGAATATGTAATGTGGGTTTTCATAGAAATATATTCCTATATGGATACTACAAGTGGATGTGGTTATTGAATATGTGTACATAGTGTTAATAACTTCTAAAAGATGCCTGAAGCCATAATTAATCATTACATAGTACATGACAATGGGAATTACTATGCACCTACATTTATGCTCTATGGGAATTTGATTTATTAATTGAAATTTTCATTGCAAATAATTATGAACGATTTAAAAATATTTTTTTCTTTGAAAACATTCCCAAAGTTACATTTTTTATCATTAATAGATTTTCCAAGAATAAAATATTAAATTTATTCTAATTGTCTATAATATTTAGTGATTATACATTGTGTCTCATAATTTAATTATCTAATATATCATAAAAATAGTATGGATATGGATCCTAGAAATATAAATGATAATTATTTATAGTCATGTACCCATGTATTAATTTCTTCTATAGGAAATAAATTGGAGATAAACAAGGAGCTATAATATGATTTGATAATATTATGACCATATTAGAGTTATTGACTTCGGATTTGAGAAATAAACCTTTCTATATAGATATTGTTACTCTTCTACTATTTGGTGTAACAATTTTTGAAAAAATTATTCATTTTTAGTCACCATTATTAATTGGGACTAAAAATCCATTTGAAGATGAGAAATATATATGTTCCATATATAATATATTTCCCATGATGAGGATAAATTATTGTGGTAATGACTTCATGGAATATTATTTTCTATCATGATATGATAATTAATCGTGGTATTTGATTCAAAATATTAGGGTTTAATATTAATTTTAGAACATGTAATGGAAGTTCATAATGTAGTATTTATTTAAAAGTATTTTCCTCATGAGAATGGAGCTGATATGTGGCTCTAATTCCTAAGACTAATACAAATGTAAAAGAAAATTTTCTATGTATAATGCCAGATATACATTTTTAGAAATGCATGATACACACTGTGAATGTAATAAATGAAAAAATACAGTTCATTTTATTTATTTTATTAATGAAATTATAATTAATGAACTAATTTCCAAAACATTGTCACTATATGAGGCCATATAATAATTTTTTATATAGATAGGGAATGAATTCCCCAAGTCAATTTACATATATGGGAAGAATGATATGAGTTGGATGGAAGAGAAAATATTTAATTGTGGATGAATGTGACGAATGATTTTTCCCATGTTATAATTATGGAAATAAGCACATTGAAAATTTCTTTAAGTTAATAGTAGATTAATACATGTTTATTCAGAAATTTGTTGATGGTCATGATTAAAATGGAAATAATGAATCTACCAATTTTCTGTGATTCAACTATATATATATATATATATTTTGCTAAGAAAATTAATGTCCAATGAATCACAAAAATATACCTTAAATTAATCAATGAGATTAATTTCATTAATATTTTGTTACTTTAGACGATATGGAATGATTAATGTGGTAGTTTTTTATTATAAAATTATTTTATTGGATTATTTTATTATTGATATTATGGTTATAGGAATTATAAAATATATATGGATTGTAATTGAATTCATTTTCTATATGTATTTGGGAATATTAGTTTAATTGTACCAATGACACTAATATGTTATTCAATGGAATGATTAAATTCTTGTAAACACATTATTGAGGGAGGATAACACTTATTATGTTCCCAATGTTGATATAATAATTATACATAGGGGTCTATATTATTATTAAAAACCATTCTATTTTATATTACATTTGATGTTATTGTATCATGGGGTTATTAAAATAAATAAAATTTTCATAATTATGATAATAATATTTTGGAAAATGTATAACATTAATTCTGGGTGAAAAACCATCACATTCGTTTAGTCCATCGGGTCTAAACTGAAAACTAATGTGTGATAAGGGTGTTTCACCAAACATTAGACAAAATGATGATCTAGTTAATATTTAATTATTTTTACAGCAATGATTATATTGAAAAATATAAATGTTAATCCAGTGTCGTTATTATTGAGGTTTAGTGATTAATTGTTAATATTAATTTCTCCACACATTGTGGTTGAGTAAAATCCTTATAGTCCAGTGGATGGTCTATTCACTCAAAAATAGATCATGTGATCTCATAAATGATTATTTAGATGATCTTGGAATCAAAAAATGATTTTAGGATATTGATTTAAGATATTAAGAGATGATTTGGAAATTTATAAATGAATATCCAAATGATGAAATTTCAAATATGAAAAATAATGATAAAAAAATTATATTTCTTTAAATTATTTGTCATAAAAATAATACAACTTTATGAAAATTATATTTGAATAAAATGCTATTTTATTCCATCACAATGATGAATTATTTTAAATTCTAAATTATCATATTTAAATTGTTTTTTGGTTTATAATTTTCGATGAATAAATAAATTTAATATGACCAATGATTTCAATCACTATAAATATTTATTTAAATTTTCATTAATGTCTATATATTCACTCATCACTTATGTGCTCTTAATTCGAAACATATTTTATGTGTTATTATTGATTGAATTTATAATACTTGGTATCTATTTCCAATATGATGTGATAATAATCCTTCTTAAAAAGATTTTTTCAAAAAGATATTTTAAAATTTAAATAAACTTGTATTTGTGACCAAGAATAAATTGGTATGATGCAGTTTATTTAAGATGTGTGAAATGTTAAACTGTTTGATTTCGAAATTGAGAAAATGTTCTATATCATTAATGGTAAATAAATGATATTATAAAATAATATAACACTCTAATATGTTATGATGAATTTCACCTTAAATAAACTAAATATCTCTAATATATTTTGATGTATGAAACACTAGGAATGAATGAAACAAGACACTTTCTTAATATATTTTTATTTCAACATTTCAATTATAATAAATATGGTATGTTGGAATATATGAATAGTAATAAATAATTTAATGAAATTATAAGGTTTATACATGGTTAAAACTAATTCTATTGTTATTTATTGATTATAAATAATATATGAATATTTTGAAATAAAAAATAGCGTTATGGAAAAATAATATTTTTTTAAAGGTTGTCTTATTACTTTTTTGAAATAATTTAAAATTAAATGATTACAATTTTATAAAATTTTTATGACAAAATAAAAAATATTTTTTAAATATAAATGTCAAAACTTTTTTTGGGTATATGTTTTAGAAATTTTAAAAAAAGAAAATTTTTATGATGAATAGTGAAATATAATGACATTTATTGAATTTTTTTTAAAAGATCACATGGTAAAATTAAAATTTCCCGGGAAATTAGTTCCTTTATATAATCAATTAAGTAATGTACTCATTGTATTAAATTATATATTTAATTCTTAAAAAATATGTTTAAATTTTTGAATATTTTTCACTTCAACGACAATTGTTCGAACATCTAATTCTTTAATTGTAATTTGAATTATTACACTGATGTGAAGTGGATTTAAAAAAAAATATTTCATATATTGAATTAGAAAAATTAATATTATCTAATATGATAATTATAAATTTTACAATAATTAATAGAAAAGACATTAATTATTAATTGCATCATTTAATGTAAAATGGGTTTAGTGCGGGTTACTCATAGATGATAAAGGAAAAGAATTACTTAAAACAACTCCACCATCAAATTAATGGACATATTCATACACTATAACCGTTTAGGGAAGTAAATGTACAATTTTGGAATCCTTTTTCTCGAGAAAAACATTGGTATAAATTTACCTTTTTTGAAATTCAATGTGTGTCCTCTCCACCGCTTATAAAATCCCACCGCTCCCCACCCCTCTTAATTGTTATAGACCCATTTGGTTTGGTAAGTAAATACCCAAATAGATTCACTTATTTTCTTACCATATCCATGGGGAATAATTTTATTTTTTTAAATATCTTAATAAGGCATTATGTTTTAAACTATAGTGGATCTACAAATAAGAGGTAATATTCATAAACATGAGTATTTTTTTTATCTTTTTGTACATCCATCAAATCATCTTTAAAAACTATAATATACTAAGAGTTACATCTATTATACACTAATATGATATTATTTTATTTCTATAGCCTATATTCGTATCAAATTTAATCAAATGGTAAAACAACTGTCGATCTTGTGTATGTTGGTCTACCAAAACGAAAACTGATGTAATTCACTTTCCATCAACATGTTTAATGTATTGATATAATTATGGGTTTTAATTTTTAAATGATATTTATTAATTTTCATGTCTTTTTTATTTAATGTATCCCATATAGAGTCTTCATTCCCATTCCTTAATGTATATGATAATGTCACATTACTGTACTTTGGACTACCACCTCACCAAGAGATGTAATTCATTTTTCAATTAAAGCATACATGGAAGATAGAAATGTTACGATTAATGAATATAAGTTATATATATAAAATAACCCTTAATTTTGAAATATAATATCACATTTAAAATATTTTATTTGAAATATGTTTGAAAATAATAATGTCTCTCATTGTTACATGCGGACTATCACCTCCAGATAACGATTTAAATTTTTTGACATTTTACTTTTATGTATATGGTAATAAGGATAAATTAAATTAATTTACCTAATATATGTAACATAATAATGATTATGTAAATTTTAGTTAATAATAATTTTCATACATTTCAATACATGGAGTGAAATGGAAACATCTTTCTTTCATTCAAATGACAAATTATCTCCATGTATGATGTAGTAAATTTTCTATATATATCATTTATATATTGAAATAAAAAAAATTAATTAATACATATTATATTTATATTATAGTAAAAATTATAAAAACGATGAAGCAATTAGCTTTGTAAATGGATATGAAATACGAGGTCAAAATATACATAAAAAGTGAATTAATTTTCACACGGGTGTGTATTTATCAAAGAATTGTACATAAATTTGCCATGAAAAAATATGTGTAAATAAAATATGTAATGAAATATATCTTAATCATTATGAAATTTATTTATAATAAACAATAATTATTATATATAAGGTTAAAATACATACAAAAGAAGTCAAAATGAGGCAAGGAATTCTCATATCAATTTTATTGAATGAGACATATGACACAAACATCACTTATTACATTATGTGCTATATATACTATCATGAATATATTTATATCCATGGTATATAAATTTTCATTTTATCTTATATCATTCATGTGGATTCTGATTAAATCATTTACAAAGTTGTAAAAGAATTTTGTTTTAATTCGATTTTCATTATTATTGTCTGTAGTTGAGTTTTCATTGAAGGAAATGATTTTATAATTATATAAAAATCAAATTTATATTATTATATTATGTTTATTCAGGAGTTTTTATTTTAATAGTACCGTATTCCTCCATCATGAAATTAATATTATTTATAAAATTTATTTAATAAAATTTGACTTCTTTTCACTCTTCATTCAAAAATCTTTTTTCATCTCAATCCATATATTCTAAAAATGTCAATTTTTTTTAAACACAGAAACTGATTTATTAAATAAATTATTACTTATTTATAAATTTTTATAAAATATTTTGAAAGGAATATTAATGTTATTTTCCACACAAGGCCCCTTTGGCTTTTATAGAAAATGTGGAAGTAATAATTTTTATCTTATAAGACATGTATAAATATTCCTGACATCATGAAAACTGAATGAATTAAATTTTATTTTAATATAATGTAATCTTATTTTCAAGGAAAAATGATATAATATTTAATATTTAATTTCATATTTAATTGGTTCTTTTCAAAAGGAAAGGGTTATTTTATTGATAATTGTTTTTAACAGAATATTTATTCTATTTATCTTCATCAATTATATGATATCAAATTTTACCCTATAAACCATTTTGATTTTTTTAAGGATACCATAAATATTATATATCTGGATGGTTTAGGTTCAATTGAATGTGATGTACTATCTTGAGTCCGTTATCCATATTACCCTGAATGGTTTCTGATTATGTTTATTGATTTGGGAAATTATTTAAAAAAATTATAATATTTTTTATAATATGAATTTATATGTTTTTTACTTTTGAACAATTTCATATGAGGATTTAATTGGACATAATATTTTATGGTTGGGTACTACTATATCACATCAATCCATCATTAGGTCTCAAAAGATCATTTTTAATGGGTTTTTAGTTGAGGGATTACACATTTGTCAGAGATGAATTATCATGAGGCCTTGGGAGTATGTTTATGTTATTTGACATTTTGTATTCCCTCATTAAATTATTTGTTTTGATGTTCCATGTAATAATTCTAATATAGAAAACATCATTTGGGTTTTTCAAGATCATGGTACAATTTATATGTCACAATTTCATCTACTTTTTCCTTATGATATTATGGTCAAATAATTTCTGGAATGGAATGTGATTTTGTAATATATATTTATATATTTATTAAGCTTATTTTTTAATGAAATGTTACACTATATGAACACCCATATTTTGTATTTTTTCACCACAATGTAATAATTTAATCACTAATTCAAGGTTACTAGGTTGTCTGTCTTTACTCTTTTCATTACCCATCACATTAAAATTTGTAAAAATTATTATGTTTCATCTTCCATGGATTGGATTAACAGAATTCTATTTAGATATTATGAGGGAAACCAATTAATTTTTTTCAATGAAACATCATTTAACCAAAACCATCACATTATATTTCATTTATACATACATATTAACCATAAACCACTAATGTTACAGTTTAGGTAGAATCTCAACAAACATTTATATTTGAAAACACCATATAAATTTTAATAGATTCCTTAAAACACCAATCCCTCTAAATAATTTAAAACCATAGGTAGATATAAGTTTTTAGTAAATTTTAAAATAATAAATAATTTATACATAATCTTACGTGTATATAAGGTATCAATCAATCACTTGGAACTTATAGAAGATATATCAATACTATATTCAAAGAAAAATAGACAAACACAGAGACACACACACCCTCTTTATATACCATCCCAGAGTAAAAATCTCACATGTAAATAACAATACACCAAAGTAGAGGTTATAACATTACCTCCAATCCTGGTTTATCATGGAACCACTCTTCATTTGGTTTATCACTTAACCACGTTTCATATTTCCAAGAACCATTATAAAATGATAACTCATAAAATATTGAAAATAAAAACATTTCATTAATAAAATTAATATTAAATCACAAGAAACAATTTCATGATATTGAAATAATCATTACATTTCAAAAAATATTTTCAATACCAAAACAACCAAAAACAGAATAAGAGATTTCCTTTTAATTTTTGAAAATAGTATGGATTATAGAGGAAGAAAAATGACAATTACAATGGTGGAGAGGTCGTTGTCATCGCAAACGTTAAAAACTTTCCATTTGTCATTTTGTAAAACACTTTGTAGAAAAATGATTCCCATTGAATTAAATTAAAACTCAATAGGAATTATTTTAAATCGTGTAAAATAATAAGGGATATATTATTGAAATATGCCTCAATTAAAGGATATTTAGATGAATCCCCTTACCTCATATCCGACTTGACCCGTTCATTCTTTAATACACTTAATAATAACTTAAAGTCAATTTTTACTTTCATAAGTTCATTTTTAATGTTTATTATCCCTTTTAAATCACTTATTACAATCTTATTAACATCATGTAATCATTTAAGTAAATAATGGTAGTTTGGTTGGTACTTGGTACTTGAGTCAAAACTGATATTCTAATATTTACATGTTGTTCATGTGGTCAAAATTTCATTATAAACAGAGTGATATTAATGGTTTAGATAGCATAAATATAATATATATTCAGAATATATATGTATTTATAATAGTACATAAAATATGGAGATATGAAATGAAATACACCGTTCGTGGAGACAGTAAGACAAACGTACACATGAACATAAATTTCATTTATATTTCATATTTAATGGAATGAAAATATAATGATTAATAATAATATTATAATTCCTATATTGTATAAAATATAATATCATTAACTACATCTTTTATACATACCCTGCATTGTATGAATGATTTATATCACTTTGAGGGCGAGGTAGTCTGCACATCCTCAAATGAAATTATCGCATTTACCAATAATGGGAACCATAAAGGTATGATATAAATGTGAAATACAGAAGAATAAAAAATCATAAACATAATATGTATCATATATAAATATAGTTCCATCTTAATGGACATCCTGAGGGGTGGTATGAGATAATTGAACGAACATCATTTCATGAGGCGTTAGTTTTCCATCTACAAAAAAACAGAATGTTATTCACCCATTAGATAGAGACCTATGTAATTTTAGTTCAAATACATCTCATAAAAACATTTTAGAATATTTCGGATACTAGAGTTGTTATAATTTAATGCAATAAAAATTGTTTTGGGGTTGGAGAAATAAAATAAAACAATAGAATTTAAGAGAAACAGTTACCTTTAATTTGGGTAACTTCCATTGGTGTGTACCAAAAGAATTATTGAAGTGTCTTCTGCCTATGGTAAGGCTTCTAGGTGGAGGATAGGGACCGTTAGAGCTTATTTGGGTAGGGGTTGGAGGATCCATGGGTCTTGACAGGTGTTAGGAATTATATAGAATTTAAGGCTTTTTATAAGGGGGAGGAGGGGCTCATTATGTAAGTGTGAAAATATTATTTTATTATATAATAATATTCGGATTATAAACGTCAAAATCTAATTAAAGTCGAAAATAAGATGACTCGTTGTAGAAATAAAATCATCCAATAAGAATTGGAATGTTTTTTGTTATTTTGTTAATATTTTTTTATTTATTTAAATCTGTTATTAATGAGGTAAATAAAGCATCATTATTGTGTCATTAATATTTTAATTTATCTGATGTCTAAAATTATAAATCAAATACAATGATTTAGGAATTATTCTTTGATTTCCAATTAATATTTATATTACTAATTTTAGCTTATATAACCCCATGTAAAAATTTATTTACTAAAAGATATTTGTTTGTGTCAATTTTATCATTACAATAGGTTAATTAATCTAAAGTGTCATTATCACTCCCAAGTGGCTCCATGGGGTCCCATAATCGTCCCAAAAATGAAAATGGTCTTAAATGACTCAAAACATTAGGTTAATACATGTTTGAAGGTAATTATGTATTATTATAATAATCTTTTTACCTTGAGTTACCCTATTTAACTTAAACCATGGTAAATAAAATTCAAAAGTTACAATTCACCAAAAATTATTTTCATCTTATTGAAATTTTTTTTACTTAATAACAAAAACCATGTATATTGGATTTTTGAATTTTATCCACAAAATATGTAAAATATTATTTAAATTAAAATGTACATTTTTAACTACTACTTAGTGGTTTCACTATTAATAAAAAATTGATATTTTTCAGAAAACTAAAAAAACAAATCACCTTAAGCTATATTTTATATTCCAAATAACCAAATGATATCTTTTTTACCAAATTAAAAACATCTAAGTATCATTAATTAATTTAAAATTAATTTTTGTTGTCAGAACAAGTGTGTTTTTAATAAAATATAAATATCAAAAGATCGAAACTAGTTTATGTCGAATTTCAATGTGAAATAAATTCCAATGGCCAATGTTGGGTTAATTGGTAAAAATATAATCTAATTAAACATTAAAACCAAATAAAAATATAACATAAAAATATAAATAAATAAGATAAAAAGGCACTTTTGAATAAAAATACAGTAATTTTCATTATTGTCAAAAATGATCATTACCAGAAAAATAACAAAAAATTTCCCAAAGTAGGTTTTGATTTCCTTATCAAAAGAAGACTTTTATTTTGTAGAATAGAAAATATAAAGATTTCAAAAACTATATTTAATGAGGTATCACCAATAAAAGGCTATTAACCAACTTATTAAAGTAAATTATGCTTAAAATTAGATTATTCCCATTTTAAGCATCTAGCATTGTTTTAACAAACATGTATAATCACATTGTAGTTAGTTCTATTTATTCAAGCCATTAAAATTTATAGGAGTTAAATACCATTTAAAAAAATATAATATTATTATTAGTGTCCAACATAATATTTCAAAGAAACCCGTTGTTGAATATTTGGTATGCCATCAAACATAGCAAGCCCTTTAAAATAAAATTAATATTTAATTTACAAAATATTAAAAAAAGAAAACATATTATTTATTTATTTACCTGAGATGTTACAGTTCACCTCTGATAGGAAACATATATATTTCAATATTAAGTTCAATGATGTTTCTATTAGAATTTTCCATTGTAAAGTGAGAGTCCCAGTGAATAAACTTACAAAATGAACATGTATTCTCTCACCCACATCTGTAAAACATATTTATAGATTTATATGATGTGTTTGAGGAATTTTCATGAAATTTTTAACTCATGGATTTGTTTTTGGTTGTAATTGGTGGATATTATGTCACAAAATATATTATTTTTTATATTTACATTGATTATTCTATGATCATTAATGAGTTTACCAGTAATGTAAAAATATTTTAGTTTCAATAAATCTTATGGTATGGATGTTCATCAATGGATTATTCATATCATTTTAGGGATTTATGAAATTAATACCTCCCACGTATATGTTTTCTATACTTGATGCTTGACCCTAATTGACGTACCCTTAATGGATTTTCTAAGGGATCCCAATTATCTTTTATACAATACCATATGTGGTACAAGTGGGAAATATTTATACATATTGGTATTATATCAATTTTGATAATTTAAAGGTATAAACTAAAAATGATTACCTTGGTTATGTTGGTCAATAATATTATTCAATATTAGCTGGAGAATTTGTTTAAGGAGACAAATTAAGATTTGAACCCAATGATATTTCTCCAGGAACATAATCTTATTTAAACAATAAATGGATTTCACTATTATTTCTGGGATATATTCCTTGGTGTGGAACACATATCTGTTTTTTTAGTTTTTAGAAAATTGTGTAAAATATGTAGATATTTATAATGATTTTAAATAAAATATTATTAATGAATTCCATAACTTAGGATTAATATTTTCAATTCATATTTTTTTATATGGCTGGTTTTCATTGTCCACATTTGGTCTCTAAATTTTTGGGAAAATAGGATATTCTCTAGGATCCTAGGTGGGATTATCTGGATGGAGATGATTCTAAGAGAATGTAATTTTTTTATTTTTTGAGTCAGAGCATGATAAAGAGAGTGTGGTTAGTCACTACTAGAAATATGTGATTTGATATTATGGTATTGAGAATTATTTTTTGGTAATCTAAGAATATGAGGTGCATTTAATTTCATTGGTGATTGGTTTGTTGTGTGGATCATCTAGTTTTTTTCACCCTCAATCTTGAAGATCATATGGGATCAAATATTATATGGGATAATTTGCAGAATAATTTTCATGCTGAATTTATATATTTTTTGCTGAATGTTGTACGATGGTATGATATTCATTCTGTATGGAAGGTGGCCATCTGTGGTTATGATCTTGTAGTTATGCTCAAAATTATTATCCATTATTCTATAAATATTCATCCAATATATGATTATGTGTTTTAGTATTTTTAGTATGCTCTATGTCTAGATATTAAACATCAGTTCACCTCTTCAATAATATCATCGTATATATTACAAATGACAAAGGAATAATTTATTGAGATTACAGTAGAACTATTTATAAAGCTATTGATCTGGATCCTCATTTATCTATAATGTAATATTTTTGACAAATGTGGTTTCAATAAATATCTAAATATTCATAGATCCGTAGAACTAGTAGTTTTTTGACATCTAGTGGGAGCATTAGTGTTTTTTTTATTTTGAAATGGTTGATGCAGACATGGGTTATTTTTGTGTATAACCTTCCATAATTGATCGAATGAGGAAAATATTTATAATTATAGGTATCTATAATGTTTACTAGTTTATATTCCATATAATTAGAATCATCGTACTCACAAATTTAAACTATTTTGGAATGAGGAATTAATATTTTTGAAACTCTTATGTGTATAAGATTTGAATTTAGAAGGAATTTTAATTTTTTATTCTTCTGGAAGGATGATTTTTTAATCCATGAAGTAATATTTAATTTTTAGAGTTATTAGAAATGAATATATTGTTTTGTGGGTGTTGTTTTGGGACCCAAATCTGTCTTCTTATCTTAGAAATATCTCTTGTGAATCATGATTAAAAAATGATTTTTGGGATAGTCAACATGGTGGAAATAATTAACACATAGATAGTGATAACAATGCACAAAAATATTGTTTAATATGTTATATAGGAGATATATATTTTTAAACCATGTTCTATAACCATTGAACATATTCGTATAGTTTCAAGGCTAATGAGACAAGTCCCATAAATTTTAAATAGTTTGGAAAACTACGTGCCACTACCATATGAGATGCCATGTGTTCTGAAAAAGAGTCCACATATTAGGTGCCCGATATATAAAATGAAAAATCCAAACTATGCCTGTATTTAAAAGAAAATAATATGAATCTTTATAATCACTAATTATATGTTTTTTTAATTTTTTCTTCCTCAATCAGCTAAATTCCACTATCATGTGTGCTTTTCCATCCTCTTTGTTTCAGTGGTCTTCCTTTGTTTTTTGGTTTAATAGTACTCTATCACTTATGATCAATAGCCATTGATAATTAAATATCTCCTCTAGATTTAATTCATTGTTTATTTAACTATAAAAGTTTCTCATAAAATTTAAGTTTGATATAAAATTTTTAAAGGGTTTTTTATTGTTATATTATTTATTTCATTCTAGCATGAATCGAGGGTCGATAGTAGATGAGAGAAGCCTTAAAATACATTGGAAGGTGGACTAAATTCTATCCCAATTTTTTTTCATTTATAAAATGTTCCATTTTATGATACCAACTATTTAAAGAGACAAATATCCTTCTAAATTCTAGCCATAGATATTATTTGATCTTTATAGGTTATTCTTAATTAGTTAATGGGGGTTTAGGTTCAAGGTTATAATAATCTGGAAAATTATTACCCCCATGTTTAGCTTTATCATTGGACATTTTCCTATAACAATGCACGATTCTAATAAATGTGTATGGCTCGTATATGGTATGCATGCATAGGTTCAACATGGTACTTCTATTCATGTTCCTAGATATATGGGGGTGGTAATATTTTGTTGAATGTGAGCTTGATTATGTTGAGTTTGGACAACAGATATTCCGTAACTCTCTTCCATTTTTTTGAAATTTTGATTATTACTTCTATCATTTTAATCATTTAACCCTATTCTTCATTCCTAAAATAAACAAAACCCTCATCCCATCAAGTACAATCCTCTACTATCATATGATCCACTAAGTTAGCACCTATATATGGTGTTCCATTCATGCATCATTCATAATGTTTTTATCATCATCAATTTGTCCCTCAATCCACTTTTTTTATTAATTTCATTTTTGTATCAGATGTTTTTTTGAAAAATATTCTTCAAAATTTTCTGGAAATTTATATATTTATCCATTTTTATCTATCCTAAATCATAGGTTGATACTAGATAAATATTCTTCTACTAGTATAAGGTATGTGGTATCACGATTTTCTATAACTATTTTGATGTTTATATCACGTTCTTCCATGCTTCGTTCTTGACATTCCATGAAACCCCCTTTAAAACTTGATATTGATTATATACATTGTTAGAACCATCGAGTAGTTGAATGTTATACCATACATTCTTTATCTAGGTTGTCTACCTCATCTCAAATCACCCCATATGGTATATTTTATTATATTTCATGACAAACCTATCATTTGATATGAAATTAAACAACCTTTGGGTGTGTATAATTTGATCTTATTAATGAAATAGTCTTAATTTAATTTAATGGTATCTTGAATAAATTTTATATCTAGATGGAATATAGTGATGGAATATAAATTAATATAGTTATGTGGAATATCTAGAGTGATACAAGTTCTCAGGATGATGTTTTTCCTGGGCGAGCACATGACATGCCAATCGATTCATTTCT
Source organism: Viscum album (assembly GCA_963277665.1). NCBI lineage: Eukaryota > Viridiplantae > Streptophyta > Magnoliopsida > Santalales > Viscaceae > Viscum > Viscum album. The sequence goes on along the minus strand of OY728160.1, from coordinate 555,298,392 downwards.
TCCTTTACAATGTGATAGACAACACTGGGATTCAGTCGTTCTCTTAGACTATGAATTAAAAGTCTTGACACAAAGGCTTCCCTATATTTCAATAATTTTAATATAATTAATTTTATGATTCTACTTATTTTTAGAATGTTGTTTTAAACTATCATGGATATAATGATGGAAACACTTAATGTTTGGCACCATGACTAAACTTCACTTGATTCTAGTTCTTAGATTTCACTATCCCATTTGGGTGAAATTCAGAGAGTACACCCTTGTGGATTTATCCATTATTATTAAACATAAATAACATATATGCATATTGAACCATAAATTTTTATTTTAATGCATCAACCCAATGATTATAGGACTTAGGTCTGGAATGTGTAAGTATATATTAATTATATATATGTTAGGAAACATTTCAGATTAGGAGGATATAGGTTCTATCAGATGGTTTTCTAACAATAAACCCAAACCTACGTGTTTTATATATTTATTTACATTATTGATTACACATTCACACGTCTCATTATATATTCATATACTAGATAGTCCTAGAAAATTATATTGGTGTTCTTTATAAATTTAATCAAACAAAATTTGGGTCGCCTATAGGTACTTGGAAATACATCATGTTTGATTATAGGGTCAAGGGGAAGATAACTATTATGGAGTCATGATTTTATGAACTAGAATGGATAACCATAGTAGTGGACCATTCTCTAGTTCTTGATATTTTTGGGATATTTTTTTGATCAATTTTTATATTTTATAGAAAATTATTTATTATATGAAATCTACATGTTTCTCTTACTCCTCATGTTGTATAGCATCATGGAATAATATATATATATATATATATGATAATCTTATTGGTATTTTTTATTTTAGTTTATTATTTTATCATGATGTCTATTTCATTCTATATTTTCATATATTATAATTTTTTCTTCATAATGTTATTATTCATTACTGTGAATCAATATAATATATAAGATATTGTATCCCCACCATATTATGTTACACCCCGGTATCTATTTTGTAAGAATTATCCTATGGGGAGTGGCTCTGGAAGCTACATGACCAACTTGGATAAGTTACATATGAGTAAAATGATTCGTAGATGATACTATTAGAATCACTTCACTTTTCATTCGTTACTTTTTAGGATGGTAGAATGGAGTCTATGATGTGTTTGAATTTTTTAATTATATAATGATTTGGAGTAGCTAATCCAATTAAATGGAAAAAGTGGTGTTAACTGGGATGATACATTCTATTATGTAATTATATTTATATTGTTTTGTTGATTTCATTATTTGTTGATGCATATCACTTTCCCCATATATTATCATTATGATTTTTCTATTACCCTCTACCAAATACATCAAGGAATAAATATTCATGAATCATTAGAAGAACCTAGTGATTTATGAACCATGCATAATATAATAATTGTTCACTATATAACATGTATTTCATGTTATGCCTATTTTTATTTTATCTGTTCCATGGTGGTTATATTATAATTTCTCTAAAATTCATGTATAAAAATGTAAAAAATTGGTTAATTGATGAGGCTATGTTATAATTAATGGTGTTTCCATTACAGATTGTAGATATAACATTTAATAAAAAATTATTACATGTTTTTATTATATAACTAATATTACATGAGATAAACATTATTGGGTAGTGATTATATGGATTATTATTTCAATTTATAATTCTTATGAATTTATAAATTAGGAATTACAATATGAATAATGGACTCATAATACAAGAATTTAAAAACCCTAAAACCCATTATAAAATACGTATTATAGTTACATTTTATTAGAACTATAAATTATAATGTGAATGAAATTATAAATTAAGAATATTAACTGTAAAACTGGATCATTATATATATATAAGTTTGTGTGTGTGTGTGTAATTATTCATTTATGAAAAAATTAAGGATATATTTTCTGTTAAATTGGGTTGACAATTTCAAATTAAAAATCCATTTTCATTATAAAATTCAATTTATACTTCAAATATATAATCCTCTACTAGAATACATGAGGAATTTTCTCTGACATGTCCATAATACTGGAGATATGGTGTTGACTCTTATGTCAAATATGATATTCTGTGTCACATAGACCTTGATTTATGAGTATCTATATTGAGGGTGAATCTTGTGTAGCATGGATTTTTACTTTTATAATTACTTATTAGTGTTCTTTTCTATTATCAAATCTTTTTTGAGGCACATGTTTAGCATTTTTGAAAAATTCAACAATGATGGTATTGAGCCGTACTCCATGAAGGTTGAAAAGATGATCCTCTATATGTGGTGGGATCATATTCAATGGGATAACCTCTTATAATTATACCTATGTAACCTCTTATAATAATATTTATATGTACTGATTCCCATGTTCGAGAGTAAATCCTACAACTAGTGTATTGTATAAATAATTATTATTATCTCTCCCCTTTTATGGTAAACATTACTTGGGTGTTCCAGAAGCAACAAACCCTTAAATATTTACTGAATTGAATACCCTTGTCCTATGAGTAATGACCACAGGACATGATATCTATCATACAACGTTTAGATAATCCCCATGAAAATTCAGTAAATATCTCATCATATATTATTTCATTGAGCACCCTGAGATGGTGGTATGTTTTTAACAACAATTTTGAAAATATAGTAATCATTTATAGTGATTTATTGACATCCTTATATGATTATTTCATTCTTGAGATGTTCAGTGATTAAAAAAATTTAGATTTTATGAATATTGAAAAGAATACACTATCAGTTATGGATTTATCTACTCTTTTATTGGAGCTTATGTGTTTCATTGTTGAACTTAATTAGGTAAAATAGACTATGGTTTGGTGTTTTTAGGAATTAAAAATGTATTCCATATGAACTTAGTGAAATTTATATCATTTAACTATAATTATTGAGAATGAGAACTAGGATATCATCATAGAGAGTAACATAAGGGATGATAATGATATTGGGGAACAATGGTTTAGTACATCAACAATAATGTGGTTCATATTGCCGTAGGTTTAACGTTTTTGAAGCTACATATAGTGGTAGTAGTTTCTAGAATGTGTTTGAGTTATCAATGCGATATGTAAGTAGTACTGTTGGACAAGACATATGAATCCATATTATTTAAAGGACCCAATTGAGATCTATCCCTGTTGAATGATTGTCCATTTTAGCAGTTTGTGTTACCTTTCCTCTAGTTTCTTATGAAATAGTATCTTTAATGACTCTTGGTTGTGGGGTGGGATAAACAGTTCAACGTTAAAAAGGACGATGTGGTACAATAGAAAAAATAGCCCATGTAAGTGGATGGGGTTGAGGATGTTTGACATTGGATTTGTTGAATGGAAAAGGTCAACCTACTCAATGTAGTATGTTTGTATCATTTGGATTTGGATTTAGAAAAATATTTTCAGTAAAACCTGCATTTGAGAACTAGTGTTCCATCCCATATATATATTGAGGTATAATTTTGTTAGACTGAAATTTAGAGGATAATTTATTTTCTTGATGTTCTATATATTCCTTAATATATGAATATATTATGTAAATCCATTTCTTTGAGATATAAAAATTTTATTGAGTGATGAATATTAAAATTCCATTGCGATTAGAACCAAAATGTGTATGCCTGTGCAGGGAGTGCCACCTTGATATCTGTAACTATATTTTTGAATGATACCTTCTCATTCTCAATATAATTTTCATTTAATTAATTATTTGGAATTATTTATTTGATCAATATCATTCTCATATTGACTATTATTTCATGTGTTTATCTTTAATACCACTCTAGGGTGGTGTCTATTTTAATAATGGGGAATGGTGTGCCCATTCTAGTTGATATGGGAATTATAATAGTGGTTTTTTTGTAGTTTTATCCCTGATAACTAGTCTTATTTTTGATGACTTCAGATTACATCGGACATTTTTCCCTCCATTTATGGATCATTTCAAATATATCTCTCCCAAATAATGTTCTAGACTACATCCCACGAGAGAGGTATAGTTCACTATTGGTTTAGTACCATGAGTTTCACCAATAACTATTTATCCTCGTTGAATGGATTATACTATTTTTTAGGAAAATAAGATACATCTATAGGACCTATGATTCAATGTTAATATATGACTCAGTACATCACCTTGGGGTTCACCAATAATTTTCACTAAGGAAGATGAAATTATTAGCCTTTTAATGGATTACCACTACCTGGATCAGTTTACCATTTTGAATCAAAATCTACTTCCTTAAAATTATGACATCATTGATCATATCTACGGTGTATTGGGATTCTCATATACTAAATTTAGATTGGGATATAATCATGTATGAATTATTCCTTAAGATATAAAATATTTTTATTTTTAATTTATGTATATAATTTATGATTATTTGGTTATTTTTTGTAATCTCAGGAATGAGATAGATACTTTCAGAAATATGAAAAATACATTTTCCACTAATTCATGGTTATTTTTTGGTCGTTTAGTTGAAGAAATCTTGCTGTACTCACAGACCGGACAAGATACTTTCCTAAACCTTTATTTCATATTGATGAGACAAAGAGATTATAAATAATTTTCCATGGTCAGATTATAAAACATATGGATTGATAATGCGAACTTTTTAGGATAGCATTATGTCAAAGTAATGTGTATCATTTGACCATATATGGTGAATTTCATGGTCTTTTGGAGCAGTGTTGGAATTTATTTGACTTATAGAGTTCCCATGAGATATTTTGATATAATTCATATATTATTCAATGTTTTAAATTCATTATATACTGATTTCCAATCATTAAAACGAGTTGTGGTAAATTCTTAATGACTAGATCATGTTAAAATTATATTCATGTGTTGATAGGAAGTCTGAAATCTGTGATGATCCTAAATTTAATTAAACCTAAAAGAGGAAATAAGGTTTATTATAATGCCTCATGAATCAGTAAAAGAGGTGTTTCATAGAATGTCTATTGGGTTCTTGAATATAGAACTCTATATTTTTAGAATCATGTGATTAATTACCCTATGCATGATATAACACATGTAAAATTCTTTCATGCCTTACATAGTTGGAGGAATTTTTATGGAACAGTGGATCATATTATATACATACTATAATTCCCTCAAACACATATTTAATTATATTCATTTGAAACCAATATAATGGATATTTTTTAATTATCTTTATTCATAAATTTTGGAGGTCTCTTATATTCTAGGTATCAGAAATGGTGTGGAATATCATATTAATTGAAATAATCAACCATAAATAGTTCATAAAGATATTATATTGTGAATGTTGATTGATATATATTACAAGATTCATATAATGGTTCCTATGTGTCATGGTATGCCTTTATGAGGACATGACATTAACACCATCAATTATATAATCTATATATGTGAAAAAATTGAAATCACAAAGACAGTTCGAATAGAAGAAAAATTAGTTGAGATTCCACCACTAGGATGCTCAATTTACATTGAAAATATATATTAAAATCCAAGAAATTTATAGGTGCCATTAATCATGTGAGTGGAGATGATGCAATAATATCATGCTTTCAAATGGGATGTACATATTTGGATGGCATATTTTCACAATGGATAATATGGCCAGTATATGTGTTATGGTATAAATAGAAAGATACTTTTTGTGTTTGAGTTTCACTTGTTAGTAGGAGAAGGTAGAAATTAGTGACCTTCATGGTTCTTATATCCTTTACACATGCATGTGTAGAAATTGGATGAATTAACTCCATAATTTGTGACGGGATTCCAAAAATCATCCAAAGGATGTGAGACAACGTTGTTCATTGTGGATAGTAAAATGATGGTCACACAATTCTTATCTATTTGGGATACATTTTATGTGGATGAACAAGGAATAATTTTTGTCAACATATTACATACAATTATAGAGTTTCATTTACGATTTTATCATTCTGAAATCTTATTTTACATTATGAGTCTTGAAAATTATGTTAAATTATCTTTGAAAACATGTTATTTAGAGAATAACATATCTCTCTATAATTGAAGTATAGTCCATGTATAATATACAAGTGTCATCACAGAATATATTTCCATGAATTATTAATTTTATATATTCATAAGTGAAAAAATATGTATCCATATAACTTCTATAATAACAAAAATCATCAAAGTGGCCATAAATATTGGTCCATATTAGGTATTATTTGGTAGGTCTTGATATTCAACCCAATTCATGTTATATGATGTAGAGGCATTGAATATTTGAACAAAAAAAGTATTAGAGAATCTGGAGAAGGTATAAAAAAATAATGAATGATATGGATACAACTCAATAGAGGAATATGTCATATGTTGATCAGTATAGAAGACATAAAGAGTTCGTGTTTAGGGACCAAGAATAGTTTTGTGTTTCGTCTTCAATAGGGCACTAACACTTTATATGAATTTTAAGATATCTCATCGATACAATAGACCTTTTGGGATTTTATATAGCATCATATATTTGGTTTATCATATATATTTTTCTTTCATATTTTGGGATATGCATGTGCTTTTTCAGGATTCTTAATTATATCATTATCATTTTTTTCCAAATCATGTCCTTCATCTCGACAAGGATGAATTCGATGTAGATGTTTCTTTTGATGATTATTGTGTTCATATTATTGATAGTAACATGTAGGATATAAATAGAATACATGTTACCCGATCAGTGGTTTAATGGTATAAAAAATTTCTACAATATGAGTCCGGAGTTAGTTAGGGAGATTTATGTACTCAATACCTAAAGTTGTTCTTAAATGATATGGAAACCCCCTTTGAAGAGCATCATAGGGATGAGTTTTTACATAGAGAAGGATTTGTAAGATCCTGAAATTTTAAATCGGTGTATATCCATTTAAATTAGGCGATTTAAATTCTATGTATATGTGAATTATTAATGATGTAACTGAAATTTTGGGAGTCTCCAAGGATTTTTTGGATTTCAAAGCACAAATTTTTTAAGAACAAGCTTTTATTAGTAGGCATATTGTTAGTAAAAACCATGTGGATCAATAGTGAGACCCATATAATGATGGGAATAGATAATATAACTATTTTAGGCATGTTTCATAGTCATAACAACTATTAATGTATTTCTGATACTTTTATAATGTTGTATCTTGGTTTTTACTTACCATGAACGAAGAATCCGATTTGTATTGGATTTTAGACACTGAGAATGCACACGCTGAGAATGGTCTGTCTTACCATGCCCCATTGAATTTGGGGTGTGGGGTTGGGTGTAGCCATGGGATTTAGGTGTACATGGTTTCTGTATGATTTACAAAACAATGATTATAAACCATGAATCCTTTATAAATGCTAAAAATTAAGATTTTTCTCTCCATCAATTTGATCCATTAACCAACATATCATTCTCAAATGAACAAAACCATCCCCCAATTGTGATTTATCCTTCACTATCAATATATTTATTAAGATACCTCTCTATCTTGAATTTTATTAAAATTATTAATATATATATGGATCCCCATATGTTTTTCATTTAATCCTATTATTTCCATTAATCATTTTATTATTTGTTTCAGATTATATTTTAATTAGATATAATATGCATTATTTTTAGGGTGTTTGCCTATTTAATGGACTTAATCCATTATATACCGGTTCTATAGATGATACCAGATGAGGATTCTATTACTGATATAATGTATAGGGTCTCACTCTTTTCCCTAAATTTTTTGATTTCAATATAAATGGCGAACATGTCACTTGATTGATATTCACATTTATCCCATTTTAAATGTCTAATTGAATTATTAAATTTTTATTACTAGGGATTGGATTCTAATGGAACCATGGTTGATTAATCAATGGTTTCCAAACTCAACTCAATCCTCTCTATAGGGTGTGTTTTTTTGAAATTTTCATTAGAAACCTAATATTTGATAAGATATTAAACAACATTTTGTTTTGTTGAATTATATCTTATAAGTTAAATTTTCTAAATTGTGTTAAATGGAATTTTGGGATACCTTTCAATGACACTAATCCTAGTTTATGTAATTAAAACACATCCTAAGGGGTATAAAATATTTTGTAAAATTGAAAAACAATTTTATGAAATGTGAATGGAACAATTATTCCACCTATCCCATGATAGATTATGTTGTATGAATGTGGTTATAATTTTGATTATTGAAACATGAAGAATTTTTATATCATGACTGAATAAGGTCACATACATTTAATTAATATAAAGTATTGTCATAACCCAACCAATACATGGAAAACTATTGTGTTCTTCGTTAGAAAAGCTGACGAGACTCCAATTGATTCTTTTATGTGTCTTCCATATGAAAGCCCACCCATAGATTCGACCAATATATTATATTGTAAATTCCCAAATATTTAATTGAGGGTTCCCAATATTTCTGGAAAATTATTAAAATTCCATGAATGATTCTCCATGGATTTTTCATGATGATATTTACATTATTGGTTATTACCATTGTCTCTTTTCATGTCAATAACTATGGCATCTAGGAAATGATCCTAGGGATCATGTATCACATTGCCATGATGGATAAATTCCAAGATTATATCAATGTGGATTTCATAGGGTTTATGAAAAATATATTTCATATAAACATATGGAACCATAATTTATTTTTAGTATACATGTATATAATGTAAATATGAATCATATCCTAATAGAAAAAATATAAATTAAAAATTTCGTTTTTCAGTGATATTTATGCATTGGATAAAGAAGGTATTATCAAAGGGGTATTCCATTCTGAACTCAAAAAACCATTTATATATTTTTATCAATATTATTGATTATAACTGCACACTACATATTAAATATTTAGAGATTAGATAGTACTAGACACTATAGGTGGTGGTGTACTATGTTTGACACACACCCTATTTAGTACAACAGTTTGTACCCATCTAAACTTCATTGATGCATGCATATTTTAGGGTAAGAAGGAAACTATGGATTCTTTATTTTCTATACTTGGATGGAAAATGTGGTTAGTGTACTATGATTTTTTTCCATGATTCTATTGGGAATAAATCATGATATTTTTATATAATTTTTATATAATGTATAATAAAACATAAAAACATGTTTCCATTAATCCACACTTATTATAGCATCAAAAAAAATAACAATGTATATGACAGTATAATATATAATTTTTTATATTATTTCATTTAGTTATAAGTCAATTTATTTCTAGAGATTAATTTATTATTCTATCTGAAAAATATATATTAATTATTCACCAATGTGCTCGTCTCTATGAAAGAGGTCATTATAAAACAGCTGAATCATCTTATTCCCTAACTGTTGGTTAGAATAATATATAGTATGTGGTGGTGAACATGGGGGCACCTAGCCCTGGATGGCATGACATGACACCTGTAGTTAGAAAACATTACAAAATTCCCTAGTACATAAACCTTTGGTGGTATATTTTTGTTAAAAAAGTGTTTTATAAACTAAATACCACCACACATATTGTTTTTCATATGTTTATGGTGGAATATTATATCACCAATCATATTATTATGAAAAATAAATGTTAGTCTATTTTTTCGAATTGTTGATATAAGGCATTAATTAATTAAAATTTCATTTACAAACATTATATAATTATCTATATTTATCATGATTGAAATTTTATTTTACTATTACCATTTAGGTGATATAATATATATTTAATTATTAAAAATAAATTAAATTAAAATTTTCATTGTGTTCATTGTGGTGACTCCAAAATAATCTACCATGTATAGTTTATGAGACACATTCTCATATTAGTATTACTTGATATTACATTTCTTATATATTTAATAAATGTAATAAAGTAAATAAATTAATGTAATGTATTGAAAAACACAAAAAAGTGTTGATCTTAATTTTCCTAGTGTGGGAATTGTTTTTAGAATCCATTGTTAAATTCCTTCAATATGAATAAAAATATTTATTAAGAGTCTCAATCAGTGTTTTCATTTTGTTGGTAGTAAGAATTGGCTATGTGTTTTTTTAAGGATAGGCCCTATATTAGTAGATGATACCTTAAAATAATGTATGATGATATCCTGGTTTTTGTATTTACCATGGGAGTATAAAGAATTAGTAAATTATTACGTTTATGTTTCAGTCACAGTAAGTGTTGTTCGTGTACTATTTTGGAATGGTTCAGACTCATTGTTCATGAAATAGAACCAAATTAAGTGTGTTGTTATATAGTATGTTTACTATTATGGAAAATTTTAGAAACATGGATGCATGTTATTGAACAGGATAACAGGAAAATAGAATTTCATAATACCTAATTATTTACAAGATAGATATTTCATCAAAATGAATCCTGACTTATTAAGTCTTCATTATAGATACAAGTCACGATAAGCATCCAGAATTATTGGTATGAAGTATGAGTATGATGGAATATTCTATGTTTTCCTTGAGTTAATAAGCCTATGGATCATAGAAAATTTGTGCACACATATTATTTATGTAATAATAAGGAAGTAAACATTTCCAAATGTGTTTTCCATTGGTTTATTTTTTGAGGTTTGATTCATGAGTGGTTTTGTGGTTTTGTGGTTTTTTATGTCTCGATCCTTGGAGTGATATTAATCAATTAAAATCATCTTGTCTATTATTTTATTACTTAATTTAAAGAGGTAATATTTTAATAGAGGCTATGTTCTAATTTCACATATAGTTTATAATTACTAAATCATCAAGATTGTCATTCAATGAGAACTAGATCTATGTTCAAAATAGAAATATTTTGTTATCCTAGTTTTTGGGATTGCCCTATGATAGGATTAGGTTATCTAAAACAACTGATTTGAAGTAATTTTCTTTATTTAGTGTCCCCCATATATTATGTTCATGAGGATGTATCTAGAAGAGCGTCACATGTGTGTCTACGAACATACCTATGTTTTTTTCATTAAGGATACCGATGTATAATCATATAATGGAATATTGAACTCAATGTGTTCAAGGAAGTAATCATCATTATGACCATTGTTTCTATCTATACTAATATTTCATTTGTAAATATTGGTATAAAGATGATTGTTAAATGAATAAATTGTGTTTGGGAGTTGAAAACTTGTTTTTATTAAATGTTTGTGTTTTCTTTGAATCTTTGTTAAAGACACTACCACACTATGGAGCATCATATTTGTCATAAAAAGTTTTTCCTACAAGATTCAAGTTGTGTAGTTATTATATACCATTCAATATTTGATTTAATGACATTTGGAAACCTGTTAATGTGTAAATTACAAATATCTTGTCTCGAAGAAGCTACTGATCATGAGACTCAGGTTTGATTATGCATAATGTCAAAGAGAAATATTTTGGTATAGGGTCTTTCAATTGTTTGAGAGAAATGATATGTTGATATTTTATGATTCACTGAATTATAACACAATAAATTAGTGTATTTTTAATAATAAATTACTAAATCCCAATATGATTTATGTTTTAAAATTATTACAAATTTATGAATAATCATGGGTACCTATTTGGATTTGATGAATTATAATAGATCCCCGAAATAAATCATCAAGGTATGAGAATTTTGTTTGAGATATTGGGATCAATTGAATTATAATGGTTTTGTATTAATGGGAAGAAACGTTTTTCATGTGAAAAAACTATTTTTTTGAGGTTTTGAGAGAGCGTAGGTGAAAGATCCTTTTAATTAAATGAGTGAAAAAAATAAATGTTGGTGTTTGAATAGTAGGGTTATCCATACTGCAATTCTGGTGGGATGATTAGTGACACATCAGGTTTCGTGATATAGATAAAATGAAAATATTAATATCATATTTTATCAGGAAATTTCACTTTAAGGGATGGTAGGAACATCAATATATTCATTGGAAGAATATAGGATACCTCAGTTGAAGAGGGTATCATGATCTATAATTTTAATGCCCTAAAGGATGATAAAGACATGAGTTCATATTCCAGGATGGCTAGATGTTAAATTACAAAATTATATTTATTTTATTTAATGTGACATGTTATGAAACCCATAAGGTTAATCATTGTTAAAGGAGTGATCAATTTTTGGGGGTAGTTTAGGATTTTCATGATTGACCAGAAATGTTTAGTATGAGAAATGTTAGTGAAGTGACATCCATTTGGAAGTAATGAAGAAACCTAGAGTCAGTTCAAGGTTTACAAGACCCTAATGTTTAATTAGTTACAATATTCCTCAAATCATTCTGAAAAATACAGTGAAACATTGAGAACATGATTTCATAAGAAATTTTAAAGGTGGAAGGAACAAATGATTCAATGTGACCATATCAGATAAGCACTGTGTAGGGGTGTACAATGGTTGGTTATTAAAACTAGATGAAAACCTATGTCTCTGGTGAATGAAAATAGATATATAGTTTAATATTATGGTTGTATTAGAAACACATGATTTATGTATGGTTTGAGTGGTCTATTTCTATGTGCATAGTATTCTTGTTCGGGATCACAACATGTGACTCAAAATGGAAGGATTCCATTTAAACATGAGTTTATAACTAATGTTTGTGGGGAGAAATTATTTAATGCAAACCATGGATTTTGGAAGATGATATGTTTTATGGTGGGATGATTAATTATCCAGTGTTTAGTTGTAAGGAATTTTGAATATTCATTATTGATGATCAGATGACTTTAAAAACATGAATATAAATAAAATATTAAGAGCTCTAATAAATTATTGTGTTATTTTTTGAAGTGTTTTGAATCATAGTCATGTATTGGGATCTTGTATTAGAATTTGGAGGTTTGGTCTTTGAAAAATAAAATTTGGGAAAAAAATGTTGGGGTGTATAGTTAGCTTGCAGTTTAGGCTAACGATGCACCCTAATCATGCATCATATCTAATAAAGGTTGATGGATTATAAAACTGTCTGTCGTTCTCTTTGAAAAAATTATTATTTAAATAGTGGATTGATAATATTTTTCATTGGTGTTCCATGGTTCAAAAAACTATGCTACATTAATTTTTTAGAGGGTGTGTGTTTATATAGTGGATCTCTATATTCGGTGAATAGTTTTTCTGGCCATGTTAAAAAACCATGTTCCACAAAAAAGATATAAAATTGTAAAAATTTCCTATCAGCCCATATTTTATTTCATCCTCTTTTTCATAATTTTTTTTCCATAGGCATCTCTATTGTGAACTACTCCCACTACTTCTTCCAATGGATGGGTTTCCTCCAATTCATGGGTGATTCCAAAACGTTCACTAGAAATTATGATCCATAATTATGTATATGAATCCTATGTTATCCTTTCATTGTTTCTTTTTCTACAATTTATCCTCTTTTAATTAATATGGGTTATTCTATATAATCATAGATTTTTTATGTTCTATTATTTATTCTTTTTAAGCACAAAATCAGGGCAGATAATGGATTAGTGAAGATTAATAAGCATGATTCATGTTTTCAATATGATTTTAATTAAAAAACATCTAATATATAATATTTTATATTATTTATACAACATATATTCAGTGTTTTTCACAAAAATTTTAAATTTCATATGATTTTGTTCCAAAAATATAACATAGATGTAGTATAATCCCACATTACACCATTGTATGATGACAACCACAACCTGTATCAAAACATAGGATGAGTTTGATATAAAACACATAAAAAAAATTTATCTAACCAAATAAACTAATATTTTTTTATGTAATGAAACTCTATAAAACTCAAAAATTTATTATCAATTTATTAATAAATTAACTGAATATGGTGTGTTTTGATTTGACTACCATGAAGACTGAAACAATGTTGTAACCAAATAACCGACATATAATGTGTTCGGGTTGATAACTAATGAAAACCGAAAATAATATTTACATCTATCCACCATCAATGGTTGATTTTGCAAAGTCACTAAAATAATGGAAATCATATATGGTCCATAGTGATATCTTCTTTTACTGAACCATTTTCATGAACACAAGTGTCATGAATAAATTATAGAGGTCGTGACCATTTCATTGTATGTATATCATAAAAAATGAATAATATAACCATAATCCAGTATATGATCTTATAGTAAACCGTGTGTCAATCCCATATGGTTATTATTTAATTTTAATAAAATCAATGATATGATTAATATAATGTCCCACTGATGGGTGTCGCCCAAAGAGTCCCCGTACCTGGTTGGTCAAATAGCCTCATGCACATTTTCCCAAACACCAGAGGATGCAGTCTAGTATTGAGTACATTGGATGTGATATTGAGGAATCTATAACCTCATTGATAGAGTAACACATTAGATTAATAATAATATACAATTTTGAAATTAGTAATAACAAACAATAATTGAAAAATAGAAGACTGTAAGTAAAAAAATGGAGAACATATATATATGATGCAAGTCACATTTTTATATGAATGTATAAAAACATGTTTAATTTCATGAAAAAACAATAATGATCGATAGAAAAAGGAATGCAAATATATTCATGTAGCATCGCAAGCCTCATCTGGTCCCATGGTCTCCATCTCCACAACAGTCATGTACCTCATGAAGAATGTTGTCTTCCCTTATTTATACCAACAACCATGTAATCATTTTTGGACCAAATGGATAAACCATACAAGGTGTGAGATTAATGCTAGAATTAAACTTGTTAAATATCAATTCCTTCCTCTCAGGGAATATATATAGCCGGAAAACTGAAAAATGAAGTAATAAACCAGGAAGAAGTCAAAAGTAAAAAATCCAACAGTTGCAAACAAAATACTTTTACATTTATTAAAAATTAAACCAATTATTCACAAGAAATCCTATGGGAATATTATTATTGCTTAAACCCTTTGGTTAAACCAATCAATCACATGAATAATGATATAATGGTCCCCAGTAAAGATCACTCAGTTTAACCCCTTTGGTCTCATTAAAATAACAACTCACTGAAGAAGAATTAACCGTCAATTCCTCTTGTTTTCATTTAACAATAAACTACAGACTCTCTGTGGTATAACTCAATGTAAATTCCCCACATGTTATAGTAATGGTATACTATATAAACTCTGATGGATAACTCATCGTCAATCCCCCCTATGGTCTCAAAATGTGACAAGAATGACATACACTTTTGGGAAGCCCTCAAGTTCAGTTCCCCATGTGGCGTAACTACAACAAGTTTTCATTGCCCTATGTAACACAATCATGCACAAATTATATCTTTCTAAAAATAAAATTCTGAAATAATACGTAGCTAAATACTACAATACATATCACAATCATGTCATATAATAATCAACTCCATCCTACATCACTCGTCAAGGAAAAAAAACATCCTAATAAGAAGTTCTATACCCAACTAAAAATACTAAAAAAATGGTAAAACACATCCATAGAATGTTCATAAACCCTATTCATAATAAAAACCCTTTTCTCAAGAAACAAACAATAGAAAGATTCAACATGGTTTAATTTTTCCAAACACGAAATTCCCTAAAATATGGTATTCATGACTTTTTTCACATATATCTCAAAGTCAAATATGGAAAGGTACAATCCACCCTTCTCAACATTGTGTGATGGATATAGTTGAACAATAGAATTTTAATCGAACAATAACATCATAGATCTAAAAAACATCAAAAATTCTCAACCTCGAATATCTCACGAGAAAAGACCAAACATGAGGATATTCTCTAGAATAAGGAAAAACTCACCGATGTGATTTCAATTTAATCTATGGTGTTCAATTCATAGATCAAACCAATTATAAGCGGTTAAGAAAATATTTGGATATTTTTATCACTCTTGGATGAGACGGGGATAGAAAAAGGCATTTCAGGCTATTAGACCGGTCCCCGGTCCGATATAACAAAAAAAGTACATGATGGGTTTATTTTATGTACAGTTGTGTACTTACCATTACCATCCTCCACTATAGGCAGTCTCTAGGTCACCGTACATGGCCATGTATTGGAAATTACACAGCTAGTACATGGATACCCGTGACAACCGGATACAAGCCATGTACTCATAAGTACACATCGTGTACTACATAAATTTCAAAAAACTCATTTTTCTCAGAAACTCCCAAAATCACAATACATACATGAAATGAGGATCTCAGTTTTTACAATCTTCCAAACATGAAGAATTCCATCCTCTAATTTCCAAAACATGGAGGCACAAAAGAATAATACTCGAACAACTCCTATCACTGTGATCACACATTGGCCTCCCTATCCCATATCTAATACTTTACTCACCCATCCTTCAACATAACCCATACCCTAGGAACAATCCGACCATAGAGAACCATCATGTTACAATCAAAAATCTGAATAGGATTCTCCTTATAAGATTCGTCAACCTCCAACTCACCTCATGTGGTTATAAACATGAGACGAGTCTGAGAAGTAACGTAATATATATAAAACGTGGAGGACATCATGCCTAGCCTGGTACCTCTATGGTAACTTAGAACGATAGGCAACCAACCCAACTCTCTCCAAAAAAATCCAAGGGCCTGACATTTCTCATTGAATTCATTCCATGTCTCATAATTCTCAAGTGTCCCAACTGTGATGTGGCACACATGAAAACCTAATCTTTGACCTCGAACTCCAGAGGTTGTCTCCAATAGTCAAAATAAGTATTATACTATGACTGTGCATTTTTCATAGTCCATGGAATCAAATCCATATGCTCTGTGTCCTCTTCAACTAGAGAAGGTCCTATTATAGATGCCTATCTAGCTTCCATCCAAAATACGGGTTATCAACCTGACCTACCGTACAAAGCCTCATATGGTTCAATGTGAATAGTTTCCAGAACAATATAATTATATGAAAAATCCACTATAGGTATTTTCATCTTCCATGAACCTCCAAAATCTTGAAAACATCCTCGAAGCATGTTCTCCCACACCTAAACCATACTCTCGGACTGCCCATCTATTTGGGGATGGTATGATGTACTCCAATGTACCTGTGTACCCAATTCCCTCTATCGACATAACTAGAATAGAGATGTAAAACGTGCATACCGATGTGAAACTATGGAGTGTGAAACCCCATGAAAATATATAATCGTAAGGATGTACCACATTAGTATTTCATTAACAATGATGGTCTCTATACTCAGTAAGAAATGTGAAACATTCGTGAGTCTACTAATGAATATCCAAAACGACGAAGTTCCTCTCAAGGGTACCTTGGAAATTCTATTATGAAGTCCATCGCAACATCATTACACTTCCACTCAAAAATTGTTAACTATTGCAAAATCCATACTTGATGTTGATGCTCTGGCTTCACCTACTAGTAGATGGAACACCTCATAACTAAAGAATCTTTGTCCCTCTTCATAACTGACCAGAAATACTTATAATGAAAACATTGATACATCTTGAAGACACCAGGATTAACTGCCCCAACTGATCTATAAAAATCATTCACCAGCTCCTCACATATGTCTACTGATACCCATACGTGTCCATGAAACTGAATGAACTCTCCCTGTCTATAGTCAAACTAAGAGTAGAGTCCTATCCTGACACACTCTCTTGTAGGACTGGGCCTTCAGATCTGATAGCTACTTTATTTGAAATTAATAAATTATAGTAAAGGTGACAACAATAGAAGAATGAAATGTCTACCCCAGTCTATCGTGAAGCTCTAAAATGAATCTTAGAGAACATAACCATAATCCACCACTCACAGCTGGCCTCATGAAATGCATGTATCTGAGTCGTCTTTCTCAACAACATTAGCCACTGCATTTCCAATCCCCAAAATTTAGGCAAGTTCAACGTCAAAGGAATGATGGTACTCAACCCACCATCACTATCTCAATTTCATAACCTATTTTTTAAAGATATACATGTGAATTTTTTTGTATGTGTACAATACAAAATTATCTCCCATAAGGTAATATCTTACAAAATGCATGTTTTTCACAAATATAGCCATCTTGAGATCTAGTGTTAGGTAATTCTTCTCATGGGGCCTCAATTGTTGAGACCTGTACACAACAACTCCTTCCCCCTGCATAAGCACTACTCCCAACCTGATACATGATGTGTCATAGTTAACAGTGCATCACCTACCTGGCTCTAGTAGATATAGTATCAGTGTTGAACTTAATATCCCTCTTAGATCATGAATGGATGAATCACAATAACCTATCCCTAAGTACTTCACACCCTTCTGAGTCAATCATGTAAGTGCTGTGTGTAAGAATAAAAATTCTTTTATAAATTGTTTGTAAAAACCACCCATCCATAGGAAACTCTATACCTCAGAGATGTTGTTAGGTTTATCCCCAGAAACTACTGCTCTCAAATTCATTAGGACTACCGATACTCTATTCTCTGAGATACCATGAACCAAGATGTGAATATAGACCATCAAAAAGAATAATTTATTGATATTAGAATATAACTAATGCTCTCTTAAAATAGTCAACATGATCTCAATATTGGATTCATGGTCGTGTCATGTATGAGAGTACACCAAGTTATCGTCCATGAAAACCTCTACATTGGAGTCCATTTTTGGATGGAACACTCGGTTCATCCATCCCATTAAAACTGTTGGGGTGTTCGTGAGACCAAATGGAATAAAAAAATACATGTATAGAGCATACCTGCTCTGAAAGGATGTAAGAGGTATATCTAATGGTCTAAAACACAACTGATGATATATGGTTCTCAACTCAATCTTTGAAAACACTCGTTCTCCTAGAAGGTGATTTAAGAGATCATCAATCCTCGACAATGGATACTGGTTCATGACCGACAACTATTTCAACATCCGATAATCCACACATTTAATGATGGTACATTCCCCCTTCTTCGCAAACTGGACAAGTGAACCCCGAAGAGATGTATTGGGTCAGATGAAAACATTTTCTTGAAACATATCAAACTATTTATGGATATTCTAAAACAATGGTTTATACATCCTATAAAAAGGAATAGAAACCTATGATTCTTTCAGAATAGGCTCAATAGAGGAATATATTTCTCTCTCTGGAGGTAAACCTGAAAAGACAGCTAGAACGCCATCCCTGAAATGATCCACCACTGAATTAAATTTTATCTGTGAAATACCTTGTTCAATCAGATAAAAACTAGAAATATGGATTGTATCTTTTAATAACCCATGATGTTCAGGTCCTGCACTGCTCATCTGGACATCCCATTCTCCCTTATGTAGAAACAAACCTCCCTTTGGTGACATGAAACTCACCCTATGTCTATAGAATTTGACAGCAACCAAGAAGGGAACTGACCAATCCATTCTGATAATGATATCATAGCCTATCATCTTCAAGACATACTGGTCTCATAAGATGTGAATCACACTAAACACATGGGGGAACTCCTTTTATTGTGGTACACTAACCCTTATAGTCCCCAATAGAATGTACGGTGTCCAGATATCAGTGGATGTAAAGATAGAGAGCCCATTTATCTCAACAACAGGAAAAAATATAGAGCTATGGGAAACTTGTATATCGATAAGAGAAGAACCATAAACTGAGGAAACCAAGATCGTACCTCTAACTTTATATGGTCTTGGATCATTCTCTTTCTAGGTATACTCCAATGAAAATGCCTAGCCTATTCTGTGACCCTATAAATCATTCTGTGCTCCCTGAGATTATAAACCTATTGGCTATCAAAAACCCTATGTATAAACACTACAACCAAGACCTTCGCCTCATCTTGAACATACTGATGAATAGTATTCCCTAGTCTGATGTTGGACGGGTTGTACTCCTTTTGTATGAGGAGTCAAAATAGAACCCTTATCTCCATCTTTTGGTGAGTAATATAGATTCAAATGAAAAATATGATCCATCTTTAGCAATATTGACAGTAAATTGGGTCTCTCATTATATGTGGCCTTGTATGCCCACTCTTCCAGCACTGATAGCATACCACCTGGCAACCTGAAGGTGTATCTCTCCTACTCAGATTTCCACGTGTACACTCCCAACAGTACTTCCTACTATCTATATGAGAAGAACCAACTATGTATACTGAACTTCCCCTGCTCACAACTCTTAAATCCCAAAGGATACACTCTATGATCAGTGTCTATTTGACTGTAGATGTTTTTGAATTCAATATGAATATGTTCACCAGCGATCATATGCCATTCCTATGACCATCATCAAAATTCATCACCATAAATATCTCATCACCACAAAGAAAGGGTGTGAAGTATTGTAACTTATTAAAGCGTAAGGAATTCTACATGACTAAAATATTACCTAACTCCAATCTCATTCACTCTCGGTATCAGTAAACCCTCAAAGTATCTATGTCGAAGTAGTCATAGAAGGTAAGCAAGAACTCATCCTAAACCATTACACACTAGCATCCAACCTATGATATCAAATTCCACCATCTCTTGGTGGTCTCCTGAAGCATGTAAGTATATAGATTCACCCTACTCTCTATATGAATCTCGATATACGAGATTATGGACAACATGGGTTCTAACCATGGGTCTGTATCCTGAGGTCCTCTATCCCTTGAGAAGTTGGGAGGATGTTTCTTTATGAAAAAACTATGTCAAATCAGCTGTAGAAGGGGCATGATGCAGTGCTCCCTAGACTGTCGACATTCTAAAAATTAAGCCTTCTTGGAACATTGAATCAGAACCTGTATCTAGAATGATGGATGGTTCCCTGACGAGCAATATAGGAGGATATTTTGATAGTCCATGATCTACCATGTCTTGTGTCTAATAATTTCTCTGTGTCTGGCATACAATTATAGGTTTTCTAGGTTGCATGATTATGAAATCTCAAGATCACACCTTAGTTCAATATTATCAAGTACTAAAACATAGAAGAATATGAATGTATAAGATAATGAAAAAATCACGTTTTTCAAAAAAATGGATTAACAATGTGTATAACCCCGAAAAAGAGTTTTCCCTTCAACATTTACATCGATGTGTACATCTGTCTAAAACAGGTCGTGAAACACCAATACACACGGTGTGTTCTCCATGAGACATGATGTGTACTTGAATCAATCCCCCTTACCTTCATTCCTCTACACTGATAAACATACGACCCGTATCACGGTAACTCTTCATGGAGTGTGTTACTTAGAGACAAATTTTACCCCCTGTGTCAAAAGAATGTGTGTAGAGAGTCACACATTTAGTGACACAACCAACTCTACACAGTCTGTAAGAACAAAAAACGACATGTACAACCAAAAAAATCGTCCACCTATGTCGTTTGTTACTCAGCTGGATACATGTCTCTTATAACAAAACGTGTACTTAAATTACATGGCGCGTGCCACCAAAAATTTTCCAACAACATCTCTCTTCCCACATAGCCAGTTGCATAGTTTAGGACGACCTGACGTGTACATATAGTACACAGCGTGTACTTATGAAAAGATGTTCTCTCTCAAACAAAAGGATTCATGGAGGTTAATAATCAATAATAACTTTTTATTTTTTCTATTTTTCATGTCATTATGTCTTGGAATCTACTCTGGAACCCATGAAAATACTCAAATGAACATTTATATTCCAAATTCCAAAATTTGGGGGCATGTACTACCCACAAATCAAAGCATGGAATCATATACATGAATATCACAATTTATAAAAGTGAATTAAAACACATTATTTACCAAATTATGATCCATGAGGACCCACAAAACGTCAGTTACCAATGTTTGGTGTTCATTCAAATGAATCCTGACACAATCCAATATCATATCAAATAGCAGATAATCTACCAAGGCATCTATCACAACAGCATGCATATCTAGCACAACAATTATCACATCAACATGAAAGCAGTAATGGACCCTAAATGGCATGACATCCATACATGACATGGGATCTCTATAATATTACCCTTTGATGAATGATATGGAATACCCTCATCTCATAACATTTCAAAAGAAATATAACCTCAATAATGTCAAAGATAACAACAAAAAACTTTTGAATCACCAAACAATAAAATCAAATCAAATGAACCAATTGAAAATCCTGAAAAACTGCAACAATCGAGGCATATTGGAATTTCCCTATACATGAATTAGCTACTATTAGGCATAGATTTTTACCAACTATATATTCCTTTATATCCATGTCTATAGACTCTATACGGTATGTCAAGAATAAATGAATCCCTATGATAGCACTGTGTAGCATCATGGTTCCAAAATCCTCCCAATGGTGTCCCATTCCTAATTGGTCACATGGTATTCAACGCATTTCCCAAAATGAAAGAGTCTTCCAATTAGCAGCGAGGGGCTCGAGTGTCATAGTGGAGTAACTATGCCCCCAATGAGGAATAAAAGAATGGAATAACACTAATATACAATATTGGAAGTATTAATAACATAAAATAAGTGAACAATGAAATAATGAATGTAAATAAACAATATGAGAATGTATATAAATGATACATGTCACATATGTTTAGGAATTATGGAAAACAAGTCACAATTTAAGAAAATAAAATACTTTTACAATGTAAAAGGAAAATAAATAATCTCTAATAACATCTCAATGCTCAGCTTTGCACCATTCTCTACAGCTCCACAGCAGTCATGAACCTAATGAAGAAGTTAGCTTTCCATTATCTATACCTACAACCATATAATCTCTTTGGGCCCAAAAGAATGACCCAAACATGTTGTGAGAGTAATCCCAGAAAGAAACCACCCAAATATCTCTGTGTAACTGTCAATGAATATATATTTCTGAAAAAATGTGAAATTAAATAATAAACAAGGATGTATTCAAATGTAAACAGTCATAAAATTTCAAACTACATTCATTTTAATTTATTGAAAATTCAACCAATCAATCACAAGTGACCCTCTTGGAATGTTTCCATAACCCCGTAACCATTTGGCCACATGGCCTCTAGCGCATTTCACTAATTTCTAGAGGATTTAGACTAGAAGCAAGGGACTTGGGTGTTAAAGTGGGGAAACTATTCTCTCATTGGAAGAGTAACATAGCAGAATAACAATAATATACAATATAAAAAACAATAATAACATAAAATACGTGAAATATAGAATACTAAAAATAAATAAAAAATTGGGGAAAATATATAAATTATCCATGTCAAATATGTCTAGGAAAGAAGCCAATAAAGTAGAAATTCTAAAAAATAAAATAGTAATCCAATATACAAAGACAGAAATAAAATCCAATAGAATCGCAAGCCTTGGCTTTGTCCCATGCTCTACAGCTCAATAGAAAAAATGTACCAGATGAAGAAGGTCATTTTCCCTTATATATATCTACAACCATATAATCTCTTTTAGTTCAAAATCATGACCCATATAGGTTGTTAGACGAATTCTAATAGGAAACCATCCAATTAATTGTACCTAATTGTAGTAAATATATATAGTAGGGACAATGAAAAATTATGTAACAAACAAGTTTGTACTCAAAATTAAATAATCATGCAGTTGAAAACTACATTCATTTATGATTATTAAAAATTCGACCAAAAAATCACAAGAAACCGTCTAGTAATATTCTCATAGCCTAAACCCTATGGTTCAACCCATCATTCATAGGAATAATGATATGAGGACCCCATGGGAATGCTCACAGAGTCTAACCCCTTTGGTCTCATGCATACAAAGACTCACTGAGGAAGCACAGATTGTTAATTCCACCTATGGTATTTTAATAGTTAACTATCGACTCTTTGGTAAAGAAATAAATTTCAATTTACCTTGTGATCTCTTAACTCTATACTGTAGACATTCCGAGGGTGCACTCATCTTTAATCTCCCCTATGGTCTCACAAAGTGAAAATATGACATACACTATGGGGAATCCCTCAACATCAATTCTCTCTATGGTCTGACTACACCAGGTTCTCACAACGTAGTGTAACAAAATCATTCAAAAATGAGATACATAAGCTCATGTAAATATAAAATACTATATGGATAAACAACTACAATGAATATCACAATTATTTCATATAATATTCAACTACATCAAAAAAACTAGCCATTGGAAAAAAACAACCAAACAACTAGATCAAGTCCCAACGCCCAATATAAAAAATACATGGGGAAACACATCCATAGCGAGGTCCTTAACCCTATTCATAATAAAAAAAACCTTACTCAAGATAAAAAAATTAAGAATCAACAACAAGGGTATGTTTTCAAAAAACTAAATACCCAAAAATATGGTATCCAGAACTTTTCTCACAAATATCTCCATGAAAACTTGAGAAAGGCACAAACAACCTACCTCAATTTTGTACGATGGATATAGTTGAACCTAATTATTTGAATAGACCTAGAATGTTGTAGATCTACAAAAACATCAAGAATATTTAACATCTAATATCTCACGAGAGATGATAAAACTGGAGGAGAGGCTTTAGAAAAAGGAAGAAATCACTGAGGTGATTTTAACGATATTGATGGTGTTTGATTCACAGAACAGACGACAGATCGGCGTCTTAGAGAAGATTCAGTGATTTTTGTCACTTCGGGACTAGATGGTGCTAGATAAAGCTGTTTTTAGAAATTAGATGCAGCCCTGTTATGATTTAAAATAAGTACATTATGTGTTCAATTAATTTACATGCCATGTACATGCCTTAACCAACCTCCACATTAGGCAGTCTTCATGTCAGCCAACACATCCATGAACTGCCCGTTACATGGCCAATATACAGCTACCAGCAACAAATTCGTACAATATGTGTACTCCTAAGTACATAGTGTTCAATAACTAAATTTCCAAAAAAACACTCATTTTTTACAAAAACACCTGAAATTAAGATCCTTAATTGAAATGAAGATCTGGGTTCTTAAAAATACATTACATTCCATTGTGACATAGGAAATGAATTTCTCAGATCATCCTTCTAGAATTCCATCTGTCTTATTACATACTGGTCTGAACACCTTAATATAAATAATTTAATGCAATGGGGTATTTTAATATTATACCATAAATGAAATATTATATTTTTGGAATGAGAATATAAAATTTAATAGTTTTAAATATAATGATATTCTTTGTCCATGTTTTAACTACAAGTCCATTAGAAGAAACACATAGTTTCCATGGCTGATTTTAATATTATTTACTAATGAAATAATAAATTTTAGTATAATCATCATTTTAGGACTGATTATTTTTTAAAAGAGAGAAATTTTATAGGAATATATTGGATTGCAATTTTTCATTCCAAGCATAAAACCAATGGATTTTACCGGATTCATTAGTTAAAAATATATGTTTTAACATTTATTTTGATCTATTTATCAACATATAATGATTGTGTTGATTTTTAACGGTCAAATAAGTATTTATATTGTTTGTAAGGTGATTATGAAGGTTCTCGATTGGTGAATTGTTAGAAAAATTCATGCACTAAAAAAAATAGGCTAGATGATTCAAGGGTCACATGTAGATACACTGTTGGATATTGATTTTTCAAATTGTATCATTTACCATGGTAAACCGTTTGAATAAATATTATGAAAAAAATATTTTTAAATTTATATTATAACCATATAATCTATCCATTCGAGTTCATGGCTTAAAACAGTTCCACAACTTGTCTGTATCATTGTTTTCAAAATCGTGTTTCCCAAACTATGTGTCTACATGTCTTAGTAAGTAGAACATTCATGAAAGGTGAATGTTTTGACAGACTACGTGACTTATATATAATACCACAATATTTTTTGTTTTAATATCTAGTAGGTTTTTGAAGCCTAATAACTCTATATTCCATTTAACACTAAAACTGTTTTCTTCCATTGAATCCCAAGTTGATTGTTTTTTATCCGGAAGAAACTTTTGTCAATTAAAAACTTTTTAGAGATATGGAATCATCAATATGTAATTTTTCATCCACATACATCATAATTATAATATTCTACTTACTACTATAAGAATCGATAAATTATGTTATAGATTTATCTTTGTCAAATGATGGAATGTTTAATTATATATCATCTAATAGAACGATTGAATGAAGATCCATGGTCAGATCAAGAAGATCATATAATTTTTCACTCTTTTTTACCATTTATTGAGGTGTATCAAGATTCTATTCATATCCACTCATTATAAATATTCAATATCTTGTTTGTAATTAATTTTTTCAATATTATTTTTTCAAACCATGTTTTTTATCAAGATGGAATCACTTTTTGTATTGGGAATTAAAATATTTTGGAAAATTAATGGATTTTATAAAACTATGATTGTTAATAATTTTAACCTGGAAGTTTTCACATTATGTTATTTTTTTGATGCTGCCAATTTTTTTGGTGAAATTTAATCAAGAAATATTGGTTCTTTTGTGAAATGGAATTTTCAATTGATGTTTGAATACATGGTTAACATGAGTTCATATGAGGATGTTTCCCAAAGGAATCATCATGTGACTTTGTAGAACATATATATCATTCACTATGTTAAAACATCATCGATCGATGAAATAAAACTTCTGAGTTTGAATATATGACTTTCAATCCATGTGTTTTTGATTTTTTAAAATATATTAATTTGAATGTGAAAAATGAAAATTTATTTGATGAATTTTATTATTAAATTCCATTGATATTTTTTTTGTCTCGAAACTAAATATTCTAACCAAATAAATCATTATATATAAATGTGATATCAATTTTTTTCATTGTGTAGTGAGTTGGGAATCCCTAGGGAATTACTATAGGGTTTATACTCACAACCAATTTGGGAACATCAGTGAATTTTTTGATTTCATTTATCAAATCAATGGAAAGGGAAATGTACCATAATTTTCTAGTGATACACTTAAATCTCATGGGTAGGGAATGTGGAGTTGCTGTTCGGATGTAGTTTAGAAGTACCTATGCTGACAATAAATGTGTGATTTTGCATATTGTTTACTTTCATTCCTTTTTATATTTTGTCTTTATATCAATTTTCACTTTGATATTAAATTTTTGTGGATTTTTCTTCTTTTTATTTATTTTTATCATGAATTATATTGGATTATTGTTTCAATATTTCATAGAGTATATATATTATGTAATCATAAAAGGTAACATCATTCAGCATTTTGTTAAAAAGAAACATGAATATATTTTAAGACTTTTGTGTCTTGGAGATGTCATATGGGGAAGTTGTACCTTGAAACTCCTCAAGACAATGATTATGGGTCAGAGGATTGAATTGGTATTAGTCATTGCTAGTCCACATTTTCTATTAGGATGGTATAACTGAGATAAGAATATTTGATCATTAAATATATATACTGAGAAGACGTATATATCCAAGTTATGATTTTCATTAAGTTACCAGGCTAGTTTGGGTACACAACCATATTAAAAAAACATCCCAATGACTTTTCATCTCACCATTATGGTTATAGAGAATAATGTTTTTATATCACACATTATTATAGTGAATAACAATTAAGAATACATTGGTTATCATCTATTTTATGATTTTAGTGAAATGTATAAAATGATAAAAAATGGTAGGATTTTTAAATGAATGGTATTAGACTAAACTATTATAGTAATTTTAAATTTATATTTAATCAGTTTTGAGAAATTAGGACTAAGTGATTATATTTTCTTGTTCAAAAATTATTGAATTGGATTGAAATCATAGAAATTGACTAGAGGAGAATGTAGAGAATGTGGTTGCAAGAAATCCATATTTGAGTAATGTCGCGATTCATCCCAAAGGGCCCATGATGCGACGATGCCAATCCCGCCTCACAAAAGCTAATGGTCAGCGACTAGAGTAAAAGACAATATACATCATGTGGTAGTCATTTTCTATATACATGTACACAGAAACACTCCCCACCCGAGACAAAAACAGAGAAAAAGGAAACATTCTTTCCACTAAGAAAACCAAAAAATGTAGTAGTACATGTTGTAAGTAAAACTGTCTAGAATTAAAACCCAATAGAAGAAATGTTGTAAAAAAAAGAGTACACAATCTCTGATAATCCCAATGAATAAACCCTACATGATGCATTAGTGAAGTGTAGCATCCAGAATCCATAAGGGTACACTTTTAATGTCTGATCTAGCTGGGCACTACTAGGTCACGGACCACCACGGTCTCCGTCAAAGTGTCAGTCGTCTACAAAAGACCCTACATGTGTGGGTGAATCCCATACAGGGGTGAGTAACACAATATAGTGTAGGGATCCAATAACTCAAAGAAAGACCACAATGGATGTGTACACACTCCGAATGGTCTTCTCACATAGGTATAACCAAAAGTATAGAAGGCAATTTTATCAGTCCAAAATTTAATCATGTTGTTTTGTGGATGAACTCATCCCGATGGGTCACTAAGGTCTATCATGATTATATGGTCCGCTTGTCTGTCATGGCACTAATGTCCGCCTGGCTGTTAGACTACTCAGGTCCACTAATCTACCCATCCACTGAGGTATACTCAACTACCAGTCATCTACCATGCCACTGAGGTCAACTCGGCTACCGAGTCACTATGGTCTTCTTGACTGTCGGGACACTGATATCCACTCACCTTATAGGACACTGAGGTCCACTAGTCTGTTGATATATTGAGGTCCACTCTATAATGATTCCATTGAGATCTACACTTCACTTCCTTCTCGTCACATCCAACCCAATGATTTCCTCTCGTAATATACTTGATTGTGCGAGAATTTAATCCTTAAGACATTGATCCATACGTAACCTCCATGGAATTTAATAACCTAGAATTTTCAATAAATTTATATCGTGGATTCTTGAAGTGAATGTGAAACCCTGCTCTGAGATGACATTTGATTATGAGGCCTACAATTATTGGAATACTTATTATAACTTTCATTAAGTATGTTTAGTGGGTGTGCGAGCGGATTTTCATAACATTTAAACCGTTAAATTAATATAAATATTTAGGACACCGTTGAATCTAGAATATTGGGTTTCTCTTAAGATGGACTAACTTCGTTCAGGGAAGGTTGAGAAGGAAATATATTTTTTAGACCTTTTTATTTTTTATAACCGCTGAGCGGCAATGCTTCATAACGAAATACTAGTGACATAACAATTATGGGTCAATACATGACATGTTACCCATTGATTGTGTAACCACACAGCTCATACATTTATGTCACCTAGTTAATTGAAGTTAATTAATGTGCCACATTAATTAAAAAAACATTTGGTGGGTTATCTTTAGTTATAACCACTCATTGGAAAATTAATGAAATAAACTTGGGAGAACCATTGACGAAACACCAATGAAATTCTTCAAAAACAAAGAATGATAGATGCTGGAGAATAACCACCTTGTGGAGGAGACCAAATTTAGTGAGCGGTGACAAGCAGAACCAAATCACAATCCAACGAATAGAATGAGGGATGTTCTATCGATCTTCTTCAGTAGACATCTCATCCAGGTAGAAGTACTTGTTCATGAAATTGTGATATCCCATCTTCCTCATTCATGATTTATAAGAAGAACGTAGATTAAATAATCAACGCAATTATCTATGAATCATTCTATAAACCCATGAGGTTTACACGGGGTTACATGTCAGGAATTATTTCTAAATTCTTTTATTGTTTCAAACATCCCTTGTTAAAATTCTAACAAGAAGGGCATAGGTCAATCTGAACAAGGCCCTGACCCTCCTCAACTATTGTTCTTCTTTAGTTTCTTTTGTGAGGTTGGGATATGTGAAGACAAGGTATAGATATTCGTGGAGTGTAGGTGGGGACCCAAGAGGATCATAGGAATAGACGACACCATGAATAGTCCACCAGAGCACATTTGGGGGCCCACAGAATGAACCGCCAGCACGCCATGCCAGTGGCGACTGTTGGTGGATGGAAGAGGACCACGTAAACCGTCCATGGGAGCTGGGAAGGACATGTAACATTTCATGCCGGGGTGCCCAGAGGCACCCAGCCGGAGCTGGGCACACGGGAGAAGGGAGGCGCCTGTAGGTGCATCCGACGACTACAGTCGCCGACCCATGTCATGTCGCGTCGGCTATTGAGCAGTCCACTAACTAGAAAATTGTTGCACGCAGTGGGGTAGTCCCCCACCAACAGATTGAAATGGCCTCTCATCCCCTGGGCCAACTAAAGATGTGGTCTTCATTTAGGTGGACTAGGCCGGATGGGGTCTGGCTGAATGGGCTAGACCCGCCCACTGGGCAACCGTGGGTTGGCCGGACACCACCTGGAAGGCCATGCCAACCGCGGCCCGAGCCCAGGAACCTGTAGGGATGACCCCAAGAAGATGAACCCAGTGAACTGGGCTGATCAATAATGGGTTGGAACTTGGTGGTTTCATTTATACCCCAGGACCCGTTGCGTCTGGCCGACCTTACCAAGTCGATCCAGGCCCTGACCCCACTAACCCCTGAATAAAGAAACACTCGTAAAAAACATAACAGGTTTGTGTTTGACATACTGTCAGGGGCATTGGAACCCCTATTTATGAAACGATCCCTTTTTCATATTCCAGCAGGCCTGACCGAGCCGGGATGAACTGACGTGTGATCAACCCTATTTCTTTAAAAGGGGTGTAACTAAAAGACCAGGTTTCTGTTCGACGATCAGCCTATTGCATAAGGACAGTTCTGATAAGGTGTTCCTTCGTTGATATTATATGTGATTTTCAATGGATCTTGACATACGACCAGGGTTGGATCATATATTAATCCATCATGGACCTTCTTACAAATGTGCCATGTCTCAGAGACCAGGCGTCTGATCAACTCACCTTTAGTCACATTGAGACCCCAATGACTACATGATCCCTTGGGTATGATTTTTTCCAATCATGGTACCAGTTAATATTTTACCTACTGATTGAGGAGTAGAATGTTTTGGAGATCATGTGTTCTTCATTCATGAATCCAACGACTGGATGTGACATGAAGATGAAGTGAGACCAATACAGTTCAACATCAGAAACTCCAGAGTGGGAAGATCTAACTGTGCAACTAACCATCCATACCTCTATACCAGCGAACAATAAGGGTCAGCATCAGTAACCAGTATGGGTCAGCATCATTGACTTGTACAGGTCAGTACTAGAGACCCATATGTGTTAAGATGTAGCAACCAATATAGGTCAGGATAAAGTGACATATACTGGTCAGTTGTAGAATTAATACAGATATGATGATATATCTTTATGACTAGTCCTCCCTATACCAATAACCATTAAGTTATACTATTATAGTGACCTACCTCTTTCTTTTTTTGATGAATGATTTAGATCATGCTTGTGATATTAACTTTGTGGGATTTCTTGTGATGTTTTTATTTGTGGATAACTGAGAGTCCTTCGGGAGTTTTGCAGTCCCCTACTGAGTTGTTATGATCACCCTTGAATGGGCTTCACCATCACCATTGTTTCTGGTGCAGACTATGGATGCTATGAGGAAGACATTAGAGGTTTGGGACCTGATGGGGATTTATGCTACAAGAGTAGATGAAATCCGCTTCTTCGAATTCATACTTAATGCTCTTACCATCCATGTGGAGCTCCAGGGAAGATGTGACATCAATTTAATTTCTATATAGTTTCTAGGTCTTTTATTCTGGCACACTGTTTTTAGTTTACCATTGTACTTGTGTTTGTACATTACTCTTGTGGTTATAAAATATTGTTTATAATTCTTTTACATTATTTTCCATTTTTATGATCGTACAGATCTCTAAGGCAATGCCTTCCCTATTCGGGAAATGCATTTTGGTGCTTTTCACCAACCTCTAGCCTTTGGAAGGCAGGCTTGGGGTAGCCATTTTTGAGCCCCGTGGGATGGTTCGTGACATGGAAACTAACTTGGACTATGTCAAAATGGTAAAATTTTCACAAGGACCCTATCTCCATGAATGGTTTGTCCATCAAACCTAAAATTTTTATGTTATGTCCATTTTATTGAAAAGGGGGACGGTGGATCTCGGTCCAAGTCAACCTGTTCGGTCTGACCCGAACTGAGTCTGACCAAACCATGATCTGACCGGGTCTATGTCCAGCTCGGTGGAATGATAATTGTCTAACCTAATGGGCCCCATATTGCATCCCTAGGTGGACTTCATCCTCCATCCCAGCCTACTGTGAGTTGGACGGCCTTCTCTTGTCGAGATATGGTGGGTGCACTCTATCTCGCTCAACCACGAGGGTCACCGCAGGGTCAATATCTACAGTCTTGGGGGACCATGGTCCTCCAACAACATGACGTGACCAGAAATTCCATGTCCTCTTACACAGGAGTACCGATCCATAGATTGCAACCGAGGTCGTTGGCCACCTCGATGCTGAGGTGCGGTGCATTCCCACACTACCAGCACCATTAACACGAAACCACTATGTGATGATCATGATTCCTACTATGCGTTTTTTCTGACACTGCCGAATTTCATCAGTGTGCGCTGCCACCAGTATGATACAACATCTGTGTGGTTCCCCCATAGCACCCCTAGTTTATTCTGTGGGCCACCGTGTCTGCTCTGGGGGGATTTTTTTCCCAATCCGCAAGTGTATTTCAGAACCTCAGATCATCTCCATCACAACTATGGTGTAAAATTTGACATTCCGTCAATCTAGGGGTTTGTTGAAGAATAACACATGTATGCCCACAATAGAGGGATTTAGTCATTTATTATATCGGCCAAATCCCCATGTATTAGATTTTAAAAAAACATCATGGAAGATTTATGATTCAATCAAGTAAAACCTCGAATCAAAAACCCCAAGATCATGTACCCCTCCCATAAGAACCAACAAACGACAGATCAACCAATTAATGGGTTTATCTGTGTACTCTATTTAGAAATAAACAATGTAGAAACAATTTCATCATGAAAACCCCCTACCTTGACATTGGATCATTCGTTGGTGAAGATCACGCCACTGTGTTCATCACCCCACAATCTATCTTTAGTGTCCCTTCATCGATTGTCACTATCCAACACCAAATTTCTTAGGGTGCAGAGCTATCATCGAACATGCCAATGATCTGTCCATGGATAAACCATTAAAAGAATAAAATGTGTTTTAGTGTTTCTATTACATTTCATTGTGACGTCATTACAATGTTTTTTATGAAACAACATCGTTATTTTTTTTATGCTGTTGAATTTCAAATAAAATAAAAATTAAGATTTATATTATTTCACTTATGAAAAATAATTTATATTATTTTTCATAATGATTAAAACTATCTTTTTCCCACTACCCATTCTAGTCAAGGATAAGTCCATACATAGGTGAAGTCCTTGTTGTGGACGCAATTGTTCCCTAGAATTTTTTATTTGACCAATCATTTAAATGTTTCAAAAAAATGTAACCATGCTCTAGGTTAAATAATCAATAAAAATGATCAAAAAATTATTCCATGACCACTAGGCCTCAGAATAAAGTGTTATATAAGTATACGGTATCAAAATATTTCCATATAATTTAAAAAAATACATGGAATTATGAGAATTAAAATTACACCCACCTTGAGGGATTTATGTACTCATAAAGAAAAACAAGGGAAAAACAAACATATTGAGGTATTGAGATTTGATCTGAGCCCCCCCCCCTACTATGTTCTCTCCATAAGATTCATGTTATTCTATCGAACGCGTATAAGAGGAATCAATCATAGATGATGGATCCACTCATTTCGATCCTTAATCTATATAAAAACAATGCAAATATTGCATCATGATAAATGTACAACTCACCCCAGTCGATGATGTGTGAAAGATCGATCATGTACCTCCACAGTTGTGAAATGTGGAAGGCATTATTCCCCTAGTACATCTATTGGGGAATATCAATATTTTATTCCACGAAATCAACTCTTCTTTGAATCTAAGAAGGGTCAATGAATCATAGTGGAAACATGCTTCTTGGGCCAAATCTCTATTTTCCACATTAGGGTGAGACCCAAAAGAACACATGGACTCCCTCCTATATCTCTAAGGTAATCCATGTAAATACCCGTAAAATTCAAGGGAAATTTTTTCTTAATTTTCTTTGGAATTTTAAAGGAGCGCGGTTTCAGACGGCACCTGATTCCGAGGCCCGGAGTGCCCGGAATCAATTTCCGAAGTTTGGCTCGGGTACGTTCAGTGAACGAACGAGCGGGAATTTCTATCTTTTGATCCGGTGCTCGGAATTGAAATCCGAGGACACCGATGAACTCGCAGCGCCGATATTCGCTTAAGGAGACCTTTTCCGAAGTTACGTTTATTGCGGGACGAAAGTTAGTTTTTGGGAGAATTATAAAAAGTTGAATAAAAATGTGGAACACTTTTTATTTTATCTTTTGTTGGTTAACTTCTCTCAAAGGAAGTTAGGGGTGGGACCCACACCCACTTAACCTCCCTTGAGAGGATTATGTGTGGTGGGACCCACACGAACCTAAACCTTCCATCTTCTCTCAAACTCCCTTTAACCCCTCTTTAAATGACATGACAAATTGTTATTTAATTTTGGAGTTATCTTATTTGAATTTCAAACCTTTGAAATTCAATTTGTTAAGTTTGTGAATAAAATAAGCTCTTAGCTTATTCTATTTGGTTAGAATTGTTTAGCTATTTTGAGAGCTTATCCTTCTTCTTCAAACTTTGATGAAGAACGCTCAAGCTCCGACGAAGAACACCGCTCCTCTCTTCTTCGTCTTCCGTGTCAACTAAAGGGAACGCCGCTTCCTCCTCGGACTTCCTTCGTCGGCATACGAAGATTCGCCAACGACGTACCTCTTCGGACGTACCTCTTCGTCAACGGATTTGACGAATGATTACCGTGACGCCCGACCTCCGCGACGTTGTCTTCCGCGAGACGTTGACAAATCTTCGAACCTATACCCAAGGTAGGGGTTGTTGTTATTTGTTTATTTATTTATTCTTGTTCGTGGTTCTGGCATGACTACTTGAGGATATTTAAATTTGTATTATCATCTAACGTGAGGGGGTCGGACCGAATTAACACGGCCGAACCCCATCCTTTGTTCTTGTTGATTTATATTGCGGATGAAACAAGATGGCGTGGTGCCGTCGCACCACGCAGTTATTCGAACGCTTATATTGTGCGGCGCCGTCGCGCCGCGCCGTGGAAGGATCATCAAGAACGCGATGCCGTCGCGCCGCGTCAAAGGGAAACAAAGGCGCGGCGGAGGGGCGCGGTGCCATCCCACCACGCCGGACGACGAACACCGCTGCCGGTTCCGGGCCGCGGCGGGACGAGAAGACCGGCGGCCGGGCCGCCGGCGTCGGAAGCCGGAAAAGGGGACCGGTTTACCGGTCCCGTTGAAGAAAAACTGGCCGGCCAAATGGCTGGCCGGAAGGTCAAAGGCCGGGGGAATTTAATTCCCCCGCACAGCACTAAACCCCCCCATTTATGAGGGGGGGGGGGGTTTCCTTGAGGGGGGAAGGCGGCCCCCTGGTCCTCTTCAAAGCAGGCCCCCCACGAGGGGGGGGGGGGCGGCGGTTTCCAAAGGCCCGGCTAAAAGCCGCGCCGCCATCTGCTGGAAGCAGAGGATTAGCCCCCCGCGCGTGACCCCAGCGGCGCCAGGCCTCGCCGCCGCCGGCCGGGCCGCGTCGGACCACGCCGCCGCGCCAGTCCGCCGCCAGCTGGGCCGGGTCGGCCCGGACCCGAACCCCCCGTTTTCGAGATGGTTTCGGTCTTTTGGCCATAACATGAGCCACAGACCTCCGATCGACGAACCGTCTGCGGAAACGAGATCCTTGGATCGAGACGGTCGTTTCAGTATATCGCACTCAAAGTTTTAGAACACTTTGAGTTCGGCCGGTTTGGTTCGTTCACGAAACCAACCGGGCCTTCGGAGCGGAAACGCTCATATTTTGAGCTACGGACGTCCGATTGACGTACTGTCAGATTTGTTGTGTTCCTATTAGTGAGACGGATCTTTTGGCATACTCCGCCCGAGGTTTGGACACAGGTGGAGTACGGTCGGGTTGGTTTTGCCTTAAAAACCAACCAGGCCCCGGGGACGAAAATGCCAATAACTCTCAGACCGGGCGTCCAATCGACACGTCGTCTGTTGCGTTGAGTTCCTGTTGACGATATGGAACTTTTGGATACATCAACTCTGGACTTTGTGATAGTTGATGTATCAGCCTCTCGGCTCGTGGAGCGGACCCTCCGAATGAGCTTGCTGTGTGCGGGAACCCTAGTGTTGGCTGCGACTGTTACTGTGACTACTACTGCTACAACTGCTACTGTGACAGCGACGACGATAGTACAGAGATCATGTGTGGATTCGACGACGACGACTACAGCATTCAGCGATCCTACGTGGATCAGTGCTACAGGTCCTGTGTGGGCCCGATCCTGTGTGGGTCCGATCCTGTGTGGGTCCTTGCGCTCAGCGGTCCTGTGTGAACCAGCGCCTACAGGTCCTATGTGGGCCCGATCCTGTGTGGGTCTTTTGCGGGGGTTAGTTACCTATCGATCCTTCGTGGGTCCGATGACATAGATGGATCAGAGATCATCTTTATCGTCCTTTGAAGAAGTATACCTGTGTGAGCTGAATCCTGTTGCATTCCTGTGTGGATTGTGTTGTGCTATCCTGTGTGGATTACGTTTTGCTTTCCTGTGTGGATTACGTTTACTTTCCTGTGTGGACTGAGTTGTACTTGGGCTCGGAGGTTGGAGCGTATTTGAAATTGATGACTTAGGTATGTGTATGGGCATATACATAAGTAGTGTCGGTTGTTACTTCGTGATTGTACCTTTCTTTGTGGATTATCCTTTGTGGATTTTGAGAGACCTTCAGGGGTCTCGGGGTCCCTACTGAGTAGCTTATACTCACCCCTGCACGGGCTTTGCCCGCACTACGTTGTGTTGGTTGCAGACGACGGACAACGTTGATCTTGTCTGTGGCTTGCAGAGCAGGACGATACGTGGAGGTGGACCATTGGGCGGGACGTGCTCGGAGCGGATGGCGGGACCCGTGGAGCAGTGGAGCTATCTGTACCCACCCTTCAGGTGGGATTTCTAGTGGACAGCTCGGTGTAGCGGCTTTTACTTTTCGGTTGCGGTTTTCCCTTTCGAGTTGTACTTTACTTTCAGTTTGGGTTTGTATACTAGCCCATTTACTTTTCCGCACTTTCAGTTGTACTCTGCTTTTGCTTAGTGTTTACTTTCCGCTTGCTTACTCTGTGGTGTTTGTTTACTTTACAAAGGAAATGCCTTCCCTTTTTACCGGGATTTACGCCTTGGTGCTAGTCGCCAGCCCCTGGCCTATGGAAGGTGGGATTGGGGTAGTCACGGAACAGACCCCGAGGGTGGGTCGTGACAAATTGGTATCAGAGGAGTTCGGTTCTACCGTGAACTCTGATCTTTTCTATGTGAAGCAATAATGTTTAGCGTATTGAGTGTGGTTATCAGTCCAGGGAGTCCAGTGTTGGTGCGGCGACCGACGTATCCGTACACTAGGACCCTGACTTCTGATTTCCGACTTAATGCACGAAAACATTGATTGCGTGTGTGTTTCATAGTTTTCTTTGTGATTACTTTATATTAGCTCACTAGGTATACTGTTCTGACCGTGGCGCACCTGTTTTCTTTTCAGGATGGCCCCACGACGGTAGCCAGCTATGGTTCCGAGAGTCGAGTGTGACGACAGCCCACCGAGCGAAGAGGCCTCGGTGCAGGGCCCATTGTCAGCAGTGGCACAGGCGGTAGCACTACCCGCCGAGCCCCCGATGCTTCCAGCACCAGCCGCTGACGATGCACGTCGCCTCAGCGCACTGCATGAGTTTCAGCGCCAGCGACCACCCAGGTTTCGCGGGGAGACGGATCCACAGGCAGCCGAGGACTGGCTGGAGGCAGTGGTACCTGTGTTTAGGCTAGTAAGGACACCAGCAGACCTCATGGTGATCCTCACTGCGAGCCTACTACACGCAGCAGCAGGACGATGGTGGAGCTTGATGCTCCAGGTGCACGATGAGGCATCTCTACTTTGGACGGACCTTGAGAGCCTCTTCCGCTCGAAGTTCGTCCCAGCCACCCTTCGTGCGGTGCGTATCCCGGAGCTTCTACAGCTGCGGCAGGGCAGCATGACGGTCGCTCAGTACTCGGCGAGATTTACTGATCTCTCGTGCTACTCGACCGACATGTTACGGGACCCATTCTTCCGGCCCCGGACCTTCGAGCAGGGTTTGAGACACGAGATCAGGGCATCACTGATCTCCCTCAGCATACCGACTCATACAGGAGTACTGGAGTGGGCCCTTCTGATCGAGAGCTTCCTTGCTGAGTCTACACCAATGTAGTGACCCACCGCAGGGCGGCACGTGGCAGAGTCATCTACAGCTGGCAGTCGACGGATGACTCAGGGGTCCAGACAGACCAGACCTTCAGGCAGACGACCTCAGGGCACTGGCTCAGCAGTGCAGGGCACACAGCGCAAAGCCAGTCTTTCGAGTGGAAGACAGTGCTATGCATGCGGCGTGCAAGGCCACATGGCTCGTGACTGCCCAACCCGCCATGGAGAGGAGCAGCAGTCGGTTGAGGGACCACCGAGGCAGAGACAGAGGGTCGTCCGTGGCGGTCCGCAGGGAGGAGGCGAACGAGGCAGAGGAGCTGGCCGAGCAGCAGGTGGTGGGAGACGCTTTGAGGCTCTTCCACCACCACCACCAGGAGGTCCACCCCGACCACAGGGTGCTGGCGGGCAGAGACATGCACAACTCCAAGCAGCAGAGGCCTACGATCACGGCGCACCCGAGATGATTCGAGGTACTATCTGTGTCTATTCCATCCTTACTGCAGTTCTTATAGAAACAGGAGCGAGTCACTCTTTCATAGCCGCTGCCATTGTTCGGAGCTCAGAGATTCTGACAGAGCCGTTGGCTCGATCCTTACGGCTAGAGACTCCTACGGGAGCAGACTCAACGATTACGCACTGGTGCCGGTAGTGTGAGCTTACTCTAGGAGGCGAGAGCTTTGACTGGGATCTTCTTGTAGCAGCGTCAAGGCCTTACGACGTCATCTTGGGCATGGATTGGCTATCTACGGTCCATGGGCAGATTGACTGTTTTAGGCGCAAGGTGCGATGTGTACGCACCGACGGGAGTAGGTTCACCTTCACCGGTGAGAAGGGAGCCTTAGCAGCACAAGATGGACTTCCGCGGAGGAGAGGACAGACCATCACTCATCAGTTGGCTAGCCTCATCCTTGGAAGAATTGACGTGCGGAGTCCTGGTTTTCCTGCAGTGGTGGATCAGTTTGCGGACGTTTTTCCCGACGACGTTCCAGGGCTACCTCCTCGTAGAGAGGTAGACTTTTATATTGACTTGTACCCCGGGACAGCCCCGATATCCACTCCAGCATATCGGATGGCCCCCGCTGAGCTTCGAGAGCTACGGGTACAGTTGGAGGACTTGCAGGTAAAGGGGTTCATCTGACCCAGTGTTTCACCCTGGGCTTCCCCGATATTGTTCGCCAAGAAGGCGGACGAGAGCTTGCGACTTTGTGTTGACTATCATCGCCTGAACCAGGTGACAGTGAGGAACAAGTATCCGCTACCGAGGATTGATTAACTCTTTGATCAGCTCAAGGGAGCACGGTGGTTCTCGAAGATAGACCTCAGGTCAGGCTATCATCAGCTCAGAGTCAGAGACGAGGATGTGCAGAAGACGGCCTTCAGATGTCGATATGGCCACTATGAGTTCTTGGTTATGCATTTTGGTGTAACCAATGCTCCACCAGTGTTCATGGCTCTCATGAACAGGATCTTTCAGCCATACCTTGATCGGTTTGTCGTGGTCTTCATCGACGACATTCTGATTTACTCTACGACTGAGGAGGAGCACGCCTATCACTTGCGAGTTGTACTAGACACACTCCGAGAGCACCAGCTTTATGGTAAGCTCTCGAAGTTCCAGTTCTGGATATGTGAGGTCCACTTCTTGGGACACGTTATCTCTGAGGCGGGTGTTGCAGTGGATCCTGTGAAGATTGAGGCTGTGTTAGCATGGGAGCCACCCAAGATCGTGACTGAGGTTCGGAGTTTCTTGGGACTAGCTGGATACTATCGGAGATTCGTGCCGGACTTCTCTAGAGTTGCGGCACCACTCACATCTTTGACGAAGAAGGGGAAACCCTTCGTGTGGTCAGACAGATGTCAGCAGAGCTTCCAAGAGCTAAGGCAGAGATTGACCAGCGCAGCTGTCTTGAGGTTGCCCGAGGAGGGAGTAGGTTACGTAGTTTACTGCGATGCATCAGGGACCAGACTCGGATGTGTTCTGATGCAGGAGCGGGCAGTGATCGCCTATGGATCACGTCAGTTGAGGCCGCATGAGCAGAACTACGCTACCCATGACCTGGAGTTAGCAGCAGTGGTCTTCGCTCTGAAGACATGGCGACACTATCTGATGGGAGAGCGCTTTACAGTCTTTTCTGATCATCAGAGTCTCAGGTATATCTTCTCGCAGAAGGTCCTGAACCTGAGACAGCGGCTATGGCTCGAGTTCCTCCATGAATATGACTTTGAGATAGTCTATTCTCCTGGGAAGGGGAACGTAGTAGCTGATTCCCTTAGCAGGAGGACGGGCATTCAGCTACTTGAGGAGGCGACGGAGCAGGTAGCCTCTTTACAGATATCCTTCGTGGATAGAGATGGAGAAGCCTTCCTCCAGTCTCTCACAGTCACCCCTTCACTACTGCAATGAGTCAGGGAGGCACAGCGTGGGGACGCTGACTGTGAGACACGACGTGCACAGATATCCTCGGGACAGACATCTGATGGTTTCTCCCTTGGAGCAGAGCACGACATCCTTTTCAGAGGACGTACCATGGTACCAGTCTCTTTGCGAGAGGAAGTGCTGAGAGAGTTTCACACTTCTCCTTTGGTGGTACATCCTGGAGTGGCGAAGATTTACCAGGACCTCAGACGACAACATAGGTGGCCGGGCATGAAGAAGGCAGTAGCAGAGTTTGTTTCTCGATGCCTCACCTTCCAGCAGGTGAAAGCAGAGCATCAGGTACCAGCAGGCTTGGTACAGCCCTTGGAGGTCCCGGAGTGGAAGTGGGACGACATATCTATGGACTTCGTGACTGGACTTCCACGCACTTCCAGAGGTCACGACTCTATCTGGGTGATTGTTGACCGACTCACCAAGTCGGCACACTTCTTACCCATCAGAGAGCAGGGCTCAGTGGAGAGCTTGGGACGTCTCTATGTTCAGGAGATTGTGCGGCTTCACGGTGTGCCATCATCTATCGTCTCCGATCGAGATGCTCGCTTTACTTCCCGGCTTTGGAAGGGGTTACAGGAGGCGTTCGGGACGCAGCCATGTCTGAGCACAGCCTTTCACCCTCAGACAGATGGTCAGACGTAGAGGGCCATTCAGACTCTCGAGGACGTGCTCCGCGCATGTGTCCTCGACTTTGGCCGTAGCTGGGAGGACCACCTACCCTTGGTGGAGTTTGCGTACAACAACATATACCACTCCACCATCGGGATGGCACCGTACAAGGCGTTGTACGGTTGACCATGTAGATCTCCTTTGTGCAGGACAGACCCTGGGGAGTCAGCACTTGTGGGACCGGGGATGGTCCAGGCCACGACAGAGAAAGTGCTGGTCATCCAGGTGCGGATGAGGACAGCTCAGAGCCGGCAGAAGTCATATGCTGACAGGAGTCGGAGGCCACTAGAGTTCGAGGATGGCGACAACGTCTTCTTGCGGGTCTCACCTCGACGTGGTATTCGGAGATTTGGTCGAGGCGGCAAGTTATCTCCACACTTCATCGGACCCTTCCAAATCCTCAGCAGGATTGGCGAGGTGGATTATCGCCTGGCTCTACCACCTCAGTTGCAACGGGTGCACGACGTCTTCCACGTGTCTCAGCTGAGGAGATACGTGCACGACCCGACGCACATCATTGACCATGGGGAGCTTGACGTTGACGATGTGGCTACTTTTACGGAGGTCCCAGTGGAGATTGAGGATCGACAGGAGCGGGTCCTACGTGGGAGATCGATTCCTCTTGTGCGCATCATATGGTAGCACGTGAATCTCCAGGAGAGCACATGGGAGCGGGAGGCTCAGATGCGTGCTCAGTACCCTCATTTGTTTCCCTAGTTTTGATGTATCTTTACGGGGACATAAAGCCCTGAGGTGGGAGTAATGTAAAGACCCGTAAAATTCAAGGGAAATTTTTTCTTAATTTTCTTTGAAATTTTACAAGAGCGCGGTTTCAGACGGCACCTCATTCCGAGGCCCGGAGTGCCCAGAATCAATTTCCGAAGTTTGGCTCGGGTACGTTCAGTGAACGAACGAGCGGGAATTTCTAACTTTTGATCCGGTGCTTGGAATTGGAATCCGAGGACACGGATGAACTTACAGCGCCGGTATTCGCTTAAGGAGACCTTTTCCGAAGTTGTGTTTATATGCGGGACGAAATTTAGTTTTTGGGAGAATTATAAAAAGTTGAATAAAAATGTGGAACACTTTTTATTTTATCTTTTGTTGGTTAACTTCTCTCAAAGGAAGGTAGGGGTGGGACCCACACCCACTTAACCTCCCTTGAGAGGATTAAGTGTGGTGGGACCCACACGAACCTAAACCTTCCATCTTCTCTCAAACTCCCTTTAACCCCTATTTAAATGACATGACAAATTGTTATTTAATTATGGAGTTATCTTATTTGAATTTCAAACCTTTGAAATTCAATTTGTTAAGTTTGTGAATAAAATAAGATCTTAGCTTATTCTATTTGGTTAGAATTGTTTAGCTATTTTTAGAGCTTTTCCTTATTCTTCAAACATTGACGAAGAATGCTCAAGCTCCGACGAAGAACGCCGCTCCTCTCTTCTTCGTCTTCCGTGTCAACGAAAGGGAACACAGCTTCCTCCTCGGACTTCCTTCATCGGCATACGAAGATTCGCCAACGACGTACCTCTTCGGACGTACCTCATCGTCAATGGATTTGACGAACGATTACCGCGACGCCCGACCTCCGCGACGTTGTCTTCCGCGGGACGTTGACAAATCTTCGAACCTATACCCAAGGTAGGGGTTGTTGTTATTTGTTTATTTATTTATTCTTGTTCGTGGTCCTGGCATGACTACGTGAGGATATTTAAATTTGTATTATCATCTAACGTGAGGGGTCCGGACCGCATGAACACGGCCGAACCCCCTCCTTTGTTCTTGTTGATTTATATTGCGGATGAAACAAGATGGCGTGGTTCCGTCGCACCACGCGGTTATTCGCACGCTTATATTGCGCAGCGCCGTCGCGCCGTGCCGTGGAAGGATCATCAAGAACGCGACGCCGTCGTGCCGCGTCGAAGGGAAACAAAGGTGCGGCGGAGGGGCGCGGTGCCGTCGCACCATTCCGGACGACGAACACCGCGGCCGGTTAAGGGCCGCGGCGGGATGAGAAGACCGGC
Organism: Viscum album; assembly: GCA_963277665.1. Classification (NCBI taxonomy): domain Eukaryota; kingdom Viridiplantae; phylum Streptophyta; class Magnoliopsida; order Santalales; family Viscaceae; genus Viscum; species Viscum album. Next base: position 555,254,863 of record OY728160.1, on the reverse strand, counting down.
GGCCGGGCTGCCGGCGTCGGAAGCCGGAAAAGGGGACCGGTTTACCGGTCCTGTTGAAGAAAAACCGGTCGGCCAGCTGGACGGCCGGAAGGTCAAAGGCTGGGGGAATTTAATTCCCCCGGCCAGCACTAAAACCCCCCCATTTATGAGGGGGGGGGGGGTTCCTTGAGGGGGGCAGGCGGCCCCCCGGTCCTCTTCAAAGCAGGCCCCCCACGAGGGGGGGGGGTGGCGGTTTCCAAAGGCGCAGCTAAAAGCCGTGCCGCCATCTGCTGGAAGCGGGGGCTTAGCCCCCCGCGCGTGACCCCAGCGGCGCCAGGCCGCGCCGGACCGCGCCTCCGCGCCGGTCCGCGCCGCCGCGCCGGTCAGCCGCCGGCCGGGCCGGGTCGGCCCGGACCCGGACCTCCCGTTTTCGAGACGGTTTAGGTCTTTTGGCCATAACATGAGCCACAGACCTCCGATCGACGAACCGTCTGCAGGCAACGCGATCCTTGGATAGAGACGGTCGTTTTGGTATATCGCACTCAATGTTTCGTAACATTTTGAGTTCGGCAGGGTTGGTTTGTTCCCGAAACCAATCGGGCCTTCGGAGCGGAAACACTCATATCTTGAGCTATGGACGTCCGATTGATGTGCCGTCAGCTTTGTTGTGTTACTCTTAGTGAGAAGGATATTTTGGCATACTCCGACCGAGGTTTGGACGCAGGTGGAGTATGGTCGGGTTGGTTTTCCTTAAAAACCAACCGGGCCCCGGGGACGAAAATGCCAATAACTCTCAGACCGGGTGTCCGATCGACGCGTCATCTGTTGCGTTGAGATCCTGTTGACTATACAGAACTTTTGGATACATCAACTCTGGACTTTGTGACAGTTGATGTATCAGCCTCTCGGCTCGTGGAGCGGACCCTCCGAATGAGCTTGCTGTGTGCGGGAACCCTAGTGCTGGCTGCGACTGTTACTGTGACTACTACAGCTACTACTGCTATTGTGACTGCGACGACTACAGTACAGAGATCCTGTGTGGATTCGACGACGACGACTACAACATTCAGCGATCCTACGTGGATCAGTGCTACATGTCCTGTGTGGGCCCGATCCTGTGTTGGTCCGATCCTGTGTGGGTCCTTGCGCTCAACGGTGCTGTGTGAACCAGCGCCTACAGGTCCTATGTGGGCCCGATACTGTGTGGGTCTTTTGTGGGGGTTAGTTACCTATCGATCCTTCGTGGGTCCGACGACTTAGATGGATCAGAGATCATCTTTATCGTCCTTTGAAGAAGTATATCTGTGTGAGCTGAATCCTGTTGCTTTCCTGTGTGGATTGTGTTGTGCTATCCTGTGTCGATTACGTTTTTCTTTCCTGTGTGGAATACGTTTACTTTCCTGTGTGGACTGAGTTGTAATTGGGTTCGGAGGATGGAGCGTATTTGAAATTGATGACTTAGGTATATGTATGGGCATATACCTAAGTACTGTCAGTTGTTACTTCATGATTGTACCTTTCTTTGTGGTTTATCCTTTTTGGATTTTGAGAGACCTTCAGGGGTCTCGGGGTCCCTACTGAGTAGCTTATACTCACCCCTGCACGGGCTTTTCCCGCACTACGTTGTGTTGGTTGCAAACGATGGACATCATTGATCTTAGCTGAGTTTTGCATAGCAGGACGGTACCTGGAGGTGGACCATTGGGCGGGACGTGCTCGGAGCGGATGGCAGGACCCGTAGAGCAGTGGAGCTATCTGTACCCACCCTTCAGGTGGGATTTCCAGTGGACAGCTCAGTGTTGCGGCTTTTACTTTTCGGTTGCTGTTTTCCCTTTCGAGTTGTACTTTACTTTCAGTTTGGGTTTGTATACTGGCCCATTTACTTTTCCGCACTTTCAGTTGTACTCTACTTTTGCTTAGTGTTTACTTTCCGCTTTCTTACTCTGTGGTGTTTGTTTACTTTACAAAGGCAATGCCTTCCCTTTTTACCGGTATTTACGCCTTGGTGCTAGTCACCAGCCCCTGGCCTATGGAAGGCGGGCTTGGGGTAGTCACGGCACGGACCCCGAGGGTGGGTCGTGACAATCCATATCTTATTATCATAAGATTTATTTCTTCTATGTGTATTCCTCATTCTCTCATGGATTTCCTACACCTTCGTAGTGGTAGCACATACAACTTTGAACCTATGTGTTCAGACTCCCCTCGGTCAATCGAGTAGAATGGTGATCTGCATGGTCACTCATACAGTTTCTAAACCTATGCCATACCCATGGTGGAGTGGTATATATTTTTGATCCCGAACACCAATATGGTAATGTTATCATACAAAATATGAATGATTTCCAAAATGAATGAATGATTCATGCCCGCTACAACGAGGATAGTTCCCTTTTCATGGTTATCTTTTTTAAGGTGGAATGTTTTTCCCAAGAACATCTATGTCCAGAATACCTCCAATAATACCTTATAAAACCAGGATTTAATGCATGTGTCTTGATCTAAGACTATTGTCAATGGGACTCCATGCAGTAAAACTACCTTTTTCTCATAGAGGTGTCTCATGCTCTCTACTAAAACCATATCCTGTATGGGTATGAAGTTGTCTGTCTTGGTGATTTATTCATCAATCAACCAAATTGAATCTTGCAACCTAGATGTTCATGGTAAACCCATCATGATGCCCAATGATATACTACCCCACATTATCTATAGAACCTCATGTGGTAAAGTCATGCCTGATGGAACATGATACTCACCCTTCACTTGTTGACATGTAAGGCACTGTGAGATGAACATGGCACTGCATCCATCATCCCTGACCACCAGTATTTATGTTAGAGGTCTGGATATAATGTTTTCCCTCAGGGGTGTAATTCCAAAGGTATTAGGGGAACTCCCTCAGAAACTCCCCATGTAATTCCACTAGAACAACAGTGATCCCTAAAAAAAGGATGACATTCACTCTTCCTATCCAATATTTAGCATGAGATTTTCTTAATGATAACTAGGCACGTCGGGCCTGATATTCAACATCCACATGCTACACCTCTCTAACATGTTGTAAGAGGGAGTAGTGACATCCATCGACTAAAATTGAGTTACTCCATCATTATCCATGAAGGATATCAGTATCCAAACAAACTTCTCTGACTCCTCACCTAGAAAATGAATTTCTTACCTCATGTAGTGTGTTCCTTATCTAATGTTTTTCTTCCATGGTCTCTATACTATCATGAATTCATTGTTTTGGAGGTACTCTAGAATCCACCATGGCCTCATTTCCAGTCCTTCTGGGTGAAGATATACCTCATACTTTTTTGGTTGTAGTAGATTGGAAACTACTCATTCATCATGTAGTGCTGCCATATCTTCAAACCAAAGACAACAACTTCTAGATCTAGGTTGTGGGTCACATAGCTTAACTCATGTTTCCTATGTTCTCATGCACTGTAGGCGATCACTGATTTTCCCCACACCAGGACACAACCAAATATGGTCCCTGATGCATTGAAATATACTAAATTCCCAAAACCTTCCTCTGGTTGTCTCAAGATGGGGGTACTTGTCAGTCTCTGCCTTAGCTCTAAAAACACTATTGACACATCATGGTCCACATGATGGGACATCCAATCCATTTAAAAGTTGATCAATGTAATGCTACCGTGGAAATTTTGGTACATGAACATCTGTTTTTACCAAGACAATCCCAATAAACTAAATACCTCAATTATGCAACTAGGTGGCTTCCAATCGTAAATCACTTCAATCTTTGCTGGTTCCACCTCAAATCTAGCCTCTAAAATGAAGAGTCTCATAAATTGGACTTCCTACATCTAGAACTAACACTTAGAGATATTCTTATAAATCTATTCCACCTAATGTTTATTTAGGAAAATCCACAAGTGTGTAGCGTGGTCCTCTTCAGATGCTGATTTCATAAGGATTTAATCAATGAATACCACGATGAATCAGTCATGGTATGGTAGGAATTACTCATTCAGGTGTCCCATGATCAGTCTTGGGTAATTGGAAATGAATAAAGGAATAACCATGAACTCGTTTTTTAAATACTAACATATGAAGGATGTTTTTAGTAAATACCCATCATGTACATGAACCTGATGATTTCCTGATTAGAGGCCTATCGTCAAGAACAATGTAACACTCTTTAGTTGATTAAAGAGTCCATCATTCCTCAGTTGTGGATATGTTTTCTTCATGATCACCTAGGTGACGCCCAATAGGTCCATGAATAACCTCAAACTATTTTCTTTCTTCTTGTAAAACAATAATGGGAAGCCCATAGTAAAACACTGTGACTCACGAATACATTCTATAAAAATCCTCCAACTATATCTTTAAATTACAAGGCTCTATGTGAGCCATCCGATATGTTGTTGTGGATATCTATGTTGTTCCAGAGTAAATATCAATCCAGAAGTCATCCTACCTACAAATGGGTAATCCAAAAATATCATAAGGAAATATGACTTCATACACGTCTACCACTATAGGAATGTGATGACTCATTTCATCCACTACACAAAGGATGAGGCTATCCAACTGGTGAGTGATCGGCATCACCATCCATTGAGAATGTGTGTCTTCTGCTGTAAGGTCTCCCTTATAACTTTTTAAGGAAAACCTATTCCCTTCCACATGGACACTCCAATATCTGCGCATAATATATTCAATCTGGGAATGAAATTTGGATTACAAGTCCATAAACATAAAAAAAAATTACGGCCTCATTGCTTCTATTAAGAGATCCTTGTCGATGCTCTCACAACCTAGAAAAATCTCACTCTTCCTGTACAAGTGTGTAATTTTTAAAAACCCTCATGCAGTTGTCTATAATTGTAAGGATTGGGAAAATAGTTCCAAAAGATTCATTGACATCTGAAAAATGTCTATTGAATGGAAATAGTGAATGGAACCTATGTCAATAAGAAATTAAAAAATTGTAACACCCCATGAAATTATAAATAGATTTTTTTATGTGTGGATTTAATTAATAATTGTAATTTAAATCTATCCATTTATTTGAAATAAATAAAACACGACACTTATGCATTGTTTAAAAAAACCTTTTAATAACTAAGGGTAAAAAAATTTATATGAAAACTACTATTATTATTATTAAGATAATATATTTTATAAATATATGAAAACTCTATTATGTCATAATTTTATTAAATTTTTAAATTACAAATATATTTAATTAGTTTATTAAAAACACACACTTTTATGCGTGTTAAAACTGTTTTAATTACTATTTTTATGAAAAACGAATATATATATATATATATATCTAAAATTTACACATTTGTTTAAGTATATATATATATAAATATTTAATCTATATGATTTCTTTTTTAATGAAGATTTAAATATGTAAAACAAAAACAAGATTTTTTTTTTGGTTTGATAAAAAACTAATATATATTAAGAAAAAGCAGTACATTGGTTTTATTAAAGAAAATTGATATGTTTTTCATGTTAAGAAGAAAAAAAATTTTAAATATATATATATATATATAATGATGCAAGTGGCGTGACTTTTTGGAGCAAAACACAAAAGGTGGAAAAAAAATTTGATGTAATAATTGACCCGTGGAAGATGGCCAAAAAATTATAATAAAAATAATATATCCTTATATATATATATTATAAATCATTATATTATACAATACATGTATAGAGTTTTATATAATTTATGTGTCATTATATATTTTAATGGTTTTATAGGATTCATTATGTATATAATATTAATCAAGTTCGATTGTCAATCCCCCAATAATTTATCTACTGCATTGGATCAATTAATATAATACACAATTATATATTATTTTCAATCATTTCATGAACAACAATGAAAACACCTATAATAACCATTCTTCTTGTCAGAAAATAAAACGTTCATGCTTGTGAAACTAAGAATGAGTTTAAGTGACTTATGCGAAGATGATGAAGTGAATCTGTTTTTAGGTAAGGGATTCACTATTTTCATAATTATTTTGTAAGGTTCTATTTTCAATTATCTATATTTTACAAACCTTTATTATATAATTCTATAGATGCAGTTTTAATTTGAATCTCTCTTTTACAAATTTCCAAAGAGTTTTATGATTTGATTTCATTAAGAAGAACCTATTTTGGTATATTCAGGTTTATATATATATATATTTATGTGTATATCAAAACCAAACTAAATATTAATTATATTGGTTGGTTTTGGTTTTTTTGTTATTCTGCAGAATTTTAAGAGTGAAATTATTATTATGATTTTATTCTTATTATTCAATTATGCTATTTGACATGGTTATACATACATACATATATATATATATATGATTATATATATATATATTTATATGAATGTAATGGCGGATATAATTTTTTTACAATTTTATTCCAGTTTATCGACATGTTTCAAAAAAAAAATGCACATAAAATATCAACATGTTTTTTTTCAATATCATGGGCGTCACATTTGCATAGATACATGGCCATACTATTATGTTCATCGTCGACACTCATCATATTATAATTGACTCATTAATGTCATATAAGTTATGACCATTATTTTTATTAACGACATGTCATGCGCATCGGTTTCACTAATCTTATATGTAAAATATTTACACATGTTGTATGCACTAAATATATATGTATCCATGATGTATAGTTAATGTGTTATTATGTATAAATAAATTTTAAAATGATGATACGTACGACAAATTTTGCAGAGATATGTTGATGTGTAAATCGACTACTTCAGAATAATCAGATGAATTCTTATGAAAGTATATATATATACACTTATGTACATATATAAAAGCATCAGGTAGAATGCCTATTATATTGCAGTGACGTGTTTTATCAAAAATTGAAAACTCCAGTGAAAATATATATATGTAATGCAAGCATAAAAATGATCTTTATAAAAGACGGTGCTTGATCGTTGTAAATATGGAAGGTCATTGGGGAGTGAACCCATCCTTTCCTAAGTGGGTAGGCCCAGACAACCTTCGACGATTCAAGTAAACTCAAAATAATGTTTGGTTTTTTTAAGCTTGCATATTATTTTAAGAAAGACACTGGATTATGTTTAAGAAAATTTTGAACGTAAGTAGTTTCAAAAATGATCTATTATATTTAACCTTATGTAATTTCAATTAGAATTTAAAAAAAATGGTATTTCAATATGTATTCTCATGGTTATTTTCAAAGGAATATTTTATAAGAATTTATCGAAGGATTTCTTAAACCCCTTACTGGGCATTTTTGTGCTCACCCCTCATTTTAAAATGATTTTCAACAGGTCACGAGGAGTTTCAGAAGGCATTCACTTCGCTTGCAGTGTTAGCACATGTCCTGTTTTTGTTTGTTTTATTTTATTTTTGCTGCAACTTTGATAATTTTTAAGTTTGTGTTTATTCTCCAGAATATAGACAGGAAAAAAGGACCTCTTCTATATAATGTTTAAGGCTGAGTCCTTATAATTGGTATCAAAGGAATGGTTCTAGACAACTCTGGAGATTTAATGTTTTCGTCATAGCGGTAAAGTATAGAAGTCCAACGGTCCTAGTTTTCTTAATTCTGAAGATCGAAATTCAGAATTTTTTTTAGTCCGACGAAATGAATTGTGAGGGCACAATTCTTTTGAGGGGGTAATAATGTAACACCCCAAGAAATTATAAATAGATTTTTTTATGTGTGGATTTAATTAATAATTGTAATTTAAATCTTTCCATTTATTTGAAATAAATAAAACACGACACTTATGCTTTGTTTAAAAAAAACCTTTTAATAACTAAGGGTAAAAAAAATTATATGAAAACTACTATTATTATTATTAAGATTATAAATTTTATAAATATATGAAAACTCTATTATGTCATAATTCTATTAAATTTTTAAATTACAAATTTATTTAATTAGTTTATTAAAAACACACACTTTTATGCGTGTTAAAAATGTTTTAATTACTATTTTTATGAAAAACGAATATATATATATATATATATCTAAAATTTACACATTTGTTTAAGTATATATATATATAAATATTTAATCTATATGATTTGTTTTTTTAATGAAGATTAAAATATGTAAAACAAAAACAAGATGTTTTTTTTTTGCTTTGATAAAAAATGAATATATATTAAGAAAAAGCAGTACATTGGTTTTATTAAAGAAAATTGATATGTTTTGCGTGTTAAGAAGAAAAACAATTTTAAATATATATATATATAATGATGCAAGTGGCGTGACTTTTTGGAGCAAAACACAAAAGGTGGAAAAAAAGTTTGATGTAATAATTGACCCGTGGAAGATGGCCAAAAAATTATAATAAAAATAATATATCCTTATATATATATATTATAAATCATTATATTATACAATACATGTATAGAGCTTTTTATAATTTATGTTTCATTATATATTTTAATGGTTTTATATGATTCATTATGTATATAATATTAATCAAGTTCGATTGTCAATCCCCCAATAATTTATCTACTCCATTTGATCAATTAATATAATACACAATTATATATTATTTTCAATCATTTCATGAACAACAATGAAAACACCTATAATAACCATTCATCTTGTCAGAAAATAAAACGTTCAAGCTTGTGAAACTAAGAATGAGTTTAAGTGACTTATGCAAAGATGATGAAGTGAATCTGTTTTTAGGTAAGGGATTCAGTATTTTCATAATTATTTTGTAAGGTTCTATTTTCAATTATCTATATTTTATAAACCTTTATTATATAATTCTATAGATGCAGTTTTAATTTCAATCTCTCTTTTAAAAACTTCCAAAGAGTTTTATGATTTGATTTCATTAAGAAGAACCTATTTTGGTATATTCAGGTTTATATATATATATTTCTGTGTATATCAAAACCAAACTAAATATTTATTATATTGGTTGGTTTTGGTTTTTTTATTATTCTGCAGAATTTTAAGAGTGAAATTATTATTATGATTTTATTCTTATTATTCAATTATGATATTTGACATGGTTATACATACATACATATATATATATATATGTTTATGTATATATATATGTGTGTGTGTGTTTATATATATATGTATATGAATGAAATGGCGGATATAATTTTTTTACAATTTTATTCCAGTTTATCGACATGTTTCAAAAAAAAACGCACATAAAATATCAACATGTTTTTTTTTCAATATCATGGGTGTCACATTTGCATAGATACATGGACATACTATTATGTTCATCGTCGACACTCATCATATTATAATTGACTCATTAATGTCATATAAGTGATTACCATTATTTTTATTAACGACATGTCATGCGCATCGGTTTCACTAATCTTATATGTAAAATATTTACACATGTTGTATGCACTAAATATATATTTATCAATGATGTATAGTTAATGTGTTATTATGTATAAATAAATTTTAAAAGGATGATACGTACGACAAATTTTGCATAGATATGTTGATGTGTAAATCGACTACTTCAGAATAATCAGATGAATTCTTATGAAAGTATATATATATAAACTTATGTACATATATAAAAGCATCAGGTAGAATGCCTATTATATTGCGGTGATGTGTTTTATCAAAAATTAAAAACTCCAGTGAAAATATATATATGTAATGCAATCATAAAAATGATCTTTATAAAAGACGGTGCTTGATCGTTGTAAATATGGAAGGTCATTAGGGAGTGAACCCATCCTTCGCTAAGTGGGTAGGCCCAGAAAACCTTCGATGATTCAAGTAAACTCAAAATAATGTTTTTTTAAGCTTGCATATTATTTTAAGAAAGACACTGGATTATGTTTAAGAACATTTTGAACGTAAGTAGTTTCAAAAATGATCTATTATTTTTATCCTTATGTAATTTCAATTAGCATTAAAAAAAAATGGTATTTCAATATGTATTCTCATGGTTATTTTCAAAGGAATATTTTATAAGAATTTATCGAAGGTTTTCTTAAACCCCTTATTGGGCATTTTTGTTCTCACCCCTCGTTTTAAAATGATTTTCAACAGGTCACGAGGAGTTTCAGAAGGCGTTCACTTCGCTTGCAGTGTTAGCGCATGTCCTGTTTTTGTTTGTTTTATTTTATTTTTGCTGCAACTTTGATAATTTTTAAGTTTGTGTTTATTCTCCAAAATATAGACCGAAAAAAAGGTCCTCTTCTATATAATGTTTAAGGATGATTCCTTATAAAAATGGTGGATAAGACACATATCATACCTCTGATCATATCTAGACGATTGTAGTTGTTGGCCCCCATCACCTGTACTGGGCCTCACCTATATCCACTAGTTCTCATATCCCTTGGGGGACTACCATGGGGTGGTGGTCGTATCACATCGAAACTCCTCCCAATACATAAAACTATAATGCCTCCCATTTTACATCCACCACCCTAGGGACCACCATGTTCAAACCTCAACCTCTACATTGGTGGTACATTGACTGTTTATCGGTCTTCCGTGTGGGGAGTCTGGAAATTACAATCCACGTACCTCTACCCGCTGCCTGAATAGCATAACATGTCTCTCTAATGACTCCCTCCAATTTTTGATTTTTTTACTTACAATCTTGTATCATGGTGTGATCCTCCAAAATTACAGGGACCCTTGGGACATTTTTAATGATGCCTTATACCCATAGATGAAGAATCCACCATCTGGGGTATACTGGTGGCCCCTTCAACTAGATTCTACAATTCCTGAAATCACTCCATGAGTAGAGATTTTTGTAGCACCCGAACAATAGTCGTTATGATAAATTATACCATTTCCAACCTAAACTCTTTGTTTAGTTTCTGATCAAAAGATCGAGCCCTGAATAACGAGTATGACACCAGGTCCTTGCAGTAAGATGAAGGTTCAGTGAATATTGTTGAGTACTCCACTACTGTTATACCACCCTGCTATAGGTGTAGTGGATTTTGTATGTGCACTGGGCACAATGTTGCATGAAAGAAACCCTCTCTAAATAGAAACTCAAATTCTGTTCAGTTGAGGGTCACCTCACCGTATTTCTAGATCATCAATATCCAAAATCTCCCCGCCAATACTTAATGTAGGATAACATCAAATTATGACATCTGGTCAAAATCCTTCCCACTAGATGGAATACTTGTGTTTGACTATCAAGCCAATCCTCTGGAACATGGGGGTCAGTCTCACCACTGATCCTAGGTGATATTTACCTCTAGAACATGTGTAATTCCATGAGCCTAAGTGCATCCCTTACTGGTAGAAATGTTAGAAACTGATGACCAATGAGTGGTGGAAACATTGGTAAACCTCCAGGTGGGGCCATCTCTAGTAAAGGTACCTATATTGATACCTCATCAATGGGTGTACCATCTACATGATCACACTCTAGTATCCTCACTCATTTTCTGCATTGTGGAATCCTAAAATAGATCACAATGATCCTCAATCAATATGTTATACCTGGTGAGCTGTCTCGGGATGCACATGAGGCAACACTAAAAATCATATATGATGTATGTAACCAATTTCTTCATGTACTGAGTCAAAAATGAAATCTCAGTGTCTTGTTTTATGGATATGTTTCCCATCTCAAAACCACTGGACTCCCCATCCCTGAAAGTTGAACTCGTAATATTGAACACTGATTCCCCAAAACATTACTATAGATACTCTGCATTTAAGGTAGAACAAACCATCATTGCTACCAATTTTTCACGACCCGTCCCCCTGGACCCATGAAACGACTAACATATTCTTACCTTCCAAAGTAAAGGGATAGTGATTAGCAACAAATGATTTATGCTGTAAATGGGAGGCATTTTCTGACAACCTATACATAAGCACACCCACTAGCCAATCAAGGATCATTGAAAAGGAAAAAAGGAATACCACTATGAAAAAAACTAAATGAAAAAGTACAAGAAGTATGTAAAATGGTCCATATTCAAAAAAATGAAAGATGTAGACAAATGAGTGAATTATCTATGAAAATTTATTGGTAGAAAACCCAATCTGAAGGGTAGGTGTAGTGAAGCTTCTTAAATCCATAAGAGTATGCCTTGCCTGTCCGATCATACTAGGCACCACTTAGTCCTCTACCACCAAGGACTCTGTCAATATGTCAGTAATCAACAAAAAACAAAATATGTTCAAGCGAATCCCATGCAAGGGTCTGTAACACAATACTCATTAGCGACACCAAAACAAAGTAAAACACCACAAAAGAAATGTACAATTGAATAAATTTTTCCTCACTTAGGTATGACCAAATTTATAGAAAGAGCGATTATCAATCATAAGGTGATCATCTTAAGATGCTAGGGGACTCATCCCTAATAGGTCAATGAGCTCTCTCAGGATATTGAGGTCCAACCAACTATAGAGACCCAAAGGAACACTAGGTTATCAGAACACTATGGTCTATTCGTTTGTCCGGTCACTGAGTTCTACTTAGCTACCGGGCCACTTAGGTCCGCTCATTTCCCAGGCCACTAAGTTTTTCTTAAAAACCAGGCCACTAAGGTCCACTCGTCTACTAGGCCATTGGGGTCTGATCAGCTACCTAAACATTAAAGTTCAGTTGACTACTGGGACACTAAGGACTTCTCGATAACCGAAGCACTGTGATCTGCTCGTCACATCCTTCTTGTCACATCCAACTACAGTATTTTAACTCCTATCATGCTTGAAATTTGGAGAATATACTCCTAAAGACATCATTCCTAACTCAACATCCATGTAATTTCACAAGGTGTATATCAAAAAGACCACCTAGTCACGAGGGTCCCAACCCCACAAATAGGCCATCAATCAGATGCACAATTTCGATCTTATGTTAGTTTTACAGAAAAAGGGCGAGTAGGTTTGGGTTCCCGTCTAACCTGAATGAACCAACCTGACTTATTCAACGTCTAGCCTACTATGATATGGGTCAAGACTACTATAATATGTTTCCAGATCACCAGACCATGGGTCCAGCCCACTAGGCTGCCATGGGTCCGGCAAGCCGGCCTACCACTGGTCCGGCTCATTGAGCCTCCAAAGGGCGGCACACATCCTCCTTCCACTCCTATTGGGAGGGGGAAATCCTGGTCAAGAATAGATGTGGTGTGTGTTCCACATCACCATCCACCTTTTTGGTCACCATGAGGTCTACCAACATGATATTGGTCGAACATGGCCCTAGAACCATGGGACATGTTGAAACTCGCTAAGTATGATCACACCGCATCTACAGGCTTTTGTTCTTAACCCAACATCAAATTGAAACTGATGCTACAACACCCTAGACCACCTTGTCACACTGCCATGTCACTTGATCCATATCCATGTGTATCTCCCTTGGCCTTCCTTCCACGAGTTTTTTCGCCAATGCAGTGTGTCTTTGATGCACACCTGTGGTCTATTCCACATGGTAGAGAGTCCACTCTGGGGGTCTGTTTCACGATTGAAATGTGTATTCAATACTCTCAGATAACTATTATCATGAATATGTGCTCAATGGTTTCATAATTTTAATCCTTTGGTTCAGTTAGGAAGAATACAATAATTCTCACAATATAGGGATCCATTCCATTTTTGTATCGACATGTTCCCTCCACATTATAATTTTTAAAAAGTAGGGGGTGATTCATGATTCAATCAACTGTTACCCAGAATAATGAACCCCATGATCATGTAAAACTTCCACAAAAACAAATGACCTGTGGATAATCCAGTTTGTGGGTTTATCTACATTCGTTGTTTAGAATGAATGAGCTAGGAAAAAATTTCATGAATAACAACTTGTAGCTTAACGTGGGATCATTCATTGGTGAAGATCACAATGATTCTTTCTTTTCTCCACAATCTATTGTTAGTGGCAGTTCATCAGTCGTTACATGCCAATGTAAAATTTCAATGGTTTTAGAAATATCCTAGATCATTCCAATGATCCTTCCCCTGCTAAACCATTACAATCAGAAAATATGATTCATTTTTTCTTTTACTTTGTGTTTCAGAATCATTACATTGAATCATTTATGAAACAATGATTCTTTTACAATCTAGTTTCAATGATTTTATGTTTTATTGAAATTATAATTTCAAATAAAATAAACTTTAAGGTTTATTTGATTTCACATTAGAAAAATGTTTTACTTTAGTTTTAATAAAAAGTCCAAAAACATACTTTTTCTCTCGACCCACATCGGTCAATGTAAATTCCTTCCTTAGGTAACGTCTTCATTTCAAAAGAAAAAGTGGGATTATATTTTAAATCTATCAACCCCAATATAATTTTCAAAAAGTGCGCATGTGCTCTATTTTAAATAAACATAAAAAAAGATCAAACAATTATTCTGAGATCACTAGGCCTCAGAAACATGTTTCGTCAGAGCGTATGGCCACTAAATAATCTTATATAATATATAAAAGTTTCCATAGAATTCTAGGAAATTAAAAAAATGTTACGTTGAAAACATAATATTGGATTTTAAATCCATTAATAAAGGTAATATTAACAAGGAACATTGAATGGTGGAAAACATAATTATGTTTCAGAAGAAGAATCCACCCATCACTTGGGAAATTTGTAACCATAGAAAAAAAGTGTGGATGAAAAGGATGAATAGTATATTTTATTCCATTGGAACACTATGTGAGTCAAAAGGAAACATTGCTATCTACATGCTCAAATGGTGAGATTTATCTATTCAGGTTAAAGATTACCAAAATATTACATAGGGGATTTTAAATAAATTTTAAAAATGAAATTTTATTCTCACATATATTAAATGGATAAAACAATAAAATTATAGAAATTATTTCTATAAAATATTTTGGTGTGAAAATATGTGTCAATTTTTATGATCTTACATTATTTTATAAAAACTTATCTCTAAGTGTATCCTTAAAGGAAAGGATTTTGGAGTCCAGGAAATGATCAAAAATTCATTAAATGATTTTTATCATTTATAGTATAGGTTAGAATGATATAGTAATCAAAGTGAGTATTTAATAAAGGTATAAACATGGAAATACCATTGTAGGGAAGTTGTTTTTCAACAGAGAAATAAGCGGG
Organism: Viscum album; assembly: GCA_963277665.1. Classification (NCBI taxonomy): domain Eukaryota; kingdom Viridiplantae; phylum Streptophyta; class Magnoliopsida; order Santalales; family Viscaceae; genus Viscum; species Viscum album. Next base: position 555,239,796 of record OY728160.1, on the reverse strand, counting down.
AACTCCATTATGGGAATAAGTAGAAGCGGGATGCCTACATTAAATGTGGTAGAATGGATCAAAATTAGAAAATTAGACCAGTTCACATCGTTAATACACCTAAAAGTATATCAGGAATGATTTAGAGTAGTACCCCCAGAATATTTAATGACATCATACAAAACCACATAGGGCTTGATAAAAATATAACAAGATGCAAAATCTCCAACATTCTTATCACAACAAACCATATCCTTGTCATAGATACAAATATTATGTCTCTAATACATCTCATCATTCCACTGTATTATTTTGACAGAAAAAAACTCTTACAAATTTCCATGTTATAAATGAGGATTCTAAAAATTCCTAGACTCTTATAGGTATTCAATATTAATTTGGAAAATGTGTACGTTCTATACAGTGAGAAATTATAGGGTATTTAGAAGATGATCATGGTTGATATATTTGGCCATCCAATAGGTTGTGGTTTGATTATTGTTATTTCTAGTCTTATGTAAGACATTATTATATTATTGAAACCTATTCTATTATTGATTCTAGTTTTGTTCTTGATATGGGGTTTAATCTTGATATTATTCATTCTCATATGAAAATGACAAACCCTCTTAGACCATGAATATGAGGATATTATATTTGGGTAGCATGTATGATGAATATTTATGGGGCTAAATTGGTTTGGGATTTCCCTATTATTTAAATGAATAAATATCAATTATTTTTTGGATAGTATATGTTGAAATCATTCAACACCCATATATAATAATTTAAAGGTTATGTTTGTTTCACATTCTCTGATTGAATTAAGAATCTATTTATAGGAGACTAGAATGTGAATGAAACTAGAGTAAGCATTTTTGTATAGATAGTCAAGACCATATCTTACCGTCCAGAAGTGATTACCTATGATGATGTTGATTCAATAGAATAAATGTTTCCTCCAAAAATCATTTATCAACTCTCTAATGTTTTTCTGTATAATTTCATATGTTTTACAATCATATGGGATGTTCAGATTGCAATTGAACAAGAATCATGGACCTGTGATATCTGCTTACAACTATATATGATGGAATTTGTAGAATTTTGATGAATAAAAGACAAACAGATCATGTTAGAGTGTAATGAGATCATTTAATCTAGAAAATCACTATTATAAGTACCATCACATATTATAAGGAATGTGGATTGAAATCTTAGTATTTGTGAAAATTATTGTAATATTATCGATTTTATGTTAATGAACAAATATGATATTTTATGAAATATCAAACTATTTATTCAATTGAATAGATCCTTGTGGTTATCTAAAATTAAAATATTTTTTATGGAATTGTCAATGTAATGTTTGGAAAGAGGAAATTCTAAAAATAATTCACATGTGTTGATATTTCCATTGTGAATATGTGGTGGTTCTCTTTGGTGTAATTAATGAACAATTAGTGTTAATGGAAATACTGAATCAGTAATTACAAATGGAATTAGATTTTTCTATAGCGGTGTTTGATGAAGAAATTATGATGTATTTTATAACAAAATATGATCAACAGGAACACATGTCTATTGATTTGTGTAACCATTATGAACATCCCCTTTTTGTTTTAATTTCAAAGTGCGATTTCATTATGGATGAGGTACATTTCATGTTTCACATTTTTTTAGAAAACCAAGATACCTGGTATCTTGAAAAGTAAAATTGGGTTATAAGTGGGAACCTAACAGTGAATTTATATGAGATACATAGTTTATTTGAAATTTTAGTGATAATATGGACACTTTTTTCATGATTTTTCATTGATTTCCACACTGATTTTATCATTCAATGGAAAAGGAATTCATTACTAATAGAATTATGGGTTTCATAAATATTTCCCCAAACAAATTTTTTGTCTTAATCCATCATCTATCGTTATATATATGGAATCAAAAAACAACTATATAGAATTTTTTGATAGATTGTTGTTTATATTAGTTGTCCTCCCAATTAGGGAGATTGGGTTATTTCGTATAGTTCATGGATGTTACGAGTGCATGATAAAAAAAACTCAAAATATGATATGAAATTATGTAGATTATTCCATTATTTTAGGTATTGACTTCACTAATTTTTTATGAGAAATTTATGGTGTTTTTAGATTAGATGAGTTTGTATCACATATTCAAAAAATGGGATTTGAATCTACAATAATGAAAATGGATTGAATATATTATAATATATTTAATTTTTGTTGATGTATACATTGGTTATAGGAAACTATAGTGAAGATTAATAACTTAAAAAGTTATATAAACAATTATTCATGGATGATTTGGATCAAATAATGATAATAAAAGTTATTGTGAATATGAATCAATACTCTACTGAGAATAATAAAATTAATTTTTTTTCTATAACTTATGTTATTGATTTGGTTGAGAGGGTTAGTTATGCTTAGTCATATGTTCCAATAATGTCATATATTGATGTCAACTGTCAATAGTGAAGAATACATTAGGGTATGAATGCCTGATGGTTGATCTATTCTATAGTTTAGATATCAAATTACAGTTCCACCAACTTATAAGAAGTTACAACCATTTACTTTACAAAACATGAGATGGAATATTCATCGGAGATTAAATATGATATATTAATCATTGATATAATAGTTTTGGAGTGTTCCAATGATGTTGATGTTGTAATTTTTTGTATTTAGATGCACCGTATATTATTAGGTCAAGGAATAACAACAACGACCCATTTCAATGTTTCACTCTTAACATATTATCTTATGGAAACTGGAACTAGAAGCTATGGATTTTGATATAGGTCTACAATAAATCATTAAAAAAGAAGATTTCATATGGGTTATTGTTTATTTAATCATCTCATAGCTCAATTCAACCCTTTTTTTGAATACAATATGGTAATGGATATTTCCAAACTCTATTTTTAATAATTGGTAATGATTTATGGGATTAGTGTCTCAATAGCATATGACTAGGATCATAGAATTAAGTTATAGTTTTGGAAATCCTTATAGAATCCAGAGGGGATACAACTGAACATGATAATATCATATTATCATCAAATAGATGTACATTATGTTTATATGTTCAAAAAAACTGATCATATTCATAGGGATTGTGTGATATATTGTAGTGTCTCATAGGAGGAGAATATTGACTTAGTAGGGTTATCATACAATATTAGTTATCATCCATCAATACATATGTATCAAGTATAACAATGTATGATTATCTTTATTTTTCAACATTTTCTTGTAGAATCTTGTATGACTTCACTAATTACATCTGGACATATATAAAAGACCAAATATAATATTCAATTGATCCGAACAATAATTGATATGGATCAATATCATAAAAAATATTATTTGAATTACTATCATCAAATGTTTTAATTCAAAGATAATAATAAAAATTTCATAAGAATCACTACAAGGATACGGAATCACCATTTTAGTATATAAGGAATCCTATCTCAGAGATATGTTTTCCCTTTTTACAGACATGAATTTATGGGAGTTGTGGATTATTGGTTTTCTCTATATCTGATGATCAATTTTGTAAATAATGGGATTTATATATCTCAATTGAAGATATAAATAGATTATCCTAACCATAGGATTTGATGTAACCATGTTTATCTTCAAAGATATTATTTGTTGATTCATGTACTAATATATACTATAGATATGTAGGAGAAGATATTGTGTGAGATAAGAATTGGCATGGTATGGGTTTATAGAAGTATGGTAAGACCTATAAATATGCATTAGTGAGTGAGAAGGAAATGTAAGTAATATTGGATTTCGACTTCTTGAGGATGGATTGTACAATAGTGGGGATATTTACCACCATTTATTTTAGGTATATTGTAATTTTGTTTCAAATATATAATGACAGGGATGAGTACTGGGTGGTTAAGGAAGGATTTGGCGTGTTGTGTAGGGGTTTTGGAGGTTCAAACATTTTAAACAGCCATAAAAGAAATGAAAAACATTATTGAAACCGTGAAACATGTTTTTTGGGTCAATAGTGATGTTCATTTATGAAATCCTATGAGATGAATGTTGATTATCCATCATCTCGACGCATTCTATAAGTTGATGTCTTTGTTTTGATTATGTTTTTTTGGATGTAATTTTCTAGAAAACTTTATTTGATTCTTTATGTAATCCCCTTTTAGTTATGGTTATGGAAAATTAGGGAATTTGTTTGGAGTTTTGAGAACCTCTTTTGATGAAAAATATAAAATTATAAATATAAAATTATAGAATTTTTTTGAGGAAGACATGTATTTTGATGAAAAATTTCATTGAAGGAAGGGTATTTTTTGAAATTGAATTTATAATGGATTTTTTAATACATATTTGGGGAGAATTAATTTGTGGATGTGACCTTGAGGAAGGAAAATATTCCATTGGAGGACATTTATATTGGTCACCATTTGATAACATATTGGACCAATTAGAGACTACTCATGATCAGGGAACTGTAACATGAGATATATAGGTGTGAGTGTCTGTTAATTTGGAATCATTGGAATTGGCATCCCAAATGATTGAAATTTTTTTGAATACTTCGTTTATTGATTTAAAATTATATAATTAAGATCTTCCAATTATATTATTTCTATCAAGATCAATCATGGCCTATATTGTGGATAAAACCATCATATATTTTTTTATTAGGCTCACATTTTTTAATATAATGATCACCTAACAAATCATGTGTAAATAATTATATTTATTAACTATTTAAACATAAATCCTATTAAATTATCAATTGTATAAAAATTATTTGGATTTCAAAATATCTATTTTTAAAATGACTTTTATAAAATCGAACAACTACACAGACCTTAAGGAAATATTTTTATTTAAAAAAATTGTTATATTTAAATTAATATTCAACTAATTAATGCTTCATGATGGAGGAAAATTCAACTGATACAATATAAGATTAAAAAAATTCATTCCAGATTTTTGTCGTAAATATCCTAAGATAACTTGTTTTGATAATGAAAAGAAAATTTCCTCTCAAAACAATTTTTAAAAACTAATACATATTTAAAATCATTTTAAAAATCATATATGATTTGAATTTTTTTTATAAAAAATATTTATCGAAGGAAAATATTTTCAAATTGAAATTTTAGAATGTTTACCTAAAAATAATATCCCATACCCTGAGTTTATTTTTACACATAAAATCATTAAATTCGAGAATAAATAAAATTATTAATTATTTTCTCTCATAGTGTTTCTTTTCAAATTTATTATTATTTTTTTATAGTTTATTTTAATTTTATATACCATTATTCTAATATTATTTTTCATAACAATGGTTTTGATGATATTCGATTAATATATCCTCAATGACTTCAACATCTTGGCTTAAAAAAGATCATTATCACATATTATCTATAAAATTTTCATGAAATAATTATCACATTTATATGTCAATTAAACTATAAATTATATCCATTAAGTATTGTTCTGGTAAATAATCTATGTACTGATCCTACAAATGATAGGTCATACGTACACATGAGCATCGTTAATAATTTTTAATGAACATTATAGAAAGAAGGTGAGAATTATTTTATACATAAATAATTATTATTAAATAATACATATGAGAATAATTATTTAAATATACATATATATATATATCATGAATTTGATGTTGGGATTAAAAATTAATCGCATCACTTCATTGAGGTAGTCGTCCAAATATACGCATGAATAATGTTATCTATTTTATATTCATGGAAGGGTAAGAATGTAAAATTTATATTACAAATTAATAAAAAGAAATCATTATTTCCTATCATATAAAAACTATAATTCCCTCATTATAATATATATAAAGAAATGGTGATAAAAAAGACTTACACTAGTTCGATTGGTGGAAGTCTAGCGTACACAATAGTGATTACTATTCTTTCCATTTAATGGATACGAAAAAATATGTTGGTAATTAAATTAAAAAAATAAAATATAAGAATATGTGTAATCTTTGGTAAATTATTTTATAATGATTTAATAATTTTTCATTATGTGGATGAAGAAACAAAACTAAAACACGATGAGAAAAACTTTATGACCTCTTTAGAAAACATACTTTACATAAAAACAGAAGTCCACTTAGTTTTTTGTTCATATAAATAAAATTAACAAAGTATAATTGGAATCTAGTAAATAATTTTTGTAATTATTGGATCAAAAAAATATGTTTTAACGTTTTAAGAAATGAGAATAAAATGTCCCATTAATAAAAGAGGGGACGTGTAATCTTGACATGTCTTTTAATGATAAATTAATATATATTAATTTTAAATTTATGTTGGATAAAATGTTATTTTTTTCAAATATAATACTTATATGAATGTAAATATTATAGTAAAATAATATTTATAATAGTTTTTAATATATTTACCCCAGTATCTTTTGGTTTTAACCCCCTTTTAAGTATTAATAACTCTTACTATGAAAACATGAATTTTTAATCATTAAGGGTCAATATAGTTACATAAAAGGGAAATAGGAGCCATAAAATAATTTTTTTTTGATATTTTATAAATTATCCAAATAACACGGGTTATGCTATGATATCTATGAATTTTTTATTATTTATTTAAATAATATTAATTAGAAAATATCAGGTATTTTAATTTTTAGAACTAATAATTAAATGGACTTTAATAATATCAGTACTACTTCTTAAATTAAAATAAAAAAATTTATTATATCCATTAAATGTCTTGGTAATCTATAAAACTAGTTTATCACTATATTTATATGATATTAAATTTATTTAAATATTATAAATTTTATCTAATTGGTTTCTTTTTTAATTAATTATTTACTAAATTATGGTTGTGAAAGAAATTAAGGTAATTATTTTTTCATTAAATATTAAAATGATAAATATGATTAAAATAAATCACTTATATTCTGTAGAAAATTATCAAAATTATTTTTTTAATGGAATTATATGAAAAATATAATACTTTTTAAAAACAACATTCATATGATTAACATTTTTTTAAATAAAATATTGTAAAATTAAAATATCATCCCAATGGACCAAAAAGTATGTAAATTTGATCATTATGTGATTATTATCTAGATAAAAAAAATCTTACAATACATACATATGTTTTCAGGATATTTAATTGTTATTATGTCTTTATTTTTAATATAAACTACCTGATTTACCCTTTACCATGGTGTTAGAATTACTATGTTTAGCTGTTATATTATAAAAAAATAAAATGGGAGGAATTGAAAAAAAATTAAACAATGATTAAAAATGTGTAATAAATATTTAAAAAATTATAACATAGAATTTTTAAAATTTAATTTATAAAAAATCCGAAAAAAGAAACCAAATATTATTTTTACACAAAAAAATCACTTTTTATTTTTAAAATGGGTTTATACAAAATTAATGTATGAAATCCATTTCAACAATCATTATTAAATTATTTTAAATAAAAATTGCGTAATAATAATTTATTACTAATAAATAACATAATATTACCTTTTTATAAAACTATGTTAAAATATATATTTTCACTAAAAATCAATATTTTTTACTATTCATTGCAAATTCAATATTTTCTGAAAATTATCAAAATTTCATTATAAGATAATATTTATAAGAAGAATTTAAAAATGAAATTAATATTTTTAAATTAAAATTATGTATTTTGAGAATTATTCATTCATGTAAAATATTTTAAAAATTGTGTTTAATATTTACATTTCTATTTTGATTTAATTAATAATTTACTATATTTACATTTATTATTTCTAAAATATTCATAAAAGCTGTGCAATAGTAAAATTTGATATTATTTCATTAACCTAGTTTTTATGTTTTATAAATAAATCACAATATGTTTATATTTATTATATATTGTATTTATATCAAGATTAAGAATAAGTTGTAATAGAAATGTGATCAAAGTAGAAGGACTAGAACTACTAAGCTGAAAGACTTTTAATAAATGAGATAATTAATGCTAATAAATGAAGACTTTATTAAGGAATTAATAATTAGTAAGTTATAGAATCTTATAAAGGGATCATACATTATATTAATTTTTTTAATTGATTATGGTATATAAATTTATTAAAAATAATTTTAAAATTTATAAGTATAGAGTGAATTCAAAGAATGTCCAATTCAATTTAGGGTTATATCATCTAAAATTATCTACTTTGGGAAATACGTTATTTCAATAGACAATATTATTTTATGAGGTTTATATACTGCCCTTTGATGTAATGTATAATGACTATCATTATGTACAATATATTTAATGTTTTTTATGTTATTATTTAATGGGGAGTAAGGTTCAAATGTTACCAATGCGGTAATATTGTTTAAATAAAATCTCGTAGTTAATAATGATATTTTATGATTGTGCATTTGATTACGAAATATCACGAAATCCAAAATTAAAAATATCACGATTTTTACACAATAGGTTTTTCAAGTAATTACATATTTTTAATTTGTTTTCCACTATTTAAGTTTCCATGATAACAAAACAATGTTCTTAAAAACATTATTTATCTCATTGAATGAAAAAAATATCATTAAAGTTCATGTTTTCAAAAAATGATTCAAATTTTTTTCAATTTTCCAATTATTTATAATATTCAATTTCAATGATGAATTTTTTTTTTTAAATTTTAAAATCTTACTTTTTCTGACTGTGTTGTTTTTTTAATTTTTACCGAAACAGGATTTTTCATTATTTTATTATATATGGTATTAATGATATTTTATGATTTCATGAAAACTTAATAATGTAATGACTCTATTGTTTGTTTCAATTTCAATTTCCAATTAAAATGATATTCAAAATATTTTGTGAATGTTGAGTTTTTGAAATTTGATTTTAATTTTATAAATATGCATTTTACACATAAATGTATTAATTATCTAGTAATGGTATTTATACTCCTCAATGAAAATAAACAATTATTTAACATGTTCTTTACTATATATATGATCCCAGGGAATTATCCTTGTTATATATATAGAAGGTTTATTATTATGATAAATCAGTGTGTATTTGAAACACTCTTTTCCATCAGTAAAACTATGGTGAATTAATAAAATATTTACGAATTTATTAATTTCAATATGAATTCATTTATAAACTATTTATAAATCAATATTATTTTTAATGAGTAATGATATGATGAAAATTTAATGATATTTTGAAACACATATGTATAATATTCATTATTTGATTGGTGGTCCAAGATTTATTTATCCTTCCAATTCATTAAGTATAGAATGATATCTCTTGAGATTAATCATCCATGAATGTAGATTGGACCTAGTTCAGTAAGGGAATCTATCCATTCGAATAAAATTGGTAGGGAACCATAATAATTATGATTATTTGGTGAATGAACCCATTACAAAATGATTATATGTGAACTGATCCTCGACATTAAATGAAATGATTATATATATATATTCATGAAATTATTCCAAATGTTGTGCTGATGATATTATATCATGATTCATTTAATTAAATTTATTTATGATTAATGTCATATGAAAATTGATGGTTAATTTTGTGACCCAAAATTATAGTATATGATATTATGGGTATGTATTTCAATAGATAATATCATTTTCTCATTAGTTAATACTCTTTTTATTCTTATGATATCATTTATATCTTCCTTGTTTACCCTTATTGACAAAATATTCTCGCCGTTACATTGGATACATTTCCCCCAATTAATAAGAAATATTTTTTATATGTTTATGAGGGGTTATATGTATGGATATCTCAATGGGGCATAGTTATGAATTTTTTTCACGTGTCCAAGTTTTAAAAGATAATAGGCCCATAATATTTTTATGATGGTCTTAATGTTATGTAATGAATATTAATATAACCATTTGTAATATATTTGTATGAAATATATATATATTAAAGATATAATTAGAGATTTTTTAGTCAAAATTTGGAGTATATGATGAAAAATATTAGTGTGAATCCTAGGATTATGTCTAATTATAAGTTAATAATGTAATGATTTAATAGTAATCATTGATGGCCAAGGATAAACAAAATTTTTTATAGATTAATAAATAATATTTTTATTTATAACGTCAAAAAATTATTTTTTATTCTTATTTTGTTTTAAAATATGATAATTACTTCTCACAACATAACTTATAGATTTAATGGATGTATGGAAAATGATATTCTTATGTTGATTCAAAATGTTATGTAAAATCAATTAATCATATGGAGAAAAAAATTTATGGTAAATGCAATGTAAAATATAATAAATTTTTTCTAATATTTGTATGATTATATGTATCATAATAAAGATAAAAAGGAATGAATATTGGATTAATGTAGCATTGATTCCACTATGAGTCTATATCCACATACTTTTAGTGGTTATACTAATCCATTGTATGTAGAGAATTGTATTAGGGCCACCAAAATGGTATTTTATGTTTTCCATTGGTTGATGAATAAACATTGATTTTATTTTTATATCATTTGGAATGCGAAATATCAATTTGGGAAATATATTAATAATACGAGTCAACATGATGACATTGATTTAATAATGATGGTTGAGTTTAGGAAATTATTTTCAACAAATAATTTACTCGTGTTATTTTTATTAAAATAGAGAATGAATTATTTAAGATAAATTATATGAATAATTAATATATTGGTAAATATGATGAAAAAATTACAATACATATGTTATATGCTTATTGTGTTATCATCTAAAAAGAAATTACGAATGATTGGTTCTGTCATGGAATAATAAAAAGTGTCCAAATTGAGTTATCCATAAGATACATCATTTGAAATGATGAAATAATTTTTTGTTAAATCATGGAGGAAATAAAATCAGAGTTACAGATCCATATCATATTTTTGATAAGAAAATAAAAATGTAGTTTATTAGAAATTATAAAAATCATGGAGAGAAAACGAATATTTTTCCTTTATGATTGATGTGTGGAAAGAAACATGATAAAAATTATTATAATGGGGTGATAAATATTTTATAATTGGAAAATAATTTCATTAGGAAAATTAATGTTATAGTTAGTAGAATAATTCTGATAATTACTTGAATAGTGGAAATGCTCCACAAAATTTACCACACCACACTATATTATTTCAAATTAAGGGATTATAGTAATTATGATACCCAATTCTCAAAGATTAAGGTTACCATTAATGATCGATTTCTACAACATCTTAAAAGGATATACAATGGGAAATATCATGGAATGAGTATTTTTTATGATGGGTATGAAACCATGTTGTGAAATATATACATACAATCAACTATAGAAATGTTATGTCTTACATGACTATGGTCATACCCACTTATTTATATCCAAATAATTTTATAAAGGTATGAAAAATCCTCCCCATCTATAGTAGGTTGACATAGTTGTGAAAAATTGAAATGCTATGTTTATTGAATCTCATGTTTGTGATTCATTACAAGTTAATGTTTGTGGGAATGTGCTTCTGGAAAATCTTGTTATTGTCCCTCTAGAAAAATTTGATGTTAAATTCAGGATGGATTGAATTTCTTTACATAAATATTCCATTAATTTATGAGGGGGGAATATCATAATTGATATTATAAAAATGATATTATGGCCTATCAGTGTGGTGGTAAATACAAACATATAATAAAAATAACAAAAACATTTTTATAAAAACAACATTTTAATATTATATAAATAGTTATAAATAAATCATGAATGATATGACTATTATATTTTTTTATCTTACTCACTAATTTCATAGTTCCTTTTTGAATTGTGGAGGTATGTTTTTTTATTGATTTCATACCTACTTTACACCAAAATCAAAAATTCAAATAATAATATCCCTCAATGGGTTATAGAAATTGAATAATAAGGTTCAAGAGAATCATTAAATGGGATTCATTTGGGCGTGTGTGTCCTATTGGGGTGTAGTTTCTCTTTTAATAATAATAAATATGGGGCATTTCAACTCAGAAATGATTACTGGAAACATGAATATAGAAGATTGAAGAACACATACCATCTACACAATATTGATAAATTATTTTATAAACTATATGAATCCTAATACATTTTAATGGTTGGCATTCATTCTTTATATCATAAATTGAGGTTTTAGTTTGTGGATATACCGAAGATGACATTATGTACTATGAATAGAAACTATGAATATATATTGATTACTTATGGTCTTAATAATGAATCTAATTTCATCCTATATTTAATGAAAATATTATTTATAGATTAACCTGGTTAGTATGTGGTACTATTTATATATGATATTATTATATATTCAGAGATAAAGGATGAGTATGGATATTAGTTGAGATATTTACTCAAGGCCCTTTGGATAGATAAAATCTATAAGTAACTTTCCAAGTATGATTACTGCATTTCTAATGATTCATTAATGGGTTATATAATCTAATGTGATGTTATATAATAAGATACATTAAAGAATGTTGATTTTTAAAATTGGCCAACACTAAACACTATGATTGAGATTCAATGTTTTAATGGGGTGAATATATATTAAAGACATATTGTAGTGATTTTATAATTACTATATAATCAACTAGAAAATAATTCTTGTAAGTGATATTTGTTAGTTTTGAATGATAAATGTGATGAATATTTCTAGGAACATAATATAAGGTTTTTCAGTGTAGTTATTCTCATGCTATCATAAAGATGAAAATGGTGTGTAATTTTTTAGTTCACATCATATAATTTACTGAGATGTGTATTGATACAAAATAATATAGATATATCTTATGAATCATTGTAATTTATCATTAATGAATAATATTAATAACTCATGTATTGTAGTTAGTGTCTGAAATTTGTGATTCAAAGATATGAATAAATAATCTTTATAGATAATTTTTTGATATATGTATTGATTATAAAATAATGGTGTAAATTTTCAGCATGAAATTTTTAAATATTAAAAGTTTATGATAGTTATATATGATTAAATGTTATGCATGATCAACAAAATACCACCATGGGAAAGTGAACAAGGTAGAAGATGCATTGAGACAAAAATATCATGCAATATTATCTAGGATGTGGTTTAAAAGTGGTATAATATTTAGTCATTTCTGATGTTTTGATCAAGAAATATTATATGATATGGATAAATATTATATTTATCATATGAGTGCTCAATATTATTAAAATATGAAGATTAAATATTGAAAACAAGATGATGTAGGGTTTTGAGAATGTTCCCAAAAATAACATTTATTATTATGTAATGATAATCTTAATAAACCATATATCTGTAATGTCTATACAAGATTTGAATAAGGAGATATTGGATAATTCTCACATTTCATCATTCTCAATTCCTCTTGTAGAAAAAATATAGCGATATATAAGAATATTTCTAGTGGAATATAATGAAGAGTTATATTGTTACGTTTCAATATTTGTTCTTACTATTTAATTATATTAATAATGGGAAATAAAATTCCAAAGCATGTAGAACCATTAAAAATTTGTGAATGTAAATGGGAAAACATAACCACATTATTATTCATCAGACTCCGCAAAACATATAATGGTCAAAATTATGTTTTGATTTTAGTTTACCGTCTTATGATGTTTTCACACATTTCTACCTTAAAAAACAATTCTATAATGATTCTATTTGTTGTATATAAATTAAGAAATATATACGTTATCATGGAATACAATGTTATATTATATCTATAAATATCCATCATTCAGTCAATGTTTTGAGAACTAATTTATCAGGATCCTGATAAAGAGTTGAGTTTCATTATCAAATATATTCCTCAGAAATATGGACAATATGGTAGAATCATTAAATCCTTCAACAATATATTATGATATTTTCCTAGGGATTTCAAAGGTCTTTGGGATAAACACCATACTCTAGTTATGTTTTAATAACAAAAAATAACACCCCTAATGAATTTAAATGGATCAATATGATAATCTCATAATTAAAAACTTTACAACTCAAACATGATTCATTGAACATGGAGAATTGTTAAATTGGGACTAGTCATAATTGACGATGTGATTGAGAAAGTAATATCCATTATACATCAAAAAATTGAAACTCATAGTCATGATAGATGTTCATAAAACAATCATCTTAATTATCTAAAATTTGATGTTTGCGAGAATTTGTTTCTAAAGATTTCTCGGTAGAAAAACAATATGTGTTTTTAAAATAATCCAATGCTAAAAAAATTGTATATTGGACATTTCAAAAAAAATCCATCAAGTAGGGATGTCATATTATAACATAGATCGTACATCTAACCACTCAATGTAATGATGAGTTCCATGTTTCAATCGTGAGGAAGTACATAAAATATCTTTCACAAATAAGAATATTATAGGATTTACCGTTGGAGAAGGAATTTTCCTTTGAGGAACAATCGAATGAAATCTTTAATCATATAGATAGTGTAACAAATTACAAGACTACACTGATTGTTATCTTTTATGGATAAATAAAAAATATGAATACGTTACATGGAAACCTGGAGATGTAATAATATAGATATAGTCTCAATTTTCTATACCATAGGGAACAAATATCTAGTTATAAATTAATTTTTAAGTGGTATAATGTAACAAATATATAATTTATGTAATTTTTACCGCCACTATGTAAGAATACAATCCACTTTCCACAACAATAATTTAGGGAACATTATAATTATTTTTTTCATTTTCATATATTAAATTTATGTCATAATTATTATTATAAAATTATAATATCTCATAAAACATAATACCAAAAAATGCACTATAATATAATAACATCACTCATGCACTCATGTAGAATATAACCTTAATGAAGTGATGTGATTTGGATTTAATTTTATTTTACAAAAAAATGTTTAGAAATTTATTAAATTAATATAAATTGATTATATAATATAATAATAAATATTTAATCTTGAACGATTATTTACTTTTCTTTTATATGATATATTAAAAGTTGAAAATAGTGCTCAAGAGTACGTAATGCATACCATCATCATAAATAGTAAAAATATTTTTCCAATATATTTTATTTAGAAGTGATTATAATTATTTATATAATGGATATATATTCTTTTAATACCATGAATAAAATTTTGGAGATGATGGAAATATGATCATTGTTTAAGTACAACAGTGAAATAATTAGAATAATTATTATAAATGAAACAATTAACAAACTAATATGATGATTTGAATAAAGTTTTATTTAGAAATGTCTATTTAAGGGTGATAAACAGATCATAACAGATATTATAAGTAATAAAATTTAATTATTATATAATTTTAATGAATATAAATTAATTTTAATATGTATTAGAGTGCTTTTATATCATTTGAAATATGAGGTAAGGGTTTGCCATCTCAAATTATATTCTTTGGGTAATATGTAATGTCTTGAGCCTATAATCATTAATTATTTTATCATATTTTTCATTTTAATGTAATATCAATAATTATACTTTTGTTCATGATATATAATATTTAATTTTATTTTTTTAATAGAGTTACTATATAAATTTAAATTTTTTTAAAGATTTTATGTTATAATAACATTATATGATTATTTTCATAAACATTTTCTGAGGAAATTTATTTGTCTAAATGTTATAAAATTGAATAATTATATCTATGTATAGTTATTTCTATAAATTATTTTTTTTAGATTAATTTTTCTATCATAATGTAATGAAGATGGAAGGTTAATATTTTTAAGGGGAATAAAATTTATTTCTATCTTTTTTCGAATATCAATTTAATTCCATGTAATTATTTGAATAATTTTTTTCATTAATGAATATAATATATAACAATTATTTTGTAAATTCATTTTTATCAATGATATAATTTTAATTTTTGAAAAAAAATTTATATTCCAATTAAAATTTTAATGGGAACCTTTTTGAAATTTTAAAAAAAATATAATGAAAGATATCATTTGACATATATAGAATGAAAATAATTTTACTAATTGATGACCACTATAGAATATAAATATTCCATTGTATTCATGCAAGTATATTTTAAATGAAATTAATTTTCATAATAATTTTCATAATTTAATTTTTTTTAATATATGTTCAATGTCGATTGGATATTTTCCTTAAGAATTTAATAATGATATTATAATGGTATTTCTATTCATTAATGTAAAAATATCTTAATTCAAATATTCATAACATTGTACATGTTCGAATGGTAATATTATTATTATTTTCTTTAGATGGATTATGATTATGAATACAATATTTTAATGAAACCAATTCATTTTCCATGGTTTCATATATAATTAAATGATGAAATTTTTTAAAAAGTTGTTTCTTTTATACGGGTTTGGTGAAACAAATTGTATATGAAGAAGATTTACTTTCATAAGTAATGATATAATGATTTTATTATGATCTTGTGTCACACATATTTTATTTTAATTAGGTGATAGGTGTGATAAAAATAATATAACCCTCCTATGAAATGGGTAATAAATGATTTATCAAGATTTAAATAAGTCCTAAATGGTCAGTTACTGCAGTTCAGAATGGGAATTTATCCATTATAAACTTGTTGGGAGTGATTCATGTCTACTAACTTGGGAAGGGGATAATCAAAATACTTAATAATTTTTATGGAAGTAAAAATTTACTCCAATGTAAATAATTTTCGATATGTCTGTGCATGCCAAAATTTAATTCATTATTCCATTTTTATGATATTGTAGATCATGTTTGTTGAATAATTTTGGATTCATGTCTTAAATCTAAGAAAATATATTCCATGATGCAGTATTATGATATCAAATATACATGGTATATTTTTTAAATTTTATGTAAGTGTTCTCATACCCTTATTCTCATTTTATTCTTATGTGATCATTGAAATACCCTAATTTACCTTTAATAAGAATCATATCACACAAATTTTTTTTAATTTCCACATAATAGGATGAAATATTATATGTTTTACATTTCTATGAAGAACATAATTGATGATATTTATTAACATGTTATTTATTTGTACATTATTCTAATTATTGTATACATATATGATTCAATCATGAATCATAATTTAAAGAAATCAATATAATATATAATATGATATAATATCAATGTCTGAAAACTATGGAACACTATATGATATTGTGGGATTATATTTTCAGATCATATTGATGAATAAATCATAGGATATTAATTTATCTTTTTTTTGTCCTTGATCATTTTTGTCTCATAAGATTGATATATATCCACCATATGAAATATTTATGAATATTTTTATATATTCATCATGTTCTCATTATATAAGGTAATTTATGTTACAATTATTTGATCCCAATATTATGTACATTTAATGTAGAATCATAATAACTATGTGATAATATATTTGTGTATATTTTTAATAATAGATTATAATGTTTGTTTTTTATACCACCAACTCTAATAGAATCCCAATTTCACATGGAATAACTACTAATACATTTTATCCCAGTTATACCACAAAAAATTGATGAATCTAGTAAATGGGTTTGTTGACTTTTACTATATTAGTATAGTTTCTACTAGGACTTCGTCCCTTTTAGTAAAATCTCAATTTAGTTTATTCTTATAAAACATATGATTTATATATTTATGTGACATATGATCTTTGGATTGAACAACTTCAGTAATGTTATGATAATAGGGATAAATAATATATATAGTTGTAGGAATATAACAATGAAGATGTCATTGTTTTGAAAATAATCATCTTATTTAGCTACATCAAAATCCACAATATACAGAAACCTTACAATTCAATCATTGAAAATGGGTTATTTATAAATAAATGGTCATTACGATACTTATACTATGGGAAAAAATGTTTTTTTTGATTTTAAATTATTATAATATATTTAATAAATAGTTCATGTTTATCCCCTAATTAGTAGTTCCACAACTCTATAGAAAATGAAAAATATATTCTTTGTATACCAAATATACTTTTGAATATTCTTTTCAACCAACCCATGCAGATATCAGGGGTCTTATCGATATCTTTATATCAGGATCATGTTGTAAGAAACATTATGTTTTGTTTATATAATTACTCAACTAATGAATCTAATATGTGATGTTCTAGGGTTTCTACGTATTTTTTCTCTATCTTATTTTTCTTTGATGAGAAATTTTTAATATAGATATGTATATCATGATACATTTGTAAAAATACTCTTTCTGATCATCCTATATTGTATCCTCCCAATACCATATCAATATAAATACAATGTCTTAGTCAATGAGTCATTTTAAATATATCTTTATTAGTCATGATACCTAGAATATATGATTATTTACATACATCCTGTACGTGCATTTTTTTTAATCAATCCAGTCATAAAAAATAATATAAATTACATCACAGATCACATCTATAATATATCAGTAAAATTAATTAGTAGGAAAATAATATAACTCTCAGTAAACAATATGTAAACATAATTATCACATTGATTCATAAAAAATCACTTTATGAAAATGATTAATCCATGATCTTGATGCATGCATTATTCATAAATATATATATATATATAAAATTCAACCATTATGTGATCAATTTGATTCAAAATCATCATAGTTGTTCCATTTAATATTCATTAATATTATTTCCATTTTGGGAAATGGTCATTACATATATTTTCCAAATTTCTTGATCATTGAATTATTATAGGGTAATTTTTTTTCTAAGACTTCTTGTTTCTAATAAAGGAGAAGCTTTTAGAGCTGATTCTGTCACCTTAGAAGCTGATAATGGTATGGTTTCAGAGAAGAATTTTATCCCAGGTTTAGTGATTCTTATGATTAATATTTTTGACACTTCAACCGAACAAAAAGTGAACAGAGCAACACTACATTCTTCACCTAATAATTCCCCTGATCCTATAAAAAATTATTTTAGTGCAGTTAGCAGTATTACTCCTCCTTGCTCTAAGAGTAATAAAAAAGTCAAAAAATCCAAATCTAGCTCTTCATAATAGGTCAAATGATCAAAGAAAAGGAAAATATTGGGAAAATCAAAAAAATGGGGTTCTAACCCAAAGCACATGTCAAAAAGAATCCTATCTTTTGGAATTGTCAGATTTTTTTAAAATATGACACTCTAATTGTTCTAAAGAGATTTTTGACAATACATAAGCCTAAATTTTTTTCTATATCTAAACCTAAAGTTAATTACACTTCTAAAGGTATTATCCTCTACTCTCTCAATAATAAATTTTTAGGTTCATATAAGGATGATTTCTCGATTACTGCTAAGTGGATTTTTTACCACACATCTCTCCAGAATATTAATATTATTTATAGTTCTAAATAATAGTTTACTTATGATTTCTAATGGGACATTAATCACATTTCTTTCATGATGATATATTCCAATAATAGACACCATGAAAGAAGAACAATCTGTTATGAGATATCTATTTTGGAAAATAGAATTCATAACCCTTGGTTTGTGATGGGACACTTCAATGATATTCTCACATCCAATGAAAATATTGTTCATCTATCATATCAATATATTCAAGAGAGTTTAGGGATTCTATTGAAGACATGAATCTGGTGGAGGTAAACCTCCCTGGTGCGAAATACACATGGTAATGAAGACACTATAATTAGGTTTTTACTAGTAAACTGGATAGTGATTTTGTTAATACAGAGACTCTTGATAAATGGGACACCATCTCTAGAATCACTCTCTTGAGGTTACACTCTGATGAACACCCAATTCTGGTCAATCTTCTCATCATGATACATAAACCCACTCTCTGCTTTATATTTAACAATGGTTTTTCTACAGACCCAGATTGTGTTTCTTTTATCAAAAATATTTGGGAAACAATGAATCATCAACCTGATAGTTTTTCATATATCCACAAACTCAAAACCTTAATACAATCCCTTAATGTCTTGTGTATAAATAAAATGAAACCGATTGAAATGGATATTTCTTCTCTCGAAAAGGAACTTGTTCATTTGCAACCTCACAGTCACAATTCTTATTTTAACATGTATACTCAACCAAAAATAAATATTTCCATGGAACTCAATTCTCTTATCACATTCAAGGAAAACATGCGGAAGAAAATTTTCAATACAAAATGGCTCTCTGATGGTGATAATAACACCAAATTATATACCTCGCTTCAAAGAGATAGAAAATCCACCAGACCACTTACTAAACTTTTACATGATTATTTCTTTACTGAATCAAAAAGAGTCCATTTACGACCTTGTTTTCTCTTATTTTCATAGAATCTTTAATGGTCCAGATACTTTTATTGACCTTTTTTCTTATATCATCCCATTGATGGTTGATGATATTGACAACATGTCTCTCTTAAGAAGCCCTTTAGATCATGAAATTAGAGACACTATTATCATTCTAATGCATGATAGTGCTCCCGGTCCTGATGAATTTAATAATGGTTTCTTCCAACAACACTGGGATATCATTCACATAGATGTGTGAAAACTTGTTAGGTTCTTCTTTTCCAATGGGTTTCTCCCTCATGGCCTTAATGGTCAATTTCTTACGTTAATCCCCAAAGTGGAAAATGCCTTTGAGATCCAACAATTTTGTCCTATTTCCCTAATAAAATATCTCTATAAAATCATTATCAAGATTATTGATAATAGACTAAACCAAATATGGAATAAAATTGTTTCTTGGAATCAATATGGTTTTATAAATGGTTGGACTATTAAATACTGCATTTTCCTTTCCTCTGAATTCAATAATAGCCTAAAAAATTTCTAGGGGTGGTAATGATGTTATCATGATTAATATTCAAAAATATTTTTATAATATTGATTGGTGTTTTATTTTCAATGTCCGGAAAATCATTGGATTTAATGATACCTTTATTATGAGAATTAAAACATTGATTAAATCTTACCCCATTTCCATCTTATTTAATGGCTCCCCCAAAGGCTACTTTAATGTCACCAATGGTTGCAGAAAAAGAGACACTCTCTAAGCCATCATTTTTGTTATTGATGAAGATTATCTCAGGAGATTTCTCACACATCTTTTAAATCAAAAAAAAACTAAATCCCATCCAGGATTCCCGGAATTTCAATTTTCCTACTCATCTTCTATATGCTGATGACATCATCTTGTTCATTTAGGATGTCTAAAAGAATATTAAGCATCTCAAAAATTCTCTATCCCATTATGAAGTGGTATCTATTCAGGCTATTTCATGGAACAAATCTCATATTTTCATTGGGAAAAATTTCCCCCCACATAGAAAAGGTCGTATCACCAACTTCCTTGGAATTAAAGAAGGTATCTTCCCCTTCACTTATCAGGGGGTTCCCATTTTTTTGGGAAAGACTCAAATCCCACTACATTTCCAAAATTGATGATCAAATTATTAATCAACTTTGTAATTGGAATGGTAAATCCCTCTCTATGGATGGTTGAATCTGTCTTGTCCAATCGACCATTTTCTCAAAAATGGTCTATTCCCTTATGATATATAAATGATCAGTATATGTTTTTAAAAAAATTAATACCTAACTTAAAAATGTCATCTGGATGGGAAGTATCCTCGGAAGGAAACTGGTCACCATTCCTTGGACAACCTAATGTGAAGCATTAGATAAGGGGGGTATTGGTATTAAAAATTTAAGACTCTTTAATGGTGCTCTTCAGGAAAAACTTACTAGGAAAATAATTAACATCAACTCTATTTTTATTTACATCCTCAATGAGATATTTCTCTCCAAGATTAAAAATGGGATCATAAATTACATTAATTTCTCAATCTGGCCCTCTATTAGGATTTCTTTCCATCATATTATGGAAAATTATAGAAGTATAAAGCTGGCTCCAACATGAATTTTTGGCTTTATAATTGGACTACTTCTCCTTTAATTTCAATTCTTCCTTCTAACTCTCCTCCTGAGAAAGAAAATTACACCATTATAGATGTTCTACACTCTCACATGAATGAGCTCACTGATATCAATGCTCAAATCATTGATAACTACCCCTCCACTAGCTATGATACCTTTCTTGTCTAGGAACCGACCTCAAATGGAATTCTTGACTCCAAACATTTATACGAGAACAATTTATTTGGGGCTGAATATTGCTTTTAATGGATGAATAATTTTAATAACGCTTAGATCAAGCCTACCGGACTCACTATCATTTGTTTTATTGCACACAACAAGTTTCCCACTGAGGTTTGCCTTCAATATTTTGGTATCCAAATATGCTCTAAAAGTCACCTATGTAATCAACATATAGGCGATACTAACTATATTTTTCATTCATGTGACACAACCTCTACCCTATAGAATTATATTTTTGACATTTTTTACTGCAGGTGGTTCATCATTGACTGGATTTTCTCTGTCTCATGAAAATGTTTTTATCACAAGGCTTCTTAGTAAATTAAAAATATTTTCCTCTCTGCTGATGCTAAAATCCTGCAGGTTATCTAGTATGACAGAAATGATATACTCCATAATAAATCCTCACTAAATCTCAATATAGGAAAATCCATAATTCTCATATGGGTCTAGGAGGCTGCCACGATTTAATAGGCCCACTACAATATCTCATTTGAATATTTAGTGATTTTGCGCAAACTTCGGGTTGATGGCCTCTAACCTCAACCCAAACATACCTTTGAAGTATTCTAGAAAACTCTGATTCTAGGATGTATCAATGTGAATGTTGATGGTGCGTCAAAGGGCATCCCAGGTTCTGTAGGATGCGGTTTGTTTTTTAGAGATTCTTTTGGCCAGTGTCACGGTTGTTCGTTTGGAAGATTCTGTGTTTTCTCATCTCTAGAATCAGAAATGATGGGTGTAATTCATGCCATCACCTTTTCCCTTCAAAAAGGCAGGAGGAATATCTGGATTGAATGTGATTCAACCACCACTGTCCAAGAAATCTGGAAGGGTGTGATTCATCTAGCATGTCCTCTTACCACCCTTTGGATGAATTGTCTTGATTTTCTCTTGGAGATTAATTACATTTCCACTCATTCTTTTCTGGAATCGAACATTGTTTCAGATACTCTTCCCAACAATGTTGTTCACCATGACCTGATTTGGCTGAATGGCCTTCCTCCCAATTTATTTCAAATTTTTATCAAGGATTGTAAAGAACTTCCTTCCATTCATCTTCAGTATCGTTGTTGCTTTCTTTATTCAATAAAATGTGCTTTGGACATTGACCAAATAACCACCCCACTTAAAAAAACCCTAAAGAGAAAAACATTAGCAGGATGATATACCAATTAACAAATAGTATGTTGGTATATATAATGCATATCAAAATTCATAGCTTAATTTGTTATTTCAAATTACAAGGCAGTTATAATTACTTTTAAGAAGTAGGTTTATTATTCAGAAATAATAATATGTCACCTTAATAGACAATAATAATAAAATATATATAGATATCTCTAACATCTCTAGTGATCCTATGGAAAACATTTATATATATGAAATATTATACTTTTGAGACATGTGAATTTTATTTTTATACTAATAGTTACATATCATGAGTCTCGAATTCATTATGATCTAAATTTCTCCTACAATATGATTTTTTAAATGTATATATTACATAAAAATTGATGGAATTTCAATGATTAAATTTTTATCTTTGGGATTTAATGGATAATTTCTTTAATTTTCACTTTAGGATAACAATTTAATATATATTTTGTTTCCCCAAATGATAATATTTTTCTAAAATCATCATTATTAGTTGTTTTACCTTCTATATAATTTTATGTGATATAATATATTTCATATTTTTCCATAACATATTTTGGAATCCATCTACGACAATTTTTTACATTTTGTTTGATTAATTTTATAATGATTGTGTTCTACATCATAAAAACAGTAATGATGGAATTATATGACTCATTGTCATGAATTATTCCCCTGGTTAATGATTGGACTAGTTTAGTTTTGGGATGGGTGACATCCTGGAATGTTTCCAAGGGTGTGTGTGTGTGTGAAAAAATATATTGAATGAAATTACATTGTACTATGGGGACAATCATTAGTATAATAAGTGACCACATATTGTAATAACATGTGGTTGGAGCTATCTAGTTTTTTATGTGTGGGGTACACAATGAAGTTATTGTTATTATATGGTGTGAGGTTAGTCTAACAACATTAAAAGTGAAACATAAAATAAATAATGTTAATTTCTATATATTCATGGTGCAATAAGTATTTTGATAGACAATATAATTAGAAATCCACAATTAATAGGTCTTATACTAGAGTAGCATAATGATTGCTGACCTTTAAAGATGTTCCACAGGGTGGGTGTGAGTGATTTAAAAAAACAATGATACAAAAATTTATTGAAATATATGGATAATCATTAGTCTGATAAGATAACTCTATGAGTAATATATTTGCGTTTTTTTGGGAAAATACGGAATTATAGAAGACCCTTGTGTTATATGAAAATGTACATTACCCAAGGAGGATTGTTCATCACACCAATCCTCAATCTCTCAATGATTTTTTTGATTCATCCTTTCAGTAACACAATTCCATTATGCAGTATATAGGGTAGTGTTGTGGGATAATAATACAAACTTTTTTTGAAATATTTCACATACATGTATTTGAAATTGTTCTGGAATCTATGTAGTCTAACAAAAATTTCCACTAGAAGGATCCATTTTCATTTTACTATATACACATGCATAAAAAATATCATTATATTTCAAATCAAAAAAATATAAATAACATTTTTGGAAAAAAATTAAATCATATAATATTTAAATAACCTATTAAATGATACACAATGTAGTATGATAAATGTTTTTTGAACCATAATTACTATCTTTTTGTTGGGCACGATTTAAAAATTTTATTAAATAAGTAATGTTTATCATATGTATCATAACATAAAATATTAATTTTTTCATAACTGAAACTTCCATTATTTATTAATAGGAAAATAAACATTTTAGTTACAATTTTAACACATAGCTGTTTTTATTTGTAATATTAGGCACATAATAAAAGTTATTCAATGGTAAAGTAATTAAAATAGATAATTTTATTTGATAATATCTTGTAGTAAAATATCATATATCACTCCATTATTAGACATAATATCCTCATCACATTTTGAAATATTTTATAAATTATTATTTTACAATTTTTTAATTCAAATGTGAGACCCCTACGTTAAATCTATTACCTAATATTAGAAGTGGAAGGTTCACACTAAAAAAAATGTACCTGAAGCCTCTATTTTCATATAAATTAATGTATCATTCTTGTTCTCTGGGAACTTTTGTTGATAGGGAAAACATTACTCATAATTTTATATTTTATATTTTTTGATCATTTTGTTATTCAGATATAGTTCAAATTCTTCATTAGGAATTGATATTTTCTTATAATAGTAATTTATTTTTAAATTTTCACCATAATAAAATATTTCTTTTCATAGTTTCTGGGTGTATACACTTTTTTAATCAGAGCCAAAATATCTTGATGAATCTTCTCTACACAGTCCATGTTAAAGAAAAAATAAGCAAATATTGGATGAGTTTGGTTCTCAATTCCGTTGAAAATTAAATCCTAGAATTTCTGAATGAACAATAAAATCAATCAACTTTAGTACCTGGGGTCCAACATGAAATCCTTCTCCTAAAATTAAAGTAATGAGTTAATTAAATATTTTTACCTATATATTATTTATCTATTGTGATAATGATAATATAAATGAGATATGGTGGAGTATGACGCACCCCATAACCACACTCTCCCAACAGGTGCTAAAAATAATTTCAATATACTTCATATTTAATTAAAATGATATAAATATATATTTATTTGAAAAAATTTCAATAATATAATAATTACATGAGACTCTAATCAATAAGTCTCTAGGATGTAATTTTTTATTCCATTGAGGACATGTTACATTTAGAAATTATAAAAATAAATAAGTATTAATTTATCGATAATTGAAGCACTCTATAACACCTTTTATTATTCTCTTATGTTGTAATCATATTAATAAACTGTGGAAGGGAATATTGATAAAGGGATGAGTTAAAACTATCATTAAGGGAACACATTATATACACTGGTAAAAAAATTGAGTATAAGAAAACATGTGGTTCAATATAATAATCGTGATATATGAGAATGCAATAATAAATTTATAGCAATATGATCATATAATATAATACAAATATCCCATTATAAGTATATTAGGGTAAATTAATACAAGAGTCATCATAAAAATATTCTATTGTAATAAAATGTTTACCTGGATAAATATTAAGGATATGAAAAATTATACATTGTTGAACAACTATAACAATTACTAGTCCCATACACAATCATGTGATCATAGTCTAACAATTAATATATCCCTGTAATATTTTGACAACAGAGAATAACTGAAACTACACACCATCACTATGAGAATAACTAAATTGACGTAAGGTAAAAAAATGTACTTGTGTGGGTATATATGAAAAATTATAGATACATGTAATATATTTTAACATATTTTTACACAGAAACACTCACTCAGATTATTTGTGACCATAACTAACTATAATTACATGCACACAAAACCTTTGTGAATGTAAATGTTGGAAAACTAAATCAAAAATGAATTTTTGTAACCATAGTGATCTAAAAATACAATTAAAAACAGTATTTCTAAGAATATCATAGTTAAAATATTTTCCACAATAATATTTTTTATTAAATTTTCATAATCATACACTTATTCATTATCATGGGGGGATAAATAAACACAAATAAAATTACAAGAAAAATAATTATCTATTAAGATAAAAAAATTACAAATTTATTTGAGGGAAATATAGTGCCGAAAACATTATAAAAATTATCATCCATATAAATTTTCTCCATTAGATCATGAACACATTTAACTGTAGACATTATGTAATTGACTCATTGAATAAAGAGGGGTTTCAAGAACAAATTCATAGATCATTACATAATAGTATATGTGTGTTATGTATAATGGTGGAATAAAAAACCAATTGTTTATCATATATATTATTAATGATATTAAGATGTTGAAAAAATAAATCTATAAGATCATTTCAAAAATCACTTGATAATGATAAGAAGTACCATTTTTATAAGGGTAATAAAACAATATTTTATTATATTTTATGTAAAATAGTTTATGTATTAAAAAACAATTAAAATTTAAACTATATAAATAATGTGTAGATTTTTAAATAAATATTTATAAATATAAATTTCTCCAATACATTTTTGTTATTTCAATGGAGAATATTGTATTAAGATATTGTGTTTATGTGTTTTCCCATTTATCTTATCTCGAAGGCAGGGTATCTTCCCAAATATTTTGTGTAATTTTAGTATTATAGGTGAGTCATCTGTTGTAATTTGATAAGGATTCATATGAAGAAAAAATTTACCTATACACGAATGACAGAAATATTCATTGAAATAATAATTGTTGATGAAAATAGATCATCTCATATAATATGAGTCTATAGTCTAACAACTATTCAAACATTCTTATTTATTTGATTCATTAAAACCTCTTCTGATAAACACCATATATTTATAGTGATGTTATATGTTGATTAAAACAAAAAAAGATAGATTCATCATTATGGGATGATGGTATCATGTTGTGTCATGCACTCTTTCTGAGGGAATCAAGTCAAATGATTCTATATAGGATTTTTGGTAGGCAGATTCATGTGGTTGGATGGATCAATGACCAGACGTTGCATTCTTGGTTTCCATATCTTCTTTTCCATGTATTCACATATATAATCATTAAAAATTTTATTAAAAAATCAATTTATGGTTTTTTAAAATCATTAATTTCATTATAAAAATGTATATAAGTTTTAGTAAAATTATGAATACTCTGTTTTCATTTAAAAATCATCACAAATTAATTTTTTGGGAAAATCCATATAAATCATGGATGTAATTTGGGTAATGATAATTTTGGTAAAAAATAGTGAATCCATAATATTGTGTTAAGAAAATTTCATTAATATACTCATAAAAGTCATTGTTATGGGTTACATAATGATGTATTGTTCAAAAAGTGTATGTTATATATAATGAATAATATTACATTAAAAAGGGGATATAGTATTTCATCTTTGAAAATTTTATACATGTTTTTAGGAAAAAAAATGTAGTGATAGATAAAACAATGCCCCTTGTGTGAATATGATGTTAATATTTTAGAATAACATTGTTGAAGTTACATATAATAAAAATGTGTTCTAATAATTCATTTTGAAAATAAGATACGAGAAATTTGAATTTACCTTTGGAGAGTACATAAATTGATTTCCAATTGTAGAGGATAAATTTTAATGAATGGGTAAAATATCAAAATGGTTTTATAAAACATTATTTGATATGATTTGATATATTTTTTAAAAGTTTAATTATATTAAGAAACATAGTCATACTAAAACAGTTTTTTATTAAATGGATATTTATTCATAAAAGAACATGTAAGAACTGAAAAAATATATTAAGCTATATTGAAGAATAAATAGAACAAAATTTCCCGAAGAAGCATTCTACATCAATGTAATGAGTCGAGTTAAAATGGAACATTGAAACCTGGGAATCATTTTTAATAAAATTCTTTTAGAAAATAATAAAATATGGAACTTTTGGAAATATCAATTGAAAAAATATCATAGATGACATTCATTACGTAGTTATCAAGCCATATCAATGATTTTGTGGTACACAATTAGAAATATATCTCATGAAGGGGAATTTTGGACATTTAACCCTTTATCATACTTTCTTAATTCGTCCAATGTGAATGAATATCCTCTAAAATAATTGACTATCTTAATAACCCATTTATGAAAATTATTCAAACATATAAATTTTTATAGGATTCAATTTTAATTATTCAGTTCATGTATCTTTGTTAGTTATTATCTTTTATAAATAAGGGTTCTGAGTTATCTTAACAATTTGTTTTGTAGTATAAAAATAAGAGTGATGTTCTTAAACATTATCCCAATGATATTAATTAACCTATTATAATATGTAATTTATTTTATTTTTTATGAAATTTTGTGATGTTATTTTTTTCATTCAAGCAGGTTTTTAGTTT
Source organism: Viscum album (assembly GCA_963277665.1). Lineage (NCBI taxonomy): Eukaryota > Viridiplantae > Streptophyta > Magnoliopsida > Santalales > Viscaceae > Viscum > Viscum album. The sequence continues at coordinate 555,210,513 of OY728160.1, read as the reverse complement.
CTATTCCTCTAGAAAATTTAGCCACATGATTATTTTAATGATTTTTAAAAATTGATGGGTGTTATATTGATTAATGGGTATAATATTAATATTAACATTCTAGAAATGAAATAAAATAACTTATAAATTTTAAAAATCCTATATATTCCATATATTAGTTATAATAATCATCCATGTTATCATTTATTGTATTGGTTAATTATATGGCTACAACATCCCAAAAAATGATCATACCATAATTATTTAATATGTTTCATTGTAAAATAGATTTTTAATAGTAATATTATAAAATAATAATGATGATCTTACAACAAATATATTAATTTTTTATTCATTTTTTAGTTTGATTAATCCATATGAATATAATTGGATTGAATATTAGATATGTAACATCATTAAGGCACTATTCCACACAACACATGATTAATATTTTCATATACCAATGATTTGGATGGAGATAATGATGACTATAATTTTCCACTTTAATTTATTAATAATTATATAATATTGTTATCAATTATACATATATTACATATATATAACCCATTAATATTGGTGGTTAAAAAATCCAAATATGTCACTTAGTGGAGGTAGTTTTCTTAATAAATGTGATATCAACAATTTGTTTTTATTTTCTATGTGAAAAAGATCGAGAAAATAATTAATATTAAATTACTACAATAAAAAAATATTATTTATAATGGGTATTTTAGATTAAAATATTATTTATGTTTTTTAGATATATATTAAGAATAGAAGATTAATAATTAAGGAATTCTCATGTTTGGTCTCTGAACATTTTCTTGAAAGAATCCATTAAACACAACTTTTTATAAATCCAAATGAGAATATTGGAATATGATAATTATAGGTTTTCCTATGAGGAGATAAATATTTGAGTGTTATTATGGATTTATAGCTTATTGGGGTGGCATGTAGTTTTATAAGTGATACACAAAAATAGTTGATGAAAATGGAAAATTTGTGAATATATATTGTAGAAATAATAGAAAAATTCCATTCATGGTACAATGGATCCAAAAATGAAAAATAATTGAAATATCGATGTGATATGGTATTTAATGATTCTACTGATGATTTCCACATATATATATATAATTTAAATATTTTAATAATATATTCTTATATGATATAATTTATATTTTTATCATAGTAACTTGTTTTTACCTATTTAATTGATATTTTAGGAAAAATATATGGCTACATATATTACCAATTTATGATGTGATGAATCTAAATTTAATACCTATATAATTTAATATAATTTTTGTACTATATTAAATTATCGTATAAATTAAAATATATATTGTATATATATATAAAAAGAATTTTTTATAGAGAAAATGTTATCATATTCATTAAGTGTTCTTAATATTATGAATTATTTAATAAAAATTTAATTTATAAAAATATATTTATATTTTAGTATATTAATTTTATTGATTATTTAGATGATATTTATTTATCTTATTAGATAAAAATTACATGTCAATAAGAAAACTTTTTTTCTGAAAATAAAAGTTTTGCCATTATTAAGGGTATAAATAGTAATCAACGTGATCATATTATTATTCATAAAAATAAAATAAAATAAATAAATTTTATTAACATAATGATCAAGAAAATCATATTCATTTTTATATCTAATTTTTTTATGTGAGAAAATTATTATTTTAATATAAGATTATACAAAAATTTTTTTAGAGTAAAATATGACATTAGAATCACAAATGATATAAAAATGATTTATAAATTCAATACAGTAATTTTAAATGTTTTATTTAACTTAATAAATATATGTTTTAAAATAAATTTATTTCGAAAAAATTAATGTCATTCTTTTACTATGATAATGTCAATAAATTGACTATATTAGAAAAATCAGTATATTTGTTTCAATTACATAAAAATTATTTATTTAAGAAAAATATTTAAAAAGATCCTATTATAATATTGACATAATTATTACATAATTTATGATCATTTAAACAAATTACAATTAAAAAAGTTATCAAATTATCATTGAAATGAAATTATAAAAATAGAAATGTATTTTATTGAAATGATTCTTTTTTAAAATATTATATGTTACTAATACCATTTTATACTAAATTTTAATTGAGTAAAAACTAAATATTTTCTAATAGTTTTATTATTATTAAATTTTCACCATAATATTCATCTAATATCTTGTTGATAAATTTTTTCTGATATTGTGTGTAATTAAATCTATCGAAAAAATTATTAATTTATAGAAAAATATATATTTCAAAATCTAATGGAATTTAATTCTACCTTATATGAAATAGGATTGTATAATATTAGATATATTTAAAAAAACATTTTTTAATGTGATATATAAAAAAGTCATTATATATCTTCTCCTTGGATATCCACCTTATAGTCATAGGTACGAATTGTGAATTATTTATACAAAATATTCTTCTTTAGGAGTTCTTATTGATATAAATTTTATGACAACATATTGATTATCTTGGTTCCAACCAAATAATAATTTCCAAAAGGAAATGATAATATTTACAAAAATATTTAGTATTTTATTAAATAAATACAAAAATTCAATCCAATGATGTATAGTCCCATGAAACATTCATTCAAACCAATGAAAATATCATTTCAACTTTGATATAATTAGACCAACCTATAACTATTATTATTTGAAAATGATTATTTATTTTCATTTTAGTTTTAGGATCCCTAACATAATTCATTAAATATAAGTAATATATTTATAACCTTAATATTCTTTTGTTTAGATAATGTGATTATCTGAAGTGTATCCCCAAAAAAGTATCTATCTAGAATTAGGTTTTAGAATCACTAAAAATTTTATGATATTGGATAATTATATGATACCTAACCGACCATTTTGTAGGTGAAAAACCCTAGGTCCATCTATTCCACAACTGCATCAACCATGATGTTTGTAGGTAGTGACACATTTTCTAAAGAACAAAAAAATTGATAATTAAAAAAACCAAATTATATATTATATGTTGTGTTATACATTAAAAATATGAATATTAATTTCAATATTTCAGTCTAATGAAAATAAACATATTATTTATCTAACCATCAAAATTAACATTTCATTTTTTTGATAGCCAATATGGTACCCTTTACCCACCATCGAGTATTTTTTCCAAAAAACATGTATTAAACATAGAATTTGAGAAAATTAAATATAGAACATTATTTAATTTATAAATTAACCATATAATAAACATTATATATCATAATAATCATATATGAATTTGAATGGAAGGGTTATTTAAGTACTAGTTTATTAAGAAACTTATTTATGAAGAATTTGAATCATTTCATCATAATTGAACCACACGGGGCTCTCTTAGTGACATATCCTAAAATATACTAACCATGATATCCTTAAGAAGGAAAACATAATAATTATTAAATATCTAATTCATAGTATGGATAAATTATATAGACAATAATCTATGTCTGTAAGTAAAAATAATAAAACATGTCGTGTAAGAACATATTCAAGATCCATTAGTGAACTATAATGAATTCAAAAAAATATATGTATCAAAAAAAATATCACATTAAATATATATTAAAATAAAATAATATAGGGGACGTCATAATAATATTTTTCTATAAAAATTATCATCTCGAATAATGATTCTCTTAAGAAAAAAGAATAGTATCATATATATTATAATCATTACTAGTCGCACACAAAGACTTGTGAATATAGAATAACCATAAATTGGTCTATGTAGAGTCATGTGACCATAACGTAACAATAAATGAATATTCTGTAAGAGAAAATATAACCATAAATTCAATCACACATTTTATTTTTTATCATATCTAACCAAAAATATAGTCACATATAATCTCTCTGAGCATACTTAAGTATAAACACACTAAAAAAAATATTTATAAGAATTGATAAACAAAAATAATCTAATGCACAACAGTTATATGCAAAAACTCTTCTAATACATTTACAGAATAATTATGTGAATAAGTAATCATATATAGTCATAGTCATAGTACATTTGATGATACATAAAAATAAATAAACTCACAAAAATATGTTTCATCATAGATAACAATAAATATACTCACACATATCCTTTGTTAATATATCTCACTGTAACTACAATCATAATAAATTTAATTATAAATGTGATAAAAAATCCTTAACCAATAAATAAGATGGTGATATATCACCCAAAAAAATCATAATAATTAACATCTGTGAATATGTGTTCCGTTAGAAAATGAAATCAATAATACTTAAAAGAATGAAAAATTAACCCATATTGATTATATGGTTTGATGAATAAGTATATTAGAATATTTAACTATGTCATTTAGAATATTTTTCATAACTATAGATTAAAAATTATCCATGTGTATTGAAATGATATAAAAGGATATTGATATATTTTAAAACTGAACTCTATAAGATAAATGAATAAATCTATTGAAAATCTATAATAAATATCCATTTTTAAAGTCATTGAAACTAGATATGAGTTTTTATTTAAATAAAAATACATTGAGATGATTAATATTTATTATGTATTACCATTTAAAATTAATTTACCATTTTAAAAAAAAAATTCAAAATGCTCGTCAAAATATTAAATAATTTCTTCTTCATAATATAAGACTGTAAAATCAGAGATTAAATATATAAAATGTTTCTAAAATCATACATCTAACATTGGGAAATATAATAATATTACATTATATTATTAAAATAATCTGGATATAATATCATTTGGAAAATAATTTTAAAATAGGTAAAATAAGATACATAAAAATTCCTTATTATATCACAAGAAAAATAAGGAATTTTTATTTTATTTTTTTACATTAACAATAAATGATAAAATTACAAGTATCATTCAATATTTAATTTCAAAAACAGGAAGTAAATTTTTTGATAAAATATATCTTATAAAATAGAACCACATTTATGGGTACATGAATAATATAAAATTACATTTATATGAATGTTGGAGTGGATAAAAAACAATGATCATTGAAGTAAAAAAAGTTTAATATGATAAACAATAATTGATGTAATACAACATTGTAAAATTGTATAGTTCAAAAAAATTGGAAAATTAGAGAAGGATAATATAAATGTCTCATGTGATGAAAGATAACTATATTTTCAAATGTAGTGGTGAAAATTTGGGGAATGGTGAATCTGTTTACATGGAGGAGGAACAATCATTATGGAAGACGAAGAATATTTTTAATAATGATATAATTTTTAGGAAGGAAATTACCGATGGAAATATATTTTTATATGAAAATCATTTTATTAATTGATACAAGGGAATATATAGTAATGAAAAATTATAGGATTTATTGAAACAAACGTGGAATAACTTTTTTTAAAAGAATTATTATATCTCAACATAGGGGGTTGAGGAAACAAAAAACATTACATACTTAACATCCATTAAAATGAAATCTATTTAAATATAGAATTTTATATGGATTAGAAAACCCCATTAAAAAATAATATTGTAACATTATTTCATTATTAATCATACCTTATCCAAGATGTCTTAGTTTATAATGAGGAATATATATCAACAAAATAAATTTTATATAAAGTATTTCATGTCATAATTCCTAAAATCCACTAAAGAACATGATTATCCTATATAAAAAATATATATTGAAAAATAATTTAATAAACACATTACAATATTTATACATGGATAAAACTCATTAATAATTATTCTCAAAAAAATTTTAATTTTTTTATCTATTTTAATTATCGTGTGTGAATTATCATGATCAATTTCAAGTACTTTAAAAATTGAGGTGTTGTTATTAATCAATCACCCATATTTTATCCTAACCAGATCAGAAAATGTACCATAAATTAGGATTATTTATATTTTATAAATATATAAATTAATTAACTGAGATGTATTTATATGGTGCATTTAGATAAAATTGAGATAAACATGATTTTCTCTTCTTTAATAGTCAAAAAATTCTATCATAATTAATGATTTGAATTTATAATTTATATTTATAAAACTACAATATTATATATATATATATATATAATAAATAATTTCATATATCATAGATAAATACATTATTATAGTAATCTATGATGATAATTTATATCACGGTCAAACCACGTTTTTTGACTGACATAATCAAGAAAATAACATAACTATTTGATAAAATTGTACATTACGGTGGATTTTTTTTGATGTTATTACTAAAAAATAATAACTAAAATCACAATATATTATTAATTTTATAGTATATTTAAATAAATAATAATTACATTAGATGAAAAATAATATATGTTACTTCATTGAGGAGGTAGTTAACACAATGCATATTTATTATTTTTATTTCAGTATGAGATAGAGGGAGTAGGGGTGGATAATAATTATTTTATTCATTTGATAATTATACAATATATTTGAAATTTATTATTAAATTATATTATTATAACAATTGATGAGAGGTGGTGGTAAAAAAATATGACATCGCTCCATGAATGTGGTAGTCCACACAAATCCATGATTAGTGTTGTTTTTTTAAATGTTGATGGGAATAAATACATAATGGTAATTATATTAATAATAGAACACATTATTATAGAATTTATTGTGTTATAATTCTATGTATATGTTCACTATATAATTGAAATAGAAATAATATTAATAATTAATGATTATGTAATACTGACATTCGGGACAATGAATGTTGTCTTTATGATATCCATTGAAATAAAGGGATTGATTTTTTTAAGTGATGCAATAGGAATATGAAGATGGAATATTTTTATATAAAAATAAAAACTGAAATGATCTAGGAATAAATTATAAGTGAATTTTGTGAAATGATGTGGTGGATGGGATCCTTTTTTAAAAGTGTTTTAAATGAACCCCTTTTGAATTCACATTACATTTAAATAATTACATTACAATATTCTATATTAAATTTGTCAAAAGTAGATAAGTAATATATATGTGTGTGATATATGGGTGATAAAGCCTCATAAAATAATTTTACCATAATTTTTAAATAATTTTCAATCCACTTAGTAGTGTTATGATATATAATTCCATTTTTCTTTTTACCATTCAATCTAGTTTTATCGAAGAAATTTATATTCTATTTCAAACATAAGGCAACCGATCATTAAAAATATGGGTGTGATGACCATAAATTTATCCCCATATAATATAATTAAATTCATAAATTATATAGTTTAATATATAAAATTAAAAAAATTATAAATAGAGATAATTTTCTTTAGAAAAAACGATTTTTTTTTAAATTCAATTGTTCTTAATGTTATATATTACTAATTAATAATATATTTATTTAAATTAAAATGATATATAGGTTTAATAAAAATATTAAACACATATTTTTGATGAAGTAAATTCAATTATTAGATAAAAGTTAATAAAAATTAAATAAACTATTTGTTGAAAATACTAGTATTACTATTATCACATTCATTAACAGTAATCAAATTAACAAAAAATTTATGATTAAAATTCATATTAAATATATCAATATATTATGACCAAGATAATATTAAATATGAAATAATTTTTTTAATTTATTTATATCACAATTTAAACTCAATTTTAATCTGTGGGATTAAGATAACATTTATAGTTTAAAACATAACATAAGTTTTCAAAATGATAAATCTTGCCGGTATAAAATAAAAAAAATACATTTTTCAGTTATTTATAATACTTTATTTATATACAAAATCATATAAAAATGGTTCCATAACTTTTATATCATTTTATTATTATGATAGTTTCATATACGACATGGTAATATGGAAGTAGGTTTCATTTTATTATTTAACAAAAAGTGTTGTATCAAATCTCAAATACTCATCTTAATTTATTTCATATATAGTGTATCTTAAATTAATTTATGTTAGAAAAATAAAATTTGGGAACTTATAAAACTTACATCAAATTTATATTATAAAATGAAAAAAATATTGGAAAATTCACATTTAAATAATTAATTACTCCAAATCATATTATTTATTAATTTATATGTATTTTTTCAAATTAACTAGGGGATTTATTATTTATAAATTATATTAATAATATACATCCAATATGTAACAACTTATTTTTGTTATATGTCTGTTCGAAAATATATTTAGCATGTCCACTAGGTTTTCCGAAACATGAGGCTTGATGGATATTAAAGCATATATTTACAATGATTTCAATATGTTTATCAGATAGAATTGATATTTTTCCTTAGGGTTTAGGAATAATGAACCCTTAATACTATGAAAACATAGTTATCCTGTTATCACATGATTTCACATTGTGTTCTCATTCATTGTCTATTCCATATTCGTATGTCCCAATGATTGATAGTTAGGGAATAATATTGTTTTATAATTATTTATGGACACAGTTTATAAATGTAGAAATTACCAATGGATACGAAATCATCAAAAAGAATCATGAAATATATCTAATGTATAATAATAAATAGGATTAGAAACACAATGATTCTTATGAACATAAATTGGTTGAGATGATGCGAGATCAGTTTATCCACACTTATTTGGGATGAATTATTAAATAATTCAGGATATTCTGGTATATTTATGATATTTTCATTAATAATTATCATGTCTTGATACAAGACTGGTTACACTAATAAAATTGTCGATTTGTTTATCGTCGTATATGTATGAGGTTTTATTCTACTGGTAACAAAATCTATATACATTAAAGGTTCTCCTTATGTTACCAACTATTACTTAACAGTGAGGTATTTATTTTTATTTGAAGCTATATGTCAAATGACTCAATAGTTTACAGCAATTATGTTGGGTTATGGGGTTTTTGAGTATGTGATTGAAGCTTCATGAGGCGTCGTACGTATCATGTGATAATATGAGTGATAATGAACACATTCAATTATGATAATTTCATAAATCAAAATACCATTGGTATAGGATGTATATATCTACATTTAATCATTATAATTAGATAATGTTCATTATTAATCCATCCCACATACCCCTCTTATGGCATGAATTATATTAATTATATTTTACATCTTATAAAAATATAAATTCCCATTATTCTAAGAAATTTATATCACGTTGTTGATATGATCACCACATATCTCAAATCTCACATGGATCACAGTCAGTGGGACAAACATGAGCTAAGAGAAGATCAAACATGTCACAATAGTTAATTAATTTATTTTTTTGGTTGAAACATTGATATCGAAAAAATATTTGATTGGGGATTACACACAATGGTTTCCAATATTGTGTTACTTTTTATGCCACTAGAATAAGAATATAATATTCTTAGATCTCACCAATGATGGTGTGTTTGAGAATTAAGAGTTTATAAGGGATCATAAACCCTACCAATGGTTTATGAACACACACATTCATGTAGAACTAATGGTATAATATTATAATCTTTATAAATGATATGATCCTACATGGGATGGTATATTATTCAAGTTCAATATAGAGCTTGGGCATTAGGAAATAAACCAATGTTCCATTTTTATAAATTGAATAATTTTCCTCATTATTCATTTTGGATCCCAATACCTGTATTGATGAGTAATGGGGCTGGACCCATATGTGGTTTTCTCTTTCATATTGAGAAAATGTAATGTTGAATGACATACACCATGGTGGAAAATATTTTCATATATTTAGCACTACCATCAGATGATAAATCAAAGGGACCATAAAAATATTTAATATTCATAGAAAATATAACCTTTTATGGAATGTGTTATATATAGTTTCATTCTTTAATATCTCTATTCTATTATGAACAATCACAATATAAATAGGTTATTCTCATCCAGATACTAATCGATTAAGGTTTATATTGATTGACGGTACATATTAATAAATTCCTTATTGAAAAGGATTATATATCCAAGAGATTCCACCTGAATTGATAGAAATTTCATGGTGATTTCATGGTGACATGTTTGAAGATGTCTACAATACATGAATGCAGATTCAATCAAAATATCCCAAAATATTTGGGGATGTATGCCTATCTTATTTGAGGATGTCTGTCTGACATGTCATGTATGTCACGACCCGTCCTCAGGGCCCGTGCCGTGACTACCCTGGACTCGCCTTCCATAGGCCAGGGGCTAGAAACTAGCACCAAAGGCGTAAATACCAATAAAAAGGGTAAGGCATTGACTTTTTATAAAGTAAACAAAACACAATAGATTACACAAGTGAAGTAAGCACTAAGTAAAACTCGGTACAAGAAAGTGCTGAAAAGAAAATGGGCCAGTATAAAAACCCAACTGAAAGTACATTACAACTGAAAGGAAAGTACATAAAATGTATTTAAAAACAGCAGCACCAAGGCATCCTCCGGAAATCCCACCTGAAGGGTGGGTACAAACAGCCTTCTCGGCTCCTCGGGATCGGCGGTCCGCTCCGTGTACGCCCCGCCAAGGGGTCCACCTCTGTGTACCGTCCAGCTCCACAAGCCTCCATCTCGATTAGTTTTTTCTGTCTTCTGCATCCAACACAATGTAGTGCAGGCATAGCCCATGCAAGGGTGAGTATACGATACTCAGTAGGGACCCTGAGACCCCTGAAGGTCTCTCAGAATCCACGAATGATAAACCAGAAAGGAAAGATAAAATCATGTAGTATCAACAAATCTATTTAGGTATATTCCCATACAAATACCTAAGTCATCAGTTACATTTCAGCTCCAGCTCCTGATCCCAATCACAACCCAGTCCACAAAGGAAATCACAACACAATCAACAATGGAAAGCACAACCCAATCCACACAGGAAGACAATTCAACCACATCAATGATACTGATTGAAAATCATGACTCATCTCACATAGGTATACACTTCATAAGGCGATATAGATGATCAGATGTAGCCACTGATTCATCTAAGCTATCAGACCCACATAGAATACAAGACCAGCTAAGCTGTCAGACCCACACAGGATACAAGACCAGTTACACTGCCGGACCCACACAGGACACAATTACAGAGGTCAATACTGCTGGACCCCCATAGGATACAAGAACAGTAGTCATCTCTATTGAACCCATGGTTGATTCCAGTACGGTCGTCGTCGCTGTCAAACCCACGAAGGATTCCAGTACTAAAGTCGATGTAGTCGCATCTAGCTGTAGTGTTCCCACACACAGCACGCTCGATTCCAGGATGTTCTGCTCCACGAGCCAAGGGGATCGATACATCAACATTCACGATACAAATAGTTGATGTATGAAAATTTTTCGTCTTGTAAAAAGAATCCCAAAGTGATAGACGATGCTTCAATCAGACGCCCGGTCTGAGAGTTATTGGTTTTTCAGTCCTAGGGGCCCGATAGGTTTTTAAGATAAAACCAACCCGACTTTACTCCAACTGTGCCCAAACCTCAAGCGGAGTAATCCAAAATAACCATCTCACTAGGAGGAATTCAACAAAGTCTATGGCACTTCAATCAGATGTTTGGATATCAATTTATAAGTGTTTCCACTCTAATAGCCCAGTTGGTTATGTGTTCGAACCAACCCGTCCATATCCAATGTTCTTTGAAACCTTGACTGTAATATACCGAAAATACCGTCTCGATCCAAGGATCCCAACGCAACTGAAGGTGCGCCGATCGAAGGTTCGTAGACCATGATGTGTGTGAATGACCGAATGTGGTTCGAAATGGGGGGTCTTGCCCCGACCCAACCTGGCCCAAACCCCCCTGGGTTGACTCGAACCGAGTCCGGATCCAGCCCGGCCGGGTGCGGCCCGACCCAGTCCGTGCGACCTGCCCCGGCCCTGCTGGGGTGTGCGCTGGCTAGGCTTGCGGGCTGAGCAGTGGGGGATGTGGTCCCCCTCCCTTTTCTCTCTAAGGATGCGGCAGGAGTCGCATCCTCCTCCGGATCATACACGGCCGTGGGATCCAGTCGCCTGCTACCCAGGCTTCAGCCGCCGCCTAACGGCCACCTCCGGAGATGTTCGCGGGCCACCGGAGTCGTTCTGGTGGTCCGTTCTTGCTCCGGTCTGCGCCTGTGGTTGTCTCGGGACCCTCTCTTTACTACGATGGCTTTAAAATGCCGTTGTGGTGTCGTTTCATCATCGCACAATGTTCCGCGCATCAAGAATAGAAAAGCGTTGGGTTCGGACTTGTTTGTTAGTCCGCACCCACCACTTTATTGGTACCAAAAACTCCCAACAACTCTATGTCATTTCGAGGGTATAATTCACATAATGAAAAATAAACCAAAAACCCTACCTCAACTGGGAACACAATCGTCGGGGTCGCCGTACAGGGCATCGTGAAGAAGAGGATCGTAGGCGTCGTCGAGGCGCACTGAGGAGGAAGTGGTTTTCCCTATTTCGACAGGAAAGAGTTTTGGTGGTGTGTCATCAATCTCCGAGGAACCGTCATTCTTCTTCATTCTTCATCGGAGTCCAGCATTGTCGGCATTTCGTCAGAGCTTCCCCCCACAGGTTCCCAATTCCTTTTCCAACTGTTTGATTAATAAAAGAATTAATCCTCACATTGTGTTCATTATTATGGTTCATTAATTAACCTTAATTAATGAACCTATTAAACACATGGGTGTTTCTGTTACACAACCCAATGGATGAGTCATTAAATGGCCCTCATTTATTGATCATCGTTACACTGCGATTCTGCAAACTGTCGCTCAACGGTGGAAGAAAATGAATAAAAATAAATTATAGTTATTTTATTATATATAAATCTTATTTTGAAATTATAAAAACTCATTTGTTTCATCCAACCCTTATCAGTTGATGTTATTCTTTGCCTAAGCGTATCCCAGCACTGTGAATTCATCGGTTCCTTCAAATTATTATTCTAAGAACCTTTTCAAAAGTTAGAAAACCCGCTCATTCGTTCACAGATCATACTAGAGAAAAACAATGAAAATTGATTCTAGGAACTCCGGGCCTCAGAATCAGGTTTCGTCAGAAACTGTATACCGGTAGAAACCCAGATAATTTAATATAAGAAATAAAAATTCCTTAAAATGTACAGTTCTTTACATCACTCCAACCTCAGGGCTTTACGTCCCTCTAAAGATACAACATTAACTAGGGGAACTAATGAGGGTACTATGCATGCATCTGAGCCTTCCACTCCCATGTGCTCTCCTGGAGGTTCACGTGATGCCACCTGATGCGCACTAAAGGAATCGACTGTCCACGCAGGACCTTCTCCTGTCGATCCTCGATCTCCACTGGAACATCCGCAAAAGTCACCTCATCATCGATGTCCAGCTCCCCATGGTCGATAATATGTGTCGGGTCATGCATGTATCTTCTCAGCTAAGATACGTGGAAGACGTCGTGCACTCGGTGCAGCTGAAGTGGAAGGGCCAGGTGGTAAGCCACCTCGCCTACCATGCTAAAGACCTGAAAAGTCCCGATGAAGCGCGGAGAAAACATTCCGCCCAGCCAAATCTCCGAAATCCACATCAAGGTGAGACACGTAAGAAAACATGGTCTCCATCCTCACACTCTATTGGTCTCCACCTCCTATCAGCGTAGGACTTCTGTCTACTATGTTCAGTCCTCATATGCTCCTGGAAGATCTGCACCTTCTCTGTTTTAGCCTGAACCATCTCTGGTCTTATGAGTGCTGACTCCCTAGGGACAGTCCAGCACAGAGGTGATCTTCATGGTTGGCTGTACAAGGCCTCGTATTGTGCCATCCCGATGGTGGAGTGGTATCTGTTGTTGTACGAAAACTCCACCAAGGGTATTTTATCCTCCCAGATATGACCAAAGTCAAGGACACATGCACGGAGAATTTCCTCAAGAGTCTGAATGGTCCTCTCTGTCTGACCATCTGTTTGTGGGTGAAAGGCGGTGCTCAGGCGTAGCTGTGTCCCAAATGCATCCCGCAACCCCTTCCATAGCCGGGAAGTAAAGCGAGCATCCCTATCAGATACGATTTTAGATGGAACACCATGAATCCGTATGATCTCTTGAAAGTAGAGGCACCCCATGCTCTCCACTGAGCTCTTCTCTCTAATGAGTATGAAGTGGGCCGACTTGGTGAGTCAGTCTACGATCACCCAGATAGAGTCGTTTCCTCCGAAAGTATGTGGTATCCCTCTCAATAAATCCATATATATCCCATCCCACATCCACTCTTGGACCTCCAAGGGATGTGCCAAGCCTGCTGGTACCTTGATCTCCGCCTTCACCTGCTGGCAGGTGAGGCATCGTGAAACGAACTCTTCCATATCCTTCTTCATACCCGGCCACCAATACTATTGTCCGAGGTCCTGGTACATCATTGCTACCCTGGGATGTACCATTATATGGGAAGTTTGTAACTCCCTCAACACATAATCCTGTAGTGCAACTAGTACCATGGTACATCCTCGGAAGAGGATGAATAGATCCCTGCCTTCAGAAAATCCATCTGGTGCAAGCCCTGAGGATATCTGAGCACGTCGTGACTCACAATCAATGTCTCCATGATATGCCTCTCTGATCTGCTGATGTAGCGGAGGAGTGACATTGAGAGACTGTAGAAATTTTTCCCCATCTCTATCCACGAAAGTTATCTGCAACGCGACTAGCTGCTTGGTCGCCTCTCCATGTAGCTGAATGCTTGTCCTCCTGCTGAGATAATCGGCTACTACGTTTCCCTTTCTAGGAATATGGACTATCTCATAGTAATAGTCCTTGATGAACTCGAGCCATTTCCATTGTCTTAGGTTTAGGTCCTTCTATGAGAAGATGTACCTAAGACTCTGGTGGTCATAATAGACTATAAAGCGCTCTCCCATGAGATAGTGTTGCCACATCTTCAGGGCGAAGACCATTCATGCTATCTCCTGGTCATGGTTATCGTAGTTCTTCTTGTGCAGCTTCAACTGTTGAGAACCGTAAGAGATCATTGCTCTCTCCTGCTTCAGAACACACTCGAGTCATGTCCTTGATGCGTCGTAGTATACTACGTATCGTACGCCCTCCTCTGGAAGCCTCATGATGGGCGCATTGGTGAATCTCCACCTCAGCTCCTTGAAGCTCTGCTGACATCTTTCTGATCACACGAAGGGTTTTCCCTTCTTCTTCAAAGATTAAAGTGGTGCTGCAACACTAGAGATGTCTGGTACCAATCTCTGATAGTACCCGGGCAGACCTAGGAAACTCATCACCTCCATCATGCTCATGGGTGGCCCTCAAGAAAGTACCGCCTCAACCTTCATGGGATCCACTGCAACTCCCTCCTCTGAGATGTCATTCCCCAATAAGTAAACCTCTCGAAGCCAGAACTGGAACTTCGAGAGTTTACCATAAAAAAGGTGATCTTGGAGTGTTTCCAGTAAAACCCGTAAGTGGTAGGCGTGCTCCTCCTCAGTGGTCGAGTAAATCAGTATGTCGTCAATGAAGACTACGAAAAACCAATCAAGTTAGGGCTGGAAGATCCTGTTCATGAGACTCATGAACACTACTAGAGAATTGGTCACATGAAAGGGAATGACCAAGAACTTATAGTGGTTGTACCGACACCTGAAGGCCTACTTCTTCACATCCTCCTCCCGAAATCGGAGCTGATGATAGCCTGACCCGAGGTCTGTCTTCGAGCACCAACGTGCTCCCTTGAGCTGATCGAAGAGGTCATCAATCCTCGGAAGTGGATACCTGTCTGTAAAAGTCACTAGGTTTAGGAGATGTTAATGCACACACAGTCGCAAGCTCCTATCCACCTTCTTGGAGAACATTATCAGAGAAGACCCGGGTGAAACATTGGGTTGGATGAAACATTTCCCTTGTAAGTCCTCCAGCATTACCCGCATCTCACGAAGCTCGGTTGGAGCCATATGATATGTTGGAGTGGATATCTGTGATGTCTCGTGGTACATGTCTATATAGAAATCTACCTTTCTATGAGGAGGTAGTCCTAGAAAATCGTCAGGAAAAACGTCTGCATACTGATCCACCACTATAAGAAAACTCGGACTCCGAACGTCAACTGATCCGAGTATGAGACTACCCAACTGATGGGTGATCAGTTTCCCTCTCCTCTGCATGAGTCCATCGTATTTTGCGCAGGTTCCCTTCTGGTCGGTGAAGGTGAACCTAGTCCCATCCGTGCGGACACACCTCACCTTGCGCCAAATACAGTCGATCTGAGAATGGACTGTAGATAGCCAGTCTGTAACCCAGATGGCGTTTCAAGGCATCAACGCCACAACATGAAGATCCCAGCCAGAGCTCTTTCTTCCTCGAGTTAGCTCAAACTGCCGGCACCAGTGCGTAATCCTCGAGTATGCTCCCATAGGTTTCTATAGCCGCATGGATCGAGCCAATGGCTTCGTCGGAATCTCCGAGCTCTGAACAAGGGAAGCAACAATAAAAGAATGACTCGAACCTGTGTCTATAAGAACTGCAGAAAGGGTGGAGTTGACATAGATAGTACCTAGAATCAACTCGGGTACGCCGTGGTCATAAGCCTCTACTGCCTGAAGCTGAGCCTGTCTCTGTCTTCGAGCTCCCTATGGTCGGGGTGGACCTCCTGGGGGTGGTGGTGGTAGAGCCTCGAAGCGTCATCCACCACCTGCTGCTCGGCCCACTCCTCTACCTCATCCTCCTGCTCCCTGAGGACCGCCACGGTCGAACCTATGCCTCTAACTGGGAGGTCCCTCCATTGTCTTCTACTCGTCTTCATGGCGGGTCGGGGAGTCATGAGCCATGTGGCCCTGCCTATCGCATGCATTGCACTATCTGCTCCTCGGAAGGCTGACTCTTCGTCGTGTGCCCCGCAAAGCCGAACACGTGTCCTGAGGTCGCCCAACTGAAGACCTGGTCCACTTGGACCCTTCGTCATCTATCGAATTCCATATACATAAGAATCTGCTTCGTGATGTCCTCTGGTGGGTCTCGCTGCTGATGGATGCTCTGTGAGAAAGCTCTCCACTAGAAGGGCTCTCTCCAGCACCCCCTCCTGGGTCGGGATGCTGAGTGGAATCGTCGAAGCTCTAATCTCATGCCTCATCCCATGATAAATGTTCCATGCCCAGAATAATGGATCCCGTACCATTTCCATGGAGTAGCGCGTGGTAAATATCACCGTGTACTGGGCTACTGACATGCTCCCCTTCCGTAGCTGTAGTAACTTTTGGATGTGCACCGCACGGAGGGTGGCTGGAACAAACTCCGAGCGAAAGAGCCTCTCTATGTCTGTCCAAATTAGAGATGCCCCGTCGTGCACCTGGAGCATCAGGATCCACCATCTACCTGCTGTTGCGTGTAGAAGGCTCGTGGAAAGGATCACCATGAGGTCTGCTGGTGTCCCTGGCAATCTAATGACTCTGATGACAGCCTCCAACCAATACTCGGCTGCCTGAGGATCTGTCTCTCCACGGAACCTGAGAAGACTTTGTCTCTGAAGCTCATGCTACATGCTCAGGAGGGGTGCACTCTCCGCCACTGGGGTGGTTAGCATTGGAGTCTCGGCAGGTAGAGGTGTCGTCGGTGACTCTGTTGTAATGGGGCCCTACACCGAGGCCTCGTCACTCGGTGGGCTGCCGTCTGAAAAAAAAACGGAACCCTAGCTTGCTACCGTCATGGTGCCATCCTGAAAAGAAACAGGTGCGCTACGATTAATACAGTATACCTACTGAGATGACATAAAGTAATCCTGAAGAAATCCTTTGAAACACACATGCAATCAAGGTTTTCGTGCATTGAGTCGGAAATCAGACATCGAGGTCCTGGTGTATGGATACGTCAGCCGCTGCACCAACACTGGACTCCTAATAATAATAACCACACTCAATACCCTTAACACTATTTCTTCACATAGATGAAAATTATCAGAGCCTCATGTTCTGTGGTAGAACCGACTCCTCTGATACCAATTTGTCACAACCCGTCCTCGGGGCCCATTCCGTGACTACCCCAAGACCACCTTCTATAGTCTAGGGGCTGGAAACTAGTACCAAAGGCATAAATAATTCTATAAAAGGGGAAATAATTTCATTTTTATAAAGTAAAAAAACACAACAGAGTACGCAAGTGATGTAAGCACTATGTAAAACTGGGTACAATTAAGTGCTGAAAGAAAATGGGCCAGTATACAAACCCAACTGAAAGAATAGTACAACTGAAAAGAAAGTACAACAACATTATATAAAAACATCAGCACCGAGTTGTCCTCCAGAAATCCCACATGATGGGTGGGTACAGACAGCCTCCTCAGCTCCTCATGTCTGGCCGTCTGATCCGTGTATGCCCCGCCAAGTGGTCCACCTTCGGGTACCGTCCAGCTCCACAATCCTCCACCTCGATCAGTGTTGGCCATCGTCTGCATCCAACACAATGTAGTGTGGGAATAACCCGTACATGGGAGAGTATACGATACTCAGTAGGGACCCTGAGACCCCCGAATGTCTCTCAGAATTCCCAAAGGATAATCTGCAAAGGAAAGATACAATCACGAAGTATCAAAAACACAACTTAGGTATACGACCGTACATATACCTAAGTCATCAGTTACAGTTCGGCTCCAGCTCACAAGCCCTAGGAAAACCCAGTCCACAAAGGAAATCACAACCCGGTGCACACAGGAATGCACAACCTTGTCCACATAGGAAAGCACAACCCAATCCACAAAGGAAAGCACAACCCAAACCACACAGGAAGACATATCAACCACATCAATGATAATGAATGAAAATCAAGACTCGGATCACATAGGTATACACATAGTAAGGCGATAGAGATGATTAGATGTAGCTAGTGATTCATCTAAGCTGTCAGACCCACATAATATACAAGACCAGCTAAGTTGTCGGACCCACACACGATACAAGACCAGCTACCCTATCGGACCCACACAGGATACAAGTACAGAGGTCAATACTACCGGACCCACATAGGATACAAGAATAGTAGTCATCACCGTCGAACCCATGGAGGATTCTAGTACAGTCTTCATTGCTGTCGAATCCACGGAGGATTCCAGTACAGAAGTCGATGTAGTCGCAGCCAGCTCTAGGGGTCCCGCACACAGCACACTCGATTTCGAGAGGGTCCGCTCCAGGAGGCAAGGTGGTCGATTCATAAACTATCAATAAGTCCATAGTTGATGTATCACAAAGTTCTGTCTCATCAAAAGAAACCCAATGTGACAGACAGTTCATCAATCAGACGCCTGGTTTGAGAGTTATTGGCTTTTCCGTCCAAGGGGACCAGTTGGTTTTTAAGCTGAAACAAACCCGACCATACACCAGATTCACCAAAACCTCAAGAGGAGTAATCAAAAATAACCTTATCACTAATAATAATTCAAGAAAGTCGATGAAACGTCTATCGGACGTCCAAAGAACATGTTATAAGTGTTTCTGCTCTGAGGGCCTGGCTGGTTTCGTGTTCGAACCAACCCGACCATACCCAAAATTCATCTAACCCTTGAGGGTAATATACCGACACGACTGTATCAATCCAAGGATCCCAACTAAACTGACGGTGTTTCTATCGGAGGTCCTTAGCCCAAGATATGGGTGAAAGATCGAAAGTGTTCCAAAATGGGGGATCTAGGCCCGGCCTGACCCAGCCCAACCCCCACTTGGTCGAGCCGAACCGGGTCAACCCGACTCGGGTCCGGGTCTGGCCCGGTGTGGCCTAACCCGGCGGGGCGTGGCCCTTCCCCGTCCGCGCGACCCGCCCTAGCCCGGTCTGGGGGGGCACTGGCTCGACCAGCGGGCCGAGTAGGGGGGGACGCAGTCCCCCCTCCCTTTACGCTCTACAGACACGGCGGGCGTCGTGTCCTCCCCCAGATCCCGTACGGCTACGTGATCCGGCCTCCTGAGGCCATGGCGGCATGCCAGGGCACTGCCGCCTTCAGATGGTTGGCTAGTACCGGCCGACGCATCCGGCCACCGGCACCGCTGGAGTTTTCCGCGGGCCACCGAAGTCGTTCCGGTGGTCCGTTCTTGCTCTCGTCTGCGCATGTGGCCATATCAAGACCTGCTCACCACTACGATGACTTTCAAATTCCCATGTGGTCCCGTTTCATCGTCTCCCAACGTTCCACACTTCATTAACAGAAAAGTGGTTGGTTCGTACTTCTTCGTTGGCCCGCACCCACCACGTTAGTGGATCAAACAACTCCCAACAATTATATGTCATGTCGAGGGTATAATTCACATAAAGAAAAATAAACCAAAACTATTACCTCAACAAGGAAAATGATCATCGGCGTTGGGGTACACGACGTCATGGAGAGGAGGATCGTAGGCATCGTCAGGGATCGCCGAGGAGGAAGTGACGTCTCCTCTCTAGCCGCAGGGAAGTGGTTTGGAGGCGCGTCATCAATCTCTGAGGAACTCGTGTTCTTCATCGTTCTTATTCAGAGGCCGGTGTCATCAGCATTTCGTCAGGTCTTCCTCCCACGGGATCCCAATTCCTTTTCCAACGGGTTGATTAATAATAGAATTAATCGTCACATTGTGTTCATTATTATGGTTCATTAATGAACATTAATTAATGCACTTATTAAACACATGGGAGTTGCTGTTACATAACCCAAGGGACCAGTCATTAAATGGACCTCATTTATTGATCGTCGTTACAATACGATTCTGCCAACTGTCGCTAAATGGTGGAAGAAAAAGAATAAAATAAATTATAGTTATTTTATTGTATATAAATATTTTTCTGAAAGTCCAAGAACATATATTTTTCGTCCGACTCTTGTATGTTGCAGTTAGCCTTCGCCTAAGCGAATCCTAGCTCTTCGAAATCATCATTGCCCTCAGATATTAATTATGTGCACCGTTTCAAATGTTAGAAAAACCCGCTCATTCGTTCACTGAACATACCAGAGCTAAAATCAAAAATTGATTCTGAGCACTCCGGGCCTCAGAATCAGGCGGCATAAGAAACTGCGTACTCAAAAAAACTCAGAGAATTTAATTTAAGAAAAAAAATTCCTTGAAATTTACGGGTCCTTACAATTTATGACAAAAAATGTCAACAAGACTTGTACTAGGATATTCATGTGATTAATTAAATGTTGATGAGGGATGTATTTTGAACTAGAATGTTTTTACTAATTAAATTTACATTATCTACATGAAATGTATATGACTTTTCACTATTACATGGTGATGTGTCTAGGGATAAATCATGTGGAAGGGTAACATGAATAAAGGATGTTAAATGATTAGGGTGACATTTCTGGGTGTCTTCTAATCATGTAACTGACATTTCTTGGTTTATAAAAATTTTATGGATGACTAGTTCAGGGTTCCTCATGTGATCAATGAATAAAACACATGAACCATTTTCATGAAAATCCCCATATATTACTTAACTTAATAATTTTTTTAATTACATCTATCATAATGTAAATTCCTCAATGTATTAATTGATATTTCTAATAGAATAATTGAGTGAAATTCTTGATACATATAATGGTCCTCACATGAACCTATATGTCATACCCGAAATTCAACACATAATGTGACATCCATGTGTGAATTTCATTGTATTATCTCTCTATAATTTCCTCATGTTTTGTCATGATGTGGATAACATTTTTGATATAAATTTCATTAACAATGAACAAATAATCAATAAATATATACCCCTTATGAAATTTATCATATCATTCATTCCATGAACCAACCGTCATTTGTTTCATTCATCGTACATACACATCAATTTTAGTTACTCAATTTCTGATTAGGGAATCATGTGGTCTTGTTGAAAAAGGATGTTTTCATTCAAGATGACATGTAAAAAGCATGTTTCAGGATCTGGTTGACTCATCATGGTGTATTCCTATGATATCACATAAATTATTATGTTTTTATGATGTTGATGGAATTTGTTGTTTTCATAATACGATCTATGATGAAAATTTTAAGATACATAGAATGTTAATTTACTAATCATGTGAAGAAAATAATTCCACTATATAATACTTTAATTTACTCACCAGACATGTAAAGTGGATGAAACATTATATCACACAATCCTCCACTCCAAATTCCTCACTCTTGTTTCTTTATGGTTTTTGTGGGATAGAGGGATTTTTTAGGAATTTAATTCCTGTCTCTATTTTGCTATTTATCAAAATTATGTTTGGTATCATTTTTAGAGTTATTGGAGGAAACATTTTCATGAGGTATTAATATTTCATGTACATAGCATGATCAACCCACACATCATCAATAATGTTATCCTTTTTGGGTGTGATATATAGTGACCATGTGATCAATCCATCATTATAAGAACTCATGAATTCTTGGATTACCAAAGGGATTATATTTTGCTGATCCATCATTTTGGAAAACCCTCATGAGATCATGATGTGTTTTAGAAGTCCTTCTTGAGATCAGGTGACACGTTAGAGTTCCATCATGTAATTAGGTCACATGTCATAGTGATTTTATCTGATAAAAGTACTAATTAAGAAAATTCCATGATATCATTAAATCATAACCAACAGAACTCACTTTATATAAGGATTAAATCATTTTAATTATCAATCACATGAAAACATTGATAGTTTTCATGAAATTTTAAATTTAAAATTATCTTGATAAGAATGAATATCATAAGGCATTTGTATAATCAGAAAGAGTAATCAGATGGGATTCACATCATCAAGAAGGATTCTATGATGGGGATCTAAGTTATTAGTGAAAATATCATGTGAATAATACATTTCATTCACATTAAGGCCCAAATTCACATTGTAATATAATGATCAGATAACTATTATCCTCCATCACATGAACACATCATTGTCTTTCTATAATTTTACAATTGACATATCAAATGATTCATAAGACATCATTTTGGTATTCGTGTGATTATAAGTATACATATGAGGGAATTCATGTGAAGATAATGTATTTTTTTATTATACAATATGTGGATAGTGAATTGATCAGATGAATACGATATTCACTTCATGTAATGTAAGGGCACGAACCACTTCGTCCATTTCCTTTGTCATAAAGAATTCCACGAAGTGTTCTGGAGGGTAAAATGGACTTTTCCTGCACTTTTCAGAATTTTGAAACTACATGCTAGGTAGTGTGAGTACACACTGTGTACCCCCTCGCCGGGTATAACCAATATTGATGGTCGTGTTCTTGCCATGTGAAATAAATGAGTACATGCCATGTATCCAATACTACATGCCGTGTAGTCCCTCCCCGCGTACGCGTTACCGTCAAACCGTGTGTTGACCAGTCAACGGGTGTGTTCCGTGTTGGATCCGTGTCCTTTCCGTGAGAAATAAATGCATACACGTCGTGTATCCAATACTAAACGTCATGTATTCCCTCCCCGCGTATGCATTACCTTCAAACTATGTGTTGACAAGTCAATGGTTGCGTGCCTCGTTGATGGCCATGTTGGAAGCCGCATGGTGACCATGTGAAATGGACGAGTACACGTCGTGTACCATAATGTATAGGTTGTGTACTTTTATTTTTCACGCCTATAAAAGGAGGGGTCCCCTCCTACTTTTTAACTCACCCCTCTCCTCCCCTTTCCTCCAAGCATAGCTCTCCCATGAGACTCAAAGGCTCTTTTTCTTTCACAACTTCATCACCTGAGCTCCGATTTATGATCTGTCAGCGGCCACGGGATCATAACAAGGAGGCAGAACTTCTAATCTTGGATATGTTGCCTTTCCTATGACTGTTCCTTTCCAACATCCACTGGAGGAGGTTTTTCATGGATTTGATAGAAGTGATGGACGCTGGCGGACGTCTTCTAAAGTTGATCCGGGGGAGCGTTGTGATCAGAACCTTTTGAGGTATGGATCTTACCTGCGTCTCTCTAAATTGTACATCATGCGGGGTGGGTATCCTCTTGTTTTGATGAGAAACAATTGAACCTCTAACTAAAGATAATAACTGGTTAAAGAACGGGGATGGGGAAGTTGTTATATTTATCATTATATCCTGTGATATTATGTTGTGAATTGAATATGCTTATGCCTACTGAAAATCACCGTCGTTGGGGGCCTTAGATTGTGCAATTAAATGTTTCCCTATATTTCTAGACCAATTTGTGAATGGGACTTTGTTGAATGTGGAATTTGGTTAATCGTGTAAAGATGGCGAATTTAAAATCTGGAACCCTTGTTTGATCACCCCGGTTGAACAAAATTGAATAATGAACATGTGGGTGTAGGGTTGGATATGTGGCATGTGGTGGGGGTGTTTTGTGTGTTGTTGTGGATCGATCGAGTAGCGGTGATGCATTTGTCTTGGTTGTGGGTTGGTTTGAATGCTATGTTGGTGATGAGCAATGGGTCTTTGATAAATTGTATTAAAGGGATAATGATGTACGGTATGGTAATGGTTATGGTGGTTGGCAGTGGGGCAGCAGGGATGGGTTTGATTGTGAATGAACTATGGGTTGTGAATAATAAATAAAAAGTAGAAGAGTTAATAAATGGTGGGGAATGGTAATGGAACGGGAATAATAATCAATGGGTTGGTTGGTTAAAAAGAAGGGACTTGGTTGTGTTGCTTGTGTTTTCCTAACATCATTTGTGGATGGAATAGATACGATTAAAGATGATCTATGTGGTTGGTTGTGGATAGTTTCCCAGTAGTTAAGGTTCTAATAAACTGATTCTATTAAATCATGAAAACATAAATGGGGTTTAGAGATTGTTCGTTGTATGCATGCTTCGTCATAGCAGTTTCGAGGAACGTGCTCAGTCTCTCTGTTTAAAATCCATAGGTTGGGATGAGTGTTTGATATATATATATATATATATATATGTATCTTTTTGTTTTTTTTTCACCTCACCCATGTTGAGAACTTAGTTCCGAACACTCCCATTTCCTGGGAGAGGGTGTTTTTTCATAGTTACTAGTTTCATCTTGCTCCTTCTTCTCTAGGCTGTGATGGCTTGAGGCGACCTTTCACCTATGACTCGTCGGGTAGGTTTTGTTTGGGGTGGTTTTGGCCCAAGACACTTCGGGCTGGTTTGTTTCCCAATAATCTCCATGATGAGGCCTTAGTGTGTGTGGGCGGGATACGTGGTTGTGAGGCCGAGGTGTGTGTGGGAGGGATACATGGTTGTGAGGCCCAGGTGTGTGCGGGCGACATACATGGTTGTGAGGCCCAGGTGTGTGCGGGCAGTATGTGTGGTTGTGAGGCTCAGGTGTGTGTAGGCGGGATGTGTGGTTATTGAGGCCTAGGGGTGTGCGGGCGGGAAGTGTGTGGTAGCTTAAGGATGTTCACCGTTAGGAAGAGCAGCTAAATAGTGGGAAATGGTGCGGGGTACCCAATACTCTTCTTCTTATACACTACTACCTGTTGTGATTGTGTTTTTTGTGAGTGTGGCTGGTGAGGTTGGGTGGATAGAATTATGTGCTAGGATTCTTCTGTTGTTCTCACATGACTTTAGGATGTCTCCCCACTTGTGAACGAGGGATTTAGGTTTACCAAATGAGTATACTCGTATGCTCACCCTACGTTTACTTTCAGGTTTCCAGGATGACTACCAGGGATGTGTGATACCCTACTAGTCGAGATAGTTGGAGTTGTTGCAGTTGATGTACTCTTGTTTCTTTTGGTATTGTACTTTTTTTGAGCTTTCTTATACTTTTACCTTGTTTCAGAATAATTTAAACATGCATGTGGGATTGGTTTGGGTTTATTTCTATACACTTATTCTTTTCCTTTTTGGTGGTTGACTCATCTTATTTCTCGATCTTAAATAATAAAAAGGGTAATGCCTCCCATATTTGTGAAAACTCATACCCTTAATGCTAGTCGCCACCCCGGGGCCTACTGGAGGCAGGACTTGGGGGTCATTATCTCCCATTCACCATTTCCAGCTCAGGAGGGGCATCTTTGGTGGGAGGGGGTCGTGAAAGAATGGTATCAGAGCTGATGCTTGAGAGATAGCATGGAGTTCGGAGTTAGGAACATTTAGGATTTCATGGGATGGTAGGTCAACAATGTCATCTAATCTTGGTGCATGATATAGGCCAGGGAAGACCGGCTAGGACACGGGATTTTAGCCCCCCCCCCCCCCTGTGATCCGATGCAAGGACTCTTATCCTACCGAACGACCATGTGGGACTACATTGATTTAAGTGTACAGACCCTGGGGAAGGTACATGCATCATCATGATTTTATTTTAACTGATTTGGAGGTTCTTGGAATTTTTTTTAATAAAATGATAAAATGAAACCTTGAGAAATTCCTTGCTACTTGGGATTAGGAAATCCTTGTTTACAATACAGAATTGGCACCTGGACGTCGTCCCTGAGTGACTTAGATAATCAAGGCCCGACAATATCAGGTGGTCGATCATTTGAGGATTGAAAGAGCGGAGGAAGATGACCAGTGGCAGAGGACTCTCCGTTCATTCCAATGACAGACCCTCACGAATTATGAGGGTAGTAATTAATATATGGAGACGGAGGGCTGTCTTGATGAGCTAGGGATCACTTTTACTTTAATACATGCTCTGAGGGAGTACTGGGTTCCCCTAGTAGTGAGTCAGCTGAGAGGAGAGGCACATCAGTGGTGGACGCTCTACCTCGAAGAGAGGACAGAGACAAAGGTTTCGTGGGCTGACATCGAGAAGGAATTCTGAGAGGAATTAGTTTCTTCTATGATTAAGGCAGAGAAGCGGCATGATTTACTCTCCCTTCAGCAGGGGAGTATTTCTGTACAATAGATGGGGATCATGTTCAAATATCTCTTATGATTTTCTCCGGATCTCTTTCCGGATGAGGATTCTCAAGCGAGATGTTTGGAGGAGGTGCGTCGTCCTTCGCTCCAGTATATTGTCACCCCCTTCACCCTTCCGACGTACTTGGAAGTACAGAAGAAGGCAGAGGTTTTAGAGAGGATGTAATCGCAGGGAGGTGCACCACGTGAGGGAATCCATCCAGGTTCATCGAAGGGGATGACAGTCAAAAGCAGGTCTCCTGCGACGGGACCATCCAGGTTCAGGCCAGTGGGGAGCAGGCCCCTGCAGTTCCAGTTTAGATCTTCAGGTCCTAGTCCCTTTTTCACGAGCCTAGGACCGAAGTGTTTTTCTTATAGATGATTCGGGCACATTAAGAGTTGGTGACCGACCCGAGATTAGTAGGATGGAGGTGGGTAGGATCAGCGCCCACCTCAGCAGCACCAGTTGCCGGTGAGGCCCTTCCAATAGCAGCGGGTCCCTGCTCCTCTGAGGGAAGACTTTGCCAGAAGAGACCGACCTCAGGGTGCTCCTCAGGGACCTCGACTAGGACATGGTCGGGGTGGTGGTCGACATCAGAGAGGCAGAGGAGCTGGGAGTGGATAGTTTCATGCAGCAGAGTTGATAGCTCCGGCAGGACCACAGGTGGTGCGAGGTACGATTTGTTTGTTCAGCACTCTCGTTTCTTCTTTGTTCGATTCAGGAGATTTGCACTCCTTTTTGAACTTGGTCTAGCACATTCTTTTGGACTAGACATAGAGATACTTTCTGTACCACTGGTGCTGAGTACACTAGTTGAAGGCCAGACCAGAGTATCTTGTGTTTGCTGGGGATTTGGGCTGACGTTGGGACCGCATCGATCTAGTGGGGACCTTCTTCTATTATATATGCAGCCATACGATGTCATCCTTGGCATCGATTGGTTGTTTTCTGTTAGTACCATTATCAACTGCTTCTTAAGAAGAGTCGTGTTCTCTGACGTGGATGGGAAACATGTATCTTTTGTTGGTGAGTGGAGCTATCAAGTGGGAAGTCTGCGTGGGGAGCCTCTCCTTTCCTTGTTAGGCGGGTTATCAGTATTTCCAGCTGATACACAGATGGTGGATGTCCTGGAGGTTTTTGGGGAGTTCCTCGATGTTTTTCCCAAGGATGTTGTTACTCTACCCCCCCCCCCCCCGACGTGACGTTGTGTTCGGGAAAGACTTACAGCCTGGTGCCCGTACGATTTCGATGGCCCCTTATCTGATGGAATCTTCGGAGTTGCGGGAGTTGTAGATTCTGATTGAATATCTGATGGAGAACGGTTTTGTTCGACCTAGCATATCACCATTGGGTGCTTTAGTTTTGTTAGTGAAGAACTAAGATGGGGGGTTTCAGGTTATGAATAGACTACTGAAGGTTGAATAAGCTAACGGTAAAGAAACGTTACCACCTTCCAGGGATAGATGATCTCTTCGACCAACTGAGGGGAGCTGGTTGGTTTTCTAAGATCGGCCTACGATCTGGATATCATCAGCAGAGTTTAAAGGAATGTGACATCTTGAAGATGTCATTCAGGTGTAGGTATGGGCACTTCGAGTTTGTAGTGATTCCCTATGGAGTTAAAAATGCACCGGCTGTGTTCATGGGACTTATGAACTTTTTCTTCTGAGAGTTTTTGGACCGGTTCATCATTGTGTGTATCGATGACATCCTGATCTACTCAAGATCAGAGGAGGAGCACGTTGAGCATCTCAGTGCAGTCTTGGAAGTCCCTCGACACCACCATATTTATGAGAAATTGTCAACGTGTAAGTTCTTGACTCAAGAACTACACTTCCTTGGGAACGTAGTGTCACACCATGGAGTGTCAGTGGACCCGTCGAAGGTGGTGGAAGTTGTTTCTTGGGCGGCACCCAAGATCGTGGCGGAATTTTGTAGTTTTCTGGGGTTGGTAGGTTACTATCGGAGGTTCGTTTCGGACTTCTCTCGACAGGCTTCTCCACTGACATCTTTGACTAGGAAGAACCAGGTCTTCCTATGGAGCGAGTAGTGCCATAAATCATTCGACTACCTGAAGGAGACGTTGGTCAATGCTCTAGTTCTTAGGTTTCCAGATGAATTATTGTTGTATGAGGTGTTTTGTGATTCTTCTGGCCTTGGTTTTTGGTGCGTACTGATGCAGAAGAAGTGTGTGATCTATAATGGGTCTTGGCAGTTGTGCCATGACGAGTGTAACTATGCCACCCATGACCTGGAGCTTACAGCATGAGTGTTCACACTGATGTTTTGGCGATATTACCTCTTTTGGGAGTTCTGTGTGGTCTTCTCAGATCACAAGAGCCCGCGTTATATATTCTACCAATGTGATATGAACATACGGCCGCAGAGATGGGTCAAGATCCCCCAAGACTATGACTTCAAGATCTCTTACAATGATGGTAAGGGAAACATTGTGGCTGAAGCCCTGAGCAGTAAGTCACAAAAGGAAGTGGTTTGGGAATCCACTGATGCTTGGAAAGTGATGGGAGAGTTGGCTTCCTTTCACTTGGATGCAAGGGTAGAAGGTGTTAGAGGCTGATTATTTCAGATGAGGGTGTAGTCCTCTTTGTTGCAGCAAGTGGAAGAGTCTTAGTGGGGGGACTCCGAGGTAGAAGTGATGCAGGATCTTGTCGATCAGGGAAACTCTCTAGAAGGGTGGTCAGAGGAAAACCAACATCGAATTCTTTCTCATGGAAGGTTGTTTGTTCTAGAGGTGAAACGTGAGGGATTTCTCCATTAGTTCCATAGCTCAGCCTTGGTGATACATCTGGGAGTTTTAAAAATGTACCGAGGCCTGAGAGAATAGTTTTGGTGGCCAGGGGTGAAACGGGCAGTGGAAGATATTGTGGCTAAATTCCTAGTGTTTCAGTAAGTGAAGGCTGAACACCGTGTTCCCAGTGGTTTGTTGCATCCTTTAGATGTACCCGAGTTTTTGTGGGATGAAATATCAACGGACTTCGTCATAGGACTACCCAGAGAAAAGGGTGGTTATGATGCTATCTGGGTAGTGGTGGATAGACTGACAAAATCATCTAACTCCTTAGAAATTAAGGAGTCGGGCCTAGTGAGTACCTCATAAAAGAGGTATGTAAACGAGGTGGTGAGTTTTCATGGAGTTCCAAAGACTATCGTCTAAGACCGGGATACTCGGTTTACCTCACAAGTCTGGAGGGGGTTACAGTATGCTTTTGGGACCCACCTACGCCTTAGAACTACTTTCCATCCCCAGACCAATAGGCAGATAGAGTGGAATATCCAGACGTTGGAGGACATGTTGCGGGCATGCGTTCTTGATTTTGGAGGGTCATGGGTACGACACATTCCTTTAGTAGAGTTTTCCTACAAAAACAGTTTCCACTCTACTATTATCAAGGAACTGTTTGAGGCTTTTTATGGAAGACCATTTCGCTGAACCATTTTCTAGGTAAAGGTTGGTGAGACAAGTGCTCTTGGGCTAGAGGTAGTGCATAGCACCACAGAGAAAGTCCAGTTTGTACGTGAGATGATGAAAGCGGCTCAGGACCGACAGAAGTCTTATGTTCGATCGTCGGAGGAGGCCTTTGGAGTTCGAGGTGGGAGACCATGTGTTCTTGAAAGATTCCCAACGACGGGGGCAGTGGAGTTTCCGGAAGGGGATTAAGCTCTCCCCTATTTTCATCGGACCTTTCAAGGTGCTGAGGCGAGTTGGCGAGGTTGCATTTCAGCTAGCCATGCCACCTCAATTGGAGAAGGTTCATGACATCTTCCATGTCTCCCAGCTACGTCGATACTTACATGACGACTCTATCATTATCGACTGGGGAGACATAGATATGGGAGACGGTAGGACCTTTGAGGAATGACCAGTCAGATTCGAGGATCATAAAGAGAAGGTGATATGTGGACAAACCATTCCATTGGTTCGTGGGTTGTGGAGGCATGGAAGCCTCGAGGAGAGAACTTGGGAGTGAGAGTCTCAGATGCACGCTCAGTATCCGAAGTTGTTTTGACTTGTGTTTTCCCTTGTTCATATGAGCTTTGTGGTGATGTTATACTCTGTACCTTTGATATATGGAATGATTGTCTTGTCGGTTATGAGACATTTTGTTTCCTTGTTCTTTGGAAGTGTGTAACATGTTCAGATATGTGGAAAAAAGGGAAATACATGACCCTTAATCAAGACACATTAATGCGGATGTGATTGAACCCTTGAGAGAGAGTCAGTGCCGCCTAAAGAAGATAATATCCCGACATAGGGGAATGAATTTTCCCCAAACCACATATTCGAGCAGTGTGTTGGTTGTGTGTTGTTGGGGGTAGTGTATGTTGAAAATACTAATGTATGAAAGTGGGAAGACCCAATTATTAATCGAGACACAATAATGAGGATGTTCTTAAACCAGTGAGGGCGAGTCAGTGCCACCTAAAAAGGATAATATCTCAACATAGGACAAGGAATTCCTAACATATATGATTGGGTTTGTTGGAAGGGTTCTTATTATAACAAGGGCACTAAGAGGTATCTTGTTGGGATCCTCTGGGATGGATTTTGATTTCTCGAGGACGAGAATGTTTTAAGAGGTATCTGATGTAATGGCCCAGACCTCTCCTTCCCATTCCTTTATCAAAAATAAGGTCACAAAGTTTTCTGGAGGGTAAAATTAACCTTTCCCACACTTTTCAGAATATTGAAACTACACGCTGTGTAGTGTGAGTACACGCCATGTACCCCCTAGCTGGCTATACCTCGTGTTGAAGGCCATGTTCTTACAGTGTAAAGTAATGAGTACACGCCGTATATCCAATACTACATGTTGTGTAGTCCCTCCCCGCGTACGTGTTACACTCAAACCGTGTGTTGACCAGTCAATGGTTGTGTGCCGTATAGGAGTCGTGTGCTTACCATGTGAATTAAATGAGTACACGCAGTGTAGCCAATACTACACATCATGTAGTCCCTCCCTGCATATGCGTTACCTTCAAACCGTGTGTTGACCAGTCAACGGCTACGTGACGCGTTGAAGGCCGTGTTGGAAGCCGCCTGGTGACCGTGTGAAATGGCCGAGTACACACTGTGTACCATAACTTACACACCGTGTACTTTTTTCATACCTATAAAAGGAGGGGTCCCCTCCTTTTAAACTCACCCCTCTCCCCCCTTTCCCCTGAGCAGAGCTCTCCCAAGAGACCCAATGTCTCTTTTTTCCATAACTTCTTCGTCTGAGATCCGATTTACGATACGTCAGTGGCAACAGGATCCTAACGACGAGGCCGAGCATCGGATATTGGATCTGTTTCCTTTATTTCAGCCTTTCATTTCCAACTTCCATGTGAGGAGGTTTTTACAGGATTTGAAAGAAGTGACAGATTCCAGAGGACGTCTTCTAAAGTTGATCTAGGGGATCGTTGTGATCAGAACTTTTTTAGGTAGAGATCTTACCATCATCTTTATAAATTGTGCATCATACGAGGTTAGTATCCTTTTTTTCATGATAAATGGTTGAACCATTAAACGAATATAATAACTGGTTAAATAATGTGGATAGGGAAGTTGTTATGTTTATCATTATATACTGTGATATTATGTTGTGAATTGAATAGGCTTATTCCTAATTAAAATCACAGTCATTGGGGGCCTTTTCTTGTGCAATTAAAGGTTTACCAATATTTCTAGACCATTTTGTTAATGGAACATTGTTGAATGTGGAATTTGGTTAATCTCATAATGTTGGCTGATTTAAAATTTGGAACCCCTGTGTGATCACCCCAGTTAAACAAAATGGAATAATGAACATGTGGGTGTTGTCTTGGATACGTGGCATGTGATGAGGGTGTTTTGTGGGTTGTTGTGGATTGGGTGAGCAGAGGGGCTGCAATTGGCTTGGTTGTGGGTTGGTGTGAATGATATGTTGGTGATGGGCAGCGAGGCTGTGATAAATGGTTTTAAAGAGATAATGATGTACGATATGGTTGGGGTTATGGTGGTTGGCAGTGGGGCTGTAGGTATGGGTTTTATTGTGAACAAACTATTGTTTGTGAATAATAAGTAAAAAGTGGAAGAGTAAATAAATGGTGGGGCATGGTAATGGAACGAGAATAATAATCAATGGGTTGGTTTGTTAATAAGAAGTGACTTGGTTGTGTTGCTTGTGTTTTTCTAACTTGATTTGTGGATGGAACAGATATGATTACGAATGATCGATGTGGTTGGTTGTGGATAGTTTCCTAGTAGTTAAGGAACTAATAAACTGATTCTGTTGAAACATGAAAACATAAATGGGGTTTCGGGATAGTTCATTGTATTCATGATTTGTGATAGCAGTGCTGAGGCACATGCTTCATCTCTCTATTTAGAAGCCATAGGTTGGGCTGAGTGTTTGGAATATATTTATATCTGTATCTTTGTGTTTTGTTTCACCTCACCCATGTTGAGTACTTAGTTCCGAACACTCCTATTTCATGGGAGAGGGTGTTTTCCCATAGTTACAAGCTCATACATGATCCTTCTTCCCTAGTCTATGATGGCTTGAGGCAACCTTACACCTAAGACCCTTCAGGTAGGTTTCGATTTGGGTGGTTTTGGACCAAGACTATTCGGGCAGGTTTTTTTCCCATGAATCATCGGGATGAGGCCCAGGTGTGTGCGGGCGGGATGTGTGGTTTTGAGGCCCAGGTGTGTATGGGCGGGATCTGTGGTTCTTGAGGCCCATGTTTGTGTTGGTAGGAAGAGTGTGGTAGAATTAGGACGTTCGTCGTTAGGAAGAGCAGCTAACTAGTGGGAAATGGTGCAGGGTACACAATACACTTGTTCTTAAACCCTAAAAACTGTTGTGATTGTGATTTTGGTGAGTGTGGTAGGTGAGGTTGGTTGGATAGAACTAATTTCTAGGTTTCTTCTGTTTTTATCACGGGACATTAGGATGTCTCCCCACATGTGCACGAGTGATTTAGGTTTTCCTACTGAGTATACTAGTATGCTCACCCTACGTTTACTTTCATGTTTCCAGGAGGACTACCAGGGTCGTGCTGGACACTATTAGTTGGGACAGTTAGAGTTGTTTTAGTTGATTTACTATTGTTCCTTTTGGTATTGTACTTTTTTTTATCTTTATTGTACTTGTACCTTGTTTCAAAACTATTTAAACATACATGTGGGATTGGTTTGGGTTTATTTCTATACACTTGTTCTTTTCCTTTTTGGTGGTTGACTCATCCTATTTCCGGATCGTAAATAATAAAAAGGGTAATGCCTCCCATATTTGTGAGACCTCATACCCTTGGTGCTAGTCGCCACCCCAGGGCCTACTGGAGGTGGGACTCAGGGGTCATTATCTCCCTTTCACCATTGCCAGCTCAAGAGGGGAATCTTTGGTGGGAGGGGGTCGTGACATGAAATTTGTATAAGTGTATGTGATCATGAGTTTAATATAAGGTTATGTGACAGGAATAACCCTAATAACTCATTATCATGTGAATAATATATTTTCTTAATTTAACATTGAGAAAATAATTATTGTTCTTTTTGGTGTTTCTTCGACTCAAATTTTATGATTCTCATTTTACGTTTGCAACAAAATGGCATATACCCTATAATGAAAAATCCATAAAGTGATGAGGAATTAGTAATGAGGATTTCAATTTCCATTTGATCCACATGGGCTTTAGATGGATGGTTTCATGAGAATCTCAAATTATTTCAAAATTCAGTTTTTATTTTATGTTGTGCCAAATTAATCTAAAGTCAGAGGGATTAAAAAACAACATTTGATGAAACATATAGATAAATAAAATTATATTATTCAACATTATTTTATTGTGATAATATGTATCATAAACATGACTTGAAAATCATTCATATAATACAATTACATGACATCATATAACAGAAAATCATCTATAAAATTGTTGCAGTCAATTTTATAACTGATCATCAATAATTTAATTGATCCATTTTATGCTTCTTTGGTTGATTGGTGTATTTTCATAATGTACATAGGTTTTACTTGATCCCCTAACTCATAAAAAATATTCACATGTCCATTTCATGGTCATGTGATCTGAAATCAAGATACATATCATTCTATCAAGAGACATTATATGGGTCATGTGTTTGTGAAACCGGTTATAGATCGCATGATTTGTATGATTCAATCGAATTCAAACACATTACCAAATAAAAGTACACAATTTCTGAATACATCATAATTAAAAAAAATTCATTTTGATTTCATGTAGAATATGTATTCTATGAAAAATAAATTATCCATCATGGACACTCGGAGTTCTAGGATCACTGTAAACCACAATGACAAACCATCATATCATGTATCATATGACAATGAGGTCATAAAATGACAAACTTTAACCATTCTATGGATGTACCATCTATCAAATATACAACACCTATATTTCATCACAATTATAGAAGATAAACCCATATTGTTACCCATCAATAACCTTTATGCTTTATGGTTTTCATTTTACTATAACTATGTAAAGGTGATTTTATTTGTCTATAGATAACTGATTCGGGCACTATTTCAGGGGTTAACCGAAATGTTAATTCACTGCTCTCTAATATTAGATGGTTATGATGATTCTCATGAAATTATTTCCAATTGATTCATGAAAATACTTTTATCATATTGGGAAATCATGAATAGTGGTTGGTTTTTAATATGGTATCATGACTATGGTGACATTTTTGAGAATACTGGGTGAGGCAATTAATTGTTATATAGAGTGATAAATAAAGTTTAGAAAAAACAATGTACCATCCACCAATTAATGTTTTTGTGGATTAATCAATTAAATGTATAATATCTACCAAAACACATTGCAGTTGAGATAACTCATTGATGGCCATATACCAACTCTTATTATCAACCTATTTTGAAGTAGTACTCAGTGTATAGAAAATCTATCAGATTTTTTAAATACTACCTCTTAAATTGATTTATATTTAAATACAATATATAAATGACGTATGGAATGACCCTAAATGGACTTAAATAATGGAATGATATATTATAACTATTGTTAGTGCTAAGATAAAGAAGGATATGTTCCTATGCACAATCACTTCTTTCAATTATTGGGTAATTTTTTTAGATGTGGATCTCATCCAA
This sequence comes from Viscum album, assembly GCA_963277665.1. NCBI lineage: Eukaryota > Viridiplantae > Streptophyta > Magnoliopsida > Santalales > Viscaceae > Viscum > Viscum album. The sequence goes on along the minus strand of OY728160.1, from coordinate 555,174,599 downwards.
CTATTGTAAATAATAAAAAAAATGTTTATAGACATGTTCCATATAGTATCATATCTTATTGAACCAGTATTGACTATTGATAGTAGATTTTTGGTTCACTATAGTGAGGACTGAGGTAACTACTACTCTTAAGATATGATATTTTTCCTTATATTTAAATAGATATAAATTTTCACTACCATGGATGCCCTTATTGGAATTATGGTTCAATAATTGATTATGGAATGAAGTCTATTATAAGGGTATCCTATCAATCCATTTATAGAAACACTTTCTATTTTCCTATTTACTTTTTGGAAAATTTGAAATAGGTAGTAGATATCCAATTTAGAGGGTCATTACAATTTCTAATTTGTTTAATAGGACAACACTTATAGGGTTGTTATTCTGAAAAAATATCTAAAATACCATGATCCATAGTCCACCCTGAACTAATAAATGTATATAGGGTTGTGGAATCACCATTATATTTCCATAAGGGTTTCAACACATCAGAAAAAACTAATTATTTAAAATTCATGATATAGTACAAACACTCAAGGATTATCATTGATAAAGAATCCTTATCCAATGATGATAGTTCACACATGCATTTCTTTTTTTTATATTCCTTGAATCCTTTTAATGATTTTTTCATTAGTTCTACTATACATATCTAGTTTATTCTCCCTATTTTGATAATGTCTTGTAGCAATGAATTCCTGGGCATATTATAAATTTTATATAATAGCGGCATGTAAAGATACTATTCCACAGTTTTCCATGAAACCTATGGATGGTTTTACTAATTTATCCTAAGAATATTCCCTTTTTTGGATGGAGTATTACCCCAATGTTTTAATGAGAAAACCAGTTCTATGGGATGATAAAACTTGTACCTCAATGAACCCCTTTCTCAATGACTTAATGGAACTAGTTTAGGAACCATGTGGACATTCAAATAAACTACTTCATTATGATAGTTATTCCATAGATAAAAATAATGAATTTATAATGGAAACTCAACCATTTGTAAAAATAATAGATTATGTGGAAACCGTAGGAAGGGATGATTATTCAATTTAAAATGGGGGAGTGGCCTAATAAACTATATTCACTTATTCAAGAGAAATTATTGTACTTACATTGATAGATTTGGTACATGAACATGTTTTGTTAATTATTTTTATCATTGTTATACCCTTATAAATCACCACTGATAGTGGGATGACAAAAAAATAAACTAGAACCAGATTCTCACATTCATTCATTAGACTCCATTAAAGGATGATCATGGTCAAGGGGAGAACCTCCAACATTTTCTTGATGTCAAGGGGTAGGCAGTTATAACTATAAGATAATATGTGAAATCAAACATCAAATATTCTTGTACAAAAAAATATATGTAAAAATTATAAGGAGTTGTTTAATAATCAAAAAATTAATTTCAGATATCAATAAATGAGGTATTCCTCAACATTGTTGGATAAAAAATGCAATATATCATCATAGTTTTATTATCAGATTAAAAAAATGGATTCATAGATAATAAAACATGATTTTTCTATATATTTTGAGATTTCAAATATCTCAATGATATCTATATTACTTGATTTCACTCAAAAATTGGACTATGATATATCCTTATTAATTCATGCTTTTCATAGAATAGCACTAGATGAAAAGACTGATAATATGACCCTATAAAATTCAATTGGTACCTCAATATGGACTATGATATATTTTTAAATGATAGAAGACAAATTTCTACAATGATCATGTAGTATTTCTTCTATGGAACTCTATGAGAGGAACTAGAATTTGTAGATTCCTCCATAATTTTTATGAAATTAATATATAAATATATTTTCACTATATGTTTAGAAAAATTATTTTATCCTTCCCCGTGTGAATTAAATACTTTAAAATCATTATAACATATAATTTCAAATATATCCTATGTTTTTATAATATCAAGTGAACACAATTATAAACTCACCTGATCGAATCATAAAAAAGTTTCATAAAAAATTCCTATGAATTGATAATGGAATAAGAATACTCATTTAAATATATCTTCTAATACTTCCATGATTATTTAGTTCATTAATAGTAAATTTTTTAATATATTTCCCAAATGGAGAGCACTCTACTTTATTACTAAGTCAACGGATATATCTTGGAAATATTGTTTTTTCTAGAAACAGATAATAGCCTCTAAAATAAATTCATATGTATTTTCTTATTATAGAAGAAATTTTTTCCTAGGTAGTAGATCGAGATACATCGATGAGATGGAGTTGGAATATGGTCATAGGTCTCAGGTGCAGTGGAAGAACCTTTAGTGGGAGTTATATTAAAATTTAAATTAATATATAGTTTCTTTAAAACCATTGGGATGATTCATCATCATAAATTAATATTTAATAAATTAATATTTAAATTAATTGAGTATCTACATAGAGGAACATTATTTTATAATGGTGTTGATATTTATATAAAATCATTTTCATATTATCATTATTGTGGGTAGTGGGTCTATGTTCTGAATCCCTATATTAGAGATGCCCTTGAGCACCATCGATTTGTGTGAAATTAGAATAGATTTATAGGTGCTAGAATGTAAATTTAATTATCTTGTATTAGCCTTCATGATTGATATCAGATCATTTTCTCTTGATGGATTTATTCCATATTCCTAAGAGGAATGTTGAATGAAATTGAGAGTGATGTATATATAATTTAATTGTGGGAAACAATTCACTATTATATATTTTTTTAACAATGGACAATAAAATTAATTAAATATTGAGAGAGTTAGTGTTTAGGTTATTATTTTATTTAATTTCATTCCTAGAAAGAAACAACATTATATTTTATAGAAAAAACCTTTATATATAATAAAAATAATTTTTTTTTGAAATTTGGGTTTTTTAGTATCTTGAGAAATGATAAATATAGTTTACCATTTAACACATTAATATTTATTAGTTAATTCACTCTTTTTCCTTTCATCCTTCTTGTTATTTATTGGATACATGAATAAAAATTTTATTCATAAATAAAAATTTAAATCAAAAACCTTATTACAAATATTGAATAAATTTAAAATGAACTAAATATATATATATTTTAATCAAAACATGCTGAATAAGTAGTTATTTAATTTTTTTTATCAACAAATTAAGACATATATTAGACCTCGGTGATAAGAATAATATTTATTTAAATAATTAAATTCATATATAATATAATATATTTCAATGGAAAAACATAATGTGTGATCCAATAATATTACACCACATTTTCATTTGGTGGGTACACCTAATGTTAGAGTTTTTTTCTAGAATATTGTCATGGAACCCGGTAGAATGAACTTATTGATAAAAATATAATAAACACATACTAATTCTCACCTATTAATATAGTCTATTTTCTCAATATCTCATCAAGAAGATGTTAATTCTTTTTCATCATCCAATATACTCATTACATATTTCATTAAGAATCTGAAATAATCACGCTGATAAAACATATATGTATAATTGAATGGAACCATTCTTTTATAATATATATTATATAATATTATATTCCAAAAAAGATAAATGGGGAAATCCCCCCATAATATATCTATTATGATCACATCACTGGTGATGCGCCTAACATATCCATGTCCAACATGAATTTTTATGGTGATGGATTATAAAATACATCAATATGTGTGTTTATTGATATGAATTATTAATAATAAAAAATACAAAAGACCATAAAACACTCTCACATATTGGAGTATCCAATTACATTAACACATGATGATTTATAAAAGGATGTTATATTCTCATAAGCTCCAACATTATAAATTAACATGTTATAACTTCATTAGTTGATGAATCATCCACATTCTAGTACTCAATCCTGATTGTCGATATACAAATTTCTCCATCATAATATGTTATCAAACCATATAAATTCTTATTAAGTATTTTTTAATTTCACTTCAATGTTCTCATAGTAATTAATATCTTATATTACCGTATTAATGAGACAAATAACCAAGTACATTATCACATCAATGGTATGAAGAATAAAAATAAATAACTAATATGATATTTAAATTAATACTATGTTTCTTATAATTCAATGTCCTAGTATATGCTTCTAGGGAAACAATTTACACAATCTCCCACTTGTAATAGATCCAACTACTTAAGACCAGTTTGTTCTAAAATGTAAATCATGCTTCCACAAATGGATTCTGAAGCTTATAGTCCTATCATATTTTGATTGATAGTGTTGCTAAATCCACATTTATCTATGGTGAATCTATGTACTAACACAGTTAATAATTGAAAAAATCCATCATGTAGTGATATAACAATGTATCTAGCTTCATTACCATGTGTTGCCACAATATACAAACTATGATAATAGTTATTGATTATAATGACAATGGTAAATCAATTTATTTGGGTATGATGAAAAATTGTTACACGACATTGCTAATAAACTAATTTAGTAACATTATAAGTAAAAATATAATCGGATATTATAGATACATTAAAATTTATGGTAAAATTTATTTCTACAAATTATGTTATACGTTTACTATATTTTAGAATAAACTAAACTACATATATATAAGAGTTAAATTCCCAAGATCAGTAGTATTCATAATTTTCTTGACACTAAGAACTCTTCCAACTATACTTTTACACATATTTTTAGATAGTTATATCATTAAATATTTTTTTTTGTGAATCATGTTTCATATTATCCTTTTATTCATCAATAATCAATAATATCAAATGTTTTCATATATAATGTAGTGTTAGATAAAATCATAGAATATAATATTTTGAAATTTTTTTAATTTCAATAATCCCATCATATTTATATTCATGTTTTAGTGTACAGATTATATACCACCAACATTTAAATATTTAATTGTTTCATCTTGTATTTTTCAATACATTATTAGTATATGTACAATGATTGGATTTATAAAACTCACAGATCCATTTCATTGATCTTGATCCGCAAAAACATATTTACTACATTAAAAAATTCATTGTGTTATTTTGATTTAAGATCATTAGAGATATTTTATAGAATGTTGGACTATTTCTCATATGTCATCCAAAAATCTATGATTAAATGGATAATATAGAGTGATGATTCATTTATCTCTTTATGTTTGTTGGTTACATCATTTTACCTTTGAGTATTGATGTCTAGAATCTATGTCATTGTACTACTAGCTGGTCCTTACTATGAATCCCGATTATATTGAGTTCGTCATGTCTAATTGATCATTATGATATGTTATATTTATAGTGATCTTGTTTTGGATTTAAAGAATACAATTACAACCAATAAGTTCACCCAATAGTTATTCTAATTGGAATTTTCCCTTATGTCTAATTGAATAAATTATTTAGGATAGCTAATTTTCTTTCACCATGGCTTTTAAATTGAATTTCCCATGTAGTGTGAGTGCTTAATTTGACCAATGATACCACCCATGGGTTTTTCCTACTGAGAAATTGAGTTTCCCCTATACAAAATTCAATTAAATACCATTTCTCGCACTAAATACCCATTGATCCTTGTAAATGAATTTGGCACACTTTAGTAATTTCAATGGGTTGTATTTACATGGACCAGTCTCAATGTTGTATATTTCTATCAATTGATTGAAATGAATTGGGATAATTTTACAAGAAGAAATGTCTTCCTTTTTAATAAATGAGATGGAAAATATAGAAATGCTTATGAATGATGGATTATTTCCCTTAAGTGAATAAACTGTCTCAAATAGAATTAATTCAAGGGATGTTAAGTCCAGGAAATTATATTTATGTTTAATTAAAATATTTTAATAAATTTTATTCCCGTGTATGTAATGTAAATTCTCTATTCGCATACATGGTATTTATTTACTCATGATTTTTATCATAAATGTTATGAATCTAATATATGATTTGTGATATTATGGTGCGAGTAATTGATTATGATGTATAATCACACTTCTTTTCATTGGGTATTGATTATGGAATATAACACAAGTGATACTATATGGGCGTTTGGATTTACATGACACATTTTATGATTTGAATTATTTAATGATGTCTCACTCACCATCTCGAGTGTCAAACATGACGTCTTACACTCTTATTGGGATATAGGGAATGAACCATATTTCTTGAGATTATTAGCTAATTATACTTGGAATGGATGTCAGAGTTATGCCACTGTCCATTCAGCAAAATTATTCAAGTTTTATAGACACTTACATCTCCACCTTAATGGTTCATATAGGAGGAATAAATATAAAATTATTAATAATTATATTAATTATATATATTACTACTATATATATAGAGACCATTCATACATCTATTCCAACATGGATCTATTATTGGTAGACCCTCTACATGTCCTTATAGAACATGATTGAGTAAGTTATCTTTTTATTATGAATTCATATGTAATTTATATTTCAGTTACACTATTTATTTATGATAATTTATTTGATTACAAATAGTCACCATTTGTAGTGGCATACTGACATTATTATATCACACCTATCGTGGGATGCCATTGGTACAAAAAAAGATTATATTTCGGTATATATCGATATAGAAATTCACCTTTCTATAGGTTGATGATGTGTATTTATTTAAGATAGGGCTTAGTAGCATAGGATCATGTATTATCATTAAATTCTAGGGGAGATATTTTTTTAAATTTGTATCATGCTTGTATCTGGCTATACACCTTTACCCTTTTTATTAAAACCATGCCATACATATATGAATCAAACACCGCAAATTGGTTTTTTAGATATTTATTTAGTTAATTGTATCATTTGGGTATCTCCTCTAAAATTTAATATCACATACATTTATCATTCATATTAATTTATATTTTATATGTTTATATTATGTATCCTATATTGAATGTTATTTTTTATATTTATTGTTCCAATCTGACATAAGGGCACAATCACCCCACTGTACAACCAATACACACTTGTTTCATTTTGGAAACCTATGGAATATGAGAGGAGATATTAAGGACATGTGACCCACTTGCTCGGGGAAATGGTTTAGTGGACCTGATTTTGGGATATTAAAAAAGAGTTATTAGAGGGGTTCCTTTCAATATTTCCTATTTGATGAAAATATATTGGGGATTGGGAAAACATGGAACATGGTCATAAGTCGTGATTGGGTATTGTGATCCCATGTTCTGGGTAGAGTCTATGATTCCAAAATTATAAATGTTGTTGTATTTTTTTTCATATTTATATTGATATCCATTAACTATTGGGTGACACTAATGGTATTTTTTAATTCTTATTATTGTTTGTATTGTGGATTTATTTTATCATTGGATTGTATATATGAGGGAAATGAGAATTTTTAAATGCAATATTATTTTTCACAATAAGATCTATATTCCATACATTTTTCCATGTCCCACATATTTTCAACATTCATTATCCAATTTCATATTGACAGTTCATTGAATATGTATGGAATTGTGAAATTTATTCATAAAGGGATTGGAAAACGTAATTGATACAAATAGTAAAAACGTTATCATAATAGTTTTTTATTAAATAGATTAATGAAGAAAAAATTAAAAATAAATTATAGATTGTTTTTTCACAGACCATTGATCTCATGGGATAGAACGTGTTGATGTGTGAGATTAATGAATATAATATTTTGGGTCATATGGAGTATGGAACCTTAAACAATGATATTGTTATACCATCAAAGTCAACAATTTTATGTAATTTAAAAAATTCAACAAGATTTATTTCAAATAAATATAACATCTAATGTTAAACTGGTTATCATATACATTTGAAACAAAGACATATACCTATAATTGACATTACTAGTGGGAAATAAGGTATATTATATCTTCTTATAGACTTTTATGTTCTAGTACAAAATCTAGAATTAGATTTTGGAGTTGGTAGAGAGGAATGTTTATTTCTATAGAAAGGATTTAATTCTATCCAAGTTTCATAAATGAAATCTTCCTTAGTTCATAAAAAATATCTCAGGTGTGATTATATATTTTTAGTATCATTCCAAAAAAACTCCATATTGTTGTATTTCCTAAAATAGGTGAAAACTGTGCTCATGATGTGGAAATCCATGTTCCTCTTTTCATTACACTTAAGGAGCCACATAATTTAAGTCTTATTATTAATTATATGGTCACAAATTTCCTGTTTCAAGAGGTATTCCTACATTTTATTAACAATATGCAAGCTGTCATTAGACATTCATAAAGTATGAATGAGTTGACCCATGAATTTCCATAGGAAATTCACCCAAAATTATTTGGTTATTGAAACTATCATTTTTTAGAGACTCGGATTGATGAATCCTTTATATATTTGAGCATCCTATGAAACCATTATATCGAAGGGTCAATCTTGTAGAATATATCCTTAGAGAAACAACCAAGAAATGGTGGGATGTAATCACTTAGGAATAATGGAAAAATGATATTATATGATAGTATATCCATATAATATTCTTGGATTACATTTTTCCTCATACTATGAGGGTTGATAGGGAAGGAGAATTCATAAAACTACGATAGAGGAGAAACTCAATTATAGATTTCTATGCTTGTATTCGTGAGCTGTAGCGGTTCACTTATACTCTAGTAGGAAATGATCTTATAACCACCATGAAATTATAGTATGTTCCTATTTATGTCATCTATTCAATGGTCAATGTGTTATGATACACGACTATTTCTAAAATTGACAACCAAACCCTTATAATATAGAGGAATCTATGAGAATTTTATTGTTTGTGTAAGTATAATTTGGAACCTAAAGCTAGTAGTGGTTCATAATCTTGGCAAGAGCATGAAATCATAGTTTTTTGAGTGCGGGTAGAATCTGTACGAATCATCTAACTAAAATATTCTAGATTTTTCACATATTTGGGAATCCAGCCCCTACAAAGCTTGAGTACTTTTGGGATATAATTGATATAAAAAGTTATGAATTAATTGGACAAATGAATAATTTTTGAAAAAAATATGAAAATGTTCCATATGACCAGTGGACTACACATACTGGAATATAATGTGTAGGTAAATTAGGATAAAGATAGGAATGTACTTGGAATTCCAATGGCTAATCAGGCCGATGTAGCTATCAAGGAATATTCAATATGAGTTAATATTCTCTTGGCTAGTAGATCGAGCTTGCTCAGGGAAGTAAGGTAGTGACTCAGGTTTTCAAATAATCCATAGGCATGTAGTCCATCCTGATACTATGTATAAATGTTCTAGAACATCTACTATATGAGGTATTATTCTTGTAACCTCCCCATTTTTTTGTGATTTATATGACATGGGTGTCTCACCCATCTACACCAATGGAAATCAATGAGTGTTTGTGTGTAGATATCATGAACTATAATAGTTACACTATTCTAGACACTCTATTGTGTATATATTTTCATGGAGTTCTCTATTATAAAAAATATACTCTTGAATAATTGGTTACCACTTCATGTGGAATATTTATGTGCTTCTCATGATATACTTTGACTTAATAATTGTGATAGAATGTTTAGTTCCCTATCGATTCCATATTGACAGTTATCATCCTAGGGTGACATTTACATCAAATCTGGGAATTAAGATCACACATAATGGATAATGGCTTGTTGGTGTGACTCATGAAGGAACCAGGTAGAAAGGGCAAGGTAATCTGATAACTCTGATTTCAGGTCTTTTCATAGATGGCCAAGTGTTGATTCACATGGTTTTTTCTCTGTAGTTGGGAATTTTATAAATGAATGTTATGGTGAATTCGCTGGTCTACATCTGGTGAGTTTCGTTGAATTTAATATATATTTATTTCAATGAAAACCACCATTAACCATTCATCAATATAGAATGGCCCATAAGGAGCTTCTGGAACTCGAGAAGTATATGGGGGATCTAGAGAATAATGGATATATTATAAATACCCTGTGTTAAACAATACATAATATTGAATTAAATGAATAATTAACTTTGAGGATCATTTCAGGTATAGAGTTTTAGAGAATTAGGCAATAACTATTACAATACAACTTGAATATTACAAGTAGACACTACTACTCAGTATCTATTTATTTCATAAAATAAAAACTCTAAAAAAGAAACATGTCTAGTTCCATGTTTTAGATAGCATGACTTTTCCTTGACCACATCCTTGACCGTATTCATATTTACGTCTTGTGAAATCATTTCAAAACATGGGTTGAGCACAAAAAACTCAGTAAGGATTGTAAAATAATGAATGGAAACATTAACCCATCAATAAATACAAATCAATGAAACGAATACATTTCAATCATAACATACCTTATGAAATCATAATATTTATGAATAACACACAAAAATCATAAATCATAAAGGTTAATTATGGAATCCATATCGAACATACATTGTAGATATCACATCTATGTAAAGACTTACACTTGGAATACCCATCACAGTATATTCCTTAAATCTCATAGGAGAAACATCACGTTTACCTATGTCACGTTACCCAATGCATTGGAGAGCTATCTCTAGCTCACATTCGCTAGGATTATCATGGAACCACCCATATAAATAAAAAATTCCCGATAACCATAAGATAATCATTACATATAACAAATGTATAAAGGAATGATAACACTTCCACATGACAATTTATCAAATCATGATATTGAAATAAACAATGTTTTATCAAATCATTTTAAAAACCATTTAAAAATGGATTTTTGAATCAAAGTGTCACATACCACATTGAACCTTTTAAATGAATTATAATTTGAAAACATTAATGTCCATCTAAATAAATCCTAAAACCCATTTTTAAAACATGGAAATTGATGATAAATATTTAAGAGAATAAATATTTAAACATTTGAAAAGATCTATTAGTTAAAGAGTTTTTTAACAAAAAAGAGAGATGCTTGAATAAAAATAATTGAGGAATATAATTTAATCATAATGTAATGATAATAACGTTATTGATGATATATTATTCCAAAGGATAGTATATACACCACATAAGAGTGAATTAGTGCATTACAACAATGAAGTCATAATGAAAATGTAAATTGAGAAGAAAACCCTTTATAAAGATGGTATCCTTAAATTATGGATAAATCAATCACATAATTATGTGTGAAAAATATAAATACACCCAATATAAGTGAATATTAAGTGTAAAACTATCATATTTCATTCACAAATATTCATAAGATGACATATTCTAGAAGATGAAGTTGAACCAAAAGAACTGAAATTGGGTTAAAAAGTTCCCCTGTAAAAATTCAGCAGCCTAACAACGTCACTTTATAATTAAGAAAATGAGTTGATGAGATAAAAATGGTATCTCATCACTTGGAAATAATTTTTACATCAATAAGGATATTGTGGAACATAACCCAGAATAATAAGATGTAAATTAAAAGGCAATACAAAAGAAGTCTTTTAAAAAGAGGAGGGTGAATGATTCCCTTACCAATTTAGTAACTTAAAAACATAATCCATATGAAAGAAGGATCATAAAATGAAGACTTAAATACTAATAAATGAAATTATATTACATAAATATTACAATCATGGGCAGTACCTATTCCACAAAAAATGAAATAGTGGCCAATAAAGCATGAATCTCACGGGAATAAAATGTGAGATAAAAAACCCTTAATTCATTGTATTCAAATTGAATCGAATGAAAAAAATTCAATAAACACAAAAAGAATCACATAATACCATGAATATAAATCTAATAATGATAATATATATCAATGGAAGTAACCATTACACCACATTTAAAATATATGTGACGAACAATGGAAATCTCACGGAATTAAAAGTGAGATAAGAAAATCTCTTACCTTCCGTCCGACTTGACTCGATCATTCTTTAATATCCTTAATAATAAACCAAAGATAATTTATACTTGATTAAGATCATTTTTAAATTTTATGATTCCTTTTATTTCACATATTACCATGTTATAAACATTATGCAATCTTTTAAGTTAATAATGATCATTTTGTCAATATTTTGTACTTGAGTCAAAAATGGACTACTTATAATTACATATAGTTCATGTGGTCAAAGTTTAATTATATAGAGAAGGGTATTCATAATTTATATATCATATATATCATATATATCCATTATATACATGTATTTATAATAGTACATAACATTTAGAGGTAAGAAATGAAATGCACCGCTCATGGAGACGGTAATCAGTACGTACACATAAACACTACTTTCATTTCTATTTAATATTTTAATGGAATTAAAACATAATAATACATAGGTATATTATAATTCCAGTATAATTTAATATATAATATCATTAACACCATCATTTATACATCCCATATATTGAATTAACGTGTCATATAACTTTGAGGAGGCGGTAGTCTGCACTTCCTCTAATGAGATTATCATGTTTACCCATACTAGAAACCATAAACGCATGCTATAAGTAGATATTACAGAAGAATAAAGAAAAAATAAAAATAATATATATAATATATAAATGCATTGCCTTCATAATGGCCACCATGAGAGGCGATTGGAGATATTTGAACAATCATCGTTTCGGGAGGCGTTAGTTTTCCTTCCACCGAAACATTAAGTTCTTCATCCATTATAAGGATTTGAGTGTAAGTGTAGATCTAATACATCCCATAAAAACATCCTAGTACATTAAGGATACTGGTTTTGTTATAAAATAATGGAATAAAAGAGTTTTGGGGTTGGAGAAGTAAAAAAAAAGAAAACAAATTAAGAGAAAATGTTACCTTTAATTTGGGTAACTCCAATTGGTTTGATCTAAAGGAAATGTTGATGTGCCTTATGCCTATGTTAAGGCTTAGAGGAGTAGTAGAAGAATATTGGGAGATTAATTTGGCATAATTTTGTCAAGCTAAAAGGCCTTAGAGGTGTGTGTAATTGGTTATAAGTGGTCTCTTTTTATAACGGAGAAGATGGGCTCTTTAGGAAAATGTGAAAACATTATTTTATTATATAAAGATATTCGGTTTCTAATGGTCCAAAAATCATTATATTTGAATATAATATTACTAATTGTACTAATAAAATAATCCAATAAGAATTGGAAATATTTTGGATCATATTTTAATCATTATAATATTATTTATTTAAATCATTTATTAATGAGGAAAATACTGCATCATTATTGTGTCATAAATAATTTAACTTATTTGATGTCTAAAAATTATGAAAAAATAAAATCATGTAGGAAATATTTTTATATTTCCAATTAAAATTTATAGTTAAAATTATTATTTATATAACTCTATATAAATTGGTTATGTTATTTTGGCCTTTACTTTAAATTAATTATTATAGAGTGTCATTATCATTCATAAGTGGCCCCATGGTGTCCCAAAATCGACCCATGGATTACCACGATCGGCCAATACTCATCCAATATGGTTATTTCAAGTGTAAAGGTAATTTTGAATTATTATAATACTCTTTTAACCTTGAATTACCCTATTTACATTTAACCGCGGTTAATAAAAGTCAAAAGATACTATTAACCAAAAATTATTTTCATCTTATTGATCCAAATTTTACTTCTTGATAACAACAATGTATGTAAGATTTTTGAAATTCAATTCATAGACGTGATCAAACTTAATTTAAATTAAAAATTTCCTTTTTTAAATACCACTAAGAGCTTTCACTATTCATCAAATATTGATGTTTTTCAGAAAAATATCAAAAATTCAACCGAATATATATTTGATATTATAAATTGAAAAATGATGTCTATTTTGAAAAATTAAAAAAATAGAATTGGAATTTTTTAATTTTAAAATTTATTCCAGTTATCAAAACAAATTGCGTGTTTTTAAGAAACAATAACTATCAAAATATTGATACTTCTTTATGTCCAATTTCAAAGTATAATTAATTAAAATGACCAACACTTGATTAAATGGTAAAAATATATTCTAATTACCCATTAAAACTAATTAAAAAATATATATCCATATATATACATTAGATTAAAAGGCACTTTTGAATTAAAATACAATATTTTTCACTAATCATTAAAAAATGAACTTTATCAGAAAAATACCGAAAAATTACCCAAAGTAAAATTTTATGTCCCCATTATAAAGAAAGATTATATTTGGTCAATTAGAATGTATTAATGTGACCAAAACTATATTTAAAATGGTTTCTCCATTAAAAGGTTGTAAATCAGTCTTTTAATTTAAATTATCCTTAAAATTATATTCATACATATTTTTAGCCTCTAACATTTATTGGATAAAAGTAAATACATCTAAGAAACATGTATAATCACATTTTTGTTGGTTTTTTTCAATCCCTCCTATAAAACGGCTAGAAGTTAACTTCCATTTAAAAATAATAATATATTATTATTAGTATACAACATAAGATTTTAAAGAATCTTGTTGTGGCATATCGGGTACACTATTGAACATAGAAACCCCTTTAAAGTAAAATTAATATTAATTTCACAAATATTAATAAATATGAAATATGTCTTATTTTTTATTTACCTGGGATGTTACATATTTCTCCCCTTTTGGGAATTGCGTCCTCACAATTTAAAAAAATGGGCTCAGAAACATTATTCCACGTCCCATATCGGAAAAAAGTGTCAGTAAAACTATCACTTTAAAAGAAAGAAAGAGAAGTACAATGGTCACCCGAGTTAACCCATACTATGATTTCATTAACACATGGATATGGTGGAGATAAAAAAAAGTGTCAATTTTGGATGGGGAGTGATAGAAAACACGATTATGAGAATGTAAACCACAAATAAATCTAAAACATATGATGTGTGTAAATGGTCTTTGATTACCCAGTAGGAAATGTAAACCAACAATGTTTTTTTTACGTTCCATTTCATAATTTTGAAGAATTCATCTTCTACATAAAATAAAAACATAAGGATGTATACTTACCTTCAAGTAGAGTTTCATCCTTTAATAAGTTTCTACCAAAAACTATTCTTTCCTCCAAACGAAGTGCATTAAAAAAGACTTGGTCACATGCAAAGCACAAGAATCATCTTCTAGAGAATCACATAATCCACAAAAAGAGAACCATCTATTTTCATTGTATTTAGACATCAACTAGAACCAAAATTGTAATTACAAGGTCAGATAATCACCAAATGGATAATATTTTATAAAATGAAATACTACCCTTAATCTCCAAAATTCAACAAAAATAACCCAATGTCCAAGAAAGACTATTAAATAAATAGTTACCCTTAAAATTATTCACCGTAATACAAACTAAGATTGAAACCCAAATCTATGAAGGATTTAATCACATAGTATTCCATGAAATTTTTTAACATTTATCTCTAAATAACAACACTTACATTTATAGTCTCATTCTGAAAAGTAATTAACCAAATCACATATCCTCCATGATAGGTTAATCATTTTAATAGATAACCTGAAATCAACTTATTCCTGATTCATAAGATCATCTAAATATGAAGAATTAGTCAAACTAACCAGGGACATCACGTAGTCCAATGGTATTTGATAAATACTAGATGCACTTTGGTTGTGGGTTCCATTCCCAAAACTTCATCTGACACGACGAGTTTTTACACGGTTTGCATGTTGTCCCTTTTAAAAAACTACATAATTTTATAACATTCCCAAAAAGAGATAAATTCATCAAAAATAAAAATCACATAATTTAACCACAAAGGTTATCCGATAACATTAATTTTTCATCCCAAAAATGTATCAACTGGTAATTTCCTCAAATTCAAGGATCATATAAACTCAAATGGTTCTTTATAACTATATCCACAAAAGAGAAAATAATTATTCCATTAATAAAATTTTCATATATCAAACATCATGGTTAGACATTCTATAAAAAGTCTTCTAATGTAATCCAATCATCATAAGAGCCTTAATACTTTTATGTATTTCACCATCCTAAATTCTACCATAACTCTTGAATCCCTTATATGTATAATTCTTACCCAGTCAACATTATTCTTGATCCATTAACCATTCCTTTCCATCTTTTTATGAAATAATTATTTCCTAAAAACAATATCATGAATCATATACTATGATTTCAATAATAAGAAAACATATGTTCTGAAATATTCCAAACCATTCATTGGTCATTGTCAATTTCTTCATCCTCAATCGGAATGGACTTAGGTATTTGTAAATGAGTGTCTGTACGATCCTGGTGATCCCATTCCAGACACATCTTCATAGGAAATGTGTTCTCATAATGACCATGCTCACCACATTTAAAACATTCAATTAATCCATCATAAAGAACTTCTTTCCCTTTCCTACAGTCAACTAGATGCCTCCTTTTTCCATGGAAGGTTATTGATTTATGACCTTCATTTCCACATATATATCATCTTCTCGTCTCTTTGAAACATTTTACTATGTGTATCATTCCACATCCTTGACACATTGGTTTTTGAATATACTTACCATTATGATTATTACCTGAACTTTTGTGGGGATTTGTTTCTCGCATATATGATTCCTTATAAAAATAAACAAGTATCATGTGGTCAATCATGACTCTAGATAGTTGGTTGATAATAAACACAATAATTTTTATTGTAGCTCCAATTTAATTTAGTTTCTCATTCAGAAATCCATCATTGTTTTCATCACATCCACTATTACTTTGGTGCCTGCTAGATCCAACCATTTACTAAAACCAAAAAGGTAAGTTTGAGTATATTAGTAAAATATTCATACAATATCATATGAGGAGATTAAATACTAAGATATCCTTATTAATGTCATCTTAAACTCATTAACATTATCTAAAATAACTATGACTCTTTCTAAAATCCTAACCATTATGGTAATTTCACTTCTGCTTAAAGAACACCCTAACCACTAAATTTATCTAAAACGATTTGTGATACCTACTATAAGGACATGAACTTAAACATTACATGATATTGAATTAAATAGATAATTTACATTGAAGATCTTATCACGTGTAGAGTTTTAGGGAATTAGGAAAAAACTATTATATTACAACATGAATATTACAAGTAGACACTACTACTCAGTATCCATTTTATTTATAAAATAAAAAATCTTAAAATTAAATATGTCTATATCCATGTATTAGACAACATGACTTTTCCTTGATCCCATCCATAACCCTATTCAACTGTAACTACTGTTATAACATTTCAAAACAAGGGATGAGAAAAAAATCTCAGTAAGTATTATAAAATAAAGAAAGGAAACATTAACCCATCAATAAATAAAAATCAATTAAACCAATAATTTTCAATCATAACATATCTTATGAAATCATAAGATTTATGAATAACACACAAAAATCATAAACATTAATGGTTAATTATGGAATCCATATCAAATGTAAATTGTACCTATTACTGCTATATAGGGAGTTACACTTGTAATACTCAACACAATATATTACCTAAATCACTTAGGAGAAACATCACGTTTTCCTCCGTCACGTTACCCAATGTATTGGAGAGCTATCTCGGGGTCACCTACCCTAGGTTTATCATGGAACAACCCATATACATAAAAAATACCCAATATCCATAACATAATCATAACATATGACACATGTATAAATGAAATATAACATTTCCACATTCCAATATATCAAATCAAGATATTGAAATAAAAAATGTTTTATCAAATCATTTTCTGAACCATTTATAAATAGATTTTTGAATCAAAGTGACCCATACCACATTGATGCTTTTAAATTAATTATCATTTGAAAACATTAATTTACATATAAATAAACCCTAAAACCCATTTTGAAAACATGGAAATTAATGGGATATGTTTATAAGAATAAATCTTTAAACATTTAAAACGATCTTTATGTTAAAGAGTTTTTTAACAAAAAAGAGATACACTTGAATATAAATAATTGAGGAATAAAATTTAATCATAATATCATGAGAATAAACTGATTCATGATATATTATTCCAAAGGATAGTATATACACCAAATAAGAGTGAATTTGTGGATAAAAACAATGAAGTCTCAATGGAAATGTAAATTGAGAAGAAATCCCTTATAAAGATGGTATCATTAAATTAAGTATAAATCAATCATATAATTATGTGTGAAAAATATAAATACAAAAAAAATAATTATATATTATTTTTAAAACAATCATAGGTAATTCACACATATTAATAATATGACATATTCAAGAAGAACAATTTTTACCCAAAGAATTGAAATTGGGTTAAGAAGTTCCCTTGTAAAAATTCAGCAGCCTAACAGTGTCAGTTTAAAATTCATAAAATGTGTTGATGAGATAAAAAAGGATTATAATCACTTGGAAATAATTTTTACATAAATAAGGATATTGGATAATATATCCTAGTATAAAAAGATGTAAATTAAAAGGCAAAAAAAATAAGTCAATTAAAAAAAGTAGGGTGAAAGGCTCCGTTACCAATCTGGTAACTTAAAAAACATACACCACATGAAAGAAGTATCATGAAGTGAAGATGTAAATGGTCATAAATGAAAGTATATTACACATATAGTAAAATCATGGTAAGTACATATGCCACACAAAAGGAAATATTGGCCAATATAGCATGAATCTCACGGAAACCAAAGTGAGCTGAAAAACCCTTACTTTATTGTAAACAAATTGAATTGTATGAACAAATGTTAATAACCAAAAAATGAATCACATAATACCATTAATATAATTCTAATAATGAATATATATATATCAATGTAATTACACATTACACCCCATTTAATAAATAAGTGATGAACAATAGAACTCTCATAGAATTAAAAGTTAGATAAGAATATCCATTACGTCGTGTCTGACTTGACTCGATCAATCTTGAATCTCTTAAATAATAAACTAAAGTTTATTTATAATTTATTAAGAACCTTTTTCAATTTATTATTCCTTTTATATCTCTTATTACCATGTTATAAACATTATGTAATCATTTAAGTTAATAATGTTCGTTTTGTCGATATTTGGTACTTGAGTCAAAAATTGACTTCTTATAATTACATGTTGTTCATGTGGTAAAAGATTAATTATATCCATATTGATATTATTGATTTAGATAAAATATATATAATATATATACATTATATACATGTATTTATAATTGTACAGAACAAATAGAGGTAAGAAATGAAATGCATCGTTCATGGAGACTGTAAGCCGTACGTACGTATGAATGCTACTTTCATTTCTATTTCTCATTTTAATGGAATTAAAACATAATAATAAATTAATATATTATAATACCTGTATAATATAATATATAATATCATTAACTCCATCCTTTATACCTCCCACATCTGGAATTAATGAGTCATATCACTTTGACAGGGTGTTAGTCTACACTTCCTCTAATGAGATTATTGCGTTTACCAATAATGGAAACGATAAATACATTCTATAAATAGATTTTACAGAAGAATAAAGAAAACATAAACATAATATATATCATATATAAATACTGTACCATCATAATGGACACCATGAGAGGCGGTTTGAGATATTTGAACAATCATTGTTTCGTGAGGCCTTAGTTTTCCATCCATAAAAACATTAAGTTCTTCATCCGTTAGGTGAATTTGTGTGTTAGTAAAGTTAGAATCAACCTCATATAAACATATTAGTATATTGAGGATACTGTTTTTGTTACAAAATAAATGAATAAAACGAGTTTAGGGGTCAGATAAGTAAAATAAAATAAAACAATTTAAGAGAAACTGTTACCTTTAATTTGGGTACCTCCGTTTTGTTGGAACCAATGGACTTCTTGAAGTGCCTTCTGAATAAGTTATGTCTTCTAAGAGGGGGATAGGGATGTCGGGACCTTAATTGGTAAAAGGTTGGATGATAATATATTCTTGAAAGGTGTTTGTAATTGGTTAGAAGTGTTCTCCTTTTATAAGTGAGAGGGGGTTCTCTTTAGAAAAGTGTGAAAACATTATTTTATTATATAAAGATATTTGGTTTCTAATGGTCCAAAAATCATTATATAAGAAGATAATAGAACTAATGGTCAAAATTAAATCATCCAATAACAATTGTATAGGTTTTGGATAATATTTAAAACAATATAATCTTATTTATTTAAATCATTTATTAATGAGGTAAATACTGCATCATTATTGTGTCAAAAATAATTTAATTTATTTGATGTATAAAAATTAAAAACCAATTACCATGATGTAGGAAATCGATTTAGATTTCTAATTAATATTTATAGTTAGAAAGATAACTTATATAACACCATATAAATATTAATTAGTAAAAGATTTTTGTTTATGTCATTTTGGCCTTTAATTTAAATAAAATAATCTAAAGTGTCAATATCTTTCATAAGTGGATCTATGGGGTCCCCAAATCGACCCAAGGATGACCATAGTCGTCCACTACTAATTAAATACTATTAGGAAAAGTTTTAAGGTATGTTTTATTTTTTAAAATATTTTTCTTATCCTTGAATTACCCTATTTACCATTAATCGTGGTAAATAAGTCAAAAGTTACTATTCACCAAAAATTATTTTCATATTATTGAACCACATTTTACTTCTTTATAATAACCATGTATATATTTTTTTTGAAAATAAATTCATTTAAGGGGTAAAATTTCATTTAAATGAAAAAATATGTTTTTTAAACTACCACTAAGTGGTTTCACTATTCATCAAAAATTGAATATTTTCAGAAAAATACCAAAAATTCATCCTAAGGTAAATTTGGTATTTAGAATTCAAAAATGATGTCTATTTTTTCAAATTCAAAACAAATAAGTGTAATTAAATAATTTTTAAATATAATCCTATTATCAAAACAAATAGCTTGTTTTTATGAAATAATAACTATCATAAGATTAATACTTGTTTATGTCCAATTTCAAAGTGAAATTAATTCCAATGACCAACATTAGATTAAATGGTAAAAATATATTCTAATTACACTTTAAAACCAATTACGAAGACAACATATCCAAACAAATAATTTATATTAAAAGGATCTTTTGAATTAAAATACAATATTTTTCAATATTCATTAAAAATAATCTTTATCAGAAAAATACCAAAAAATTACCCAAAGTAAAATTTGATGTCCCCATTCTAAATAAAGATTTTATTTGGACAATTAGAATGTATTAATGTGACCAGATCTATATTTAAATAGGTTTCTCCATTAAAAGGCGGTAAATCAGGCTTTTAATGTAAATTATGATTTAAATTAGATTCATTCAAATTATAAGCCTCAAAATTATATTGGATAAAAGTAAATATGTCTTAAAAACCTGTATAATCATATTTTAGTTGGTTTTTTTTCATTATTTCCAATACAATGTCTATTAGTTAACTTTCATTTAAAATAATAATATTTTATTATTATTGTGCAACTAAAAATTTTAATGAACCCCGTTGTTTCATATCGGGTACACTGTCGACCATAACAACCCCTTTAAAGTAAAATTAATATTTAATTCACAAATATTATTGAATATGAAATATTTCTTATTCTTTATTTACCTGCGATATAACATTTATACAACCCAGAACACCACCAGGGGGTTTTGTATGTAATTGTTTTTTAAAATGAAACTGGTACACTATCGTTATTCCTATATTACCAACTATTTTATCAGAATATGGTAAGGAATCATTATCCACTACCTAGAATTGAAAACCACATTAATCTGCTTCAAGAATCGGGGGTGTTTTCAATGAAGAGGTGATACTTTTATCAATGTTTTCCATATGTAAAATGATTTACTAAAGTTAATTTTAAGAAAACATAATAAATTAATAACTATTTTAGTACATTATAATAATAAATGAAAAAAAAAAAATATAATTTTTTCTCCTAATGTATTTCAAATACCTATAGCACTAAAATTTTGATAAAAAAACCAAAACCATTAGATAATCTAGTCGAATGGATCTATATTTCCATTCCAATATTGTATAATTTGAATTTCTTAATTGAATAATGGTATATATGTAATATTTACCTTCCAACTACAATATATAATAATTCACCGATCTGTTGAGTGGAATCCCCAATTTGGAAATCCTATTCTTAGTTTCTTATAAAATGTTTTTGATGAATTTATGAAATCGTATATGGTCATTACACTTAATACCATTTTTGGTAAAGTTTACTCAATTATTTTTATTATTTTTGTTAATTCAATTTTCCATCAATTATAAAATGAATGATAAATTTAACTATAGTAGTATTGAAACTCTAAATATAGAATTTATTTGTATTAAATAATATTTATTTTATGTAAATTATTTTTACTTTTGTATAGAATCCAATTAATTTATTCATCAGGAACATGTATATTTTATGAAAAAATATTGTAAATAATTAACCATATATGATAACATTATTTGTAATTTTCAATTTCATTTTTTTTCTATATTTTTTTTATCTCTATTTTTTTCTTAATTAATGTATTTATAAACATAATATCGTTATTATATATACTTGAGTAAATATATCATATACATTTCATTTAATTTTACCCATGAATTATTATAAATTTCATTACATTATGTGGTCATATATTATTTATTGAAATGAAAAATTCATCTAAAAAATATATAAATATTATTTAACTAATATAATAAAACAAATACATGATATGATCATAAGAATTTATGTATTGGATGTGTTTATAACTAGTCATAAAATATCCAATTGGAATTTACTACATCATCATTAGCATTGGATCCATTACAACATTCATCACTCTATAAGGTATATCCATTGGATGATTTATATCTATTCAAGTCTTGAACTAACCCCAATAGAAGGTAAGTCTATCAATTAATGTTTTTTACACAAATGAATATGATGGGAACTACGGTTATACCATTACCTAAAATAATCGATGGACACATTATCCCATACCCAATAACAGAGGATTGTATCGTTCATAAATCATTATAACTAATTAAATTTGAAATATCAAATAAAATCATAAAGTAAATAATTAAATGAAATAAATAAATATAATACAAACAAAATTATTTAAAATAATATTATTATTCAAGACGTGAAATGACAACACATTTGGTAATAATGACATTAATTTCAATTATTTTTATTTTATATAATGTTACATGAATCAATCCCCTAAGAAAAATAATAATAAAATAATTACTTCTACTAAATGTTTTCAAAATAATATTAATTTATATGTAATAAGAATCCCATAAATTTTTAATTATATAAATTTAATAGACTAATAAGATTTCATGAAATATAAATATTAAATTGATTAAGATAAATAATATTTTTCCAACAATTTATTTTTTAAAAATTTGTTTAAAAATATGAAATAAATATTTTAGGTTGTAAAATTAGTAATTTCTATTTCAAATTGATTATCATTAATGTGATTTTATATATATGAAACATATATTTGATTTATACATGCTGAGTGAAACATGTTTTTTAGAGTCCGTGTCATGCACAATATACTTGCATAGGATATAAGCACACTTAGTATGTACTTATATTCATAATTTGTGATCTCATTTGTTCAGACAATTTTTTGGGTTGTATGACGGCATGAAACCTAATCATTATACCCAGTGTGTAACACAAATAATCATTTTATATTAAATTATTGGATATTTATTATTATCCATTTTGATATATTATACATTATAGAAAACGATTTAACACCACTTGTTGAAAAACAAAAAATTCCTATATAATACTCAATTAATATATGGGGTTAATGAAAAAATGTTAGTTAGTGAATATATCAATATAGACTATAAATATTCTATAACTCATCATTAAAAACTTTCGAAAATCAAAAAAAAATGTGTCACATTGTTGTGTACTTGTCCACATGGCATGTCGAAAATTAAACATTTCAAAATAAATATAGGGATACATGAAATTCAATGTTTAGCTATATTTAATTTACCTAAATTCTTCATGAATTACATTTTGGATTCTAATACTTGACATATCCGGATGAAACAATGTGACCAACATGACACACTGCGATTTTCATAGAGAATTACTTTTTTGGGTGAAAAATCACTTACACTAAATGTAACTAACCATTAGAGGTCATTTAATTGTGCTATGAATCTTGGGACATTTCCTCAACTCTATAGGATCATTAAGGATTCAACCAATTTTTTGACTTCTTCAGGACGATATAAATATAGATTGACACATTATCATGATTTTTCTACATAAAAATATAATCATAAACATGAAAACTATAAAACCAAATCCAGAAATTGATACAATGAATTATAAATAATTATAAATTTGAATGTGTCTACTATGATTTCATTTTCAATTTTTTGGGTGATGGAAAATCATCGAACTGGTTCACTGTTTTGTTTCTTTACTGATATCAACAAATAATAATCAATTAATATGATAAACACTCATCAAAACCACTATTGAAGTTCAAGCACATTAATTTTTAAACCGATTAAAGCATAGAATAAACATGTTCTCAAAATATCTTTGATTAAATTTTTCATAATCTCATTAATTGTTTCTTTCTAGTGGATAATGGATTATATGATTCTCCTTTATATATGAAAACATTATCTTTAAATATTTGAATGATGTTCATCAAACCACGACATATATAACTATTGAATAATGTGATGTCAAACATTCACTATTGTTCACAATAATGAAATCTTGTTATCGTTATTTGATCTTATGTGATGGAGAAACAGTGGACTACTGTATATGGATTTTTGGATTTCTAAATGATTCCTCCTGTGCAACAACTATAGAGCACATAGAAAATGATGTAGTTGGGATTATAGACTTAATTTTAGATAGAGATAAACACCTAATGATCTTTTCCTGATTATTTATTGTAACTAATTCCAAATTTTTTAAAATAATAATAATAATAATAATAATTCTATTATAATATCTCATGACATGCTTCATATCTGAAAAATTATTTAAATAAATAAAATAATAAATTAAAATGATATTATAAAACATATGATTTAAAAAAATCATTAAAATAAATACATATATTCCCATAAAATTATATATTAAATGAAATTATAAATCAAAAGATATTTTATCATTTACAAATATAAATAAATATTTCCGTTAATTTACATACTAAACTGGTTAAATAATATTTATTAATTTATTTATTATTACATGAATAATTAAAAAATGTATAACATTATAACCAAATATTTTAAATAATTGTATCATATTATGTCGTTTATATGATCAATCATACATAAAGAAATACTATTACATTATAAATATATAAATTTTATATTATCAATAAAAATTAATGAGATCATAGATAAACTAGTGTCTGGGTCTCTAGGACATTATCTTAATGGAATTGGTGAAGATACATAATGTTAATGATCTATCTGTAGAAACACATTCAGAAACCCATAGTGAAAGAATATAATATTGATACTAAAATAACCATTTTTGAAATGATATAGTTAAATATTATTCTTTTTTTCTCTTTGTATCTACAAGGAATATGAATACATTTTTCATCACCCTATATTATCTATTTATATTTATTTTTCTTTTCTAATTAAACATATATATAAATAATCATACACACTATATATGTCATAGTATTTTTTATTTAATAGTATATTATATATTTATGAATCATTGCGATTTTTTATGAATTTCAGGATAGAATATTCATATTTTTTTAAGCATTAATGGGCCACATAGTTATGTCCCATAATTCGAATATTATGAGTTGAGAGTGTGTATCGGAACTATTTTATAAAAAATTACATATTTCATGGTAAGAACATAATTGGACAAATAATGGGCATCCAAGGATTAATCTTAAAGTACAATTTAAATGTCAATTGAGTACCACATGATTATCTCATGATTTAGATAACCATGTGTTGAAATCATGAATGTTCTCAAAAAATGATTTTTTATTTTTCTAATTTATATTATTTCATTATTAAAACTCTTAGTCCCACACTCAATCATATTCCTACATCGCGTGCCCCCCCCCCACTCAGATTGACCATCCAAATGTGTTACCTCCCAAATCTGACACCTCCCTCCCATTGTTATTTGACATCAATTTCTAGTATATTATTTGTTAAATCATCACATTTGGTATTCTTATTCCATTAAATGACCATTTACTCCAGATTTTTTCTTTTAATGTTGCGAAAAATATACCATGATAAAATTAGGGTGCCTATTTTGCAAAGTATTTTATATTAAATATTTATTCAGTTCTTCTAAAACTCCCTCCCATAATTCCTAATGATATTCAAATATCGAGGATGCATTTTAGACTATATTCAATTGATTTGAGGTACGTTTTTATGTTACCTAACAATTATATTAAGAACCATGGATTTAATTATTTATATAATTTATGTCTTAGTTTTATATGAATATATTATATTTCCTTAATGGATTTAATTTTTTTCCTTTTAATAGAGAATATTTTTATATATTAATGATATTATTAAATAAAATTTATATGAATGTGAAGGTTAACTATATGTGTCATCACTATAATATCCCTTTGAAATTATATTGATTATGTGAAATATGGTTTGGGAATTTAAATGAATATATATAATTATTAACTTATAATTTCAAGTTACACAAGAAATAAAATATAATTTGGAAACGCCTCAAAAAAAATATTGATTAATTTATCTGGTTTTAAAATGATTTGTCCCTACTGGGCCCAGGAATAAATTATGGGGTGTGAGCTCTATAATTTTTAATTGAAAATATTATTAATATATAAATAAAATTGAAATCATAAATTTTAAAACACCCCAAATTAGGAATTGTTTCATAAATGTTTTTTACATGTGAAATTTTATATATAATTCGAAGTCTAATTAATTATTAAATACCTAATTGGATGTCTTATGTCTGATACTCATTTCTTTTTATTTTACTTATCCATCCCCCTAAAATATTTTTATACATTTTTATTTATAACAACACCAGTATATTTAATGTAATAGGATGTTGTTATGATAAGGATTCAAACAAACATGTACACACACCTCCATATAATGGGTAAATAAGATACAGTTTCTATAGATGGAAAACTAACGCCTCCCGAAATGATGATTGTTCAATTATCTACTATCACCTCTCATGACTGCCATTACAATGGTACTAAATTTATATGTGATATATATTATGTTTATTGTTTCATTATTCAACTGTATTTTACATTTATAGCATACATTTATGGTTTCCATTATGGGTAAAAATGATAATATAATTTGAGGAAGTGCGGACTACCGCCCCCTCAAAGTGATATGACTCATTATTTCCATATGTGGGATATATAAAGGATGTAGATACTGATATTATATATGATATTATACTATAATTATAATATAAATATGTATAATCAAGGAATAATTTCACAAAAATTATAAATAGAAAGGAAGGTAGTGTTCATGCGTACGTATGGCTTACCGTCTCCATGGATGGTGCATTACATTCCATATCTCCAAATGCTAAGTACTATTTTAAATACATACATATATATGATATCTATATATGATATATATGATTTATACAAAATGAATATTATATTGGTGATAATGGATATTGGACCACATGAATATCTTATAATTATAAGAAGTTCTTTTTTGACTCTAGTACCAAATATCATCAAAATAATGGTTATTAAATTTAGTGATTACATAATTTTTATAAAATTATAATAAGTGATATAAATGGTATAATAAACGTGAAAAATTATCTTAATAAAGTAGAAATTAACATTAGTTTATTATTGTGAAGATTAAATAAGGAACAGGTCAAATCAGACACGACAAAAGGGATATAGTCTCAATCTCCGTTCATTGTAGAATATATTGTTTTAATTCATAACATTATTTTATATGATATATAAACACCTTTTAATTTTATTTTTAATAAAATGGAATCATTTTCAATAAGGATTTTTAATAACCACAAAAAGAATTTTTGTTTTTAACGTACATTGTGACATCGACTATTCTATCGCTGCGAGTATTATTTGAACTTTGGCTTCCATAAAATGTTGTAATGTTTTTAAAATAAAATAAATACCATATTATATTTTATGTATTTTCATATTGAAAATGGGTTTTGGATTCATTAATTCAATATCTTGTTCAATATCTAGAATAGATATATTGTGATTTAAATTTTTTAATGTTATCATTCCATTATTTATATGTTATGTGTTATGATTATATTATGGTATATGGGGATTGTTTATGTATAGGGGTGATTCTGTGATAAACATAGGGTGGGTGAGCCCAAGATAGCTCTCCAATAAATTTATTAACATGACAGAGGTAAACATGAATGTTTCTACTAAGTGATTTATGTAATATACTGTGATGAGTATTCCAAATATAACTCTCTATGTAGATATGGTAGCTACAATGTATGTATGGTATGGATAAAATAAGTTACCTTTATGATTTAAGATTTCAATATGTTATTCATAAATCTTATGATTTTATGATGTATGTTAAGGATATTATGTTTTGTATGTATTGATGAACACATGTTTTCTTTCTTTGTTTAATAACCCTTACTAAGCATTTTATGTGCATCCCATGTTTTGAAATGCTTTTCATATGACTTAATGATGAATATTATAAGGACCCGGCCTTAAAAATTACTTATATATGAAATAAATGAATAATTCACATTGAAGATCTTTTGAGGTTTAGAGTTTTATAGAATTAGGACAGAACTATTACATGTCAAAGATTACAATGTAGACGCATCTACTAAGATTCCATTTTTTCACAAAAATAAATTCTTGAACAAAAGAGTCATGTCTAGTTCCCTGTTTTAGACAGCCTGACATTTCCTTGATCCCATCCATGACCCTATTTGACTTTATGTCATGTGAAATCATTTCAAAAACATGGGATGAGCATAAATATCTTAGTATGGGTTATAACAGTACGTAAAGAAGTCGTTAGTCCATGTATACATAAGAATAAATGAAATCATACTTTACTCATAATGAATAAGTAATTTAACATACCTCATGAAATCATAAGGTTTACGAATAACTCATAGAAATCCTATTTTTATGCATATCTTAATAAAAATCATAATACATAAAGGTAACTTGAGGAATTCATAACATTCTTACATAGGGATTAACCCTCATGGTTACATTTGGAATACCCATCATAGTATATTCCCTAATTCTCTATAGAGAAACCTTAGTGTTTAACTCCTTCGCGTTACCCAATGCATTGGGGAGCTATATCGGTCTCACCCACCATTAGTTTATCATGGAACCACCCGTCTTCATAATCAATGCCCAAGAACCATAACATGATCATAGCACATAACTTAATCATAATGGAAAGATAACATTCCCACATTTCAATAAAAATATAACATTCTAAAATAATGAATCCATTCTAAAAACCATTTTCAAAACCATTTAAAACATTTAATAAAGTGGTTTTTGAATCAAAGTATCCCATACCACTTTTAAGCTTTTAAAATTTTAAAACATTAATATACATATAAATAAATACTTAAAACCATTTTTAAAACATGGATATTAATGATAAATATTTATACGAATAAATCATTAAAACATTTAAAATGATATTTTACTTAAAGGGTTTTTAATAAAATGAGAGACACTTGAATACAATAAATGACGAATAACATTTAATCAGAACATTATAATATCATGAGAATAAAGGTATTCATGATATATTATTCCCAAGGAAAGTATATACACCATATAAGAGTGAATTTGTGCATAACAACAATGAAGTCTCAATAAAATTGTAAAATGAGATGAAATCCCTTATAAAGTAGGTATCCTTAAATTAAGGATAAATCAATATCATAATTACGTATGAAAAATATAAATACAGCCAATATAAGTAGAAATTAAGTTTAAAACAACCAGAGGTCATTCACACATATTCATAAGATTCCATATTCAATAACTACAAGTTGAACCCTAAGAAATCGAAATTCGGTTAAGATGTTCTCCTGGACAAATTCGACAGCATAACAACATCACTTTAAAATTCATAACATTAGTTGATGATAGAGAAAATGTTATCACATCACTTGGAAATAAAATTTACATCAATAAGGATATATAATAACATATCCCAACATAAAAATATGTAAATTAAATGACATAACAAAAGAAGTCTTTTTAAAAGTGTAGTGTGAAAGGTTCCCTTACCGATTTGGGTAACTTTCGAAACGTTCACCCCATGAAAGAAGGACCGTACAATGCTGGTGTAAATACCGAAACAATAAAGTATATTACACAACGAGTAGAATAATGGAAAGTACATACACTACACAAAATGAAATAGTGGAAAATGTAGCATGAATCTCACGGGAATAAAAAGTGAGATGAAAAATCCCCTTATGAAAATTCGGCAGCCTAACGACGCCACATAAAACTTCCAAAAATGAATTTATTAGATAAAATAGGGTATCTCATAAAAAGAACATAAAATATTCAGAATGGGGAATATAAAATAACATCCCCAATAATAATAAATATGATCTTAAAAGAAATGACATAAAAGAGTGTACTTAAAAAGGAGGGAGGTAGGATCCCTTACGAAAATTTGGCAGCCTAACGACGCCACATAAAAATACATAAAATGAATTTATGAGAGTAGAAGAACTCATCATATAAAAATAAAAATTACTGTATGTTTAATATTAATGAACATCCTCCAACATAAGAACATAGAGCATAAATTAAATGACATAAAAGAGGGTACTAGAAAAGAAAGAGAGAGATCAGATCCCTTACCTAAAGTCCGACTTGTATTGTTCGTTTCTTTATATTCCTAAATAATAAACATTGGTAAATTTATAATTTCTTTAGGTCCTTCTTTTAAATATTATTATTCAGTTGATATCACATATTATAATGTTATAATAATTGGTTAACAATGTGAGTTCATATCAGATGTTTTTGTCAATGTTTGGTACATGAGTCAAAAATGAGCTTGTTTGAAAATGATTGTCCATGTAGTTATAAGTAAATCATCTCCAGAATAGTATTAATGATTTAAATATCATATATATCCATTAAATATTCATTTTATACTACTCCATAACATTTTTAGATAAAAAGAAATGAAATGCACCGTTCATGGAGACGGTGGGCCGTACGTACGCATGAACGCTACTTTCATTTCATTGTCATATTAATGGAATTAAAAATAATTGAGATATATATATATATATTATAATTACAGTATTATATATATTTTATATAGGGTAAATATGTTCATTAATTTCATTCTTTATACATTCCATGTATTTCATGAATGAGTCACATCACTTTAGGGGGCGGTAGTCCACACTTCCTCATATGCAATTATCGCATTTGAACAACATGAAAAGCATGAAGGCATGTTTTAAATATTAAATTCAGAAGCATATAGAAAACATAAATACCATAAATATCATATATATATTATAATTACATCATAATGGCCACCATTAATGGTGTTAAGATAAGATTGAACAATCATCGTTTCATGAGGCAGAAATTTTCCATCTATAGAAACAGTATGTTCTATAACCATTAGTCGAAGATGTGTGAATTTGTAGATATAATCATTCACATAGAAACATACTAGTATATTTAAGATAATTTTGTTGTTAAAAAAAAGGAATATAATGAGTTTTGAGGGTTGGAGAAGAAAAATTAAATAAAAGATCACAAGTGAAGACATTACCTTAAAATCGGGTAACTCCTCTTGGTTTGAACCAAAAGGGTTTCTTGAATAGAATTCTTCCAGAGGTGATGCTTCAACGACTAAGTTAGGGATATAGATAGATGAAATGGGTAGGGTTTGGATGAGCCAAATTCTTGAGGGGTGTGGGTATGGTGGTAGAGGTGGGGGCCTTTTATAAGAGGAGAGGTGGGGAACTAATGGAAATTCAAGAAAAGTTACTTTATTATAAAATGATTTTCGTATCTTAAAGGTACCAAATTGATATATTTAGAGGATAAGGTGATAAGGGTTCTAAATATACTCATCCAATAGGTTTTTGACAAGTGTATGTCTTAGATTTTACATTATCTTTTAATTTTATTTAAATCGTTAAATAATGCGGTAATCGCTGCATCATCATGGTGTCATAAATAATTTAATGTATTTAAGGTCTAAAAATTAAAAAAAAATCATGATGTAGGAAATACTTTTAGATTTATTATTAATATTTATAGTTTAAAATATTACTTGTATAACCCCATGTAAAAATTTTTTTAGTAAAAAAATACATGTTAGTGACATTTTAATTTTAACTTTAAATAAAAAGTTATTAATGTCATTTTCCAACCAAAGTGGCACCATGGGGTCCCTAGGTTGACCCATGGATTTTCTTGGTCGGCCATGACTCATAAAAAAATGTTAGTACATGTGTCAAGGTCATTTCATATTATTAAAACATTATTTTTACCTTAAATTACACTAATTTCCTTTAATCGCGATTAATAAAACTTAAAAGTTACTATTCACCAAAACATTATTTTAATCTCATTGAACCACATTTTACATCATAATTAAAACCATGTATGTCGGATTTTTGATAATCAAATCACAGAAGTGGTAAAGTTCCATTTGAATGAAAAATCAGTTTATTTAACTACCACTTAGTTGTTTCACTATTCATCAAAAATTGATGTTTTTCAAAAAATACCAAAAATACACCCTAAGCTATTTATGATATACCAAATTAAAAAATTATTTCTATTTTACAAAATTCAAAACATATAAGTTTCATTAATTAATTTAATATTTAATTCCCACTGTAAAAACAAATAGCGTGTTTTTAAGAAACAATATCTATTAAAAGATTAACACTAGTTTAAGTCCAATTTCTAAGTGAAATTAATTCTAATGACCACAATTGGATTAAATGGAAAAAATATAATCTAATTTACAATTTAAACAAAATAAAATGATAATCTAATCATATAAATTAATTATATTAAAAGGAGGTTTTGAATTAAAATACAACATTTTACACTATTCATTAAAAAATTGAACTTTATCGAAAAAATACCCAAAAATTATACCAAGTAAATTTTGATTTCCCGATTATAAAAAGAATTTAATTTTTTTCAAATATTAAATATAAAATTGTCAAAAAATGGATTTAATAGGGGTTCTCCATCAAATGGCGGTTAATTGACCTTTTAAAGAATATTAGAATATTAACGCTTAAAATTGGATTCATTCACATTTTAACATTTATTTTAAAAAGTAAAAATATTTGACAAGAATATATAATCATTTTTTAGTCAGTTCTGTTCATTATATCCATTATAGAATCTAGGTGTTAACTACCATTTAAAATAATAATATATTTTTATTAGAGTGCAACGTAAGATTCCCACGAAACTCGTTTTAACGTATTGGGTACGCCATCGAGCATAGCGTCCCCTTTAAATTAATATTAATATTTTATTAAAAAATATGGATAAATGTTAAAATGTCATATTCTTTATTTACATGGGTTGTTACATCCTTCCCCCCTTTGGGGAATTGCGTCCTCGCAATATTAAAATTAGGCATAGAAACATCATTGAAAATCCCACATCGGAACAAGAGTCAGTAAAACTATCACTTTAAAATAAAGATAAGTACAAATGTCACACGAGTTAACTCATACTAGGATTCCATGTAGGAAAACATGGATATAGAGGGAAAAAAGGGTCATGTTCTAAGGGAGAGTGATAGAAAACATGTTTAGGAGAATGTTAACCACTATAAAATCACAAACTGGTGATGGGTTAAACTATATTTGATTCCCCAGTAAGAATATTTAACAGACAACATTATTGTTCTTAAGTTACTTTTCATTGAGGAATTTATTTATGAGCATAACTAAAACATAATGAAGCATACTTACTTGTAATGTTGACTTTCAAATTTTACTATATTTCTTACTCAAACTCATACTTTCCCCAAATGAGGAGTATTTTGGAAGACTTGTTCACATTAAGAGTACTATAATCAACTTCTAGAGAATCACCTAATCCAAAAAAGAGAAATATATATTTCCCATGTCTTTAGACCCTTACCAAAGCCAAAATTGTTAGAACAAGATCAGATAATCCAGAAAAGTATAACCCTTTAAAAAAAGAAAATCTTTTCTTAATCTCCAATATTTGTCCAACAAAACCCAAGGTTCAACGATGACTATTCGATAAAAAATTTGTCCATAAAATTATTCAAAGTAAACCAAACTAAGATTGAAACCCAAATATTGAAGGATTTAGTCACATAGTCTTCCAGGGTACAAATTAAAACTTATCTCCAAATAACATCAGTTGCACTAAAATTCTCAAAAAGTAATTAACCTAATATCTTATCCTCCATGATAGGTTAATAATTTCCATAGATAACCCAAAATATACTTACTGTTAATTCATAAAATCATATAACTAAAATGAATTAGTCAAAATAACCAGGGACTTCTCATAGTCCAGTGGTAAGCGATAAATAACAGTTGCACTTTGGTTATGGGTTCGATTACCACAGCTCCGTCCGACATGACAAGTTGTCACACGGTCTACGTGTTTTCCTTTTCCCAAAACAAAATGATTCTTATAACATTCACCAAAAATCAATAAAATCTTCAAAAATAACTATAACATAATTTAACCTCAATTTTATCTTATGCCTTCCATTTTCCATCATAACATATAAATACCCATAATTACCTCAAAAGTAAGGACCATATAAAACCTAATGGTTACCTTTATAATTATTACCAGAACTTCCACATCGATTGATCATCTCGTTCATAATGCATTAAAGAACATACCAAGGTTCAAGTGGTTGATCATGACTCCTTGATATTTGGTTTAGAACAACCATGAGTTTCCTCATTGAATCCCCCATTTCATCCGATCTCTTATTCAGCGAACCACCACAATATCCATCAAACCCATTGTCACTTTGGTTCCTTCTAGATCTATCCATTTACTACAACCAGAAATGTCAGTGTGAGTATATCAACAAAATCATCATGTACTAATGAGGAAGATAAACACTAAGATATAATTAATCATTCACTTTATCTAAAAACTATGAATCTTTCGGAAATCCCAACCATTATGGTAATGTTACTTATGCTTAGAGAATACCTTAACCTCTAATGTTATCTAAAACTCCCTTTGATACCAACTATAAGGACCCAGACTAAAACATTACTTATTATAGAATTAAATTAATAATTCACATTGAGGATCTTTTCAGGTTTAGAGTTTTAGAGAATCAGTACATTACTATTACATCTCAAAGATTAAAAAGTAGACACATCTAATCAGCTTCCATTTTTTTCACCAAAATAAAAACACTTGACCAAAAAGAGTCATGTATAGTTCCTTGTTTTGACTGCCTGACATTTCCTTGATCTCATCCTTGACCCTATTCAAATTTATGTCATGTGAAAACATTTCAAAAACATGGGATGAGCACAAATAGCTCAGTAAGGGTTATAATAGTTCAAAACGAAAACATTAGTCCATGTATACATAAGAATCAATGAAATCATAATTTACTCATAATTCATAAGCAATTTAACATACCTTATGAAATCATAAGATTTATAAATAACTCATAGAAATCATAAGATTTATGAATATATTAATAAAAATCATAATACATAAAGGTAACTTGAGACATTCATAACATTCTTACGTAGGGAGTAACTATCATGTATATGTTTGGAATACCCATCATAGTATATTCCCTAAATCTATTCGGAGAAACCTTAGTGTTTGACTCCTTTGCGTTACCCAATGCATTGGAGAGCTATGTGAGGCTCACTCGCCATTAGTTTATCACGAAACCACCCATCTACATAAACAATTCCCAAGAACCATAAAATTATCAAAGCACATAATATAATCATAAAGTAAAATATAACATTCCCACATTTCAAAAACAATTTATCATTTTGAAATAACAAATCCATTCTAAAAACCATTTTCAAAACCATTTAACACATTTAATAAAGATATTTTTGAATCGTAGTGTCCCATACCACTTTGAAGATTTTAAAATTTTAAACCATTAATATCTATATAAATAAATCCTTAAAACCATTTTGAAAACATGGATATTAATGATAAAAATTTAAATAATAAATCATTCAAACATTTAAAATGATATTTTAGTTAAAGGGATTTTAACAAAATGTGAGACACTTGAATACAATAATTGAGGAGTAAAACTTAATCATAACTTTATAATATCATGAGAATAAAAGGATTCATGATATATTATTCCCAAGTACATTATATACACCTTATAATATTGAATTGGTTCATAACAACAATGAAGTCTCAATAGAATTGTAAAATGAGATGAAATCCCTTATAAAGAAGGTATCCTTAAATTAAGGATAAATCAATCTCATAATTACATGTGACGAATATAAATACACCCAATATATGTGGATATAAAGTGTAAAATATCCAGAGGTTATTCAAACATATTTATTGGATGACATATTCAATAACTACAAGTTTAACCCAAAGAAATCGAAATTGGGTTAAGAAGTTCCCTTGGTAAAATTCGACAGCCTAACGACGTCACTTTAAAATTCATAACATTAGTTAATGAGAGAGAAAATGGTATCACATCACTTGGACATAAAATTTACATACATATGGATATATAAGAACGTATCCCAACATAAAAATATGTAAATTAAAAGACATAACAAAATAAGTCTTTTTAAAAGAGGAGTGTGAAAGGTTCCCTTACCGATTAGGGTAACTTTCGAAACGTTCACCCCATGAATGAAGGACCGTACAACGTTGGTGTAAATACCAATAAAAGAAATTATATTACACAATGAGTAGAATAATGGTAAGTAAATACATCAAACAAAAGTAAATAGTGGAAAATGTAGCATGAAACTCATGGGAATAAAAAATGAGATGAAAATCCCCTTATGAATATTCGGCAGCCTAACGGCACCACATAAAACTTCCAAAAATGGATTAATGAGATCAAATAGGGTATCTCATAATATGAACATAAAATTTAAAGAATGCGGAATATAAAAGAAAATCCCCAAACATAAGAAATATGAGCTTAAAGGAAATGATATAAAAGAGAGTAATTAAAAAGAAAGAGGGAGGTATGATCCCTTACGAAAATGCGGCAGCCTAACGACGCCACATTAAAATTCATAAAATGAATTTATGAGTGTAATAGGGGGTAATTCATCATATGAAATTAAAAATTATAGTATGTTTAATATTAAATAATATCCTCCAACATAAGAACATGGAGCATAAATGAAATGACATAAAAGAGGGTACTTGAAAAGAAATAGAGAGGTCGGATCCCTTACCACAAGTCCAAATTTTCTTTTTCGTTTCATTATATTCATGAATAATAAAATTTGGTAAATTTATAATTTCTTAAGGTCCTACTTTAAATATAATTATTCAGTTCATATCACATATTATATTTTTATAATAATTGGTTAATAATTTGAGTTCATATCAGATGTTTTTGTCGATGTTTGGTATATGAGTAAAAAATGAACATGTTTGAAAATGATTTTCCATGTAGTTATAAGTAAATCATCTCCATATTAGTATTAATGATCTAAATATCATATATATCCAGTATATATTCATTTTATACTATTCCATAACATTTGGAGATAAAAATAAATGAAATGCACCGTTCATGGAGACGGTAGGTCGTACGTACGCATGAACGCTATTTTCATTTCTTTGTCAAATTAGTCAAATTAAAAATAATTGATAGATATATATATTATAATTCCAGTATTATATATATGTTATATAGGTCACATTTGTCCATTAATTTCATTCTTTATACATTCCATGTATTGCATGAACGAGTCACATCACTTGAGGCGGTGGTAGTCCACACTTCCTCGTATGAAATTATCTCATTTGCACAACATGAAAAGTATAAAGGCATGTTTTAAATATAAAATTCAGAAGAATATAGAAAAAATAAATACCATATATATCATATATAAAATATAGTTACATCATAATGGCCACCATGAAAGGTGTTAAGAGAATATTGAACAAAAATCATTTTGTGAGACAGAAATTCGCAATCCACAGAGATAGTATATTCTTTAACAATTAGACAAAGGTGTGTGTAATTGTAGCTCGAATACTTCACATAAAAACATCCTAGTATATTTAAGATATGGGTTTTGTTTCAAAATAAAGGAATAAAATTATTTTATAGGGCTGGAGAAGCAAAATAATACAAAATAACACAAGTGAAGACAATACCTTAAAATCGGGTAACCTTTCTTGGTTTGAATCAAAAGGGTTTCTTGAAGAGAATTATGCCAAAGGTGAGGATTCAATGATGAAAAGAGGGATGTGGAGAGATTAAATGGGAAGGGTTTGGCCGAGCCAAAGGCTTGAGGGGTGTGGGTAAGGTGGTAGAGGTGGGGGCCTTTTATAAGAGGAGAGGGGGGGCACTCATGGAAAGTCAAGAAACATTACTTTATTATAAAATTATTTTCGTATTTTAAAGGTCCCACATTGAAATATTTCTAGGATAAAGTGATAAGTCTTCTAAATATACTCATACAATAGTTTTTTGACAAGTTTAGGTCTTATATTTTAAATTATATTTTCATTTTATTTAAATCGTTAAATAACGAGGTAATCGATGCATCATCATGGTGTCATAAATAATTTAATTTATATAATGTCTAAAAATTATAAAAAAAATATCATGATGTAGGAAATATTTTTAGATTTATAATTTATATTTAGAGTCAAAAATATAACTTTTATAACCCCATGTAAATATTTTTTTAGTAAAACAATACATGTTTCTGACATTTTGATTTTAACATTAAATAACAAGTTATTAATGTCATTTTCCAACCAAAGTTGCTCCATGGGGTCCCCAAGTTCACCCATGGATTATAGTGGTCGGCCATGACTCATCCAATAATGTTAGGACTTGTGTCATGGTCATTTAATATTATTAAAACATAATTTTTACCTTAAATTACACTAATTACGTTTAATCGCGATTAGTAAAACATAAAAGTTACTATTCACCAACAAAATTTTATTCTCATTGAACCACATTTTACTTCCTAATGAAAACCATGTGTGACAGATTTTTGAAAATCAAATCACAGAAGTGGTAATGTTTCATTTAAATGAATAATCATTTTACTTAACCACCACTTAGTGGTTTCACTATTCTTCAAAAATTTAGGTTTTTCAGAAAAATATCAAAAATTCACCGTAATATATTTTTGATATTCCGAATTCAAAAATGATGTCTATATTAAAAAATTCAAAACATATAACTTGAATTAATTAATTTAATATTTAATTCCCGCTGTCAAATCAAATAGCGTGTTTTTAAGAAACAATATCTATTAAAAGATTGACACTAGTTTTAGTGCAATTTCAAAGTGAAATTAATTCCAATGAACACCATTGGATTAAATGGTAAAAATATTATCTAATTACACATTAAAACAAATTAAAATGATAATCAAATCATATAAATAAATTATATTAGAATGTGGTTTTGAATTAAAATACAACATTTTACACTATTCATTAAAAAATGAACATTATCGGAAAAATACCAAAAATTTATACCAAGTAAATTTTGATGTCCTGATTCGAAAAAGAATATCATTTTGTTGAATATAACATATAAAATTTTCAACAAATGGTTTTAAAAGGGATTCTTCATCAAAAGGTAGTTAATCGACTTTTTAATGAATATTAGAATATTTACGCTTAAAATTGGATTCATTCACATTTTAACATTTATTTTAAAAAGTGAAAATATTTGACAACCATATATAATCATTTTGTAGTTAGTTCTATTCATCCTGCCATTACAATGGCTAGGTGTTAACTACCATTTATAATAATATTATATTATTATTGGAATGCAACGTAAGATTCCCAAGAAACTCATTGTTTCGTATTGGGTACGCCATCGAGCATAGCGTCTCCTTTAAAGTAATATTAAAATTTTATTCACAAATATGGATAAATGTTAAAATTTCATATTCTCTATTTACCTGGGGTGTTACAAATATGGTCAATGTTGTGATCAAGGGATCTTCGTGTTGTCAAAATCATGGAACTAGACATGACACTTTTTTTCATGAGATTTTATTTTATGAAAAAAATGAAACTGAGTAGAATAGTCTACTTTGAAATTATTGAAATGTAATAAAATAGTTATATCCTAACTCTCTATAACTATAAAACTGATAAAAACCTCAATGTGAAATAATCATTTAATTCAAGATTGTGTAATGTTTTAAGTCCAGGTCTTTATATTTGGTATTTGAGATTGGTTTAGATAACTTTCAAAGTTAGGATATTGTTAAATTATTTCCCACAAATTAATTTATGGAATGATTTAAGTGACATATAATTTAAGGATTACCATGTTACAATGACTAAGATATTTCTGTGTTCAAAATGGTTTTTTGCAGAGGAAACTGGGAAGCTATGTTGGAAAGACATCAGGCAGAAGACCACCTTCCAAATCTGCAACTTGAGATAGTCGGAATTAGAACTGAACAGTTTGTCATCGTGATGGCACAGTTGACTCAAGCTGTAAATAGTGGTGGTATACACGAATGAGATCATCCAAATCTACCATAGAGGAACATGTTAGTAGTATATCATTTCATGGTGAAACATCCCCCATCATTTAGAGGATCATCTTACCCTATGCTAGTAGAAGGGTTGATTAAAGCACTGTAGGAAATTTTCGATGTTATGGGGTGTTTATAACCTCAAAATGTTAGTCTTTTTGTTTACTATTCTGATGTTGAAGGTGATTAGTGGTGGTCGATAGTGAAAAAAATCCTGGATAGTGTGGAGATTGAAGCTATTGATTAAGATTTATTCAAAAGTTTGTCTCTTGATAAATATTTTTCTATGGTGGTTGGTCATAGGATGGAAAAACAATTCTGAGATTTGAGTCAGAAGGTTGAATCAATTGCTGCTTATGAAGAAAAATTAACCTGAATTGCATGGTATACTAAAAAATTTCATATGAGATCATGATAGTAAATTCAACAATTTTTACTCAGATTAAAGCCTATGTAACAAAGGGATTTAGCTTATCATGAGTTCCAATGTTAGGAAAAACCTATTAGATGTTCGGGGAAGGTGGAAATGGAGATCACTAATGATCATGTGTACATTGACAAACCATAGAATATGAGGTCATGGTGGTAGAAAAAATGAAAGACTTTTCAAAAATGTTGGATGGTAAGAAACTTAAGTTTACAATTCGAGAAAATTGAGCTCAAAATCATGTTGGGGAATGAATTTTGAATTCTGGTCAGTGCAACCAATGTGGTAAAATGGGACATAAAGCTCATAATTAATTGGAAAAAAATCATGATAGTGGTATGAAATAATCTAATTTACAACCAGTAAATTTTTTGATCTGTAATGAAATGGGTCAATAGGAAAATGAGGGTCCAAAAAAGAACACAACTAAGGGAAATCATCCCAAATACTAGCAAAAAGGGGTGGTGAAATCCTTTGCAACTACTCTAGGAGATGATGGTCTATCAAATGATGTAGTATCAGGTACACTATTTCTTTGTTCAGATTATGCCAATGTGTTGTTTGATTCTGGATCTACACATTTGTTCATTTCTGATAAGTTTTCTAGTAAAATGGGAATTTCATCTCTAGATTTTAATTCAGAACTTATGGTAAAAAACCAGAGAAATTATGAAACAAAAATAAATAATAAGAACCTTCATGTCATTTTGGGTGAATGGAATCTACCTGTAAACCATATTGTTTTGAATCTACTAGAGTTCGATGTGTTATGGGTATTGATTGGGTTTCTGTTTGTCATGTTATGATTGACTGCAGAGCTAATGAGGTTTAATTTCAGATATATATTTTTTGTTTTTTTACAAAAATTAACCTTTACTTTTGATAACATATCTGGAAGCTAAGAAACTAGAAAAAGATAGAAATTAATGTTACCTTTCACATATTTTTGAAAAGAAAAGAACTATTTAGATTAATTATGTGCAAGTGGTATATGAGTACCATGATGTTTTTTCTGATGAGTTGAATGGCATTATACATAATCAGGATGATGAATTATCAATTGACATAGTTCAACAAGCTAATCCAATTTGAAAACCCTTTTAAATAATGACTCAAATTGAACTTGTAGTGTTAAAGAAACAATTGCATGTGTTATTAGATAATGTTTTAATTCGACCTAGCACATCACCATGGTGCGCTCTTAACTTATTTGTTAAAAATAAATATGGTTCAATGAGACATTGAATTGATTATAGTGAATTGAATAACATCATTGTTAATAACAAGTATTCTTTTCCTCTTATAGATGATTTATTTGATAAACTCAAAGAAGCTCAGTATTTTTTGAAGACTGAATTGAGGTCAGGGTTCCATTAGTTTAATGTAAAGTAAGCAGACATTCTGAATACCCCATTTTGTACTAGATATGGCCATTATGAATTTGATGTTATTCATCATAGTTTAACTAATGCACCTGCTATATTCATGGATCATATGAATAAAATTTTTCATGAGTTCATTATTAAGTTTTTGGTTGTGTTCATTGATGATATTTTGGTTTATTATACAATTAAGGAGGATAATGAATGTAATTTAACTGTTTTCTTACAAACATTAAATGAAATGAAACTATTTGGGATATTCATCACGTGCGATTTTTGGATACAGAAAATTTCTTATCTTTGTCATATTTTTTTCAAAAAATGGCTTAACTATTGATCCTGTAAAACATATGTTATTGGTGAAT
Source organism: Viscum album (assembly GCA_963277665.1). NCBI lineage: Eukaryota > Viridiplantae > Streptophyta > Magnoliopsida > Santalales > Viscaceae > Viscum > Viscum album. The sequence goes on along the minus strand of OY728160.1, from coordinate 555,131,622 downwards.
GGACAAGACCCACAAATATAATAGAGATCTGCAGTTTTCTTAGGTTGGTAGGTTATTACCAGAGGTTTGTTGAAAATTTCTCATAGTTGTCTAGCCTAATGACAATGTTACTTGAAAAGGTGTTATGTTGGATTGGACAAAAGAATGTGATTATTTTTTTTAGGAATTGAAAAAAAGATTGATGAATTCTCTAGTTTTGGATCAACCTTCTAGAAATGGGGTGTTTTTTTACAGTGACGCTTCATTGGAAGGACTTGGTTGTGTCCTTAGGAAAAATGATTATGTAATTTCTTATGCATCAGGTCTGTTGAAACCTCATGATTTATATTAACCTACACTTGGTTTGGAATTAGATTTTGTTTTTTTTCTTTAAAAATTTGGAGGCCTCATTTGAATTGAGTAAAATGTAAAATATATACTGAAGAAAAATGGTTGAATTAAATATTCACTCAGAAAAAAATGAAAATTAGATAGTAGAGATGGTTGGAATTAATCAACGATTTTGATTTCAAGATCCATACTATCCAAGACAGGAAAATAATATTTCTAAATATTTTATTAAAAAAGTAATACTACATTAATCATGCTACGTTTGGAATGAGATCATTTGGTTTTTGATTTGATGACATTTTGCATAGAAGTTACTGGTGCTGGAAATTCCCATGTTTTATTTCATGTGTTAGTGAGATCATCTCTATTAGAGAGAATAATGCATGTTTATATGGATGTGTGTGAGTTGTAGAAAAATAGTAGAGTTGGTTCAAAAGGGTATGCTTCTAGAATTTAACATTGATAATTATTGTGTTTTGATGTTTCAGAAAAGATTTTGTTTTCTATTTGATTCAAATATGAAGAATGAGTTGTTTGGTGATGCTCATAGTTCCATATTTTTTGTTCATCTTCGAAGTAATAAGATGTACATAGATCTTCATGAGTGTTACTGGTGGGATGGAATAATAAAATATATTGATGATATTACTGTGAAGTGTTTGAATTCTCAACATGATAAAGTAGAGTGACAGTTACCGAAAGGGATGCTTGAGACATTAAAGGTTCTAGTATGGAAATGGGAAAATATATCCAAGGTCTTTGGTGTGGGATTACCAATTAACTCTCTAGGTGATATTGCAATCTGGTTTATTGTTGATCAATTGAGTAAATCGGCTCATTTCCATCATATTCGAGATAATTAGTCCTTAGATAAACTTTCTTGGCTGTATGTTAAAGATATAGTAAATTTGCACAGTGTTCCCCTCTATATTGTATCTTATTGTGATACCAGGTTTACATAAATCATTTGTAAAGGACGTTATAATTCTTTGGATACTGAAATAAATTTATGTACGGATTTTAATCCACAATCAGATGGGCTATCAGAATGAACAATTTTGACCATGGAGGATATGTAACATACTGGTCCACTAGATTACCATGGATGTTGGGATCATTATATTTCTTTGGTTGAATTTTAATATAATAACAGTATTCATTCCACTATACAGATGGCTCTATTTGATGAATTATTTTGGAAGTAGTGTCGAACTACATCTTTTTTGGATGAAGTCGGTGATAGAATGTTGATGGGACCAGAATTGGTAGACAAGATAGAGAAAACGATTAGTTTATTCAAAATAAAATGAGAACAAATCAGAGCAGGAAGTAATATTATACACATAACCGGAGGAAGGATCATTATTTTGAGGTAGGTGATCAGCTGTCAGGAACCAGGCCGGGTCGCCATCCGACCCGGCGCCGACCCGGTCCGCGGCAAGGCCCGAAGGGCGTTCCCAATCCCCACGGGCTGGCACAAGTGCCCGGGTATCAAGTTTAACAGGTGGGAACGGTTTTACCCAAAATACAAGACAGAAAAAACAACTAACCAGATAGATAAACTGAAATTAGAAATAGACAACAAAACGTGCCTTTAAACTATGAACAAGTTTAAAGTCTACAACTTGAAGAAATAACTAAAAAGAAAAGACGACAGCGGAAACTAAAACTCATACCCAACCTCCCGGCAGAAGTGAGACCACATCAACACCATTCTGCATGAGAAGACCAGCTGCAACCTGAACCACCATCACTGAGCACGAAGTTGCAACCTGGAAGACAGAAGAAACAGAAACTACATACACCCAAGGGTGTATGCAGGGTGTGAGCTAAAAGCCCAGTAAGACGCCACCGAGAAATGGTTCCATGCCACAACATCAAAAGACAATTTAAAGTGATTATTCAAAATTTTAATTTTAATTTTTTTTAAAGAAAACATTTACAAGCTAAACGCTAAAAGAAAAACATTAAAAAGAACTCATTTAACAAACACGATTTTTAAAGGGGAAGAGAAATGTTCAATATGGGAACACACACACATACTCACACACACACACACACACACACACACACACATACTCTCACACACACACACATGCTCACACACACACACACACACTCAAGTGGTCTTCCATATGCCGACGGAAGGCACCACGCCAAAGATGGTAGAGCACTACGGGTAAATCCCCTAAGGTTCATCTAGCTCAAGTGGGACCCTAGAACCTCGTGTCTCGGTGAAACGTGGCTTAGCAGGCCACGACCCTCAGAAAATGTGGCTTAGAAGGCCACGACCCTCAGAACACGTGGCTTAGAAGGCCACGACCCTCAGATATCATATGTTTAGTTAGTGTTGTAATCGTCAGTCCAGCTAAGTGAAACAGGGACGATACCCATCCGGTTCACTAGCACACTAGTTCTAGTCTGCCCACCTAGATACCCAAAGATTCCCTTGTGCTCAAATAAGTTTCACATTCACATAATGTATATCGCTTCCACATATCTCAAACCCAACAAAACATTACACACACACGTCACCATTTGCATACCCAAACACCATAAAAAAAACACACGCACACCAAAACCATTTTATCACATAGTCCAGATCACTTGCGTGACTTGATAAACTATTTAAACAATTAGAAGAACATTTCAAAATAGCACAATAGGAGTTTTCACATGAGACATGTCCAATTTCACAAGTAAGAATACCTTTAAAACTTAACGCACACATAATTCTGTCAAAAACAACTCTCGCGCTCCACATATAATTTAATAAGTGCAATTAACAATTTATTAAACACTTAAAATTGGAAAGAAAAGGTTTGCACTAGAACGACAAACTCAATTTCATATACGAACGTCACTTTAAAACCAAAGTGTAGCTTATACAAACTAAAACATGTTTTCCCATTGTTCAAACAATTTTTTTCAATTTAGTTCCAAAAGTATGCCACACGGCAAACACACCCAAAGTGACTCATTTTGGTTGAAAATCTACATTTAATGACACATACACCTCAAAGAACTTGAAAACACAATTTGCACAACCTAAACAATTAACTATAACGGGTCTGAACATTTCGACGACACAACGCACATGAAAACGTTGGCATTTACTTAACAACAACTCAAATTCACCAATATGCATATCGAAGCACGTCAAAAAAAATAAAATCCGCATCATGAAATTTATCACTAGAACACATTATAATTTAATTAATGAGCAATTAAATTATCTAGAGATGGTATGACATGGAACCACCTACCGGCATGTATAAATCCTCAAAATTGGAGTGAAAACTTCATATTGCAGCGCACAACTTTAATCGCGTGCCGTTTGCACCACATTGAACCTAACACGAACCCAAAAAAAATACATAAATCCAAACCCAAAACCCTCAAATTAAGGCCCCAAAACAAACCATTAAACCTCAAATCCAGAATCAAAACCCATTGTAGAACCAAACTTCAAATATAGAAAATAAATGAATGAAATAAATAAATAAATAAAAAAGGAAAACTCAAATGCACAAACAGTGGTTTTTCCGGATGGTGGTGCTGCGCCGGTGGAGGTCCGGCGAGGCTCCGTCGGACGGCGCGGCGAGGGGAGATCGTGGGTGCGGCGCAAACCGGGACAGGGAGCAGGCTGGCCGGAGGAGCATGGGGCATCGCGGAGGAGAGTGGAGGTTCAGGGCTTCGGCGGCCTAGGGAGCAGCGCACCTGGGAGATGAGGGGGGGCCTGTAGCAGATAGGGCCGGGGGGGGGGGGGGGGGCTGGCGGTGGCTCATGGGTGCGATGCGAGGCGAAGCAGGGGAGGCGGGGCGACGGTAGGTCGCCGGAGGGGAGAGGTGCGAGTAGGGAGGGTGACGGCTCGCAGGAGGGGGGGAGAAGAAACGCGGTTCGGGAGAGAGAAAAAAAAAGGGCAAATCCCTAAACAAAAGAAAACGGGGGGGGGAAATAAAAAGAAATAAAGCAAATAAAATAAGTAAAATAATAATAATAATAATAATAATAATAATAATAAACTGGAATATGATTAATGAGGAAAAAAAATATTACTCATTTGATAAATCTAGAATAAAATAAAAAGTATATAAATTAAGATAATAATAACAATAATAAGAAAATTAACAAAACAAATAACAATTGTAATAAAATAAAAGAGAAACAATAATAATAATAATAATAATAATCTCAAATGAAATTATTACGATTATTATTGTTATTAACACAATTGCTAATTCGTTTTATTTCATTAATTAAACACCGGCAAGGAGTGCGGTGAATCGGTGAGGCCGCGCGGGGACCCAAGCGAGGTCGCGCAGCTTCGACCGCGTCGCGCTGGACGCAAACAAGACCAAAACACAAGGGACTCGAAAACTTAAGTCGGGTTTCGATCCGAACTAACCAATGTAAAGAAAATTAATGAAATAAATAAATTTTGAAATAGCGGGTGTGACAATTCTCCCCACCATAAAGCTTTCCGTCCCCCGAAAGCCACAACTAGAATCAAACCCCAAGGCAGAAAACCACACTCCCTTAAGGTTCAAAGGGAATCTCCACAAACATCAAGCAAAGAAGCAAAGAATCGTGCTCAGAGGAAGTGACTCAAATGACAACCTCAAGAAATGCATAAAAAGACATTCTGATAAGTGTCGCCCACCCCAAAGATCTAAAACTCCTCCAGTTTACTGATCAAGGAAGGAATCTCTCGCACCCAGTGAAACCAACCTCAGAAGACGAAACAACTCAAGCACTATTAGACCGGAACCATACCATTTATATAGAATGAACAAATAAGGTCAACTCACATCCACAGAACATTCTTACCACTTATCACCAAACCATATTTAAAAACAGAAGCAAAAGATCAACATGGGGAGGCCCGAGGGGCTCCCCACCATTAGGAAGTCACTGACACTCGAAACGAGACTGGAAAACTGGCACAGAAATCTTCGAGCAGACTCCCCGCCAGTAAAGAAATGTCTAGCACTGATTCATTCTAGAGACATTCGTGTGAGACCCACTGTGGGTCTCCCCACCATTAGAACTGATAGCAGATACGAAACTTTAGAAATTTCTCGACGGGGTCTAGGCACCCCACCACAAGGGGCGGGGAGGGTCGGGCCCAACTACCGGGCGTCAAACCCACAACCCAAGACGAACCAACATCTTCACATCCCTAGATGAGTTCCATTCCAATTTGATACCAACTTACCCAACACATCCCATAGGGACAACTAAAAACGATTACCTTTGATGGAACGCAACCCTCAAGACCTTAAGATAGTGAGACGACCGCGCCACCTTATAGCAACATGGAGCGTCACGCACCCAATCGGGTCGTTCGGATTGGAACCACAGAAAACAACTTTAAATTGCCTTCACCTTTATTACCGACGACAGAGATAACACTGGGGTCTCATACAATCCTGGGGTTCCTGACTACGCGCCAGCTTCACTCCGGGGCCTATGGCTGGAGCCCTGATGTTTAAAGCATCTTCTGCCTCGCAGTCAGGTATTGAAGACTCTTGAACGGAGCTTCTCCTTTCGGTGTAACACGCAATCATACTGCAACCGAGGCAACACCATCAGACACAACACACCATGACATCTAATTGATCATACCCAAAACATTAACCAACACAAGAGCTGCAATGGTGTATGCGTATCACCCTTTGTCACACTGGATGAGAACATGACACCATGTATCATCACCTGAACATGACCATTGTTGTTGAGAGGAACATTATACAGAGAGGGATTTCAAACTGAGTCTTAAACAAAATGTTATTACTACAATCGACCGTAGCATCCCCATGTGACAAGGTCGGCCACACTGGTGGCCTAACGTAGACCCTTTCTTAAGCGAAACCAACAAAAGACCAAAAAAATTCATTTAGAATAGTGGCCCGTACCGACCACTCTAGGTTGTTTCCACCTTTTCCCCACTGGAATCTCCTTCACCATTTCCAAGCTAATCTTTCAGATTGATGAGGTCAAACTTCACCCTTGACAATAAAAGAGAAGTCACACAACAAGACGTCACCGAAGATGACACTTGCAGTTGATGTAAATATTACAAAGACCTTCAAGACACTGGTCAACACTAAATATTTTGAATTGCATTCACCCTTCCCCGTTGGACTTCCTTTCGCCGTTTCCTGGGGGAACCTCCAAGCGTAACGACATCAAATTTCATCTCCGACGACTCAGGAAACTTAAAGAAACCAAAACTCCATTCAACTCCCCTCGCATCTGTCATCCCGCTGCAAGAGGACCCACTTAGTTGTAAAAGGTTGGGTGGGTTCAATTCTAGAATTCAGAAAGAGAGTCCTTCAATCAATTGGAGTGCCGGCCAACGGGGAATTCCCCGTAGTCGTACTTCAATCACATGTCAACGCTTTTTGGGGGGGGCATACACTAGTCAAGAAAGAAAACTATGTACCCAACCAAACTGGTCCAGCGGTCAAGACATACCACAAGCAAAACCAAATGAGCTGGGGAAACCACTGCAAGGGCTCCCCGATGTACTCTTCAAAGGAAATTACTAACCACACACTTGCATACCAACATACAAATAAGAGCTCAAACTCGGGACACAAACCATTCAGAAAGAATACCCAGTTCAAAATGCCACACATCCCACATCTCAAAAACACTAGGACACGCCACACCAACACCATTTACTAAAACACCAAATTTTTCCTTTATCAAAAGATTTTTAATATAAGAAAACCTAGCGGGTTGCACAAACATCAATGGCGTCCCATGAGCCTTGCACATGCATGTGCCCGTGCCGTACCGGCACCCACCTCATGTCCATCCAGGCACTCATCCGCTCGTGCCATTAACCATTTCCCTTTTCGCATACACCCATGCATGTGGTTGCCCATGAGAGCGCCAAGGATCAAAACCAACCCTTTCCAATTTTTTTTTCAAAACCAAAACATCCAACCCACACTTTTCAAACCTCACACATCATTTCATTTTCAAAGCACTTCATTTGAAAACATTTTTCCAAGACCAAAACATTTTTACTTAAAAACCAAATTTCCACAAATCCAGAACAAAGAGACGATAAACAAAGCAGGAAGAAACTAGGTACAGTGGTTGATTGGAAAGTATGGTTGGAGGCCATATGCCAATCATGCCACTGGACACAGAGAGTATTTTAGGACAGTGTCCCCGGCTCCACAAGGCTTGCCAGACCCTGCGAGCTCACTAAGACCACTGACCTTACTCCCTTTTCATTTCCCCTTAGACAGGATCATCCGCAAGAACTAAAAACTCAGACAAACCTCAACATACTTTGGTAACTCGAGTCCCGCCACGAGGTGTGCTGGCCAGGCACCTTACTCGTAGTCAGGACGTCGAGTCCCGACAAATTTAACTCAAGTCTACTGTGACTCTACCCCAAAAGAAAACGACCCAAGAGAGAAAACCTTGCCCTCTAATACCATTTTGTCACGAACCAGGCCGGGTCGCCATCCAACCCGGCGCCGACCCGGTCCGCGGCAAGGCCCGAAGGGCGTTCCCAATCCCCACGGGCTGGCACAAGTGCCCGGGTATCAAGTTTAACAGGTGGGAACGGTTCTAACCGAAATACAATACAGAAAAACCAACTAACCAGATAGATAAACTGAAATTAGAAATAGACAACAAAACATGCCTTTAAACTATGAACAAGTTTAAAGTCTACAACTTGAAGAAATAACTAAAAAGAAAAGACGACAGCGGAAACTAAAACTCATACCCAACCTCCCGGCAGAAGTGAGACCACATCAACACCATTCTGCATGAGAAGACCAGCTGCAACCTGAACCACCATCACTGAGCACGAAGTCGCAACCTGGAAGACAGAAGAAACAGAAACTACATACACCCAAGGGTGTATGCAGGGTGTGAGCTAAAAGCCTAGTAGGACGCCACCGAGAAATGGTTCCATGCCACAACATCAAAAGACAATTTAAAGTGCTTATTCAAAATTTTAATTTTAATTTTTTTTTAAAGAAAACATTTACAATCTAAACGCTAAAAGAAAAACATTAAAAAGAACTCATTTAACAAACACGTTTTTTAAAGGGGAAGAGAAATGTTCCATATGGGAACACACACACATACTCACACACACACACACATGCTCACACACACACACACACACTCACTCACACACACACATACTCTCACACACACACACATGCTCACATACACACACACACACACTCAAGTGGTCTTCCATATGCCGACAGAAGGCACCACGCCAAAGATGGTAGATCACTACGGGTAAATCCCCTAAGGTTCATCTAGCTCAAGTGGGACCCTAGAACCTCGTGTCTCGGTGAAACGTGGCTTAGAAGGCCACGACCCTCAGAAAACGTGGCTTAGAAGGCCACGAACCTCAGAACACGTGGCTTAGAAGGCCACGACCCTCAGATATCTTATGTTTAGTTAGTGTTGCAATCGTCAATCTAGCTAAGTGAAACAGGGACGATACCCATCTGGTTCACTAGCACACCAGTTCTAGTCTGCCCACCTAGATACCCAGGGTTTCCCTTGTGCTCAAATAAGTTTCACATTCACATAATGTATATCGCTTCCACATATCTCAAACCAAACAAAACATTACACACACACGTCACCATTTGCATACCCAAACACCATAAAAAAAACACACGCACACCAAAACCATTTTATCACATAGTCCAGATCACTTGCGTGACTTGATAAACTATTTAAACAAATAGAATAACATTTCAAAATATCACAATAGGAGTTTTCACATGAGACATGTCCAATTTCACAAGTAAGAATACCTTTAAAACTTAACGCACACATAATTCTGTCAAAAACAACTCTCGCTCTCCACATATAATTTAATAAGTGCAATTAACAATTTATTAAACACTTAAAATTGGAAAGAAAAGGTTTGCACTAGAACGACAAAATCAATTTCATATACGAACGTCACTTTAAAACCAAAGTGCAACTTATACAAACTAAAACATGTTTTCCCATTGTTCAAACAATTTTTTTCAATTTAGTTCGAAAAGTACGCCACATGGCAAACACACCCAAAGTGACTCATTTTGGTTGAAAATCTACATTTAATGACACATACACCTCAAAGAACTTGAAAACACAATTTGCACAACCTAAACAATTAACTATAACGGGTCTGAACATTTCGACGACACAACGCACATGAAAACGTTGGCATTTACTTAACAACAACTCAAATTCACCAATATGCATATCGAAGCACGTCAAAAAAAAATAAAATCCGCATCATGCAATTTATCACTAGAACACATTATAATTTAATTAATGAGAAATTAAATTATCTAGAGATGGTATGGCATGGAACCACCTACCGGCATGTATAATTCCTCAAAATTGGAGTGAAAACTTCATATTGCAGCGCACAACTTTAATCGCGTGCCGTTTGCACCACATTGAACCTAACACGATCCCAAAAAAATACATGAATCCAAACCCAAAACCCTCAAATTAAGGCCCCAAAACAAACCATTAAACCTCAAATCCAGAATCAAAACCCATTGTAGAACCAAACTTCAAATATAGAAAATAAATGAATGAAATAAATAAATAAATAAAAAAGGAAAACTCAAATGCACAAACAGTGGTTTTGCCGGATGGTGGTGATGCGCCGGTGGAGGTCCGGCGAGGCTCCGTCGGACGGCGCGGCGAGGGGAGATCGTGGGTGCGGCGGAAACCGGGACAGGGAGCAGGCTGGCCGGAGGAGCATGGGGCGTCGCGAAGGAGAGTGGAGGTTCAGGGCTTCGGCGGCCTGGGGAGCAGCGCACCTGGGAGATGAGGGGGGGGGGGCTGTAGAGGATAGGGCCGAGGGGGGGGGGGGGGCTGGCGGTGGCTCATGGGTGCGATGCGAGGCGAAGCAGGGGAGGCGGGGCGACGGCAGGTCGCCGGAGGGGAGAGGTGCGAGCAGGGAGGGTGACGGCTCGCAGGAGGGGGGGGGAGAAGAAACGCGGTTCGGGAGAGAGAGAAAAAAGGGCAAAGCCCTAAACAAAAGAAAATGGGGGGGGGAAATAAAAATAAATAAAGCAAATAAAATAAGTAAAATAATAATAATAATAATAATAATAATAAACTGGAATATGAATAATGAGGAAAAAAAATAATACTCATTTGATAAATCTAGAATAAAATAAAAAGTATATAAATTAAGATAATAATAACAATAATAAGAAAATTAAAAAAACAAATAACAATTGTAATAAACTAAAAGAGAAACAATAATAATAATAATAATAATAATCTCAAATGAAATTATTACGATTATTATTGTTATTAACACAATTGCTAATTCGTTTTATTTCATTAATTAAACACCGGCATGGAGTGCGGTGAATCGGCGAGGCCGCGCGGGGACCCAAGCGAGGTCGCGCAGCTTCGACCGCGTCGCGCTGGACGCAAACAAGACCAAAACACAAGGGACTCGAAAACATAAGTCGGGTTTCGATCTGAACTAACCAATGTAAAGAAAATTAATGAAATAAATAAATTTTGAAATAGCGGGTGTGACATCAGCCCTTTTTCAAAGTTTTTCATGGAAAATGTTGATGTGTTTTTGTAAGTTTAGAACATTGAGTCTGGGGGTTATTATACCTTATGAAATCTTGTAGAATGATGGATCAGTTGCATACAGAGTGGCTTTACCTCCATGTTTATCATAGGTACATAAGGATTTTCATGTTTCAATTTTGAGAAGTATATGCCAGATCCATCTAATGTGTTATTTCCCGAGGTAGTTCAGATAGAAAATGAATCTCTCTTATGTGGAACAACCAGTATAGATTTGTGTCTGAAGAGAGTATGTATTACAGAGTATGGTAATTCACCAGGTAATGGTTCTATGAAAAAACCATATAGTTTATGTGGTATCATAGGAATCTAGAAATGCAATGAGGGATAAATACCATCATTTATTTGATAAGTTAATAAAATTGTGTGGACACAATTTCCAATAGGGGGAAGGTTGTAAAAATCTAGTTAAATAAAGAAATAATAAATTTTCTTTTTAATAAATATTTTTTGAATTAAATACTAATTTTACCTTAAAGGGGTTGTTATGTTTGATGGTGTACTCCATACGCAACTACTGGTATCATTGAAATCTTACGTTGCACAATAATAATATGATATTATTATTTTAAATGGTTTTTAATTCCTAGCCATACTATTAGAGGGAATGAATAGAACTAACAACAATATGATTAAATATTCTTGTAAAACTTTTTTACATTTATCCAATAAGAGTTGCATGCTTAAAATATGAGTGACTCTAATTTTAGGCATAATTTACTTTAAAAGTCTTACTTAATGCCTTTTGATGTATAAACCTCTTTAAACCTAGTTTTTTCAAGTTTTGTAAGTTTTATTTGACCAAATAAAATTCTTCTATAGAATAAGAACTTCAAAATTTACTTAGGGAACATTTTTTGTAAATTTTCTAATAATATTTTATTTTTAATGAAATGTGAAAATGATGTATTTTAATTCAAAACAACCTTTTAAACTAATATATTTTTATGGTTAAATTGCCTTTTTTTAATTTTCTTCAAAGGGTAATTAGATTATATTTTTAAATTTAATCCAATGTTGGTTTTTTGAATAAATATCGCTTTTCAATTACATATTAACAAGTGTTAATCTTTAGATAGCTATTATTTCATTAAAACATGCCATTTGTTTTGACAAGGGAATTAATTTTAAATTAATTTCTCCAACTTATATGTTTCGAATTTGGAAATTTGTTTTCTAAATTTTTAATTTGGTTGTAAAAATTGTGTAAATAGGTATCTTTTATTTATAGACATTATGAATATTTACTTCAGTAAATATTTTTTTACCACGGGTATAGGGTAAATCTGGTAAATATGGGTAAACAAATATTGTAATAATAATATAAAATTACTCAATAATTTTTCCTAATCCTATTTTTTGATTCAATTATGACTATGAGAATCCATATATTGATGTTGGTACCTCATGGGGCTACATTGGAGTGATAATAACACTTTATTTTAATTAACATAACATAACGACAAAAATAACATAAACAAATATCATTCAGTAAATTAATTTTTATGTAAGGTTATATTAGTTATCTATTAGACTATAAATATTATCTGGAAGTATAAAAAGATTTCCTACATCATGTTAATTTTTTTATAATTTTTAAATAAAAAATAAATATATTTATTTATGACATAATAATGATGCAATATATACCTCATTAACAAAAGATTTAAATAAATAAAATTATATCGATTAAAGTAATATTCAAAAACTGTCCAATATTATTAGATGATTTTATTTAGGTCATGAGTCATCTTATATTCAACATTATGAAATATTGGACCATTATAAACTGAAACTCATTATGTAATTAAATTATATTTTCACACATTCCTAAAGAGCCTCCCTTTAAAAATCCATCACCACTAACCCTTTCCTCACACCTCTCAATCCGCATGGATTATCAAACCACTGCCCAATTAAACACCGAAAATCCCTCTCATACTCTTATATGCCTTATCTTAGTCATAAATAACATCAATAAACCCTTTTTCTTCAAACCAAACTGAGTTACCTGATTTAAAGGTATCATCTTCAGTTGTGTTTTTTTGTTTTATTTTACATCTCTAACACCATGAAATCTTTTTATTAATATATTTTATAACAAAAATAGTATCCTAAATATAATAGGATGTTTTAATGTGAATTATTGTTACAACACTTACACACACTTCCCTCTAATTGGTAAACATCATGTTGTTTCAGTGGATGACAAACTAACACCTCCTGAAATGATCATCGTTCAATTATATCCTATTGCCCCTCATGGTGGTCATTTTGATAGAATTGTATTTATATATTATATATATTATGTTTATGTATTCTTTTTGCAATTTCATTTTCAATTTATAGAATACCATTATGGTTTCCATTATGGGTAATCGGGATAATTTAATTTGAGGAAATATAGACTACCACCCCCTCAAAATGATATGACTCATTAATTCCATATGATGGATATATATAGGATAGATTTAATTATATTATATATGATATTATACAGGAATTAGAATATACTTGCGTATAATTATGTTTTAATTCATTTAAAATAAGAAACTGAAATGAAAGTAGCGTTCATGTGTACGTACGACTTACCGTCTCGATGAACGGTGCATTTCATTTTTTATCTCCAAATGTAATGTTCTATTATAAATTCATACATATACTACATATATATTATATATATTATTTCTACATCATGAAAATCATTCTGGATATAATTGATATTTGACCACATAAACAACTTGTAATTATAAGAAGTTTATTTTTGACACAATTACTAAATATCAACAAAACAACCGTTATTAACTTAACTGATTACATAAAATTTATAACATTTTAATAATTTATATAAAATCAATATTAAACTTGAAATGGAATATTACAGAAGTAGAAATTAAAATTTAGTTTATTATTTAGGACATTAAAGAACAAACTGGTCAAATCAGACACAAGGTAATGGACTTCCTCTCAATTTCATTTCATTGAGGCATATTTTGTTTTAAAACACAATTTTTTATATGTAGTAAAAAAACCTTTGACATTTAATTTCATTAAAATGGAATATTATTCTACTATGGGATTTTGAATATGATAAGAAGAATTTTTATTTTTAATGAATGTGGTGACAACGACCTTTCTGTCACCGTGAGTATTATTTGATCATTGTTTTCTTTAACAAGTTGTAATGTTTTTAAATGAAAATTAAATACGATAATCTTTGTTATGTATTTTTTTATTGAAAATGGTTTTTGGAATGATTTTTTTAATATCTAATTCAATATATAGAAAATATATATTGTGATTACAATTTGGGAATGTTATCTTTCATTTATGATTATGTTATGTGTTTTTATTATATTATGGTCCTTGGGAATTATTTACGTATACGGGTGGTTATGTGATAAAACTATGGTGGGTGAGCCCAAGATAGATTTCTAATACATTGGGTAACATGACATTGTTAAATGTGATTGTTTCTCCTAAGAGATTTGAGGAATGTACTATGTTGGGTATTCCAAGTATATCTCTCTATGTAGCTGTGATAGCTATAGTGTAAGCATGATATGGATGCCACAAGATACCTATATGATTTATGATATAATAATGTTATTAAAAAATCTCATGATTTTATGATGTATGTTAAAGGGCTTATTTTTGTATATATTGATGAACTAATGTATTCTTTCATTGATTTATAACCCTTACTGAACTTTTTATGCCAATCCAAAGTTTCGAAATGTTCTTTCACAAGGCATAAAGATAAATGGGGTCAAGGATGGGATCAAATGTAAATAATTCTTTCTAAAACATTGAAATGCACATTATTTTTTTAGTATTTTATATCCGATGAAAAAAATTATAACTGAGTTGAAGTGTCTACATTAAATTTTTTGAAATGTAATGTAATAGTTATGGCCTAACACTCTGAATCTCTAAACCTAAAAATATACTCTATGTAAATTATTCATATAATTAATGATTATTTAATGTTTTAAGGAAATTTCCTTATAATATTACCATATTCATGTTAGTAGTAGCACCAATATATTCTTAATTATTTATTATCATTAAGGTGTTTTTTTAAATTATTATTTTTTTATTCGAGTTTTTGATTTGGAAATGAATCTAGGAAATATATTTCTAATAATTTTCATTAATTATTTTGAAATTATTTTCCAAAAAAATTAAGAAGTAATATTCATCGAATAGAAATTGGTTTGATTTAAATAGATAAAAATAATTATTTTTCTGAAATTATTTTTTATATATTCTTTAAAATTTAGAAAAATTTATTTAAAATAATTTTCAATAAAATTAAATTGTTATTTAATTAATTTATCAGAATGTTTCAAAACATGTGGTGGGTTACTAAGAATTTTATTTACCGAAAATATTTTTTATTTTATTTTCATTATTATACTTATTTCATGTTAGTTTAATGGAAATTTCCAGCATCATGGCCAATTATTAACTCACGTAGATTTGTGATTAGAGGTTTCTGAAATTTTATTTGTCTTTATTTGTTTCATCCTATGTATTGTTATTTGATTCATTCAATTATGGTTAGTGGTGGATATGAATTATATTTTTTACGTGACACATTTATTTATTAGATAATGATTATTTATTCTTATGATAATATCTCAGTTCATGTGAATAGCTCCACAATGGGATACTTCTCTTGTTATAGAAGAATTATGAATGGTGATCCTTGTTCTCCAATTTATTTTTTCTATCTCGGATGATTATCTGAGTATTTCATTTTCCCTTGTGACTAAGAATTGAATGTCGAGGCTATTGGTGTTGGCTGTGGTTCCAAGGCTCCTAAAAATATATTGATTTCTAGTTCTCCAAGTTAAAATGTAGTTTTCATCACCTATAGAAATTTAATATATCAATAATAGCGTATATATTTTACCCAAAAAATTATATGATTACTTAATAATTTCAATATCATTTTTGGGAGAAATATGTGACTGTTAATATTATTTTTAATTACCATGATAATGGTATAACTATTATTTTTTATAAATTGTTTTCATTATTTTATGTACATTTTATATAATCAAGTAAATTATTTTAATCTAATCAAAGAATGTATTATAGTTTGATAAAATATATAAAAATATATTAATTCCATTTCAATTGGTAATCAAAACAATTTAATATTATGAAAACATAATGATAATAAAATCATTTTTCACAAAAGGTATTTATATATAATATTTTTTTAATTTAACTATTAATTTTATTTTATATATAATTGTAATTATTTTTTGTGAAGAATATAAATTTTTTAGAACATAGATAGTTGGATACAAGTTTACATAATAATTTATAATAAAATTTAATGTACATGAGAAAAAACTAATTAAAAAGATAAACAAATTGGGAAAATATAAAAATCATGTTTTAAAGGAATGATTTTCTTACAAATTGTAAAATGATGGTAAAAGGATTATTTATAGGTATTATTTCAACCCACTATAAAATATTTATCATTTTTGAAACCACTAACTAATAAATATTGTAAATATATTACTGAAAAATAATTTATGTTCACAGTAAGACCATTTTTATCATTTATAAACATTATCACAGAAAGCCTCTCAAATTTTATCTTCCCATTAATAATTTCCCGAAAAACATTACAAATATTCTTCATATTCATGTTCCATTCAAGAACTAAAGTAATCTATCATAATATGTTTTCCTAATCCCATATTTCCACGGATACATTAAACATATTGTAAATGGTCACAAAGATATAATTTTAAATAATTTTTGTTTTATTATTAATCATTATATTATAATCCAAACAATGATATAGTAATATAATTACCGACTATCATTATCATACTATATATTTTGTATAATTATAGAACAACCCTCATTTATTCCTCATAATTCACATAAATAAATAACTCTGATCTTACGTTTATGCATAATGCAACCTTCTCAATGTAGCATGCCTTTTTTCCATTACACGCAAATATAGATGAATTTTCATTAAAAAACCCTTTATAAAAATTGTAATTCTTACACATTTCAATTTATTTGAATTTAATATTTTAAATTATATTAGGGATATTGTTAAGAATCATTATTAGTAAACATAAAACATTAAAATAACAAAATCAATGTACATTTTAGAATATGAGTTCATTTTAATAAATTATATAAAAAATTAATTTTTTTTAGTAGAATAATAGAGGACATATAATAAAAGATTATATAGATTATGAGGTATTTACACCCTCATATAACCCTTATCTATATACAAAAATACTAAAATAGAAATTTATTGAACCAACTCAAATAACCATCATATGAAAAAATATATAAAAATATATATTAGATGATAATAAATCGTCATTAGAAAATGAAAAATATAGAAATTTGATTGAAAATAATGTATCTAATAAAGTTAATATTATTTTTTATGAATCTTACTGCATTCACCTTGTGAATTAGGATCCCATTAAGGGATTCATTATCCAATTTTCATTCCTTGAGACATAATTCTTATTATATAACTTGTAATCATTACAACAATTTAACTACATCACAATTATGTTTTTATCATGAATCAATTATGTTATAAGATATTATTTTTTTATTATATGAAATTATTTAATTGTACGTATGAATAAAAAATTACTATATTTGTAAGGGGTTGTATTAACTCAAATTTCATCCATTGATATAATAAATTTCATTTTAAACTCAATTATTCCATGTTTGATTTATTATACCAATTAATATATTTTATTTAATATGTTATTTGTTAACTGGGTCTAACATTACATTATATTAACCACATTTTAAATTGATTCTTAGAAAAATAATAGAAATACTAAAAGGTTTTATTTGAATCAAATACTATTTCTCATAATAAACTTCTTATTGTATAATTATTGACATTTATATTATGTATAATCTTTATATTTTTTTTAAATTATATCATTAATTAATTTTCATTCATGGTATATTACATTTATTTATAATACCATTCTATATTAATGGTTTTTTTTAAAGTTTCATAAGCCGTATAGATTATACTCCCACCTCATTATAAAATTGAGATCTCTTAAACATGATATCCCATTTAGGGAATTTGTATATTATATCTTTCCAATATAAAAATCATTTTCATCACCTATGGTTGAACATAATGACATTTTTCACATATAATTTATTTAAAATATATTTTTTATATTCATATAAAGGGATGTTTGTTTCAAATAAATCATATTTTAAATATAAAAATGAATTTCCTTTTATGGACTTATTTTTTATTATATAATTTTTTTTGAAATATCTATATAAATTTTTATAAATTAAAATTGTCATATTATAATACATTTTATTTATTTATATTTTTCTTTGAAGGAAAATATACTTAATATTTTTTATATTGGGTTTTTCCTATAATAAAATATATTATAACATTTCTATGTAAGACTACCATTCCATGATATTTGTATTTATATAGAGAAAATTTCACTAAATGTTTTCGTTGTTCAAAATAGCAATTATTTTTTCTATCATTCATGAATTAAATATTTTATATTTTTGGTAGAAAAATAAAAGATATATATTAATTAAAAATATTTTTTCCAATACTCGGAATATGTATATTTAGCTAATTTATTATCCACTATCATATATCTCCCACACTCAAGGAATTATTAAAAAAATTACACTAAACCTTTGTTAGATTATTGACTATTAATATAATAAATGAGTCATCACATACAGATAAATTAAATTACTTTTCATGATGACATAATGTATTAACATACAATACACCTAAAGACTATATTAGTTTATTGACTTTGGAAATAACGAAACATAATCAATTGTACATAAGAGAGACATAATATCTCTCATTGGTTCTTTAAGGCTAAAATCCTTCATAGAAAAATCATAACTAATATATATATTTATAACCGGGGGATTTAAACATTAAAAGGAGTGAGTTAATATGCCTAGTAAGGTCAAACAAGGGATAAATTGAAGAATAAGTTTTAGAATATAGGTATTGGAACATGATCATAACATTATAATATCACAACATGTACATTTAGAGATCACATAAATGATTAATGTTATAAATATTGAATGTTCATAAGTTATTAATTATCATGTAATAAAAAACGTAATCTAGGAAATAATATCACATGAATAATTCATGGAATTTTTGAATACATTGATATTTGGTATCTTTCTATATAAGTCCAGACTCATTTCTATAACATACCAAATCACTTCATGTGAAATATACCCACTAGTTAGGAATCTCCATCATCCATAGTGGTAGTTCATTCATTCTGATGGATCATGTATCCCTATCATCCTACAATGGTTTAGGTTTCCCCATCATCCATGTTCATGGTAACTACATCTACTATGCAGGACATACCACTATCCCTAGTCAAAATCCATTCTTTATAAGGTGTTTGGTTTCCCTATATTCTAATAATAGATCAAGAACATTGAATTGATTCCCATACATAAATCTTGTGATATAAATCCTTAACTAATTCATTATAGGGACATATAAGTCCCACATATCTCATAATAAAATCATTAATAAAAGTGTCATAATATATTAAAACATTAATATTATATAGACCAAATAATGGATATTACTTTTATAAATGTCAAATCATAACCCATGAAATAAAATGAGTATCAATACAATGTGATCACAATATAACCTATAGAAAAAGAGAATTTTTCATAATCATTTAATCAAATCAAAACCCATGATATGAATTGGGATTCGAAAACATATGACCCATTGAAAAGAAAAAGGTGTTATAAAAATCACTCATTCAAAAAATAAACTATTCAAGGAATATTATTAGTAAAACCTTCGGATTATTTACAATATTGGTAATATTAATAGAAAAATATATCGTCTATGGTGGAAACTAATTTTATAAATATCTTTTATAATCATTTATTTTCGAAAAAATCCTTTATTAATTTAGAAATGTTCATTAAAATATAAATACATTTAAAAAATTGGAAAAATAAATATGAAAACATAAAATGAAATGTCTAAAAACATTTTGGAATCATTTTTTAAAAAATATATAAACAAATAAAAAAAAATATTTTCATTAAAATATATTAAAGAAACCTGAAATAATTTTTGAAAGCATTTATCTAAAAATACATGGGAAATATATAGATATATAATGAAAAAATTTTAATATATTTTTTTTTCTGGAAACATATGAAATATATATGAAATTGTTTTCAAAACCATCATCTAGGTTAACATATAAAGTAATCACGAATGTTTTTTGAAAACTATTTCTTTGAAAACAATTGGGAAACATGTAATTATATATTGAAACATGTTGAAAACATTTTAATTTGAATATTTATAAATGAGGGTTCATAATTTTTTGAAATACCATTTATTGAAATCCAATTTAAAACCAAGAATATCCATAATATTATAAAGACATTTTATTTAAAAAATTATCCATTTAATCGTATAATGTAATCATTAATGGGATAACAGTCATGAAGCCGGGTAAATCCATACATGTTGAATATTCCTTTTTTAGCTTAAGAAGTTTAGAAAAGTTACTGAACCAGAAAAGGTAATGAAGATTATTTTTTAAAAACCACCATTTGTTTAAAATGTAAAACATGAATTGAAAGGTATTATTAATGATCTTAGGATAAAATTATAATTTATTTGGAAACCTTTTATCAAACATTGTTTTGAAAAAATACTAATATCTGAAATAATAGATATGTAATGTCAGACTATCATAATAAATTCTTAGTAATATTAATTATAAATTATTGGAAAACTAGAAATTATTCATGAATATATCTAGAATAAATATTGGGGAATAAATATATTTATTTTCATAATGATATGGATCAATATAGTTCTTCAATCCATGCCTAATCCCTAAAAATCTCAATAAACAATGAGATTACATAAAAAAACTCTTACAACATGGTAACATGGGATCAAACTCACCATGTAAAGAATGAAATTAATTTATGATTAAAATACTATAAAATGATTTATATTCATCATATAACATTTCAAATAATCCACAAAAAATAATGTATACACATTATTGAAAATACTTATCAAAAAGGCCTATTAAGAAATAACAATGTTACAGATTTGAAAACATTTTTATAATAAAACAAATTGAGGAATATGAATATCATGTATATGAAAATCAAAATAAATTTATGTATAATAGTCATATAATAAAATAATTATAAGTATATAATCCACAAATAAATATCTTAGTGTTGAATAAGGCATTATATTCTTTGAAATAAAAATAGAGATGAAATCCCCTTACCTTATATCATGAATTTCTTCATACTCATTCAAAACAAATTTGTAATAAAATTAATATTTCAATACATCACAAGATATAAAATATTGTTATATAATACCATATATTTTTTTATTATACCTTTATAATATCCTCTTCTTAAAAATTACCTGTTAAGATTATGATACATGTAATATTCGCATTGTTTTAACTTGTGTATTATTTTTCATATATATTTTGTCCTAAATCATATATCATGTTTAAAATAATGTTTGAAATTATATAAATATAATTAATATTTATTATATGTTTATTATAATAATATATTGAATATATAAGTATGAAATGAAATACACCATTCATTGAGATGATAGGCCATACACATGAATGTACACGGTTTGAAATTTGTTTTCATATTGATAAAATAAATAAAATGACAAATAGTTATATATTTATATTATATAATTAATGAATAATTATTATTTAATATATCATATAATTTCACAAAAAATACATATTAAATTCCATGTTGTCTATAAATGAATCACATCACTTTCAGGAGGTGGTAGTCAATAATTACTTAAAGGAAATTATTGTACTTCCACAAGATAGAAAGCACAATTATATGATATAATAAAAACTTGATAATAATATAGTCATTATAAATATCATATATATCATATATATACAAATATTTTCCTACAAAATTTCATATTGGATAGGACTTGATGAAGAAATGAACAATCATTATTTCATGAGGTGGTATTTCACCGTACACGTAAACAATATATATATTCCCCATAAGATTGGGGGTGTATGTTATTTGATATAGAATACATAGAATAAATAAATAATATTATACAATGGATAATTTTGGTTTTATACAAAAATTGATTAAAAAGAGTTGAGGGAGTTCAAAATGTGAAATAAAAGAAAGGAGCATGAGGTCAGATGTTACTATTTCATTTGGATACTCCATTGGGTTATCACCAAAGTGATACTATAAGTTGATTTATTCCAGAAGGGAGGTCTAAAATAGGAATTTATGGATGTTAGTATATTTATTGGACATATCATGGCTAATAATATGATGTTTTAGAGGAATGGAGGGGATGAATACGTGGTGGCCTTTTATAAGTAAGGGTGGGGGTACACTTTGGATTTTTTTTAAAACATGTTAGTTGAATCCAGGTTTTTAATTAAAAAAAAGTATTACGAAAACAACAAAACTCCAATAATGAAGTTTTTGGGCCTAAATATATCATATAATTGGTGTCTAAAATGGGTCTAGGTCATCAAATTCTTTATATATAATATTTATTCCCATGTTAAGCTTAATTTTCCCTTAATCGATATAATAACTTTTAATTACATTCACTAATATTTTACATCAAAAAGTAAGTTGAACTTAACAGAAATTATAAATTATATTTATTCCAAATGTGGAATAAATTTTAAAAAATTATTATCATAAAAGTGGTAAAAATTTGTTTAAATTTAATTCAACAGATGGGAAGACAATGCATGTTTGTAATGTAAAAACCTCAAAAACCTTTGTTGTTTGTTATAGAAAATTACAAAGTGAGATTTTATCTAATGGTAAAAATTGGATTAAAAGAAAAAATATTATATAATTAAACATTAATAATAATTTAAATTATAATGTATCGTTATAAATAAATAAGATGAAAGTGATGTTTTGAAATAAATATCAGTATTTTTAACATTTTATTTAAAAATTGAATTTCACAGAAAAATATCATAAATTTTACATAAACAAATTTTTTAACAATATATTTCAATAAAAAAATTTATGTTTACATATAAAATCGATAATAGTTCCAATAATTTGTTTTATAATATTTTGTCTATTAAAAGGCTGTAAAAATACAACAATACAGAAATTTATTTTCTAAATAAATTTGGGTTTTTATATTTTATGTCAATAAAATCAGAATTATGAAAATCAAAAATATTTGATTGAATATATAGTATATATATTAAATTAATACCACTCATTAAATTTATTTAATTTAATAAATTATGTATAAAATGCATTGTAGGTATAAAAATAATAACATTTTTGTTAATATTCAATCAGTTTCCATATTCATTTCTAATTCATTTGTAACTAATGATTTCATCTTATAATTGTGTATGGAATATATTTTCATAATTTATTCAACCATATTTACATATATTAATTTAGTTTATAGTTTATATTAAAAAATATTTTAATAAAAAAGAATTTTCATCATTCAGTCTTGCATGTTAAATAATCCCTTGAGGAAAGTCATTATTGTGTATAAAAAATAACCTCAGTGTTCCATTTATTTATAGAAACAATTTTTGACTTTTACAGTTCAGTATTTATAGTATTTTGAGTATAAAATATGCCAAAAGTATTGGTTGAATATATTTTTAGATTCTTTTGATTTGCATAATATCAATAAAATTAATAAAATTTGAAAAAAATAATTCACAAAATCTCTGGGTGTCACATTTTTTCCCCATTATAATTATTTTTTCCCAAAAATTTGTCTTGGTTTTCAATGTTTTATTTATTGATATATTAATTCATCGACACCCAAATCATATAAATAAATAAGAAAACAACCATTTAAATGGAAAATATGAAAAAATAATGGTTACCAAAAGAAACATATAACTATGTTTCAATATAGGAGAACATAAGTTGGGAGTGGATATTAGACATGGAGGAAAAACATAAATATATATAGGGAGTGAATGAGTTCATCAATTAAAATAGTTTTATTTATTAATGAATATTTTGTCGCCTCAACATAATTAATATGTGATGATATAAAAGACCATTTACTAAACAAAAATTATTTTATTAGGACCATACAAATTTCTGATTGCTATAATATCTTTCGTTAATTCTTCTATTGAACATTAATATAAAGAGATATAATTACTTGATATATCTATATATGAAAAATTTCATTCATTGGTTGTGCGTTTATACATATATAATTCATCTATTACATCTTAAAATGGATTCATAAAAATAACAATAATGGTCGAGCACTAAAAAAACTTTTGTTATTTCTCTTGGCCCATAATAGAATGAAAATTATAACTACATATCCCTAAAATTCCATAAAAATAAATATGATTAGTATATTAATCTCTAATTATAAAATGTAACACTCTTGTTTAATCATAAATATTTATTCATAAAAATTATTTTAAATCAACTTGGACATTAGAAAGGCTAGTGGTTGGAGTGGAACCATTATCATCCTTTGATCATGGGTTCAACACATGTGAATTTTTTTGACCTAATTGTTTGTCACCAAACATACATGATTTTCTATTCAAAAACCTCAATAATATAATACCCAAAAATTATTTGATGGTAATATTTGAAATATGTTTTATCACTAATAATAATTATAAAAAATGATTTAAATTAAATCTCAATGCAAAAATACATCCTAGAAAGATTATATTAATCATTTCAGGAATGGTTAACCATATAACATATCTATAAGATTGAAATACAAAAATAATATAATGAATGTCATTAAATCTGCTTAAAATTGATTTCAGTCTATCTTAACTAACCACTTCATTTTCAAATTCAAAATTAGTCAATAGCCTTATTGAATATTCCAAATAAAACATGTTAATATATTAAATTATAATAAATCCGTTTCAAAAAATGCATTCTTACCGATTCCAGTAATTGATGGAAACATTATTTAAATATAAGAAGTCATAAACAACATTCATGATGAAATAAAACAAATTGTCTGTAATAATATATAGGGTAATCCATACATTCCAATTTTCTAATCTATATCCAAAATATATTCTAAAAAACATTATTATATCTACATCGACAATTAATTAAGTTTTACCTTCCCCTATTTATAATATCACATTTTTATGTATTTTTTTCCATTAAACACGTCCATTAAAATCAAGAATTAATACATAAACTAAAAATAATTATATTTCATGATTCATATAACATAATTTATGAATTCCGAAACGTAAATACTTCATAAATCTATTATTATTCATAAACCATTACTCAATGTCTATGAACATATTCAATAATTCATATTTCCTAGAATGTAAACTATGAACAACAAATACTGAAAAAAACCATAAATGGAAAGTTGAGAAATAATGTAAACAATATATCATGAACAACAAATACCATTATCATATCATTATCATTATAAGTATAACAAATACTTATCGAATCTTCTTGAGTCCCATTATAAGATTGAAAATAGGGAAATCGATTTACACAATTCCCATTCCACCCATATAAAAAAATCAATGTTAACCATGTTACTTATAGTTCTTTTCATTGATTAAAACCATAAATGGAAAGTTGAGAAATATATATCAAAGAAAAACCACATAATCATGAATAAGAATATCGTATACGATGCGTAAATAATGAAAAAAACTTATATATTCTATGAAAGCATAGTTTTATTATATGATATTCATAGTCATACCCTCTAGAAATCATTCATGATAGTTCATAATGAGTTTGTGCATTCCTCAAACAAATCCATCAATAGTCTCAAACCAAGTGTGTAGAAATAATCATTTTCATATAACATGTTACACCGAGTCCATCCCAATTCACATCGACAGATTTTCATCCCTTAGGTAAATTTATGCTAGAGACAGATCAAATTGTATTATCTAGACTGTGATATATTTATTAGAATCCAATCGCTTTATTCCTTACCAAAATTTCATGACAATTTCAGATTTTTTTAATTAATCCTTACACATATCCATAAAAACACACTTATAGAAATCCGTAGAAATATATTTAGAAAACTCACTACATGAGTATCATCAACGATTTTAAAGATTAACTAAACATTATCTATGATACCAACTATAGAGACGTATTCGTAACATATATATAAATTACAATACTTTTTTGGGATAATTATATCATTAAAGAAATACACCCAATAACCGTTTGATTCAAGTGCCTTGGGAAACATGGAAATAGAAACACTAGTACGTAAGTGAGCTACATTATATACCACTAGGTTCTTTATCACTATATTAATTGTTATAATTGTTATACTTAATATATATCATCATATCCTGGGTGGGGAAACACAAAAATGGGTGATCATAAATTCTATGAAAAGGTAAATACAAGAGACATGTATGAAAAAACAAGATTATATGGGTTTGATAATGTGGTAATGCCATTGTAAGATAACTCCTTGCATATAAAAGATCATAAACATCAATAATTTAATAATGAATGGTAGTTAATAAGACAAGAATCATAAGAAAAATAGTGAATATAATCTATGAAGTCATATCATTGGAATAAGACATTGAATTATTTCATGCATTGACATGTGATATCATTCATTATATTCCAAGAATCATTTCTAGAACATATCAAGGAACTTCAAGAGAACAAAAACTAATGGTGGGACACACCAACATCTGAAATAATAGATCATACCTTATATGGAATTGGGAATCCCTGTATTCCTATAATGTATTAGGTTTCCCCATCATCCATCTTCCTGGTGACTATACATATTGGGCTGGTCTCACCATCATCCCTAGTTATAGTCATTTACTGAAAATGTATTGGATTTCCCTATCTTCCTATAATGGATCATGCACTTCGACATGATTCCCATAACTCTCTCACGATATATAAATTTTTTCCCAATTCATTGTAGGTATATATATTTCCCAACCATCTCATAATAAAATAATTCATACATGATCTAAACCATTATACAACATAAATTGTATCATGAACCATTAATAGATACTCTTTTTCTAAACCTAAAATCAAAACCCTTGAAATAAAACGGGAATCAATAAAATTTAATCAAATCATAACCTTTGGAAAAGAGATAGGTTTTATAATCATTTAATCAATGAATAACCCCGAAAATGAAGTGGTATTCAAAATCATATAACATGTGTTATAAAAACTTGTTTCATAATACAAACTCCATAAAATCAAAATCCATTCATGAATGAATATGAAAGGAACCATTAGACTATTTACATAGAATGTAATGCGTAACGTAAATGGATTTCATCATAGATGGAATATAATTATAAAACTATATTTAAAAAATAAAATTTGAGTAAAATATACATTCTTATTTGAAAAATGTAATACAAAAATTAAAACCCTAATAAATACCATTTTCATGAATATAATCATTAAAATAGAAAAAAGAATATTTGAAAAAAAATTGATTACATTTTTATCCAATAAAATAATGGTCTCCTAAATACATTTCTAAACCTATTTAGGTTGAAAAATTATAAAATTATATTGAAAACGTTTTGAAACCCATTTCATTAATATAACATGAACACATATAAATAAATCATCAAAAAATTAGAAACCCAATTTTCATTCAAAATTATGAAAGAATATCGACATATTTGTGAAATCCATTATCCTTTAAATCATATAAAATATGTTTGATAATTTTTTGAAAACTAAATATTTTAAAATAATTTCAATACATATAAATAATTCTTGAAAATATTTTGAAAGAATTTTTTAATTTAAAACATAGGAAAAAGTCATGAAAATGTTCTGAAAAAAATTATTCTTGAAAACCAATTTATAGAAATGTATTCTTAGAGTATGATGATAATATTATCATTAAGATACTAACTTTTTAATTTTTAATTGGATGATACAATGGAATGACAGTCATGTTGAAGGGTTAATCTACACATGTAGAGTATTACTTTTTCATTATCAAATGTTTAGAAAAGTTCCTTGACTTAAAAATGTCATTATTATTGATTTTTAAATCCCTTTTATTAATGGTAAAACATTGGAAATGTTTTTTTAATATTTATATTATAGTTTTAGAATATTATTAGAAACCATTTAGAAAACATGGTTTTGATGGAACATAGATTTCTGACGAAAGAGTGAGGTATAAATGGACATTCATAAAAATATTATCAATACTCTATTAAATAAAAAATTGTAAAATCATAAAAATAGATTTTTACAGTATTAATAAATATTTGATAATAATTATCATTCGTTTTCTTGAGATATGGATCATAATATTACATCAATGAATGAATTATCATAAATAATCCAGATAAACGATAGGATTGTTTCAATAAATTCTTTCCACATGATATCTTAGATAAATGTTATCCTTGTAAAAAATTAATTTTACATGAAAATTAAAATAATATTTATAGAATGAAATTAAAAAAATAACATTTTAATACGCCCAAAAAATTAATATAGGTTCCTAACAAAACATATCTCTCAAAGATGAAAAATTGAGTCAAATCTAAATTACTAACATGTAACATTTGAAACATATTTACCATAAGAGATTGATCATAGAATGGAAATGTAAATATCCATAACATTATGTATAATAGGAATACAACACATTCATGTGTAATATATATTGCATAGAAATTATGTTACTGGTTAATAAGTCATGCATCTCATAGAAATAAAAAATGAGATCAAATCCCCAAAACTTTTGTATTGAATCTTGTCCTAGTCATTCAATCCTCATATATATTAAATGAATGTTGATTATAAATATTTTCAATAACCATATTATTATTATATATAATATAATATATGATTTTATTATCACAATATTTTATATTCTTCTTCTCAATTTCATATTAAGGTTACACTTCATGTAAAATATGCTTAGTTTTTCGCTTGTGTCTGAATTTTGGTATATCATTGTTATATATAAACATATAAAGATTTCTATAACATAAACCATGAATAAAATTTAATTTATTTTTATATAATTTCTATTATAATACAAATATAATATGATGTAATAAATGTAATACACAATTAATGGAGAATGTAGGTTATACATACGCATGAACATTTTTTCTATTTTATTATCATATTGAAATAAAGTAAGAAAATGTAATACATGTAAAAATTCATATTGTATATATTATAAGTAAAGATTCATTAATATTTAATATATATCATATAAATTAACCAACAACTTTTTTAATGTATTCTATGTAGTGAGTGATCAAATCACATCACCTTGAGAAGGATGTAGTCTACCTTTCATGAAATGAAATTTCCGTATTTACACTAGATGTAAAGACAAATGGAATGTGCTAATTAAAAAGTGAAATAATAATAAAAATGTTAATAATATAATTTATATAATATGTAAATATATTTTCCAAAGTAATGACCACCATGAGATATGGTATAAGAAAAATGTGAAATCATCATTTCATGTCGTGGTAGTTCATCGTACTTGTAAACACCATATTCGTTAAAAATTAGATTCAAGTGTGTGAATATTTATTTCCAAAAAATATCATAAAAATTTCATAGTATAACTATTATACTATTTTTTATACAATCATGGAATAATAATAGTTTCAGATCTTAGAATGGAGAATACAATAAATGAACTTGAGGAAGGATGTTATCTCCTCTTTATGTAACTCCTTTCAGTTTTCACAAAAGGGTTATGTTGTATTTTATTCATGGAAATGGAGGATTAAAATAGTATGGGAGGTATGATGGGGAGATTATTGAGTAGATATCAGAAGAAACAATGTTGTTTTAGAGGTGTGAAGAATAAGTAGAGGTGGTGGCATTTTATTGGGACAAGAGTTGTCATTCTTGGCATTTTTAAATCAATTAAGTTGTACCATTTTATTTAATAAGAAAAACGAAATACCAAAAAATGAAATAAATAATAAATGTTTTTGGGCCAAAATATGTCCATAAAATATTGTAGACCATTTTTTAGGAAATTTTTGACAATACGTATAATGTTCAACTACATGTTAAGATTAATTTTTCCTTATCTGATACAATTTATTTTAATTACATTCACTAATATTAATGTTGAAAAAAAATATTTAAAAAATATAATAAATTTTAATTAATTATAATTATAAATATGGAATCAATTTATTCAAATTCATATTTTAGATGTGGCATTAATTAATTTGAATATAATCTCGTATGCGGGATGACAAATTGGGGTTTTAATATAAAATATTCAGAAATATTTCTTTGTGTATATAGTCAATTTAAAAGTGAGATATATTAAAATGACCAAAATTAGATTAATTGATAAAAATATGATCAAATTTTGATTTTAAACTAATATTAAATATTATTTAACATTATAATTAAATTATTTGAAAGAGAAGTTTTGAATTATATTCTTGTATTTTCTTCGAATCTTTAACAATTCAATTTCATACAAAATAAAAACAATTAACCCTACTATTGTTTATGTATTTATTTAAAATATGAAATTTATTTTAACGTATATAATTTTGATTTTTTCCAAAAAATTGATTTTTAATAGTTTCCCCATTAAAAAGATGTAAAAATATTTTAATTAAAATATGTTATATTATGCATAAAATTTAGTTCTTTTAATCTTAAGCCTATAAAATATATTTTATTATTATAAATTTTTTTAATAATATATATATATCCAATAATATCAGTCTCAACCATTATTATTTCAATTTATTAATGTAAATAGCTTTTGTGGGAATATAAATAATAATATTCCACTTTATATTAAAACTATTTTCATATTCATTTATAATTTGTTTTTAACCAATGAATTCATTTTATATTTTTTAAAACCATATAAATGAATAAGTTATACAAACATTTTCATAAATATTTATTCTTTTCTAGGTTATATTAATCAATAGTTATATAATATATAATTTTCAATATTTTGTATTATGTGTTATGTAAGCCATTAAGGAATGCTATTTTTGGAGGTAACAAAAGATTTTTTAGTGGTCTACGAAGAAAAAAATGAAATTTAGGTTTTGTGTTGTGAATCATTAACATAGTTGTTTATATAAATCATGACAAAAATAGTGATTTATATTTATTTGTTATGTTACATGAAATGAAAAATATAAATAATATTAAATTAATTCGATAAATATAATTCATAAAATACTAGGTTGTCGCAATTAAATTTTTTATTTTATCGATGAATTGATAAATCAATGAATTTTTATTTTTCAACAACCCATTGCGAATAGGAATAACTTTTCATCCATTATTGTTCCTTTATGAAAAGCATATTTTCTATCACTTTTATGGAAGGTTGTTCACTAGGATTCAAAATATGGATTGACTGGGGAAATGTTTTATTTAAAATATTATGATCTACCTATAGGTTGTATATAACATGAGAACATATATATAGATTTAATGTTATTTAAAATTGATTTTTCGAATATTTTTAGATAACAATTTATTTTTCTTAGATATTCCATGAAACTATTATTTATTTAATTTTTATTGATTTGGTAATGTGATTCCATTTGAAAAGGATATGGAATACATTTTCATTAAACTATGTATTTGTGATATGATTTTTATTTATTATATATGGAACTAATAACTATCAATGATTATGAGTGGTTTACATTGTAATCATTAAATGAGTTTTTAGAATCTCTATATTCCTTGAGATAAATACTCCCATGTATGTTTTAGTTTCTTGGATGAATACGAATAGTTAGTTTAGATCATGAATGTAGTTTTAACTATATTAATGTTGGTGACATGAATTATGAGTCCTAATAAATTATCTATTCTTTATTATGTTTGATTCAATTATTTATTGTTATTATCAATATAGTATAGGATATATCTAAAACATAATCACTTATTAATTTAACATATGATTACCCATAAAAATCATTAATACTCACCCAATTAAAATGATTATATTTTCCCATGATATGAAGATATTAAACACATTATATTTCAAATTGATTATCTTATGTTTAGTTTTAGTGAATAGTTATCATTACTTACTATATATTAAGTAGATTCTGAAATAGTTGGTAAAATATCATATTGAAGACATTATATATATTAAGTGGTTTCTAATATATTTGAAAAAAGATCTATTGGTCGATAGTGCAATTTTTTTGGTAGATTATTTTTACTTAAAAATATATAAAATTCAAAACATGAAAAATATTTGGAATGTATTGAAATGATATAATTTTGTTAATTCGGGTAATTATGATGATCATTCCATTTAGTGTTATAATATTTCAATCTCATAATGATATGCTTGGGTTACTATCGAATGTTGGATTTAAAATTTTAATTATGATATCAATTTACTTATTGATTTTGGTGGGTTTAATATTCATAATAATTATACATGTATCAATGGATGTTGATTTGGATTTTTTGGATGAAAATTGTAGGAGTATAGTATTCTAGAGGTTGGTTTTCACAAGATTATAAACATGTCCATGAAAATATTTTTTATCATGAAACATTTTATGGATTTTTCCCAGTTTTCAAAATTGACTATTAAATTATGTGATTCATTCAAATATGGTAGCACATTTATTTTTATTTTATTATTTATACCCCTTTACTCTTATAACCATGTTGTGGAATATAAATCATGTTGTGAAATTTGATTTGGTGAAATTTTTTGACTAATTATTTGTTTAGAAATTTGTATATTTAGTAAATCTATTTTTCGGGAAATATTTTTTTGGATTAAAATGGAATTTCATAAAATGTTTCTTTTTAATATAGTTTTTGAGACTGATTGAAAACATCCTTTATAATTTTATTAAATTTGTGTTTTTAAATGATTAATTAGATTATTTTATTTAAAATAAAACAGATTATGCATTAATTTTTTTGGAAATGAGGTATATTATTGAAAAAATTATATTTATGAATCGGTTTAAAATTTATTATTTATGTATTGTTAATGTTATAAAAAAATTGAGTAGAAATTGATTTGATTTGTTTTATAGGAGTTATTATAATTTAATTTCCTATCATGATAGTGGTAATTTTTGTAGATAATGGGACATATGATATATTTAACTTCATTTTTCATGTTATTTAATGTCCTCCTCAATATAGGGTAATTAGTTAATATGTTTTATATCTTTGTAGGGTCATGTCTCATGGTGGTTGTCTTTGTCTATTTGGTGTTGTTCATCTAGTGTAAATATTTATCTGGTCTCAAAATCAACTATTGTGACTTAGATAAACCATTCTATTGGATATAATTATTTCAATAATAGTTATCCATTCACTTATATTGTAGGATTCTTAGACCATCATAACATTTTTAGATGAACCTGAATAAATGTTTGAAGATATTGTTGAATTTTTTACAGGATGATTATCTATTTTCCAAATGATTTCTTCATATTAGATTGGAATTCATTTATATCACTTTTAATGTTTTTATGATTCTGTAGTTATTGAGTGGTTTTATTAATTCTCAGAGGATTTTGGTTGTTCATTTTTATCTTGTTCCTCAATGCAAATTATGTATCATATAGTTGTTATTTTGCAGCCAATATATTGGGAATTTGGATTTAATAGCTTTATCATGGGATACCATCGGATAAGATCTTGGTTTATTTTGATTTATGTTTCATGTAATGAGCATGTGATAGTAATAATTATATTGTTGGTTTCAATGGTATGGTAGTTGTACAAATGAATTCATAGTTTCTTATGTGAATCATTGTGATCAGGGTTAAAGACTCATATTTATTTTGTTTCAGTATTTATTATAATTTATCATCCTTTGATTTTTAAATTGATATTTTTTATTTTAATTGTGGGTATATGAGATAGAAGAATTTTTATCTTCATTTAGTATTTCTTATAATTATGTTTTTCTTATTAGTTTTGGAGTGTGTGTCTGTAGTCGGCACAACATTTTTGAAGAAGTCAAAATTTTTGAGAGACCCCACTAGTAATAAGTGTTATTGATGCATTGTGTCCCTTGGTGATTAATGGGATTCATCATGGAAACATTGTATGATATATGAGTATGTCCTCTATTATACACGGTGAATATTTTTATTTTTAATTTTCATTCATTTAGTTTATGTTAAAAATAATTTCACCATTTTATATGTTTTTAATTAGTTTGACGATTTCTATTTTTATGTCTACCATTCATTGTCAGTTAATTTCATGTAAAATATATGCTGATGGGGAAATTGAAAAACACCATATAAATATTTTTCATATATTCTTTAAATTAATAATAATCTATATAATTTGGTAAAATCATGAATTTACAATAGTTTTGAATTAGATTTTTTAAATTTTTGAAACCTTTAACGAGTCATACTAGAAGAAAACATGGGTTGTAATCAACGATGGATATGATAATCTATATAATTTGGTAAAATCATGCATTTAAAAGAGTTTTGAATTAGATTTTTTATCTTTTTGAAACCATTAAAGAGTCATACTAGAAGAGAACATGGGTTACAAACAACGTTTCATATGGTTATATTAATTATTTATTAGAATATCCCCATTAGGAATTAATATCAAAAAACTTTAAAACACATGAAATATTATAAAAATATCTATGTGAGTTGAAATTTTTGTATCCATTGAGTGTCAAACGATTATCACAATACTTGGAAAATTGTACAGGAAAATAATTCTGGTTATTCATAAATTAAAATTTTATTTCAATATATTAATGTAAATAAATTTTCTCAAAACCCTACATCTATCACTTTAACCTATATCAGCATCATGTGATCCACCATGTTTAAAATCAATGTGTATGAACTCCCCACACATATTCATCTTTCCCATTGTAATTTTTTCTTCATTTCATTTTTATTATTCGTAAAATATACCATGTTGGGTTTCCACATCCCTCATTTATTATATTCACAACTAGTATATCATTATTAATTACTAAAACTCTCAAGGGAAAATATATTAGTGGTGATTTTAAAAGGGTGTTGTGAATAATTGTGTGTGGGTATTTTTTCACCCATTTTTACTTTTTTGATTGTCTACCGAAGGAGACGATGCATTTTTGACCATCCTCTAATAATTTGACGTATGGTTTCTCCTTCATAACATTTAATTGATGAACTTATAGATAATTATTATAAATTTTTTTATATTTTCATTGAATTTATTACATGGGAATATTTTTTATCCCACAAATTCATTTGAATGTATATATTTTTTATATTTTACAAAAAAACAAATTAAATCTAAATTTTTGTGATTCTGAAAATCACCTATTTATTTTATCTCTAGAATAGAAACATAAAATTATAATGTTGTTCATAATTTTTTTGTTATTTAAATGTATAATAATAATGATTTAAATTTCATTTCATGTGATATATGAAGTTATATTACATTTTTTTAAATTAATTTATTAAATTATGTTGTTTTAAATTTATTTAATCTACAATTGATTTTTGAATAATTAAATTGATAGTTTTTAACAAACAATCATCATAAATGAATGCAAGATTATTTCTAAATAAATTAAAATAATTATTTCTAAAAAACGGTGTTTCTTGAAAGGTTTTATAAATTTATTTTGAAATGTGAAAAAAAATTGTCTCTTTTCTTTTATTTATTTATAATGTCTAGGAAAGAGGTTTTAAATGGGTTTCTCATTTCATTTGATTCACCTCCTCACAAATCATATTATTTCACCTTTTGATGGTTTATATATTAATATGATTGGAATATCAATATTTATTATGTAATATAATTATATGGTTTGGTGGTGTTATAAATATAATTTCTTCATTGATCATTATATTTTTTATCCGCAAAAATTTTATATTTCTCAGTGGAAATCCAATTCATTAAAAATAGTCATATATTATTGAAAATCTTGTGTGAACATGTTTCTCTTTAAAGAGATAATGGAATTTTGATACATCAACATTGTTCCCCAAGATATCTTCATTAATCTGGGTTGAGGTTCATTAGGATCTACTATTTCAATGTGAGTACCATAGATGAAATTTTATTATATTTTCAAATATGGTAATTCTCCCCAATTATGAATAATATTACTTTAGTTACTTTGTTTTTACCCATTGATGAACATTCCATGATAAGTGGTTTAGATTTGAGATTTTGTTTTTAAATTTTATCCCATTTTTTCTTCTATAATGGTTATAATATTTTTATTTAATTATTATCATTGTGGTTTTTCATTATTCTAATCAATTATATACGGTATGGAGTGATTATAAAATTATTATTTAAGATGATTTAAAAATATTTTTTATAAATTAAATTGGTAGGTTTACTTTTTCTTACTTTCAAATAATTATATTCAAATTTATTTTAAATAAAAACGTATAAGACTACTTCTTCAAATAAAAATTTATATTATTTGAAAGGATAATTTTTTTATATAATTCTATTTACACTATTTAATTATTTATTGAATGGAAAGAATTATTTTTTATTTTACACTTTTTTTGTGATCTGTGATTAAATGTTTTGCTATTGTAAATGTGTTGTGTGGCCTCCTGATCTGTTAATTATTTTTATAGTTTTATATTTCATTTTCATGCCTATACTAAATTCATATTATCTCATAGGGAATTTATTGAATTATTTAATGTAAGTGATAAATGGGAATTTTACTTTAGTTTTTTATTCTGTTATATTTAGTTTTATTTGTTAATAAACCAAGAAGGCCTTTATTTATTTAACTTATTATTATTGGTGGATATTCATTATATATATAGAGTATTATATTGTATTCAATGTTGTATATAAGTAAAATTGTCTTGGGTTTTGTGAAATTGGATTTCATTTAAATTAATTTGTTCTATTTTTTATATATTCTACATATTGTATTTTTAAATATATGAATTTGGAAGATATTATCGACATAATAATGTGTCATGCATGTTTTTTTTGGGAAATACATTTTAAATTTACTCTTATAAGGTATAAATAAATCGTATTGTTTATATATGATGTTATGTAAATTTTCATTGACCATGGGGGTCGGGAAACCTCCTAAAACCAATGGTGAGATTGGAAAGAACCAATTTTGGTGCCATTTTTTGACATTTAATTGTAGTACTTGATTTAATATCATAGTTTTATTTCAACCATATGTCAATATATGTTATTATAAATAAATAACGAAGGGAAAAACTATTCTTGAATTATTCAATTAATGTTATATAATTTCTCATTCATCTATCATATGGAACATTCCTCTAATTATATATAGAAAAAGTTTTCATATATTGAATAAATTATGTGTCTCATGATAAATATTCATTAAAATTTCATGAATATGGAATATTTGAAATCTTTTAATATAGTATTATCCAATTACTCATGAATCATATGGGGTTCTAATTACTATGTCTATCCTCATGAACTCTATTCTTGGTGCCGAATATCTATAAAAATCGGGGGAATAAGTCTTAACAAGCATCTTTAACCATTTAATATGATGAATATTTTTAATGACATTATAAAAATATTGGTACAAAAAAATTCATTATATGATTATATATTTTCTAGTATTTTTTTAATCAAATGGATAATGTATTTTGTTTTGTTTCACCAACTCCAAAATTGTATACCATCACTACAATTCAACAAACCATGAACGAATGTAAGAGACATTTTTGAACTAGTTCTTTATTTACTACTATCCCGTGATGGGTTCTAATAGAGATATTTAATGAATAAACCCAACCCATAATACTATTTATATTTCATCACATCCTATAATATCCAAGATGGCTATCAATTATGGATAACTGGAAGACTTTTTATTGTGAGGATTATTGTCATTACACTTCATGAAATTTACACAACCATCATAAAATAATGAAAACGTATATAAAATCATTATTATAACATGAAACATTATATATTATTTAATCTGTGTTAATTATATTATCAAAAAATAAAAAAGAACCTACATAATAATATCCAATATGATATTGTGAAAAAGATACATTATATTTGAAACACATATTTGGATATTCAAAACTCATTCTATTAGTTTATAGTTCCAATCATATCTCTATAAAACCATTTAATAACTCCTCCAAATATAATATTTTAATGTATTTCAAAATATGAGGGAATTTTTATGGAATAAATGACATATTGGATTAATAACCCTCTTTGTCAAGTATTTGAATATATTATTCAAAAAAAATTACTTTAGAAAATGTAATATTATTATATTAATAATTATTATTTTCTTTGTAGTAATATTTTTAATATCATGATCATCATATTTTATCATTTCCACTCTAACATTAAAGCTATCGAATTTGTAATTTTAAAATGTAAATCCCGTCATTAACATAATTATTTACTAATGAAGAAGAAAATAATTTGGGATATAAAGTAACATTTACATTTAATTTGATTTTTATAAAATTTTATAATTAAATATTAAAGAAAATAAATACTAAAGTACTCCAACATTACAATTATAAACTATATTTTCTATAAAATATTTTCCTAATTAATTTCAGCATTTATTAATAGATAACATTTATTTAATTTAATGAGAATTTATATAAAAATAATTAACACCCATATATTATATGGTACTCTATTTATTTAGATAAATATTTTGAAAAAAATGTTTTTATTCATTAAAATATTCTATTGTAGACTTGTGGGAACTCTATTCCTCCATTTTTCACAAATATCATGGTTATAAAAAATTATCCATTATTAAAACGTTTTTCATTATATCTTCATAAAATATTATATTAAAATTGATGAATCATAAACGATTGTATGGAAATCATCTTCATGTATTTCACAATAAAAATATTTTCTTACAATATTATTTTATCGTATAAATTTTTTGGAATAACATGAAAAATAAAAATCCTTTATTTATAATGTTTTATAACATTTTGTATTACATCATACATCCAATATTCATTTGAGAATGAAATTTATAACTATATTGATACAAATTATAATAATAATCATTACATTAATTATTATTAAACTCCTTTAATATTTATAATAATTTTTAATATTCATTTATTGTTATATACCCTTAGAAATTAAATAATTAACTTTAATAACATTAATAAATATCCTAGAAATCCATATAGTTTATTTAGAATAAATGATATATTAAATGAATTTTTATTTTCACTATATTTTTACAGTATATACATTTAACCTCTATGAGATCCATT
This sequence comes from Viscum album, assembly GCA_963277665.1. Taxonomy (NCBI): domain Eukaryota; kingdom Viridiplantae; phylum Streptophyta; class Magnoliopsida; order Santalales; family Viscaceae; genus Viscum; species Viscum album. The sequence goes on along the minus strand of OY728160.1, from coordinate 555,092,296 downwards.
GTGGTTTTTGTTAACTAAGATGAGTATTGGCCCAACTAAACATAGTTTTTTTAAATAAACCTATATTTTATTTAACAATCAATAGAAAAAAATATTTAGACATCCCACTTACATCTCAGATAGGCTCAGAAAATTGAGTGGATCAAGCACAATTTTATGGAACACATTCTAAATATTTGATCATTTTTATTAAAAAACAGTATACTTATTGAATTATAGTTTTTCATTATAAAAATTCATCTCAAATCCATTTTTATACTATTTTATATTTTCTATGATTTATTTCATATTAAAATATAGTTTTACAACTAATTAAAAATTACCATCATTAAATGAGGAATGAATAAAATGGTGAATCCTTTTAATCGTAACATATAAATTATTAGTCTAACAATAATATTTCAAAATACCTCATCATATATAAACATATATACAGAACCAGGAATAAATTTGGTAGCCAATATTTTTTATCATATCTCATGTGACTATTTGATAATTATTGAATAATACTTTTCCTAATCAGTTGTACAAATTTTCCATACTCTACTCATACTATATCTAAAATATTATTCTTTGACATCTAAATATATGTCAATCCCACAATATGAACGTACAAATAACTTTTTAGGGTAATATATTTTATACTTAACTTAAATAAGAATATCCAGGGGAACCTAAATTGTTCATTTTCTATTAATTTGGATGAATAATGAATATCGACTATTCAAAAGGGGAAGAATAAAACTAATAATCAATTAATGTTATTTTATTATCAAACTAACTTATATCATGTATTCCCTTTGTGTAAACATTCATAAAAAACAAATTTTAGTTTCCTATACATTTTTAAAAAATATGATCAAATCATTTTGATAAATAATGATTTAAATATAACTTGATTAATTTATCTACCCAAAAATAAACTCTAATTTAACTCACACATATTATATTTCATCCCCTATATATGATTTAAAACATAAATTTTTGTATATTATTATAATGACATGAATCCAAAATCCTCCAAGGAAAACTCATTGAACGACCTATAGGCACCCCCCACTTTTCAAGAATGATTATTATCCCTCATGATGGATTGATGTTAAACACAATGTAAAAATATCTAGGGATAACCATTCATGATGGAAACAATTAGAATGAAATCATATCATTTATTATTAATAATTAATAAAAATTAGAATTATGTTTAAACGAATACTTTAATCATAATCATGGTTGAATGTAAAAAAATCATTATAAGATTACATAGATTATAATAAATATTTTCATGGTACAATGTTATTAACATATATATTATCAATTTAAACAAAATCACACATCTATTATATAAAACACATAAATTATTGAATATTAATGTGGGGGATAATATTAATAAATCAATAATTCAAATATTACATTGTCGTTTAATAAATTTGTAATGTTTTATAGATAATTAAATCACCCACACCTTGTTATATAGGTTCTCTTTTATGTATAATTTATAAATCAATAAACATGAACATTTATATTTTACTACATTATAACATATTTGATATTATTATATTACATAGTATTGAATATAATTATTATAATATTTCAAAAGAATTTTTTATTTTTCTGAAACATTCTACACACAGGTGGATGTGGTGACAGAGGGGATTGGGGTTTGGGGAGGCTATCTCTAAGTTGATTTCCTGAGATTGTTTATTTTCATTGTGTGTAGTTTTAGAAAATAATTATAATTTACCATGATAGTTATAATCAAATAATTTTTTTTAATTTTATAAAAACATATAACACACAATTGATATCAAATATTTCATTATATATTAATTTTTTACAATTTATAGAAACATTACTGGAAATTTATCAAATATATTTCAAAAAAATAATCATCAATTATTATCATTTAATAAAATAATATTTGATAATGTTAAAAATAATCTGAAAATACAATATTTAGTTATATTTTATAATATATAAATATAAAATAAGTGTATGTACATGGACCCTAGGGGTCGATTATTTGCATTTTTTTGAAGACTGGTGTTCTAGGATTGGGATTGGAGGATGTCCAGACGAGTTCGGTTAGGAGAAGCTGGAAAAATGGGATACATGATGTAATAAAGGGGTAAACTATGTTTATTATTTCAGGTTTGTAAATACAAAATAAAATTCGTGGTGACAAGTTTTAGTAGAGGAAACGAACCACATGGTTCTACATGACGTTAATAGTAAGTACACCTCATGTACCGACCCATCACTATATGTTTTAAATACATACATGTCACATGGTTCTTTCTATATTAATGGTCATGTATCCCCTCCCTCTAATCCTAAGTGTCCTAGTTGAAGAATATTTGGCATTTCAGTGATCTACTAGGATAATATATTTCATATGCTTCCTTTATTGTCCGATCATCAATATATGTTGTGATATAACTCTATTCATGTGGGTTATTCTATCTATTTTATATCATTTCTGTTTTCTATGGGATTAGCTAGATCTCTATAATTCTAATAGATTTTTCTTTATTTATGTTTGATGTGGTTGTGATGCTATGTCATCTTGTGGATACAGTTGTCATCAGGGAGGTGATCGTGATCTGTTTCTAATAGTGTTCTATTGCAAATAATGTAAGAAATGTTTTGAGTTATGGGATTTGTTTCATCTCTCTTTTTGATAAGAAATTTTTAAAATTTCATTTTTATCCCAATGATTATAATGAATTTTACCTAATAATTAAATTAAAAATAATAAAGAAATGGTTTTTATCGTAGTTCATTACTTTATAACATGATAACAGTTTGCCTCCTAATTTTTTAGATAGTGTTTTATCTAGTCTTTTCATCTTTAAAAAGTAGTTCATGATGGAAATAGGTATAGAAAAAAGGCTTAGATTAATTTTAAACTATTTTGAAAATGATAAATATGCATGTGAACAAATCATTTTCATGAATTAAATTAGTTATTAATAAAATTGATGCAAATGCGCAAGTTTAATTGAACTGGTTGATAAACCTAAATCAGGTTCATCCTTGTTGGAATAAAGGCATGTTGAAATATTTTTTTAAATTCCTTGTGATGGTTATGATAGATTTATGTTTATGTTTCACATTGTTCGAACCTAAAAATAATGTATCAGTTAATAACTGATGGATTAATGAACTGGTTGTTTGATAAATGTTAATTTTTTTTCGCTTATGAGTAACCTTCTTTCCTAAAAAGGATTAGAGCCTTATGTTTTGGAGCATTGTGATATCATTTGTTGTGAAGGACTAAATCCATTATTGGGTACAACAATGCAATTGTTTTTATTTCCCACTTCTTGTGTTAAATTGTGATATTTAGATGGGAAATCATGGAGGGATGTTTTGGTATGTGGGGTAGGGTTTCCAAGAGGTTATAGGGAAGCATTTGACACCTAGAGTGTAGATATGCATCATTTTAAGTTTCGGGTGTCATTGAGGGATCAAAGGATGATGGAATAATTTGATGTTGAGATTACATGTTTATGTGATAGTGGTTTCTTGTAGAATCTATTGAATATTTATATGCAATACATTACCCACTTCCTAAGGCATCTAGTCTTTCTTTCCCTCCTTTTAAAATAGGTGATGATGAACTAGGTAAGCCATGTGATTTTAAGGTTATGTTTCTAGAGGATGGATGGGTCCACGCCTCTACTATAGTTGCCAACGACTCGATAGGTAGGTCATTTACTCACTATGTTGATCCCCTTTTGTTTAGTAGTTTATAACTATTTTCTAGGATTTTTTTAATTTTGGGAAGTGATAATTATGTTAATACGTGATTGAATATATTATATTGTCCCATGGGGTAAGGGATTGCTGGGATGAAATGTCAAGGTTGTGATTCTGAGGAATCGTGGACTTAGATTGGTTATTCATAGAGGGCATGGAACACTATTGTGATGCTAATGAAATTTTATGTGTAAATTTTTAATGGTTAAATATTTCTTAATTAAATAATTAATTTATAATTAAATTGGTGGAAATGGATAATTTAAATTATTTTATATCATTAAATTTTTGCATGCTTATAGGATATCATGTCCTAGTAGTGAAAAATTCGAGTTCGAGAGACATTTGTTATAGTTGTGTATAAGAATAGTTTTTTACCATAGTGTGGTTGTTAGATATATTATATCATGAAATTTTTATATTTCTATATGATTCTTGACTTTTTCGGTTCAGGAAACTAACACCCCCTAGTATACTGAGCCCTAGGGGGTGTATTACCTAACATCCTTGTGGGAGGATGTGTGTCTTACTACCCCCTTTATCCCCACTCTATTCTCTTTATAGATAATTTTACTAGAATGAACAATAGTTATTTTTTCCCATATATGTGTGTAGAGGGCTATGTGTATGGGATGTAATGTATTCAGGTTGTTACCCGACTTAAGATACACATTATGTGAGATGTGGTGGCTCATAGGAACTAACTAGTTACATTGGTTACATGGGCGTGTTAGTTTTGTTTCGCATGGTGCATGTTGTGGTGCATCACCCAGGTGTCTGTGGGCATGCCTTTTTAGAGTGATTTTTGGGATGTGTGATGTTGGGGAAAAGTAGATAACAATTTGGGAAGTGGTAGCTTGATACCCTATTTATTTGTTTTTATATTATATAATATTGCATGTGATACATGGTTAGAGTACCACTGGAGAGGCTAGGAAAATAGTGTACATATATTTGTGATGAGTTAGTTTTACCTATTGTTCACTAGGATTTAGCATGTTTTCTTAAAAATATCATGATATTATATGGGGAGGATCTGACTGAGTATACTATAATACTCATCCTACAATATATAAACTATTTTTAGGTCAGTTGGAGTATGTTGAATATCATGTTAGCCACTACTATCATGGGTTTGCATGAGCCATTTGGGCATCGTGGTCGCTGCCATTTTACTTTTTTGTACATTTATTTTTCTATATTAGTTGTAGTATTTCATTCATGACATTACATATGTATTATTGGGATTCAATTATATTGCAATATGAGTTGTAGTTGGTTGGTGTATTTCTTATCTCTTTCTTTATCTTTTGATCCCATAGAGGGTATGTTCTCCCATCTATGTGTTTATTATACCCCCTGGGCAAGACGCCAACTTGTGTCCTACTGGATGTGGGACTAAGGGGTCATTATATATCTTCTCACATTTCTGGACATTGAGGGGTACACATTTGGAGAGAGGGGTCTTGATATAGTTGTATCATCAGTATTGTTGATTTATAGGATAGCGGTTGGATTAGAAACAACAGGGTTTTCCTGGGTCGGTTGGGAAACAACATCAGCTAACTTTTGCAAGAGCTATAAAACAAGACAATTAATGAGATACATTTATTTAGGGATCCCTGTGATCTGATCAAAAAATCATTATATATGTTGTTTCTACTATACAATGTGATATTGGTAGAAGGGGAGATACCTAGTTAAGGGTTGGGCATCATTCTTCATTTCACCATTGTTTGAATGGGTATACCATGGGATAGTTCAAAATAATATGAATAAAAGAAAACAATTAATAAATTAATGTGGACTCTATCATATTCTAGGTTTAGGAGATCCAACTAGTTGTTATTTTGTATTTATGGATCCACATCAATGTCCTCGTGAGGTTCATGAAGAGTATGTTCAATAGGCTATCCCAGCTAATTGTTTCAGAGTATAGGTTGACGATGATGGAATTTTCGAAGGGGAAACTCCAAGAATTTCAACACCAGAACCTACAGAAGTAAGATCGAACCATTTCATAAGTATTCACATATTATAGATAGAGGTGTTTGAGACAACATTTTGGTCAATCCATGTTTGAATGGAACAATGGTTGTAATTGGTATTGATTATTCTACGTGGAGCTACAAGGAATTAGATGATCTTGTTTCTCATAGACAACGAGGATTCAACAGTTTATTGGGAGATGTTCTGAGAGATGTTATGGGATGAGTTTCATTCATTGAACTCGGAGGAAGCTATTTTCTAGAATGTATTTACCTATTGACAGAGGTGAGCCATTGTGGGAGTGTTCATAATCTATTTCACGAACCATTTATGATATTCTTGGGACCCATTTCCTGATGAGGCGCCCTGAGAGAGGCCTTTCACGGAGGCTTTTACACCAGAGATCAAGTGGAATATCACCCCATTTATAATAATAATATATGTTCATGTGTTATATTGGGAAGAGGTCATAATGAGACAATGATCCTATAACCAAGTGCTACAGGCTCCTACTTGGCATCTAAATGACCCAATATCAAATCGGAGATGGGAAGAATTTCAGGGACAATAGAAGTGATGTATCAGGATACTATAGAAGTATTGTAGTAGAAGCATAACTATAGTAGTGGTGGCACTATCGCCATGGAGGCACAGTAGAAAGACTATAGCGGTGGTGCTGCTATAGCATGTTCTGTAGAAGGGATGGTTCTGTATAAGTATTGTTCTTCAAGGTTTCTATGGGCTGAAAATGGGATTTCAAGCATTGTATTCATGACACTTCTCTTTGGTCCATTGTTCTATGAAATGGGTCTCCCTCTACCCAGACATAATGAGTTCTTTGCTTTAATAATAAATTGAAGATTTGGCCCCAAAACTAAAAAAATTGTTCATAGTGGAAACACTAGACATAAATGGATTTTCATTAGTGGAGAGTCATCAATATTCTTCATGAAGTTAATCTATGGTATGGGGTTCCTATTTATTAGGGCAGAAAAGTTTCCATTCAGCCAGGGGTAGGTCCCATCTCTTAAATGTATCTATTCACAAGGGGAAGAGGCTCTCAGAACTATGTCAAGAGATCATGAACCTGTTTTTATTGTGAAATCTGAAGTCATCATTAGCTCGACTGCCCAAACAATTAGACCAGTCATCATACGTCTGGTTTTCCTCTTCAGGTTCCTCCATTGGGTCAGTTCTAGACTATGCAGTGGTAGTAGGATGCACCCAAATTTGATCACTATAGTGAATATGGAGAAATAAATGACCAACATGAGATATTTAATTTACCTAGAGAGAATAGAACGACCATGGTGGTGGTCATCAATAGGTCCTGATATGTTGTGGAGTATTTCGTGTTCTTCTGCATTCTATAGCATTGCCAGTGCCTTGCGAGCTATACATCATTCGATGTACAATTTATTTTTTTTGACTTCAGTGTTTTCCATGTTTGATTTTGAAGTGATACACTCCTTTATATAACCTTCCCTTTTCAATGTTTGGTACTTGAGGTAGAGAGGCTTCAAGTTCCCCTGGTGTTGACTATGCTAAGTGGAGGTTGAGTTGACTTAATTGAAGTATGTATAGAACGTTTTCTATTTTTGGGTCAACACCAATCTTGGGGAGATTTCATATATTAATGGATACAACCATGCGAATTCATCATTATCATGGACTTTTTGTATTCAGGACATTTTATTTTGGATTTCATCCGGAGATAGATATCGTACATCGACATTGATGGAGATATGACAATGTTTGTTTGTGAGAAGTACCCTCAGATGGTTCCGAGGCAATATTCTTCCATGACATCGTTGATGGATGAGATGATTTTGAGTTTATCTGAGATTTAATATTCATCATTAAAAATTATCATGGACGATTACCCTGATGTCCTTCCAGAGGAGGATGTCGCATTAACCCCTCGACGAGAGATCAATTTCGATATTGACCAACATCCATAATCATCTTCTATATCGATGTATTTGTATTATATGGATACATCAGAGTGTGGGAGCTACATATACAGCTTGATGGACTTTATTTTTTTAGATTCCTTCAGTCAATTGTGTCACCATGGGGTTCAGTAGTTTTGATCATGAATAAGAATGCTGACAATTTCCAGTTGTTTGTCAATTATCATCGCTTGAACAATGAGTCAATGAAGAAAAAATATCATCCTACACAGATTAACTATTTTTTCAATAATTTGAAGGGGTGGTGTTATTTTTTAATTATCTCAATGAAGATAGTGTCTCATAAAATTCATGTTAACGAGGAGGATATCTCAATGAATTCATTTCATTTTATTCATGGAAATTACAAGATCATTGTGATATCAATCAATGTGATGAATGATTTAGTTGTGTTCATTGTGTTGATGAACATTACCTTCCTTGAGTTCCAAAATATGTTCACGGTGGTCTCCACCGATGAAATATTTGTGTACTCTGCAACTAAAGATAAGCATTAATATAATATTCATTCTTTTATTGGAATCTATCTTCAACAATAGAAATTTTTTAGTTTACAAATTTGTGATTTTTGGGCTCAAGATTCCATTTAATGGAGATTGTTTTTTCAAAAAATTGAATATCTATGGATCCATTGATGATTTATGTATGTGTGTCTTGGAAATCCCCTATGATAATGGTAGATGTGTGATGTTTCCATGGACTTCCAGTCTATTATAGGAGGTTGGCAACTGATTTCACTTAGGTTGTGACCCCTTTGACAGCATTGACCAGGAAGGATCAAATATTCTTGTGGAATGATCAGGGATAGGTGGACTTTGAGTATCAAATAGAGAATATGTTCAGTTCTCAAATTCATTATCTACCAGAATTAAGAGTTTTGTTCAATATTTTCTGTGTTGCTTTGGTCGTGGAGTTCGACGTTGGGGATAACATGTTTCTGAAGGAGAATCCAAGTCATAGGAAGCAAATGTTCTTTCATGGTTGTATTTGTTATCCCTAGTTTGTTCAGGATTTCTAGGTCTTGGATCACGATGGAGCCTTGCTACATCAGGTAGACCATACCCCATAGATGATCCAGATACATGATGTTATTCTTGTGTGTCAAATATATCGATATCTTAATTACCACACTCACATAATTGATTTTGGAATGATCGAGGTTGACGATGATGTGACCATAAAGGAGAAGCATTTGGAGATCAAGGAATACAAGGAGAAGGTGTTATGAATGAATGATATACCCTTATTTCATGTCTTGTGGTATCATGGTTCAATCTAGGAGAGCACATTACAATGTGAATGGCAGATATCTTCTCAATACCCCATGTTATTTTATGTTTAGATCTTTTTTGAAATGATCTTTATTTTTCAGTTGTATACCATTCATGATTAAGAGATGTGTCATATTTGTCTCTTATTTTTTCCTTCACTCTTTTGAGAGGTATCCCACCCAACAGAGTGTTTATGATATTGTTGTGGTGGTTGTGTGGTTTCATGAGTTTTCATTGAAGTAGTTGATCTCCATTGATGGAGAGAGCTTTCAGAGGTGTCACATAGGGTTGATGTTTGGAAACACTCTTCCATTCATTTTTTTCTTCTCCTGAGGTTGGGGTTGGATTCCCTAGAACAATAATGTTTTGATTGGTATCTGATGTATGGGCCCAGATCCCCAACGATCGACCCTTTGTATGTTTTTGAAGACCGAATTTCTTGGAGGAGGCATGGAGGTTTTAAAGAAGAGTTGGATTGCATGAATTTGTAAATAGGGATTCTAAACAATGTGTCCAAGGGGTACCTAACATGTGCACATTTGTGTTTCAAAAAATAAAATAAATTCTAAGGCGATGTGTTTGTCAGCAGAACCCAACCTCAAGGTTGAACACAATGTGAATGGGATGTAAAAATTGTGTATTAACCTGCCATTGTATGTTTGAATGACATAACTGTAGAGACACAAATACTTATGTAAATATACATTACATTACATTTGAAAAATAAATAAAACAAGACAAAAACATATCCCCAATGAACATATTAGTTTAGTATATTTGGAAACATGGAACATAATCTTCTACTCATGGTGAATGATCTTTAACATCTCCCATAAAGATCTCCCCCTTTGGTTTTCTTACCTAAAATATTTCTTTATATTCTGGGAAAAAGAAAACATAAAATTGGTGAGGTCAAATGCTCAGTAAGGGTAATCATGGAGAACATAAAACAACCCCTAAACATTTGAACGTAAGAACATTATCATAAAACATCAAAATCATGAGTAATGACATAAATCATGGAAGTGCATAAGGCATAGATCATAAAGGAAAATTAATCATGATAAATAACTTTAGAACATAACATGGAATTGTGGAAAACTATTAATCACTTGTTATGATTTCCAAAGTAGCCAAGGCATTTTTGCGAAGACCATCATAGTGGACAAAGGCCATTACTGAACCAGATTTACTGTTCGTTCCTACCATGTATTACAAAACCGGATTCACTTACCGTTCCAGCTATGTCTATCTCATGAGATATAAATCTTTACCCAATTCACTAGAGGGAGATATTGGTCCCACCCATCTCATAATGAAATCATTCTTACATGTTCCAAAAAATGAACATAAATCAATTATCATAACCAAAATAATAAAATGGGTTTCATAAACATCCTCCCATCATAACGTAATCCATATAAAAAAATGAATATAATTTCATCATAAGAAGAATCAAACCATGTAAATAATATATACTTTATACTTGAAACTTAATCATACTAAATAATGACATCATAGATGGAAAATTGTTTTGGAAAAACACTGAAATGAATTCTTGAAGAAAATATCCATTCTTCTTCAAAATCATTTTATTTTCACAAAATTACATTCAATTTTAAAATAAAAATATTTTTTTGAAAATGATCATGAAATCATGTAGAGTAATATTCATGAAAATTAGGCGTTATGAAACCGTAAAATTCTATTCAAGCAATATAAGTTAAAAAAAACATTCTCCTCATACTTTTCCTGAAAAAGGAAAAAAACGTTCCTCGTATGGTAAAAAAAAGAAATATTCCTAACATAACAATGTAAAAGTAAAAAAGGGGTAAAAATTACATAAAAAATACATGGAATAATATTAAAAACATTATGATTTTTTTTATATACATGAATGAAAAATATAACCTGAGTAAATACTTAGGTATAAGCAGTTTTAGATAAAAATGAGATTTGAAAAATTATCACTTACCATATGTCAAATTTATTTTGTATGTGTATGTGACTCTTTTATAGTGGGATTAAACATATTATTAACTTGTAATAGAGCCATAATAATATTTATTATATCATATATGATTCACTTAAGGATATATATTACCCGTTCATTTGTCAATTCCATGTTAAAACATCGTTTTGGGTAAAATCGTTTCATTTATCATCTGTGTTTTGACTTGTAATTATTCATATGATTACTTAGATCATGATTACATAATTCCATAATGTAGGACCTGATTTATATATAATGTATATTTAGTCTATTAACATATATAATAGATTGATAAATGGAATGAAATACACCGTTCATGGAGACGGTAGGCCGTACAGACACATGAACATTGTTTTTGTTTCATTATTAAATTTAAACGAAGAATGTAAATAACATATACATAAATACAGTATCATTAATAAGTCATATATTTCATGATTATTTAATATATAAATTTTCTAATCATTATTTAATGGTTAACTTGGAAAATGAATTTCATCACGTCGTGGTCGCGGTAATCCGTACGTACGAATGAGCGATGATATTGTTTCCATAATTATTGAATAAAAAAAGAGTGGATGATATAATATCTCAGAATTGTTTTCATTTTATAATAACCATATATTGTTATTATTTACACCATTATATCAATCCATTTATGGTGGTGTTGGAAAAACAAATTACACCACGACGTGCAGACTATATTTTGTACGTTTGCACGCATGGTGATTTTGTTTTTCGTAGGATGGATAGAAGGTGAAATATGTTTGGTTCATATTTATAATAACATATCAGTAAATTATTAATACTGAAGTTATTACTTTATTCTGAATCAACAAAAGAAGAGGATGTATAGAAATAAATGAATTTGAATGAATCAGTAAAGGATATTACCTCTTCATCGACACGCCTCTTCTAAACCTCCTCTTAGGGCACTAAAGATGGTCTTTGAAGAATACCAAGACCTCTAGAATGTTCCTATGAAAGTGGAGAAGAGAAATGGGTAGGTTTTGGATAAGATTGAAGGCTCAAATGTGTGTGAGGGGGAGAGGGAGGAGGTTCCCTTTTATATGTAAGGAGAGGGGCTCTTTTGGAAACATCTAAATGTTTTATTTATAATGAACTAAAAACCCCCTTAAAAACCTCAGAAATTGACAAAAATATTAATATTATATGAGATAGGGTTTTAATATCATTAAAAAAACGAATTTGACATTTTGTTAATTTATTTTTATCCTTAACAACTTGATTTATCATTATTTAATCTATTTAATTTTTTTATGGTAATAATATTATAAATTATAAATTATTATAAATAATTACTTATGTACTTTGAATATTCCATAATTGGATTATTTATAACATTTTAGACCACATAAATTTAAATTTATAATTTATAAATATTTATATGATTTTTAAACAATTTTATAAAACATTATTTTTTTAAAATAATAATATTGTCAATTTTCACACAATTCATTTATTTGAATTTATATAAAATCCAAAAAGAGGATATATTCAAACCAAAATATCTAATAGACTCCTAACATGTCATATGAATCTAGAAATTTTTTTTAAAACATTAATTAGTTCATATAATATATATTTTAATATATTTAAAACCATTTATTTGATATTTCAATCAATAAAATAATTTATACATCACTAATGCGTCTTCATTAATGATAAATTTTTAATCGATAAAAATAATATATAAATTCTAATGATGTAGATAAGTTTATTATTTGTTTTTTGAAAAATTATATTAGAAGTTTTATGCGGTTTATCATTAAATTAAAATTATTATTCTTATAAGATTTATGAGAGTTAAATGTTGACAATTTCATAGATTTTAATAATAATTGAATTCTTTTCAAGGTCAAAAGTCCATGAAATAAATATATTCCAACCCCTAGGTGATATGGGTCGAATTTTATTCATCAAATAGAATTTTTTTATCTGATTGGGTAATTTTATAATCTTATTGTTACCCTTAATTACCTGATTTATATTTAACTATAGTAAATAAAATATACCGCAGTTATTATTCATATCATCAAAAAAATAAAAGTAACCTATTTACATAATTTGGACACGCTGAATCCAAATATTGAATCCATTTTCAAAATTTAAAACAATGATGATGCAGTAATTAGTTTAAAATTAATCCCTTTGTAAAGAAAATGGGTGTTAAAATTTAAAACATTATCAAAGATTGAGATGTTTTTAGCCATTAAGTCAATGTAAAATTAATTCTAATGAGACACATTATATTAAATGGTAATAATATATTCTATTTATACTTTAAAACAATTTACAATTATAATTAAACCATATACATTATCTCGATGAAAAAAGTTACTTTTAAGTAAAAAGTAGCATGTTTTTACTATTCATCAAAATAATAATGTTGTCAGAAAAATATAAAAACATTATCCAATGTAAATTTTTTTATCTTAATTGAAAATAATAAGTCTATTTTGTAAAATTGAACTTATAAACTTGTCAAAAAATAGATTTTAAATGGGTGCACCATCAAAATGAGTCAAAGTGCTTTTTTTGAAAAATAATCCGTTCATTCGAAAAATTGATTTTGTTCTCATACCTCATTTTATATAATGTTTAAGAAGAACTATAATGTTATAAAATTAGAAATGTGATTAAAACTATTCATAATGGCTACTTCATAATAATATTATTAAAATATATCATTGTTTAGTGAAACATGATATTACGTACAACACACGCTATTGAGAAAGGTCGCTCTTGCGTGTAATGCAAGCCATGTCAGGGTTACGTGTAGGGAAAACATTCTTTATGGATGCGTATAACATACTCAAAATATAGTTAAATTATATATATTTACCAAAATACAAATATGGTGTTGTGTAAAATGAATTTTATTCGAAATAACTTGAAATTTTGTGCATCACAATCCAAGAATAGTTTTGGGTATAATACAAGCTAATACAGTGTTTCATATAACGCAAGATAATCTTGGTGAAGCATACAAAAAAAGACATAAAATAAATTAAAAAGAATAATTCTCATAAAATATCAAGTTGTTACATTCTACCCCCCTTAAAATGAATTTCTCCCTCGAAATTCTCATTTTTATAAATGGTTTTCTAATTGAAACATTTTTTCAGAGAAACCGACATCGTAAAAAGGAATACGAAAACATCATTTTGAAAAAGAACCCAAATTAACAAATCACTGGGTTTCCACATTGGATTATATAGGTGAAAATATGGATATGGAAGAGAAATCTAACCATCATGATTGGATGAAGAGTGGTAGAGAAAATGGCTATGAAAAATCCAACAATCACAAAGCCATAATTTTTTTGTGATCTAAAGTACCATCTTTTTCCTCATATATGAGGTAACTAGGACAACATTTTTGGTTTTCAAGATCATTTCCCTAATTTTGAAGAATTATTGAATTAAAATAAATACTTACATGATTATGGTTCAATCTCACTATTGCTTGTGCCTTGAACAACTTCCAAATCATCTCTTAGAAAAATTAAGTTGAATTTGTCTTCCATGGATTGTTATCAAATCATGTGATAGAATGATAGGTCATTCCAACTTCCTCAAACATAAGGTTTGAAAAATTTATATACATAAGTCCATCTTATGGTGAGTTTAGTCATATATGGTTCCAAAAATAGACTTATACTTAATCTATCATACCTCCTAATAAAATAAAATTATTATCTACAAACATCGGACTTCATGTAGTCAATTGAATGGCGATAAATGAATTTCGCACTTTGGTTGTGGGTTCGATTCTCGTATCCTTGTCCGACGCGACGGTTTGTCGCCCATCCAGCGAGTTTTCCTTTCTTTAAAACTATACTATTATAACATTCTAGAAATAATATTGAAAAAAAAGTTGAATCATTAAATAATATTATCTTATGTCCAACATAATTTATTTCAAATATTTAGTCTTATCCAAAATACTTCTATTCAAGCTCATAGTATAAAGGAAACAATTACTAGAAATGTCATCAACCAAGAATGTGAATAACGTCATTTATCCCCCCATATATCATAAGATATATCTTGTTCATCTCATTTCAAACATGTGAGTACCTTAATCTTTTATTCTCTTGCAACATGAATTACCATTGAACCTTATTGAAAAAAATGCTGTCAAAAGTTAACTCATTCAACATACCAAAATCAAAAAAATTATTTATACTCAAACCATGATGTCACTTTGTCCTTATATCAGTCATGATCTCATTAATAATATCAAACATATTATTTTCTCCTTATCCCTTTATTATGAGCATATCATCTGCTTTCCAAATTTATTTCAATATCTTTTCATGGGTACTGTTACCATACAATTATTGAAATCCAATACATAGATATTCCGAAATTCCACGATACTATAAATGAGATTCCATGATACTATTTTGAAATCTCATTTCATAAACACTTAATCATTCCACCACATCATTGTCATACTCAACATCACAAATTGTGATCGAATGGGAATTCCCATTTTCTTTTTCTTTAAGAGGTTTATCACGTCGATCATCATTAACCCTTGGATTAGGGCATTGATTAGAATAATGCCCCCATTTTCTTTCACTTGAAGCATTGAAGTGTTGGTGGAGCATTATCTGTAGTCTTTTTTCTATTCACGACATTAGAAACGTTTTGAACATTACTTGGTTACTCAGTTACTCGATGACCTTATTTTCCTCACATGAACATTTTCTAGTTCCTTTTAGACAATATTCACCATGTTTCTTTCCACAATTTTAGAATATCGAAACATTTTTCTTCATTTCACAATAGTTATGGGATTTTTCCTTGAACTCCATCTTTTGTTTCTTATCAAAACCATGAGATGGTTATGTAACACCAATATACAGTTCCACCTTGATAGCACAATACACAATTTCTTCATAGCTATTAAAGTATCTTATATCTAATACCCATCGAAGACTGGGGTTTAAGAATCTAAAGAATCGACCAACATTACTCTCAGGATGGATGATAACGCCAGATGCATACCTTACAAGCCTTGTAAAATTGACCTCGTATATACCAACAGATTCATCATCCGTTTGATTATACTGAAGGGACTCCTTTTCCATATTTTTTCAAAGAATACGAGGGATGTACTTATTTAAAAATATGTTCTTGAACTCATCCCATTACTTGAATTCAATTTCATCGTGGGGCCTCACTTTCTTAATTAGAATCCACCACTGGTATGCTTCACCATAAAAATGATAAATATCCAGAATGACATTTTCATTTTCTAAATAGAGATGTATAGAAAATATCTTTTCAATGGTACTAATCCATTGTTCCACAACATGTGGATCATAATACCAACTAAAAGAAGGTGGAAATTGCCTCATGAAGGACTCAATATAATATTGTTACCTTATCAACTCATTTGGAAGGCTATAATGATTCATAGCTTGTGTCAATATAGAAATTATATTTTTCCATCCATCTCCAGTAACATCGGTTTGTTCATGAGGAAAATCATTGCATTGTCCATTATAATGATCAATGTGGTTCATTTGGGTTCCATCCATCATCTAAAACCCAAAAAGAATATTGTGAGAGGAAAAAATCATTCTAGGAAAAAAAACATAATAAAGGGGGAGTACCTTCAATATATAATATCATAGGATTAATTTTATGTTCGTTACTGTAATTATTGGACTATAACCTATACTTATACTTAACCTTAGAGATATCCCTAGACATACCATAGAAATATCTCTAGGGATTTCACTAACGTTTCTGCATCCTAGTTTACAAAGGTTAACTAAACCTTCACTCTGATACCTACTATAGAGACCCAAATCATGACATACATAGAAATTACAACACTTTTACAGAATACATAATATATGACAAAACAAGATGCCCAATGATCATATTATTTTAATGTCTTTGGAAACCTGGAACATAATCTTCTAATCATGGTGAAAGATCTTCAACATCTCACATAAAGATCATCCCCTATGGTTTTCTTAACTAAAAATATTTTTTATATTCTGGGGAAAAGAAAACATAAAAATGGTGAGATCAAATTCGTAGTAAGAGTAAACATAGAGAACAAAAAATAGTCCCTAAACATTTGAACGTAATAACATGAACATAAAACATAATAATCATGAGTAATGACATAAATCTTGGTAGTGCATAAGGAATAGGTCATAATGGAATATTAATCATGATAAATAACATGGGAAAAACATGGAATTGTGGAAAACCATTAAGAATAGGTTATTATTTCCATAGTATCCATGGAATTGTAGCCAAGACAATAATAGTGGACAAATTTCATTACTGAATCGAGTTTACTAGCCGTTCCAGCCTTATATTACGGAACCAGATTCACTTTTCGTTCCAACCATGTCTATCTAATTAGATATAAATCTTTACCCAATGCATTGGAGGGAGATATAGGTTCCACCATTCTCAAAATGAAATCATTCAAACTTGCGACACAAAATAAACATAAATCATTCATTAGAATCCAATGAATAAAATGGGTTTCTTGAACATCATCCCATCAGAACTTAATCCATATAAAACAAATGGATATCATTTCATCATAAGAAGAATAAAACCATTTAAATTATAGGGACATTATACTTGAAACATAATCATACTAAATAATGTCATCTTATATGGAATATAGTTCCGACAAAACACTTGAAATGATTTCTTAAGAAAAATATCCTTTCTTCTTAAAAATCAATTTCTTTTCCCAAAATTACATTAAATTTTAAAATTAAAGGATTTTCATGAAAATAATAATGAAAAATTGTAGAGGAATATTCATTAAAATTAGGTTATATGAAAAAGTAAAAATCCGTCAATGCGGTATAAGTTAAAATAACATTCTACTAGTACTTTTTCTAGAAAGGTAAAAAAGTTCCTCGTATAGTAAATAAAAGAATGATTCCTTCCATAAAACAATGTAAAAGTCAAATAGGGGTAAAAGTGTCATTCAAAATACATGGAATAATATTAATCACTTTTTTAAAAACTTTTTTATGGACATGGATAAAAAATACAACCCTATTAAATACTTACTTATATGCAATCTCGGATAAAAATGAGATTTGCAAAAGTATCCCTTACCTTATGTCCAATTTCATCCATATGTGTATGAGACTCCTTTATAGTAGGTTTAAAAATATTATTAACTGGTAAGAAAACCATAATAATATTTATGACATCATATATGATTCACACAAGACATTATATTACCCATTCATTTGTCTATTCCATGTTAAAGCAGTGTTTTTGGTAATATCATTTCATTTATCGTCAGTGTTTTAACTTGTAATTATTTATATGATTACATAGATAATTATTTATTACTTCCAAAAGGTAAAACATGATTTAAATGTAATATATATTTGTAATATACATATATATAATAGATCTATAAATGGAATGAAATACACTGTTCATGGAGACGGCAGGCTGTACGTACACATGAACACAGTTTTCGTTTCCTTATAAAATAGAATGGAAGTAAATAAATATCATATACATAAATCCATTATCATTAATATGTGACATATTTCATTATTATTTAATATATATAATTTATAATAATTCTTTAATGGTTAACTTGGAAAATGAATCTCATCACTTCGTGGAGACAGTAATCTGTACCTACACACAAGCGATGATATCATTACCATAATTATTGAATGAAATTAGAGTGGATGATATTAAATCTCAAAAATAGTAGCATGTTATAATAACCTTATATAGTTATTATTGACACCAGTATACCCATCCATGTAATTTTTTGGTGAAAAAACAGATAACACCACGGTGTGGAGACGATATTATGTACATATGCACGCGCTTCAATTTCGTTTTCTATAGGATGGATAGAAAGTGAAATAGGATTGGTTCATATTTATAATAAAAAATCTGTATATTATTTATACTGATTTTATTACAATATTATAACACATCAAAATCAGAGGAAGTAGAACAAGAAATTAATTTGAAGGGATCAGTAAAGGATATTACCTCTTGTTCGAGGCGCCTCTTATAAACATCCTCTGAGGGCCCTAATGTTGAACTTTGATGAAGACCAAAATGTATAGTATGATTATAGGGATGTGGAGAAGAGAAATGGTCTGGGTTTGGATGAAATTGAAGGCTCAATGTGGTGTCAGGAGGAGCTGGAGGAGGTGCCCTTTTATAAGAGAGGAGAGGGGCCCTTTTGGAAACCTCTATAATATTAATTTATAATATACTCAAACCCACCTAAAACCCAACAAAAAAGACTCAAATACGAATATTAAATGAGACAGGGTTGTAATCGCATCACCCAATAAGATTTAGACATGTTGGTAATTTATTTTAATCCATATCAACTTGAATTATCATTATTTAATCTCTTTAATTTTATTTGTGGTAATAAAAATCAAATATTAAATTGTTATAAATAATAAATTATGTGATGTGAAATGTCCATAATTGGATACTTTATGAATTTTTAGACCATATAAATTTCAATTTATAATTTTTAAATATTTTTGTGATTCTTAAACATTTTTATAATATGATATTTTTATAAAATAACAATAGTGTCAATTTTGACAATATTCATTTATTTAAATATAAATAATATCCACATAGAGGATAAATTAGAACCAAAATATTTAATATAATCCTAATATATCATATTATTCTTGAAATTTTTTGGAGAACATTCATTTGTTCATATAATATTTATTTTAATATTTTTAAAACCATTTATTTTATATTTCAATCAATAAAATAATGTATCCTTCACTATTGTGTCATCATTAATGATAAACATTTAATCCCTAAAAATTATAAATAATTTCTCAGGATTTAGATACTTTTAATAGATTTCTGGAGACTATTTATATTAGATGTTGTATGTGGTATATCACATAATTAAGATTATTACTTTTATAATATATAAGAGAGTGACATGTCACATTATTTTGTTTTAATAATAATTACATCATTTTCTTGTAAAATTTCAATTAAATGAACATATTATGACCCATATGTGATATGGATTGACTTTTATTCATCCAATAGAATTTTGGAAGGTGTTAGGGTAAATTTATAATCTTATTTTTACCCTTAATTACCCGATTTACCTTTAACTGTAGAAAATAAAATTTATAGTAGTAACTATTAATAAAATAAAAAATAATAAATTAAAAAATTAACATAATTTGGACCCATTTAATACAAATATGGAATCCATTTTTCAAATCTAAAAATAGAGAAGTTGCAGAAATTAATTTAAAATTAATCCTGTTGTTTAGAAATTGGGTTTTAAAAGTTAAAACATTGTCAAAGATTGTAATGTATTTACCCATGATATCAAATTAAAATTAATGATAATTGCATACATTATATTAAATGGAAAAAAATATATTCTATTTATAATTTATAACAATTTTCTATTATAATTTAACCATATAAATTATCTCTATGAAAAAATATTGTTTTAGTAAAATTTACCGTGTTTTTACGATTTATCAAAATAAGAATGTTGTAAAAAAAATTCAAAAATTTATCCAATGTAAATTTATATAACTTGATTCAAAATAAGTAGTTTATTTTGTAAAATTGAACTTATAAACTTGTCAAAAATTATATTTCAAATGGGTGCGCCATCAAAAGGTGGCAAAACTGCATTTTTTTAAAAATTACTTCTTTTATAAGAAAAACTAATTTTGTTTCCATACCTTATTCAATAAAATGTGTAAGATGATCTATAATTTCATAAAATTAAAAATGATGTTAATACTATTCATAACATATAGTTCGTAATAATATTATAACAATATATCGTTGTTTAATGAAACTCGATATTGCGTACAACACACACTATTGAGGAACGTCACTCTTTCTTATAATGAAATCCATGTCAGGGTTCTGTTTAGGGAAAACATCTTTTGGTTTTTCATATAACATACTCAAAATATATTTCAATTATAAATTTATCAAAATATATACACGGTGTTGTGAAAATTGAATTTTATTCGAAAGAACATGATATTCTGTGTATCACAAGCCAAGAATTGTGTTGCATAAACTACAACCTAATACGGTGTTGTGTATAGTGAAAACTAATTTTGATAAGCTTATAACAAAAGACATCGAAGAAATTAAAAGGAATAAATATCAAAAAATCTCAGGGTGTTAAAATATCAACCAATAATGTAACGCATTGTCCCCAGTTACCTAGAGTCAGTGCATTATTACATAACATTGTCATGATTACAAGGAATCATGTCCTAAAGGACTGATTAGTTTAGTAGCCTTGAAAAAATGATTCATACAAAATTTCAACATTACATGTTGAAGAGAAATAAAACACAAATATATTTCATTAGAAACATCCAAGCCTTCTAGAGTATGCCTAGTGGTCACTCATAAATAACTTTTTCATATCCTAGGAAAATGAAATATAATAAATGGGTGAGATCAGATGCTCAGTAAGGGTATGTAATACAGCAAAAAATGACATAAATATTAAGCATGGTAAATATTTGAAACCACGCGCCTTTACAAATAATAAACATGAATACTCTTATTGTAAGAATATTAGCTGGGTAAATAATTCCATAATAAAACATAATCAGGGGTATTCTACTAGTCAAATGACCACATGAACCATAAATATTATTTCCATAATGAGGGAATGTATGATGCCAAACATTCTGGAACTTTTTGTCAAGGCCTCAGCCAAGACGTCTAAAAATGATTAAGGCCTCGACCAAAACCTTAAATCAAATTGGGAAAGGGCCTCGCCCAATTCCACATCTAGTTGTCTCATTAGATCTACTGATGCATCGAGGATCTATAGCGGGCTCCAACCATCACTTACTAATTCCAATACATTCCTCATATGAAAAGGTTTAAACATATCCCAAACATTCATATTAAAACTAGCATACGAAATGTCAATAATATAACCATAAATCATGAATGGTATGAAAATAGCACATCCATAGTCAAACATATCACAAAATACTTCAATACAATATGGATGTTTTTTATCATAATAAATCAACTCCAAATAAACATAAAATCCATCAAAGGATGTTGACAAAGATGAAATCCAAACCATTTTTAGAGAAATATCTCTTAATATTTTGAAATTATTTAAGAGTCACATAATTATAAAATAAAACATTTACATTGAAGATATTATTTTAATCTTTTATGGGATTCTTTGATGAGTTTATAACTACTGAAAATATCCACACCCACAGTATAAGTTGAAAAAAACATTCTTAACTTAATTTTGTCGAAAAGGATAAAAATTAACTTTTTTGTAAAATGAAGGAAAGATTCCTTTCAAACCATTTTATAAAAATTTTAACAAGGGTATAATAACATTAACCCATAGTCTAGTAAATAGAAAAAAAAATTTGAAATAAATTTTTTAGAAACATGGATGTGGATGATAAAGAAGTCCCAGTAGATAATTACATATAAACAACCACGAATAATAAAGAGATTGTGAAATAAACCCTTACATTGTACTTTTACTTGGTTGAGGGTAAGTTAACCTCTTGTATAATGGTGAAATATTTGTTATTAATTTATACAAGAATCATATACATTAATATGATATCATATATGATCTTTTAACATTGATTTGTTAATAATATCTTAGTATTATCATCGTTTCTGGTGTTAACATATTCGTTTTTATTTATATTATTTGTTATGTGAGACATATCTTTTATTGATGGGATGTATATTATTTATATCCAAAATGAAATCATGTCTCTAAAAATTATATTTATTCATCAAATAAAATTTATTCTCGAATGGATACGATAGGGAATGAATCTCATCGCGTTCGTGGATACAGTAATCCGTACGTACATACGAGCGACAATATCATTCTTTTGATATTAAAATAATATATAATTGGGTGGTATATCATATAAAAACAATCATTATCATGTTATAATTATCATTTACATGAATTACACATCAATATTATACACATCCAAATAATAATTTATTGATTAATAATTACACCACAACATGGAGACGGTAGGCCGAACGTAGACACATATATTGACATGTCATTCAAAGGATATATAGAATTATGAATATGGTTGTACGATATTTATAATAACATAATAGTATATAGAAGATACTAGAGTTATTATTTTATAATGGAAACAACAAAGAATGAAGATGTTGAAGAAGAAAGGGACTTAATAGAGGGTGGTGAAAACATTACTTCTTCTTTGGGTTCTTCTTTTTGATTTGATCAAAAGGGCTCCATAGGTTGGATTTATGACTAAAGTAATGCCTCTAGGATTAAGGTAGGATAGTTTAGAGGGTATTTGGGAAGAGTATTTCCAAACAAAAATGCTTTGATGGTATGGAGAATTGGTTAGAAGTGGTGTCCGTTTAAAAGGGTGAGGAGGGGCTCTTTAAGAAACACTTAAAGTATTAATTTATAATAACTTCATATTCAATTCATAATGGCTAAAAATTTAATTGTTAAAAGTATATGGTGGGTATGGTTCGAAATACATTCATCTAATAGATTTTAGATTGGTTTGGGTCACTATATTAACCTCATCATTTATATTTAACTCTTAGTTAAATATTTTATCATTAACCATGTCACTTTGTATTTTTTTATTATATTGTTAATAAAATTAATATATACTTCCAAGAGACCCCCAAGTGGTCCAGTAATGATACAAAAATCATTATATAATTCCTTTGGACGAATATTAGATTTTGAGGAATAGAATATTAATTAAAAATATAATATTTGTTTTAAAAACTCTTTTATGTCAATTTAATAATTGATTTTTGTTAAAGACTTAACAACTTTAGTAATTAAAAAAAATTAATTTAAGAAATCCTAAAATGTCATATTAATTAATAAAAATTGTTTATGGAATAAAAAATTTCAAATTATATTTATTTTAATATTTATAATACAAATTATTTTATTCATTCATTAATAAGGAAAATATTGCGTCATTTTTGTGTCATAAATAAATTTAATTATTCAATTTATAAAAATTATAAATAATATACCATTATGTAGGAACTCTTTTTACCTTCCTATTTAATATTTATAGTCGAATATATAACATATATAACCCTATGTAAAAATTGTTTTTCTAAAAGATATATGCTTATATCATTTTTTATTTACATTAACTTAATTAATATAAAGTGTTTTTATCTCATACAAGTGGATCCATGGGGCCCAAAAATCGATCCAAATATGAACATGATCAGAAATATATCAACTAATATGGTTAGGAAACATTTTATTATAATTTATTATTATTATAATAATATTTTCCCCTTATTTACCGGATTTACCCTTTAACCATGGTATATCAAATATTTACCGAAGTAATTATTCAAAATGTCTAAAAATAAAATTTACCTATTTACACAATTTTGAAATCCTGATTCCAAATATGGAATCCATTTTTCCAAATTCAAAATACAGAATTGGCTGAAATTAATTTAAAATTATTTCCCGTTGTTAAAACAAAAGTTATCTTTTTAAGAGTTAATTACTTTCAAAATATTGACTCTTGTTTATGTCTGGTTTAATTGTGAAATTTTTCCCAATGACCAACATTGTATTAAATTTTAAAAATATATTCTAAATATTATTTAAAAACACTCAAATTAATAATTTATATCTATTAATTATTTTGATTAATAAAGATTATTTTAATTAAAATTTATTAATTATCAATATTCATCAAAATATGAATGTTTTCAGAAAAATTCTAGAATTTCACCCTTGGCTAATTTCTATATACCGAATCCAGAAATGAATTCCATTTTGAAAGATAAAATTTATAAAATTTCAAAAAGTTGGTATTACTATTCATAATGGCTAGTTTGATTGGTTGTGGTGTGTGTTAGAACTCTAAGTAGCATACAACACACACTACTGTATTATTCAAAGGGAAATGTACCATGGAAGCTTGGGGTGTTACATTCTCACCTTCTTCAATAAATTGAATCCTTGCAATATGAAATTTTTCTTCGAAAATAAATGGTTGAAAATAGAAAATACCTTTGTGAAAACCCACATAGGAAATAAGGTTAATAAAATTTAGTCTTAATAAGAGGGAAATGAAAATGAAAAAGTCACCACCAAATTATGATATCGATAAAGAGAAAATTTTTAGAAATTAGAGACAAATAATTGGAAGAAAAACATAAATATTTGTAGGGAGTTATTGAGGTCACCAATCACAAACATATGTAAATTTGACGGCCTCAAAGCCTTCAATCTATGGTGACTTAAAATATCATCAGTTTAACAAAACATAAGGTATTAGGATAACACATTTTTTTTAATATCCCTTTCTAAAAGTTTAAAAATTAATTTATTCATAGAATAAGAGAGAGGAATATATATATAAAAATTACAAGTATTGTTTTAACCATCATCTAATTTCTACCAGAAACTCATCTTTCACTCAGAAAGAGAATAGAACTCAAAAATATTATATTTATCCTAATCGTACAAGGTTCCAAATATTAACACGTTCCATTTAGATTAGGAAATATATTTTTTGATAACTAGAGACTTCTTGTTGGGTAGTGGTATGTAATAAAGGCATGTCGCACTATGGTTGTGGGTTCAATCCATGAAGCTTTGTCTGGCGTGATGGGTTATCCCCCGACCTGCAGGTTGTCCTTTCCCTAAAACTATAGTATTATAATATTCAAAAAATAATCTTAAGAAATTTTTAAACCTTAATCCATAATATCCAAAGTTTGACATAATCCATTCCAACCTTTATAGTTATCCAAAATAATTCTGTTCAAACTCATTATCTTAAAGGTTTCTAAATTACAAAATCATTTAAAAAATCAGATTCCCCAAAGTAATGATTATTATTATCACATACTAAGAATATGATTACCATAATCATATTAAACGCTTAATGAAAATAGAAAGTATTGTTGTACAATCCTTATATATACCACATTATTCTTATATCCATAATATAATCCTTGAGTCCAAAAAATACAAATACATTAATTATTCAACTTCATCTCTAGTAACAACATAAGCTTGGCCATGATCCCTTGGCCTTTTCTGATGTAATACTTCATGGAGCATAGTGAATTCATTTTTATAATTCCCCATTTCTGTATAATTGTAGAATTCAGCATTGACAGCATCTTTCATTACCTTTCAATCACAAGTCTGGTGATCTTTTTCTCCACATTTGTAACAAACTCCCATTCCTTTTAGGAAACTACAGGGGTGTTTCTTACCACAATTATCACAAAATGGAAAATCCTTCTTTCCTTTATTCCATTTAGTTGTCTCTTGGTCCATTGTTATCTTCTTCTCTTGCTTTACTTTGTTTTTATAAAACTTATAGAATTTCTTTTCTGTATTGATAGCACACAAGAGAATATCTTTGTACGATGAGAAGGATTGTGATAGTAATTCTCGATAGAGAAATGGTTTTATCCCATCAATGAAACAATCAATATTACTTCTTGGGTTACGTATATAATATAATGCATGCCTCACTAACCTTGGAAAGTTATCTTTATACTTTTCGACATTATCATCCTCCTTTTAACTCAGACATAGAAATTGCCTTTCCATATCTGCTCGATGGTCATGAGAAAATGTTTTTTTCTAATAAAAGCTCTTTAAACTCCCTCCATTCCATATTTGATACTTCATAATATTTTTTTTTGTTTTGAATCAATAACCACCATTGATCAGCATATCGAGTGAGGAGATAAACTACCAGGACAACTTTTTCCCTTTCACTACTCACCAAATCCTGAAATATTTTCTCTAGGGAACTTTTCCATTGCTTAGATACTAAAGGATTTGTACTCCCATTGAATTTTGGTGGTTTTTTCCTCATGAAATGATCTAACATTGATCATCCATGCTGCAGATAATGGTGCTCCATACGAGTTTGGATATTATTCATAACCTGAGGGAGTTGTCCCAATATAATGATAAGCTGATCAGCACCAGTTGTATCACCAACTCCACTATAATTATCTTGAGTAGGAGAGAAATCCCTACTTAGAGTGCGTGCATTGATACGGTTTATATTCCTTCCACTAGGTTCCATTTCTAAAAAATGACATACACTAGATTAGTTTAAGAATCACAATAAAAAAATCAAAACTTGTAAAACACTTAACATAAATTGACCAGTTTATGGATATAATCCATAATCATAAAAATGCTTTATTTGAGGAAGTATATACACATAAACCCTTCATAATGGTTTGTAAAGAAAATTATAATTATCCTAGGTATATCCCCCAGGAGTGTCGTAACCAAGAGTGCAGCAAGGCCTGTTGTCGTGCACTAGTTCCCGTTCGAGTCTAGCTCAAAGCGTTGTTTTCGGGTTTTACCCCTTGGTACATTTGTGCCAGAGCTACCTTTACCTGCTCGTATCCACACAGGGATTAATTGCTTGGAAAAATCATAAAATCTCTATAATAACAAAATTCTAGGAAGTTCTTCTATACCAATCCTCAACGTCCATCTTTGGTTTATTTGCATTAATTAGAGTTTCTCTAAATCCATCTTCCAAGTTTTGTACTAAAATTCCTCTAATACCAACTGTAAAACCCTGACCCCAGTTACCCAGAGTCGGTGCATTATTACATAATATTAGCACAATTAAAAGGAATCAAGTCCAGAAGGACCGATTAGTTTAGTTGCCTTGGAATCAAGATTCATTTATAAGTTCAACTTTACAGCTTGAAGAGAAATACATCACAAATATATTTCATTAGAAACATC
Organism: Viscum album; assembly: GCA_963277665.1. Lineage (NCBI taxonomy): Eukaryota > Viridiplantae > Streptophyta > Magnoliopsida > Santalales > Viscaceae > Viscum > Viscum album. Next base: position 555,064,469 of record OY728160.1, on the reverse strand, counting down.
CAATCCTCCTAGATTATTCCTGCAGGTCACTCATAACTAACTTCTTCATATCCTGGGAAAATGAATCATAAGAAAGGGGTGAGCTCAAATGCTCAGTAAGGGTAAGTAATACAGTAGAAAATGACATAAATATTAAGCATGGTAAATAATTGAAACCGCATGCCTTTACGAATAATTAACATGAATGCTTTTACAATAAAAATATTAGTTGAGTAAATAATTCCATTATAAAACAAAATCATGGGTTTTCTACTAGTCGAATGACCACATGATCAATCAATGTTATTTCCATAATGAGGGAATATATAATGTCAGACACTCTGAAAATTTTTGTCAAGGCCTCGGCCAAGACGTCTATAAATGATTAAGGCCTCGACCAAAACCATAAATCTGATTGGGAATGGGCCTCTCCCAATTCCACGTCTAGTTGTCTCATGAGAACTACCGATACATCGATGAGCTATAGCAGGATCCACCTGTCACTTACAAAGTCCAATACATTCCTCATATGAAAATGTTTAAACATATCATAAACATTCATATTAAAACAATCATATTAAATGTCAATACATTAACCATAAATCATAAATGTTATAAAAATAGAACACACACAGTCAAACATATCACAAAACCTTCAATACAATATGGATGTTCTGTATCATAATAAATCAACTCCAAATAAACTTAAAATCCATCAAAGGATGTTGACATAGATGAAATCGAAACCCATTTTAGAGAAATATATCTTTCTATTTTGAAATCATTTAAGAGTAACATAATTATAAAACAAAACATTTAATTTGAAAATATATTTATAATCTTGTAAGGGTTGTTTATATGAGTTTATAATGGTAAAAAATAGCTTCACCCACCCTATAAGTTAAAAAAACAGTTTTACCTTAATTTTGTCGAAAAGGTTAAAAATGGCCTTGTTTGGAAAACGACAGAAAGATTCTTTTCAACCAATTTTATAAAAAATATAACTAGGGAATAAATTACTTTAACCCATAATCTAGTAAATAGTAAAAAAAAATTGTAATACAATTTTTAGAATCATGGATGTGGATGATAATGATGTCCCAGTTGATAATTGCTTAACAACAACCTCATATAATAAAGAGATTGTGAAATAAACCCTTAACTTGTACTTTTACTTGGTTGAGGTTAGGTTAACCTCCTGTATAATGGTGAAATAATTTTTATTAAATTATACATGAATCATAAACATTAATATGATATCATATATGATCTTTTAACATTGATTTGTTAATAATATCTTAGTATTATCATCGTTTTAGGTGTTAACAGATTCGTTTTTCTTTATATTAATTTTTATGTGATCCATATTTGTTATGGGTGGGATTTATATTATTCATATCAAGAATGATATCATGTCTTTAAAAATAATTTTTAATCGTCAAATAAAATTTAATCTTGAATGGATACGATGGGGAATCAATCTCATCACGTTCTTGGAAATGGTAATCTGTATGTACGCACGAGCGACAATATCATTCTTTTGATATTAAAATAATATATAATTGGATGTTATATCATATATAAATAATCATTATCATGTTATAATTATTATTTACATGAAATAAACATCATTAATATACCCATAAAAATAATAATGCATTGAATAACCATTACAACCCGACGTGGAGACGGTAGGCCGTACGTACGCACGTATGGTGACATATGATTCAAAGGATAGATAGAACACTGAATATGTTTGTACCATATTTATAATAACATCACATTATATAAAAGATACTGGAGTTATTATTTTATAATGAAAATATCAAAGAAATAAAATGTTGAAGAAGAAATGAACTTGAAAGAGGGTGGTGATAACATTACCTCTTCTTCGGGTTCTTCCTTTTGATTTGATAAAAAGGGCTCCTTATGATGGATTTATGATTACAATAAGGCCTGTAGGATTAAGGTAGGATAGTTTAGAGGGTATTTAGGTAGATTTTGGTCAATCCAAAAGACTATGAATTTATGAAGATTTGGTTACAAGTGGTGTCCTTTTATAAGGGGGAGGAGGGGCTCTTTAGGAAAAACATAATTTATTAATTTATAATAAATTCATATTCAGTTTCTAATGGCTCAATGTCGATTATTTAAAGTAAAAGGTGGGTATGTTTTGAAATAATTTCATAAAATAGATTTTAGATAGGTTTGGGTCACTATATTAACCTTATCATTAATATTTAACTCTTAGTTAAAAAGTTTGACATTTACCCTATCCCTTTGTATTTTTATATTATATGGTTAATAAAATTACTATATACTTCCAAGAGAACATCAAGTGGTCAATTAATGATAGAAATATCATTATATAAGTCCTTTTTCCGAAGTTTAGATTTTTAGGAATAGAATATGAATTAATAATATAATATTTGTTTTAAAAAATCTTTTATGTCAATTTTGACACAATTTAATAATTGGTTTTTGTTAAACTCTTAACATCTTTATTAATTCGAACCAAATTCATTTATCTAATAATAACATGTAATATTAATTGATAAAATTCGTGTATGGCATCAAAACTTTCATATTATAGTTATTTTTATATTTATAATACCAATTATCTGATTCTTTCATTAATAACAAAAATACTACATTATTATTGTGTTATAATTAAATTTAATTATTAAATATATAAAAATTATAAATAAAATACCATTATGTAGGAAATATTTTTAAATTTCTATTGAATATTTTTTTAAAAAAATATATCATATATAACAATATGTAAAAATTGTTTTTCTAAAAGATATATGCTTATATCATTTTTCTATTTACTTTAATTTAATTAATATAAAGTGTCCTTATCACTTAAAAGTAGCTACATGGGGTCCCAAAATGGACCCAAAGATTCCCATGGTCGGACATGTATCAACCAATATTGTTAGGACACATTTTAGTGTAATTTATTTTTATTATAATATTATTTTTACATTTATTTACCAGATTTACCCTTTAACCATGGTAAATAAAACATTTACCGAAATAATTATTCAAAATATCTAAAAGTAAAAGTTACATATTTATAGAACTTTTATATCCTGATTCCAAATATGGAATCCATTTTTCCAAATTCGAAACATAGAATTGGCAGAAATTAATTTGAAATTAATTCTAGTTGTGAAATCAGAAAGCGTGTTTTTAAGAGATAATAACTAACAAAAGATCGACACTTGTATATGTCTGGTTTAATTGTGAAATTATGTTCAAAGACCAACATTGTATTAAATTTTAAAAATATATTCCAAATATTCTTTAAAACCACTAAAATTAATAATTTATCACTATTAATTATTTTGATTGAAAAAGTTGTTTTTAATTAAAATTTAGTAATTTTCAATAATCATCAAAATATGATTTTTTTCAGAAAAATACCAAATTTTAACCAAGGATAATTTCGATATTTCAAATCAAAAAATGAAGTCCATTTTGAAATATAAAATTTATAAAATTTCAATAATTTGGTATTACTATTTATAACGACTAGTTTGATTGGTTGTGGTGGGGGTTAGAACTCGAAGTTGCGTACAACACATGATACTGTTTTATTCAAAAGGAAATGTACCATGGAATATTGGGGTGTTACATTCTACCAACCATTAATAAATTGTGAACTTAAAATTTGAAATTGTTTTTCAAAAATAAATGGTTGAAAATAGAAAATACTTTTGTGGAAAACCCACATCAGAAATAAGGTAAATAAAATTTAGTCTTAATAGGAGGGAAAGATAAATTTAAAAGTCACCACCAAATTATGATCTCGACTAGGAGAACATTGGTGGAAATTAGAGATAAATAATTGAAAGAAAAAAGTAAATATTTGTAGGGAGTGATTGCGGTATCAATCACAAACAAGTGTAAAATTGAGGGCCTCAAAGCCTTTAATCTATGGTGATTTAAAATTTCATCAGTTTAACAAAACATATGGTATTAGGATAAAAAAAAATTATTTTAATATCACATTATTAGAGATTAAGAATTTATTTTTTCATAGAATAAGAGAGAGGTATATATATATATACTTGATAATTAGAGTTTTAACCTTCAACTAATTTCTACCAAAAACTCATCTTTCAATCGGAATGAAAATAGAACTCAAAAATATTCTATTTATCCTAATCGTACAAGGTTACAAATATTAACATATACCATTTAGACTAGGAAAACTATTTTTTAATTACTAGGGACTTCCTGTAGGCTAGTGGTAGTTAATAAAGGCCTGTCACACTATGGTTGTGGGTTCGATTCCTGCATCTTTGTCTGACGCGACGGGTTTTCCCACACCCTACAGGTTTTCATTATACTAAAACTATAGTATTATAATATTCCAAAAATAATCATAAGAAATTTTTTAACCTTCTTCCATACTATCCAAAGTTCTACATAATCTATTCCAACCATTATAGTTATCCAAAATACTTTTATCCAAACTATTTCTCTTAAAGGATTCTAAATTCCAAAATCAATTGTAACATCAGATTTCCCAAACAAACTAATGATTCTTATTTCACATACTGAAAATATGATTAATTTCATCATATTAAAACCGTAATAAAAATAGACAGTATTGTAGTACAACCCTTATATATATATCATATTATTCATATAACCATAATATAATACTTGAGTACAAAAACACAAATACATTAATTATTCAACATCATATATAGTAATAACATAAGCTTGGCATTTCTCCCTTTTCCTTTTCTGAGGTAATATTCCATGGAAATTATGGAAATTATTTGAATAATTCCCCATTTCTCTACAATTTTAGCATTCAACATTGAAAGCCTCTTTCTTTCTCTTACAATCACGACTCTGGTGACCTTTTTCTCCACATCTGTAACAAATTCCCATTACTTTTAGGCAAGTCCCGGGGGGTTTCTTACCACAATTATTACATAATGGAAAATAATTATTTCCCTTTATCCCTTTATCTATCTTTTTCTCCATCGTTATCTTCTTCTCTTGCTTTACGTTGTTGTCATATGTCATAGAGATTTCCTTTTCTATCTGGATTGCACACGAGACAATATCTTCGTACGATGAGAATGATTGTGTTACTAATGGTCAATGGAAAAATGGTTTAACCCATAAAATTATTGATCGATATTACTTCTTGGGTTATGTATATAATCTTTTTCATGACTCACTACACTTATAATGTTAGCTTCATACTTAACGACATTCTCATCCTCCTTTTGTCTCAGACTTTGAAATTGCCTTTCCATATCTGCTCAATGGTCACGAGGATAGTATTTTTCAAATAAAAGCTCTTTGAAATCCCTCCATTAAAAATTTGATACTTCATAATCTTGTTTTGTGTTGTGAATCAATGACCACCATTGATCAACATCTATAGTGAGGCGATAAACTTCCATGAAAACTTTTTCCCTTTCCCTACTCCCCAAAGCCTGAAATATTTTCTTTAGGGAACTTAGTCATTGCACCGATACTAGTGGATTTATACTCCCATTGAATTTTGGTGGTTTTTGCCTCATGAAATGATCTAACATTGATCCTCCATGCTACAGATCAGGGTGCTCCATACAGGTAAGGTTATTATTCATAACTTGAGTGAGTTGTCCCAGTATAGTGATAAGCTGATCAGCAACAGTTGTATCACCAGCTCCATTATATTTATCTATAGCTTGAGTGAAATCCATACATGTAGTGCATTCATTGATATAGTTTCCATTCCTTTCACTAGGTTCTATTTTTAATCAATATCATAAACTAGATTAGATTATGAATCACAATACATAAATCCAAACTTGTAAAACACTTAAAATAAATTGAAAATTTTATTGATATAATCCATAATCATAAAAATGTTTTCTTTGAGGAAGTATATAATAATAAACCCTTTATAATGGTTTATAAAGAATATGATAATTATCATAGGCATATCCCCCATGAGTTTCGTAACCAAGAGTGTAGTATGGTCCATTGTCGTGCACCATTTATTTTTCGAGTCTAGCTCAAAGAGGTGGTTTCACGGTTTACCCCTAGGTACATCTGTGCCAGAGCCGCCTCTATCTGCTCATAGCCAGACAGGGATTTATTGCTTGTAAAACTCACAAAATCTCTATAATACCAAAATTCTAGGAAATTCTTCTATAATAATCCTCAAAGTCTATCTTTGGTCTATGTGCTCTAATAAGAGTTTATCTAAATCCATCTTCCAAGGTTTTTACTAAACTTCCACTGATACAAACTGTAATTCCCCAACCCTAGTTTCCTAGAGTCACTTAAATTTTACATAAAAATTGCATGATTACAAGGAATCAATTCTCGAAGGACCGATTAGTTTAGTATCCTTGGAATCAAGATTCATACGTAAGTTTATATTTACAGCTTGAAGAGAAATACAACACAAATATATTTCATTAGAAACATCCAATCCTCCTAGATTATGCCTACAGGTCACTCATAACTAATTTCATCATATATTGGGAAAATGAAACATAATAAAGGGGTGAGCTCAATCATTCAGCAAGGGTAAGTAATATAGTGGAAAATTACATAAATATTAAACATGTTAAATAATTGAAACCACATTCCTTTACCAATAATAAACATGTATACTTTTATAGTAAGAATATGAGCTGAGTAAATAATGACATAAGAAAACATAATCATGGGTATTCTACTAGTAGAATGACCAGATGAACCATCAATATTATTTCCATAGTGAGGGAATGTATAATTCCATACATTCTGAAACTTTTTGTCATGGTCTCAACAAAGTCATCTAAAAATTATTAAGACCTCGGCCAAAACCATAAATGAAATTCGGAAAGGGCCTTGAACAATTCCACATCTAGTTGTCTCATGATTCCTTCTGATGCATCAAAGAGATATAGAGGGCTCCACCCATCACTTACTAAGTCCAATACATTCCTCATATGAAAATGTTTAAACATATCATAAACATTCATATTAAAAATATCATATGAAATGTCAATAAGTTAACCATAAATCATGAATGATATAAAAATATCACACCCACAGTCAAACATATCACAAAACCTTCAATACAATATGGATGTTTTGTATCATAATAAATCAACTCCAAATAAACTTAAAATCCATCAAAGGATGTTGATATAGATGAAATCAAAACCCTTTTTAGAGAAATATCTCTTTCTATATTGAAATCATTTAAGAGTCACATAATTATAAAATAAGTCATTAACTTTGAAAATATTATTATAAGATTATAAGGGAAGCTTCGATGAGTTTATAATGGTAGAAAATAGCTGCACTCACCGTATAAGTTAAAAAACACATTCTTTCCTTAATTTTGTTGAAAAGGATAAAAAGGACCTTGTTTGGAAAATGACGGAATGATTACATTCAAAACATTTTATAAAAATTATAACAAGGATATAGATGAATTTAAACCATAGTCTAGTAAATTGTAAAAATGTTTTGAAATAAATTTTTAAGAAACATGGATGTGGATGATAATGATGTCCTAGTAGATAATTCCGTATAAACAACCTCGGATAATGAAGAGATTGTGAAATAAACCCTTACCATATACTTTTACTTGGCCGAGGGTAGGTTAAACTCCGGTATAATGTTGAAATAATTGTTGGTAAATTATACAATAATCATATACATTAATATGATATCGTATATGATCATTTAACATTTATTTTTTTAATATCATAGTTTTATCATCGTTTCAGGTGTTAACAGATTTATTTTTCATTATATTATTTGTTATGTGAGCCATATTTTTTATTGATGAGATGTATATTATTCATATATAGAATGATATCACGTCTCTAAAAATTATTTTTAATCATCAAATAAAATTTAGTCTTGAATGGATACGATGGGGAAAGAATATCATCGTGTTTGTGGAGACGGTAATCTGTACGTACGCACGAACGACAATATCATTCTTTTGATATCAAAATAATATTTAATTGGATGTTATGTCATATATATACAGAATAATTATCATTTATATTTATTATTTAAATGAATTAAAAATCATTATTATACCCATCGAAATAATAATGTATTGACTAACAATTACACCACGACGTGGAGACGGTAGGCCATATACACGCACGTATGGTGGCATGTAATTAAAAGGATGGATAGATTACCGAATATGGATGTACCAAATTTATAATAACATCACAGTATATAGAGGATACTATAGTTATTATTTTATAATGGAAATAACAATGAACGAAGAAGTTGAAGATGAAAGGAACTCGAAAGAGGGTGGAGAAAACATTACCTCTTCTTGGGGTTCTACTTTTCATTTGATCAAAAGTGATTCTTAGGATGGATTTCTGATAAATTAAGGCCTCTAAGATTAATAAAGTATAGTTGAGAGGGTATTTAGACAGAGGATGGTCAAACCAAAATGCTTTTATGGTATTAAGAATTTGTTAGAAGTGGTGTCCTTTTATAAGGGGGAGGAGGACCTCTTTAAGAAATGCTTAATGTATTAATTTATAATAAATTCATATTAGGTTTCTAATGGATAAAAAGTGGATTATTCAAATTATAAGGTGGGGATGGGTCAAAATACTTTCATCCAATAGATTTTAGACAGGTTTGGTTCATTATATTAACCTTATCATTTATATTTAACTCTTAGTTAAATTGTTTGAAATTTACCATGTCACATTGTATTTTAATATTATATGGTTAATAAAATTTATATATACTTCCAAGACCCAAGTGGTCCATTAATGATATACCTATCATTATATAAGTCCTTTTTCTGAACCATATATTTTTAGTAATATAATATGAATTAATAATATAATATTTTTTAAAAAAACTCTTTTATTTCAATTTTGACACTATTTAAAAATTTATTTTTGTTAAAGTATTAACAATATAATAAATTTGAAGAAAATCAATTTAAGGAATCCTGAAATTTCATATTAATAAATATAATTCGTGTATGTCATCAAAATGTTCATATTATATTTCTTTTAATATTTATAATACAAATTATTTGATTCATTCATTAATATGGAAAATACTATATCAGTATTGTGTCATAAATAAATTTAATTATTCAAAGTCTAAAAATTATAAATAAAATACCAATATGTAGGAAATATTTTTATCTTTATACTTAAAAATTATAGTCGAAAATATGACATATATAACCTTATGTAAATTTTTTTTCCTAATAGATAAATGCTAATATCATTTTTGTATATACTTTAACATAATTAATATACAGTGTCCTTATCAACTACAAGTGGCTCTATGGGGTCCCAAAATAGACCCAATGATTCCCATGGTAGGATATGTATCAACCAATAGATTTAGGATATGTTTTATGATAATTTATTATTATTATAATATTTTTGTTTAAACTTATTTACCAGATTTACCCTTTAACCACGGTAAATAAAATATTTTCTGAAGTAATTATTCAAAATGTCTAAAAATAAATGTTACCTATTTTGTCACCCCAAGCTTCTATGGTACGCTTTTCTTTGAAAAATGCAATAGCGTGTGTTGTACGCAACATCGAGTTCTAACACACCACAACCAATCAAACTAGCCATTATGAATAGTAATACCCACTTTTTGAAATTTATAAATTTTATTTTTCAAAATGGACTCCATTTTTGGATTCGAAATATTGAAATTATCCTAGGGTGAATTTTTGGTATTTTTCTGAAAAACATCATTTTTTTGATGAATAGTGAAACCGCTACGTGGTAGTTAAAAAAAATGAATTTCTCATAAAACTTAATTTTACCGCTTCTGTGAGTGGAATTTCAAAAATCTGAGAGACACAGTTAATATCAAGGATTAAAATGTGGTTCAATGAGATGAAAATAATTTTTCGTGAATAGTAACTTTTTACTTTTTTTTAACACGGTTAAAATTAAATAGAGTAATTAAGGGTAAAAATGATATTAATATTACCCTAACACATGTCCTAATTCTATTGGACAAGTGTATATCGACCAAAATGAACATTGGGAATAAAATATTATCATTTAGGTCCACTTGGATTAGATTAGGGATTTTATTATTATTTAATTCAAAGAAGAGTTAAAAGAGTTAAAATCAATTTTAATTTACTAAAACATTTTTAATATTGGGGTACACATAAGATAAATTAGATTATAAATATTCATAAGAAAGCTAAAAAGATTTCATACATAATGATATTTTATTTATAATTTTTAGACATTAAATAATTTAATTTATTTATGACACAATGATGATGCAGTAATTACCATTATAGTGAAAAACTAAAATAATTGATATTATAAATACCCAAATAAATATAATTTGAGAATTTTTATGAATTATACTAATTTTATAGGTTAATATGACATGTTAGGATTGACCTAATTAACTTTTATAGAAATAATCATTCTGTTATGATTTTCACAAAAATAAATTATTGAATAGTGTCAAAATTTACATAAAAGAGTTTTTAAAACAAATATTATATTATTAATTGTTATTAAATTCCTAAAAAACTAAGGTTCATCCAATAGACTTATATAATTATAGGTGTATCATTAATTGACCACTTGGGAGTCAGGTATATGTATATAGTATGTTTATTAACCATATAATATAAAAATAAAAATAGACATTGTAAAAGTGAGACTAGTTAACTAAGAGTTAATACTTAAAGATAAGGTTAATATATTGACCCAAACCTATCTAAATTCTATTGTTTTAGTGGTTTTAGAACCATACCGACCTTAATCTTTAAATAATACACTTTGGATCCATTAGAAAAAGAATATGAATTTATTATAAAATAATATTTCTAGCTTTTCCAAAGGTTCCCCTCACCCCTCTTATAAAAGGGTACTCAACCTTCTCAATAATTCACACCTTCAAATACTTTTGGTTTGGCCAAACACTGCCAAAATACTTTCTCAGCTTCCCTCACTACATCACAGAGGTGTTAGTTTGAGCAGAAAACCATCCTAAGGAGCCCTTTTGATCAAATCAAAAGGAAGAACCCGAAGAAGAGGTAATGATTTCACCACCCCTTTTCAAGTTCCTTTCTTCTTCCACTTCTTCTATATTTTTTATTACCATTCTAAAATAATAAGTACAGTATATTATATATACTTTGATATTATTATAAACATGGTACAACCATATTTCTGTATTCTATCCATCCATTGAATGACATGTCACCATACGTCCGTACGTACGGCTTACCGTCTCCACGTCGTGGTGTAATTGTTATTCAAAACATTATTATTTGGATGGTTATAATAATGATGTTTAATTCATGTAAATAATAAATATAACATGATAATTATTCTTTATATATGATATACCATCCAATTAAAATTTTTTAATATAAAAAAAATGATATTGTCGCTCGTGCGTACGTACGGACTACTGTCTCCAAGAACGCGATGAGATTCATTCTCCATCGTATCCATTCAAGTATAATTCACATTTGAAGATTAATAGTAATGTTTACTGACTTAATATCATTCTGGATATGAATAATAATCAACCTATCCATAACAAACATGTCTTACATAACAAAACATATAAAAGAAAATGAGTAAGTTAACACCCAAAACGATGAAAATTCTAAAATAGTATTAATAAAACAATGGTAAAAGATCATATATGATATCATATTAATATATATGATACTTGTATAATTTAATAACAATTATTTCACCATTATACAGAAGTTTAAACTACCCCCACGAAAAAAAATTACAAGGTAAGGTTTATTTCACAATCTCTTCATTATCTGAGATTGTTTATATGTAATTATCTACTGGGACCCCTTTATCATCAACATCCATGTATCCTAAAAATGTATTTCAAAAAAAAATTTCTATTTTACAGAATATGGGTTAAAGTCATTTATACCCATGTTTTACATTTTATAAGAGTTTTATAAATGAATCTTTATGTTGTTTTCCAAACAAGGTCCTTTTTAACCTTTTCGACAGAATTGAGGTAAGAAGGTATTTTTTTTACTTATATGGTGGGTACGGCTATTTTCTGCCATTATAAAATCTTAGATGCTTCCCATACAAGCTTATATGAATATTTTCAAGTTAAAATTTTTATTTATATAATTATGTTACTTTTAAATGATTTAAAAAAAAGAGATATTTCTCTCAAATAATTTTGATTTCATCTATGTCAACATCCTTTGATTGATTTTATGCATATTTGAAGTTGATTTATTATGATACAAAACTTTCATATTGTATTGATGTTTTTGTGATAGGTTTTACTGTGGATGTGTTATTTTTATATCATTCATGGTTTATGTAAAAAGTATAGACATTTTGTATGCTAGTTTTAATAAGAATGATTATGTTATGTTTAAACCTGTTAATATGAGGAATGCATTGGACTTAATAAGTGACAGGTGGAGCCCACTATAGCTCCTCTATGCATCGGTAGGTCTCAGGAGACAAACTAGTGTCTAGGAATAAGGACTTGAAAAAAATATTATTTCTAGTCTTGGCACGAGTCAGTGGCTATGTGGTTATGATAGTCTGGAATTATGCATTCCATCATTATAAAAGTTGTTATTGATACTGTATGTAAATATTCGATTAGTAGAATATCCATGTGAATATGTAAATGACATTATTTCATTTTATTTTTTCCAAACTATGTTGAAGTTCAAGTTTAAAAGGATTTTGTTTTAGTTATACATTGTCTTAAATGTTTATTCTTATTTATGAAAGTTTTCGCTATATTGTTATCCTTACTAGGCTTTTGGGCTCACCCCTTATCTATGTTTTATTTTTCCCAGTATGTGAAGAAGTAATTTATGAATGACCTGCGGGGATAGTATGAGGGGAAAAGAGTGTGGAATATGGAGACTATATTTTTGTAGTTTTCATTTTATGATGTAATGAAAACTTTATTAATTTGTCTAGTGATTCCAAGTATACTAAAAGAATCGGACTTTCGATATTTGACCTTTCTTGTGATCATGCCAATGTTATGTAATAATGCACTGACTCTAGGTAACAGGGGTCGAGGCATTACTGTTGGTATCAAAGGAAGTTTAGTACAAACCTTGGAAGCTAGATTTAGATAAACTCTGATTAGAGCATGTTGACCTACGATGTGCTTTGAGGATTAGTATAGAAGAACTTCCTAATATTTTTCTATTGTAGAGATTTTGTGATTTTTCCGAGCAATACAACCTTGTATGGATACGAGCATGTATAGGTGGCTCTAGTATAGATATACCTAGGGGTAAAACCCGAAAACACCACTTTGAACTGGACTCGAATGGGAACTGGTGCACGACAACAGGCCTTGCTGCACTCTTGGTTATGACACTCCCAGGGGATATGCTTATGATAAATCTCATTTTCATTTAAATCATTATGATGGGTTTATGAGTATATGATTCCTCAAAGAAAACATTTTTATGATTATGGATTATATCCATAAATAGTTCAATTTATGTTAAGTGTTTTATAAGTATGGAATTAAGTATTTTGATTCATAAACTGATATAGTTTATTACATTGTTTAGAAATGGGGCCTAGTGGAAGAAATGGAAACCGTATCAACGCACACACTCCATGTAATGATTTCCATCATGCACAAGATAATTATAGTGGAGGTGTTGATGCAACTAGTGCCAATTAGCTAATCACCATACTGGGACAACTCACTCAGGTTATGAATAATAACCTTACCCGTAAGGATCACCCTGATCCGCATTGTGGAGGATCATTGTCAGATCTCTTTATGAGAGAACAACCACCAACGTTCAATGGGAGTACAAATCCCTCACTAGCTTAAAAATGGATAATTTCCCTAGAGAAAATATTTCAGGCATTGGGGAGTAGTGAGAGAGAAAAAGATATCATGGACATTTACTGCCCCACTGGATATGCTGATCAATGGGGGTCATTGTTTCAAAACATAAAGGAAGATTATGTAGTATCAAATATGGAATGGAGGGAGTTAAATGATCTGTTTTTAGAAAAATACATTCCTCGTGATCATCGAGCAGATATAGAAAGGCAATTTCTGAGTCTGAGGAAAACAGAGGATGAGAATGTCGCAAATTATAACGCTAACTTTACAAGGTTAGCAACGTATGCTAGAGATTATATATGTAACCCAAGAAGTAAGATTGATCGTTTCTTTGATGGGTTAAAACCATTTCTCCATCGAGCATTAGTCTCACAATCCTTCTCATCATACGAAGACATTGTCTCATGTGCTATCAAGACAGAGAAAGAATTCTCTAAGTCATATGACTTTAAAACAAAGCATGAGAAGAAGAGATCTGCTGATCAATCTAGGAATTGAAATAAATGGAAGAAAGGAAAAGTTGAATATCCATCCTACAGAAAATGTGGGAAGAAACACCCCGGTACTTGCTTAAAAGGAATGTGAGTCTGTAAAAAGTGTGTTGAAAAAGGCCACCAAGCTCATGACTGCAAGGGGAATAAGGAAGCTACCGATGTCAAATGCTACAATTGCAGGGAGATGGGAAATTATCCAAATGAATTTCCTAAGTGTCAGGGGAACTTACCTGAGAAAAGGCCAAGGGATCAAGTCCAAGCATATGATATTACTACTGCTGAGGTAGAAGCTTCGAAAGATGTGGTGGCAAATAATTTAATGGTTTCCTCAAGTTTAGCAAATAAATTATTTGATTCTGGATCATCGCATTGTTTCATATCTTCCCATTTTTCTATGAAAATTATATATTTCCAATTTTATTTAACAAGGGAGTTGTCTGTTAAAACTCTTAAGGGAAGTATCATTGCAACAATGTTTTGGGAATCAGTCCCCATTAGAGCACATAAATGCTCTTTATCTTCTGATCTCATTGTCATACCTAAGATTGAGATTGATATAATCCATGGTATGAACTGTCCTTCGGACCATGATGCAAAGATTTATTGTAATAAGAAAGAGGTTATGATTTTTGATGATGATGATAAGGAACACCATATCTTTAGAGAAAAATCATCACCACCTAATTCTTATCTAGATCCACCCCATGTAGCTCAACTAAATTCAATTATTGTGGAGGAAGAGAATTAAATGACTTTGGTTGAGGAAAGGAATGTTCAAATAGAGGATGTACATATTGTGAAAGAATATTTATATTTGTTTTCAGAAGATTTACCTGGACATACTCTAGAACAAGATGTTGAATTTTCCTTTGATTTAATTCCTGGATCAAGGCATATATCAGAGACCCCTTATAGAATGGCCACTATTGAATTAGTTGAACTAAAGAAACAACTAGAGGAATTGAGTAATAAGGGATTTATTTTCCCTAGTGTTTCTCCATGGGTACCCCTGTTATTTTTGTTAAAAAGAAAGATGGATCTATGCAGATAGGTATTGACTACAGGTAGATCAATTCTATAACAATAATGAATAAGTATCCCCTACCTCGCATTGATGATTTATTTGACCAAATGCATAGTGATAAATAATTTTCAATGATTGAACTTCGATCTGGATAGCATCTGTTGTGTGTGAAGAAGGAATACATTCCGAAGATAGCATTTCGAGCAAGGTACGGGCATTACGAGTTTACAGTAATGCCTTTTGGATTGACTAATGCCCCCTCTGTTTTTATGGATCTAAAGAACAGAGGTTTCATGGAATATCTTGATGACTTTGTAGTGGTATTTATTGATGATATATTGGTATATTAAAAAATCAACAAAGATCACGAAAATCACTTACGCATTATCTTGAAGACTCTGAGAAGACATGAATTATATGAGAAGTTTAGCAAGTTTGAATTCTGTCTTCAGGAGATTTCTTTTCTTGGACATATTATCTCTAAAGATGGAATCTCTGTTGATCCTTCTATAACCCAGGCAATCCATGAATGGCCTTCATTGATGTGTATAACTGAGGTACGTAGTTTTATTGGTTTAGTAGGTTATTATCGACGTTTTATCCAGAATTTTTCCCAGTTTGCTAACCCATTAACAAAGCTCACACATAAAGGGGTTAAATTTGTTTGGAAAAATAGTGTAAAGAATGTTTCGAAGAAATGAAGATAAGATTATTCAATTCTTCTATATTGAATCTACCATCGGGGAATTATGGGTTTGTTATTTATAATGATGCATCAAAAAAGGACTTGGTTGTGTCCTTATGAAGAATGATAGAGTTATTTCCTATGCATTAGGACAGTTTAAAATTCATGAACAAAACTATCCTACACATGATATCGAGTTAGCAGCTGTGATCTTTGCTTTGAAGATGTGGAGGAACTACCTCTATGGTGAAAAATGTGAGATTTATACTGATCACAAGAGTTTGAAGTATATTTTCTCACAAAAATAACTCAACATGAGGCAAAGGAGATGTCTTGAAATACTCAAGGATTATTATTGTACGATACACTACCACCCGGTGAATGAAAACAAGGTGGCAGAAGCTTTGAGCAGAAAAGACCATGGAGTTTTGAACAATATGAGAATTGAAAGGGATCCAATTTTCATGGATCTAGTGAAGATGGTCATGGGAAGAACCAGGGAAGGTGAAACATCAATGATTTTTCAAATGGTTTCCAAACCATCTTTACTATAATGGATTAAGAGTTATCATACCGATGATGTAGAATTTAAAAAGAAGATTAAAGCTGTGAATGATGGGAGATTGAGAGACTTTGTGTATAAAGAAGGAATTTTGAAATTCGGGAAGAGGCTTAGTGTTCCTGATATAACTAATCGAAAAAGGGAATTGTTGGATGATGCCCATAGTTCCAATTTCTCTATACTTACTAGGAGCACCAAAATTTATAGAGATTTGAAGGATCATTTTCGGTGGGACAACATGAAGAGGGAGACTGCTGATTTTGTGTTAAGATGTATTGTTTGTCAACAAGTGAAAGCGGGAAGGAAACAACCTGGAGGAGTCATGAAACCTCTTCCCAAACCGAAGTAGAAATGGGACAATATCGCGATGGTCTTTTTCATGGGACTTCCAAAGACTCATAGAAGGAATGATGAAATATGGGTTATTGTTGATCATCTTACCAAGTCGGCACATTTTCTTTCTATAAGAAAATATATACCACGGGAATGTCTAGAAAGAATATATATTAATGATGTTGTGAGACTTCATGGAGTACCCCTATCGATTGTTTTTGATCCCGGTCCCCATTTTATTTCAAGATTCTAGAAAAGTCTTCAGAAAGCCTTGGATACTGAACTTCATTTGAGCACTGCCTACCACCCTCAAATAGATGGACAATCAGAACGAACTATTCAAACCTGAGAAGACATGTTGAGATCATGCTCACTTGACTTCCAGGGTATGTGGGATCAATATTTACCTCTGGTAGAATTTTCTTATAACAATAGCTTCTATTGGAGAATTCAGATGGCACCATATGAAGCGTTATATGAAATGAGATGTCGCAAACCAACCTGTTGGGTTGATATTGGTGAAAGAAAACTTGTAGGCCCAGAACTGGTGGAGGAAATGATGTAAAAGGTTAAGGTAATACAAAACCATATCAAAGCAGCTCAATGTAGGAAGAACAGCTATGCCTATAATCGAAGGAGGATTTGAAATTTCAAGTTGGTGATCATGTTTTTCTGAAGGTATCTCCATGGAAGGGATTCATATGTTTTGGTAAGAAAATTATTTTGAGTCCCAGGTACATCAGTCCTTTCGAAATTCTAGAACGAATTGGGGTTGTAGCATACCGATTGGCAATGCCGCCAAGTCTCTCCAAAGTTCACGATGTGTTCCACGTATCTCTATTGAGGAAATACATGTCTGACCCAACAAATGTACTCACCTATGAGGAATTAGAACTGGAACCTCACCTGTCTTATTGTGAAGATCCCATCAGGATTCTTGATGCGAGAGAACAAGTACTGAGAAACCAGATGACTCGTCTGGTAAAAGTCTTATGGAGAAACCATAAGATGGAAGAGGCAACATGGGAACCCGAGGAACTCATGATGAAGAACCACCCGAGTATTTTCGTGCGGTAGTATTCTACAAATTTCGAGGACAAAATTATTTTAAGGAGGGGAGAATGAAAAACCTCAAGCTTCTATTGTACGTTTCTCTTTGAATAATGCAATAGCATGTGTTGTACGCAACATCGAGTTCTAACACACCACAACCAATCAAACTAGATGTTATGAATAGTAATACCCACTTTTTGAAATTTATAAATTTTATATTCCAAAATGGACATCATTTTTGGATTCGTAATATCAAAATTATCCTAGGGTGAATTTTTGGAATTTTTCTGAAAAACATCATTTTTTGATGAATAGTGAAACCACTAAGTGGTAGTTAAAAAAACTGATTTTTTCATAAAACATAATTTTACAGCTTTTTTGAGTGGAATTTCAAAAATCCGAGAGTCATGGTTAATATAAAGGAGTATAATGTGGTTCAATGAGATGAATTTTTTTGGGTGAATAGTAACTTTTTTACTTTTATTTACCACTGTTAAAAGTAAATAGGGTAATTAAGGGGAAAATGATATTAATATTACCCTAACAGATTTCCTAATTCTATTGGACAAGTGCATCTCGACCAAAAACAAACTTAGGAATAAAATATTATCATTTAGGTCCACTTTCATTATATTAGGACATTTATTATTATTTAATTTAAAGAAGAGTTAAAAGAGTTAAAATCATTTTTTATTTACTAAAACATTTTTAATATATGGTTACACATAAGATAAATTATATTATAAATATTAATTATAAAGATAAATTGATTTCCTACATAATGATATTTTATTTATAATTTTTAGACATTATATAATTTAATTTATTTATGAAACAATGATGATGCAGTAATTACCATATTAGTGAAAAATTAAGATAATTGATATTATAAATACCCAAATAAATATAATTTGAGACTTTTTATGAATTACACTAATTTTATAGGTTAATATGAAATGTTAGGATTGAGTTAAATAACTTTTTTAGGAGTAATTATTCTGTTATGAGTTTCACAAAAATCAATTATTGAATAGTGTCAAAATTGACATAAAAGTGTTTTTAAAATAAATATTATATTATGAATTGTTATTAAATTCATAAAAATCTATTATTCGGCCAAGAGACTTATATATTTCTATTTGTATCATTAATGGACCACTTGGGGGTCGTTCATATATATATTGTATGTTTATTAACCATATAATATAAAAATACAAAGAGACATTGTAAAAGTGAAACTAATTAACTAAGAGTTAATACTTAAAGATAATGATAATATATTGACCCAAACCTGTATAAATGCTATTGGTTGAGTTCTTCTTGACCCATCCCAACCTTAACCTTTAAATAATCTACTTTTCATCCATTGGAAACCGAATATGAATTTATTATAAAATAATATTTCTAGCTTTTCCAAAGGTGCCCCTCACCCCTCTTATAAAAGGGTATTCCCCCTTATCATTAATTCACACCTTCAAAGCCTTTTGTTTTTGCCATACTCTGCCCAAATAATCTTTCAACTTCTTTCACTGCATCCTAGAGTACCTAGTTTGATCAGAAATCCAACCTATGGAGCCCTTATGATCAAATCAAAAGGAAGAACCCGAAGAAGAGGTAATGATTTCACCACCCCTTTTCAAGTTCCTTTCTTCTTCCACTTCTTTTACCTTTGTAATTACCAATCTAAAATAATCACTCCAATATATTATATATAATTTTATATTACTATAATCATGGTACAACCATAATTCAATATTCTATCCATATTTTTAATGACCTGTCACCATACGTGCGTACGTACGGCTTACCGTCTCCACGTCGTGGTGTAATTGTTATTCAAAACATTATGATTTGGATGGTTATAATAATGATGTGTAATTCCTGTAAATAATAAATATAACATGATAAATATTCTGTATATATGATATAACATCCAATTAAATATTATTTTAATATCAAAAGAATGATATTGTCGCTCGTACGTACATACGGACTACCATCTCCACGAACGCGATGAGATTCATTCTCCATCGTATCCATTCAAGTATAATTCTCATTTGAAGATTAATAAAAATGTTTAAGGACTTAATATAATTCTGGATATGAATATGAAAAAACCTATCCATAACAAAAATGTCTTACATAAAAAAACATATAATAGGAAATGAGTAAGTTAACACCCGAAAAGACGATAATTCAAAAATATTATTAACAAAGCAATGTTAAAAGATCATTTATGATATCATATTAATATATATTATTCTTGTATAATTTAATAACAATTATTTCACCATTATACATAATTTTAACCTACCCCAACCAATGAAATGTACATGGTAAGGGTTATTTCACAATCTCTTCATTATCCGAGGTTGTTTATACGTAATTATCTACTGGGACCCCTTTATCATCCACATCCATGTTTCTTAAAAATGTATTTCAAAACATTCTTTCTATTTTACAGAATATGGGTTAAAGTCATTTATATCCTATTTTTACTTTTTATAAGTGGTTTATAAATGAATCATTCCGTCATTTTCCAAACAAATTCCTTTTTAACCTTTTCGACGGAATTAAGGTAAGAATGACTTTTTTTAACTTATATGGTGGGTGCAGCTATTTTCCGCCGTTATAAAATCTTAGAAGCATCCCTTACAAGCTTCTTAGAATATTTTCAAAGTTAATGTTTTATTTTATAATTATGTTACTTTTAAATTATTTCAAAAAAATAGATATTTCTCTCAAATAGTTTTGATTTCATTTATGTTAACATCCTTTGATGGATTTGAAGCTTATTTGAAGATTATTTATTATGATACAAAACTTCCATATTGTATTGATGGTTTTGTGATATGTTTGATTTAGGATTTGTTATTTTTATACCATTCATGGTTTATGTAAAAATTATTGACATTTAGTATTCTAGTTTAATATTAATATTTATGTTATGTTTAATCCTGTTCATATGAGGAATGCATTTGACTTTATAAGTGACGGGTGGAGCCTGCTATAGATCCTCTATGCATCGGTATGTCTCATGAGACAAACTAGTTTCTTGGAATAAGGACTTGAAACAATCGTATTTGTAGTCTTAGCACGAGGCCTTGGCTATGTGGTTATGATAGTCGGGCATTATGAATTCCATCATTATGAAAGTGGTTATTGATATTGCATGTGAATATTCGATTAGTAGAATATCAATGTGAATAAGTAAATGTAATTATTTCATTTTATTTTTTCCATACTATTTTTAAGTTCAAGTGTAAAAGGATTTTGTTTTAGATATACATTTCCTTAAATGTTTATTCTTATTTATGAAAGTTTCCACTATATTGTTATCCTTACTGGGCATTTGATCTCACCCCTATTCTATGTTTTATTTTTCCCAGTATGTAAAGAAGTAATTTATGAATGACCTGCAGGGATAGTATTAGGGGTTAAGAGTGTAGAATATGGAGACTATATTGTTGTCGTTTTCATTTTATGATGTAATGTAAACTTTATTAATATGTCTAGTTATTCCAAGGATACTAAACGAATCGGTCTTTCGAGATTTGATCTTTCTTGTGATCATGCCAATGTTATGTAATAAGGCACCGACTCTGGGTAACCAGGGTCGGGGCGTTACATATTTACACATTTTTGAAATCCTGATTCCAAATTTGTAATCCTTTTTCCAAATTCAAGACACAGAAGTGGCAGAAATTAATTTAAAATTAATTCACGTTATTATAACAAAAATCGTGTTTTTAAGAGATAATAACTATCAAAAGATTGACACTTGTTTATGTCTGATTTAATTGTGAAATAATCTCTAATGACCAAAATTGTATTAAATAGTAAAAATATATTCCAAATATACTTTTAAAAAAATCAAATTAATAATTTATCACTATAAACTATTTTGATTAAAAAAGTTGTTATTAATTAAAATTTACTAATTTTCACTATTCATCGAAATATGAATTTTTTCCGAAAAATACTAAAATTTCACCCTAGGATAATTTCGATATTATGAATCCAAAACTGAAATCCATTTTGAAAGATAAATTTTATAAAATTTCAAATAGTTGGTATTACTATTCATAACAGCTAGTCTGATTGGTTGTGGTGTGTGTTAGAACTGAATGTTGCATACAACACACACTACTGTATTATTCAATGGAAAATGTACTATGGAATCTTGGGTTGTTACAACTCAAGTTAGTCAAACCCTTTGACCAATTATCCCCTCTCTCTCATCCCAGTCAACCATGTCGACTACTCTGTGGTGTTTTAGATATATCTTCATCATGGATTGATCATGGTCTCCTATTATTGATCTGTTTTTGATATGTGGTATGATCTACCTCCGTCATTATGGTTTCTATGATCAGTATTCTAACATTTATATTTTTAATTTCATTTCAATTGATCGCCATGGTTATAAAGGAATTTTTATGGTTATTCATTTGGGTGGTAGTGCCATGGAATCCTCAAGTGGATGTAGTTTTTGTTAGGGAAGGTGATTGTGATCCATTGCATGGATAAATATTTTGAAAATAATGATGTAAACTTATTGATATTGGGGATTTATTTCTTCTATTTTTTATATGTGAAATGTTAGATATATCATGTTTAATCCCTTTGATCACAATGAAATTGAACTAATAATTTCATGGACCAAAATAAAGAATCATTTTTTGATTTTATGTCCTTTCTTCTTATTGCGATAATGGGATGCCTCTTTATTTTATAGATAGTGCGTTATCTTTGATTTTCTTATTTAACATGTCATTGATTACTAAAATCTCTAAACAATACAAATCTAGGATTAATAGTAACATTTTATGCTAAAGATAAAGATGCATGTGAACAAATCTGGTTGTTGATGTAATTAGTTGATTATACAAATGGATGAATATGTGCATGTTTAATTAAATTGGGTGACAAAACTGAATCATTTTGAGGCTTGTTGAATCAATTTAATGTATAAATAATTTTATAATTCCTTTTGATAATTATGATAGTTTTTTGTTCATGTTTTTCATAGTTATAACCTATAAAAAATGAATTAGTTAATTCAATATGGAATAATGAACTAGTTGTACGATAACAGATAATGTATGGTAGGGTTATTAGTTAAAATAATTAATTAAAATCCTACGAGATTTTTTTTTGGATCCATGAGAACAATTTTTCAGTGATGGCTAGATGCCTTTCTTTGGGCCAAGATCCTCGTTTCTCTAGTTTTTGTTACATGATACTTGTTTTTTGGGGTGTGATTTAGATCGATGAGCCAAGAGAGCTATTGAGGTCTATGGGGATGGGTGGCCTAGTGGATTTGGTGGCAGAAAATGATTTCTAAAGTGGTAAGATGCATCAGTTTATACATGTGGTTGTTAGGGAGGACATTGAGAATGGAGAAATTCAATGAAAACATCCTTACCCATTATTGAAAAAGCCAATACATGTTGAATATTTTTTGGGTTTATATGATTTACAGTCCCCAAATTATGTGTCTACTAGTCTTTCTTACACTACATTGAAATGTAGATTAGATTCATTGGGTATTCCACAATCATTTAATTTTTAACTTCTCGAGGATGTTTGGGCCTACACTCATTCTATAGATGAGAAAGACTTGATTGGTTGTTCATCTAATCACCATCTTGAGTCCCTTATATTTGGTAGCCAAGAATTATTTTCTAGAATGCTTAGAATTATGAGAAGTATAAATTATTTTAGTAAAAGATTTAATAAGTGATGTTAACACATGGGGTTGGAGCTTGCATAGATGAAATGATGTGGTTGTTCATTTGAGGAACCACTGACATAGATTTGTTATTCCAGGTGGTAATGTTACTCTGTTGTAATGATAATGAATTATATTGGGAAATTTTTTAATTGCTAATTTTAAATATAATTAATTAATGTAAAGTGAAATTGATGAAAGTAGATAAATTATCTTACTTTTTCTATTTAAATTTCTGGTTTCTTATATGATATATAGTCATTATAGTGGTAGCTGGGAGTCCGAGAGGCATTAGATGTAGTTGATTCTATGACTAGTTTTTTCTCAGGATTTTGTTTTGTGTTATATTAAATCTTGTTCTTTTGATTCATTTATATGCTACCACACCATGTTTATTATGGATACTAACACCCAATGGATTCTATGCCCTAGGGGTAGGGGTGATTTCCATAACATCCTGATGGGTGGATGGATGGATAACTACTCCTATTATCCTAACACTCTTTATTGGTAGAAACATGTCTGGGTAAGCACGACCGCTAGTTTTCCCTATATATTTATATAGAGGGCTGTAATGGCATGTGTTTTTCGCACAGATGTATCCTGAATATAGTTTCTTATGGACTACAAAGTTGTAACAAGTATAGTTTGGGATGTCTTGAGGATCCTAACCCGGTGTATGAGAAATAATATATTTTGGTTTAATAACAAACATATGATACGCATTATGCGATTTCTGGAGGCTCTTAAATACTACCTAGTTATATTAGTTACATGTGTGTAGTGGCTGTTTTGCATGAGGTGCATGTTGCGGTGCTTCACCCAGGGGTTTTTGTGCATTCATCTTTAGAGATAGATGATTAGGAAGTGAGATATTTTGGAAAAGTGGAAAACCCATGGGGATGTGGTAGCAGGGTACCCTTGATATTCTTTATTATATTATATACTCTTGTATGAGATACTTGGTTAGAGTAGCCATGGTGAGGCAGGAATCATAGTATTCCGGTTTAGAATATGAGTTAGTTTCACTTGTTTTTCATTATGATTTATAATTATTTCATTACTGTTTCATGATAGGCTTTAGAGAGGATCATATCGAGTAAACTTTTAAACTAAGCCTATGTTATATAATATATTTTTAGGATACTTAGAGCAGGTTGTAGATCATGCTTGAAATACTAACTTGGGGTTGTGGGAGTTGTTCAGGATACTTGGTCGTTGTCATTTAAATTTATATTAGAACATAAAATTTTCCATATCAGTTTAAGTTGTTCTTAGAGGACATTACATTTGTGTACATTGGTTTATTTAACATCGTTGTCTGATTTGGAGTTGTTCACAGTCTATCTTATGTCTCTATTTCACATGTGTTCTCATAGAGGGTAATGCCTCATGTTTGTGGGTTTGTTGTACCCACGGTGCTAGTTTCTACCCCGAGGCCTACTATAGGTGGGACATGGGGATCATTATCTATTTTCTCACATTGTTGGACTTAGAGGGGTACACATTGTGGGGAGGGGGTCATGACAATAAATCAACATGACATAGCTTTTCCTGGGTGGTTTCACTTGAAATAAGGAAATGCCTAAATTATTTCTCTATAATAATTTATTTTTATTTGGGACTTATGAAGTAAATATTATAAAACCTAGACTGAAATAACCTAATTCGAAAGCACCAATAAATCCATGATTATTAGAAAACTATTCCAACAAATAAATTCAAGTTATATTGAGGGCTTGTGTCTTAGGATAAATAGAAATAAAAGTAAATTATCATATATACGAATACATAATCATAATTTAAATCTCCTCACCATGTAACATTCTTATTTATATATTTTATAACATAATAAGATACCCTATGTAATGTATATATATATAAAGAATACAATAAGCTTTAAATCATAGTAATTGAAATAATGTTGAAATAAATCATCAAATTTGAGTCAAAATGTGTAACATGATATCATAATGAGGATGCCCCAAATAATTTAAAAATGGTATAATTAAATTAAATAATATGATCTTGGAATCATTTAATATGATTCAAAAATATATGAACTGATTTCATTTGAAATATCCCAGGTCAGACCTATGACCTTTATCATAATGTGGAA
Source organism: Viscum album (assembly GCA_963277665.1). Classification (NCBI taxonomy): domain Eukaryota; kingdom Viridiplantae; phylum Streptophyta; class Magnoliopsida; order Santalales; family Viscaceae; genus Viscum; species Viscum album. The sequence goes on along the minus strand of OY728160.1, from coordinate 555,038,623 downwards.
AATGCCCCATGGTGGATTAAGATAATCCAAATGCCATACATTACATCATTTGAGATATAACGATTTAGAAAATGAAATTGGGATATATATTATTCTAAGACCAAACATAAAATTTAATTAATCATACTTTTATTTTATACATGATTTGAAGAACCCATACATAAACATTAACTATGTTGAAACCCATGAGAAGAAAGTTGGTTTCTTAATTCATATTTAATAAATGACTTATGAATAAATCCTTGTGATTCCTAATTGAATTTCGAATTAAATAATTTTGCAAATTTATTATTTAAATATTATATATCTCTTATTGAAGGATATATAATGTAGAAAATTCATGAAAAGGATGTCAATGAAGAAAAAACAGAATGAAACAACTTTTTAAATTCTTTTTAAATTAAGTAAAAGTTATTGTTTAAGAATGAAATATATTATATTTATATATATATAACATTGAAAAATTATCATTTAACAATCCATTATTATGTATATATGTGTTTATTATAGAAAAAGAAATAATTTATAAGAATTTTAATATGAGATAAGTAATTTAAAAGTTCTCTTAAATTTTGTTTATTTACTTGTGGGAATTGAAAAGGGAACTAAAAATATGTATGACCCCAATAAAGGAAATAATATTTATATATTTGTATATTTATGGGACATATGTATAATAATATAATATGTTTATGAGATGAATATTGTGTAAACAGGAGAAAAATAAATAGAATATGAAATAATAAGTAACAAAAGTGTTATAAAAGATCCAATACCTCAAGTCCTGATCCTCTATAAAAATTCACTTGAATCCTTGAATAATTAAATTCATTTTATTAAATATATCACAAAGAACATGATATATCTACATTTAGTTTTTAATGGCCCATTTTTTGTCATTTGTTGTATTTTTAATATAATTTATGCCTCTATCTGGTATATATGGTTGTTTAGATAATTCCTCCATAATTACGTATGTAAGTTGTCCAAGGAAAAAATCAATTGTAATATATATTAAAAATTTATATAATATTTATAGATTATTTAAAATAATATATATAAATATATATATTCCCTAACTTTTAAATCCTTCCATGTGAAATGGTAATTGGAAATTAAATTTGGGACTCGGGGTGCATGCAGTCTGACCATACATGTTATTTACATTTCCATTTCATAGTAAACGAGACATAATTTTGTTATATGATAATTTTAAATTATAATTCAAGGTTAGGATATATATAAAATATTTTTCGATAAATAAAATCATTATAACCATTCATTAGTGGATGTTATGAAAAATGAAATACATCAATTAATGGGGGCATACATACACATACACACCCTCTAATGGGATTTCTATTTTTCTATATGGATAAAGACAAATAAATAATTGTTTTTTGAATAATATAATAAGTTAAATGTTTAATAATTTTATTGATTTAATTATACTGGTATATATAATAGATTTTATTAATCATAATATTTTTAAAAAGTATTATGAAGTAAGTACTACTTACAATGAGATATTTAATTTTATTATAAAAATATGTATAGAAATTGAGGTCATAGGACAAATGATGGTGAACAGTAGATTAATTGGTAGAGTATAACAGTGAGAACATAATTTAATATTTTTTTAAAATAAATTATAATTAAATAGCATAAATTATGTTGTATAATGATACTATAAGGCCCCAGACTTAAAGATCACATAATCATGTGTTATGTCATGAATTCACATTGAGGATATTTTCAAGAGTTGAATTTTAGAGAATTAGGCAATTATTATTAAATTACATCATAAATAGTACATAGTATACACTTATACTATATAATTTTTTTGAAAATAATAAAACTCTTTCAAAATCCAAGTATTGTTTTATTCATAAAAATATTAATGAATTCTTCAATTCTCTTAAATTTCCTTATAATATGTGATGAAATTTTCATTAAAATTGGATGAGCATAATAATATCAGTAAGAGATATATATATTAAATAATGATAAAATTAGTACATGAATACATACAAATCAATGATGTCATATTTTTTACTCCTAAATCATAATCTCTTTAACATGCATCTTGAAATCATAATATTTCGGAATTACTCATAGAAATCATAAATCAAAAATGGTAACTTGTGGCATCAATTACATACTGAAATTGTTGCTTTCACAGATACATAGAGAGTTACATTTTAAATACCTATCAAAATATATCCCCTAAATCACTTTCGATAAAAATTGGTCACTACCACATATACATTACAAAATGCATTTGAGATATGTCTTGGGGTCACCTGGAATAGGTTTATCATGGCAGCACCCATATTTGGTTTATCATGTAACCCCCCGTCAAATTTCAATGTACGATTACATAATAATAACACCTAAATTATTGAAATTATCAATATTTCACTCAAAAATCACAAGATATTAATTCATGATATTGAAATATTCAATCCATTTCAAATACGATTTAAAATATTTAATAATATGATTTTTTAATCAAAGCGTCCCATACCAATTTGATTCATCTCAATGATATTAAAGAATTATAATTTTAAAACATGTATGTCTATATAAATAAATCTAAATTTTTTTTTAAAATCATTGAAATTAATGAGAAAAATTAAGAAGAGTATTTTTTTAAAATATTTAAAATTATGTTTTAGTTAAAGAGTATTGTAACACTTGGGAAACACTGGAATAAAAAAATTAATGAATAACATCAAACAAAAACTTACATATCCTAATAATATATAAATTAACGATATAAAATTTACAAAGGGTTGTACATAAACTATATATTATACTAAAGGTTCACAATATCAAGATATGGCTCAATGAAAGGATATTGGGATGAATCCCCATAAAAGATCGTATTAATGATGTTAGAATTTATCAATTGGATGATTATGAGTAGATATATTATATCCAAACAATGTGAAGCGGAAAACAACACATAAATAAATACACAGTTATTCCACCCATAATCATGGATTGATATAATCAAGGATGTATGGGTAAAACCAAATGATTCAAAATTGAGTTTACAAATTCCCATACAGAAATTTGTCAACCTAATGGCGTCACATAAAAATTCAGACATTAAGTTGATGAGAAAAAAAATGAAATCTAAACACTTGGATATAAAATGTACTATAATAAAGTCTTAAAATAACTTATCCCCATATATGAAAATGGATATTAAAATACATATCATAAATGGATTCTTTGACTAATAGATGTTGGTGAAAGGTTCCCTAAAAAGTTCAATTTTTCAATAAAATTGTTTGATTTTGAGTATTCAAAAATAAATCCTCTTATGAACAGTTAAAAAATAAAAGTTAATATATCTAAATATATTTTTTATATAATCATAGATTAACATTGAAATGATGTAGAAGATCATCCCAAAATATGGAAATTGGGATAAGAAGTTCCCCTACATTGAGTGTGACAGATCTCGTTCATTCCTTGAATTCCTATATAATAAACATAGGTTAGTTTTAATTGATTTAGATAATTTTTATGTTTATTATTAATTTTATTTTACTTATTACTGTTTAATAAAAATTACATTTTTATTCATGTTCATTTTTTTCATTTTGTCGATGTTCATTACTTGAGTAAGAAATGAACTTTTTTCATGTAAATTGTTCATGTATCTGGAATTCCATCATCTTAAGAACATCATCATGAAATAAGTATCATATATATCCAATATATTTGTATTTAGATAACTACATAACATTTAGGGATATGAAAATTAATGCCCCATTCATGGATACAGTAACACAGACGTACGGATGAACGTTACTTTCATTTATTTTTCATATTTAAAGGAATGAAAAATAAATTATACATAGGTTTATTATAACTATAGTATAATACAATTTTTTTATATATTACATATGTTCATTAACTCTATTTTTTATATGTTACAAGTATGTCATGATCAATTCATATCACTTTGAGGGGTGGTAGTCCGCACATGCTCAAATGAAATTATTCTGTTTACACATCATGAAAAGAATAAATTGATGTTGTAAAAAAATTAAATATTAATAGAGAAAATATAAATATAATATATATTATATTAAAATACAGTTCCATCATAATTGCTACCTTGAAAGGAGGTAGTGGAAAATTTAACAGTCATCATTTCTTGAGAGAGTGGTTCGCCGTACACCGGAACAATGTGATAATATCCATTGGATTGAGGTGTGTGTAAGTGTAATTAAAATTTTTTCAAACCAACATCATAATATATTTATAATACATGTGATTTTATGAAATCAAAAAAATAATATTATGTGCATTGGTATTGGAGAAGTGAAATAAACTAATGGAACTTGTGAGAAGACATTTCTTATAAATAGGGTAACTTCATTTGATTTGGGCCAAAAAGATTTCTGGAATTTCCTTATATATAAGGTAATGATTCTAAGATGAAGGGAGGGATGTTGGAAAATTATTTAACCAGAATTTTGATGAGCCTAGGGGCATGACAGTTTTGATTAAATGTGTATAAATGGTGACCTTTTATAATATCAAGTAGGGGTACTTTTGAATGACATTTAAATAATATTTATTTATAAATTGATTTCAGTTTAAAATGGTCCCAAACCCATTTTTTTAATTGATAAAATTATTTTGTTTTGAAAAACACTAAACCAATTGGTTTTATAAATGATTAGTTAATAAAATTAAACTTATCATTTAGCTTTAACCCTTAGTTAGAAACATCAACTCTTACCATGACTTCTTGAATTTTCATAACATATAGTAACTATATTTACACTAAAATGACAAGCAAGCTATAATGGGATATATAATGTAATTTTTTTTCATTATATAAGAAATTATGAATATTTTATTGTTTTACCAAAATTATATCATTTAATAAAATATATATTTTTTAAAAATCATTTCTGTCAATTGTGACACTTTAAAGTAATTGATTTTAGTTAAAGTTGTAGAAAATTGATTCCTTCAAAAAAAGGAATTAACAAAAATATAATATGTTAATATCATCAATAAAAGTCATGGATGTCATCAAAATACTGAAATTAAATTTATTTTTATATTTATAATATCATTTATTTTATTATTCATTGATAAGGTAATCAATACATAGACATTATGTAATAAATAAAATAGTTTATATAAGGTATAAAAATTATAAAGAATACTTCATGAGGTGGAAAATATTTTTATATTTCTAATGACTAGTTATAGTTGAAGCAGTCCATTATATAACAAAACATATATTTTTTTATTAAAATATATATGTATATGTTATATTTTATCTTTAATGTAAATTAATTCTTAATAAATTTCATTATCACACCCATGTGGGTCCATGGGGTCCCTAAAATCGACAACGAGATTCCTATGGTCAGAACTATCTAATCCAATAGTATTAGGACCCAAGTTAGAGTAGTGTGATATTATTATAATATTATTTTTTACCTTTATTTACCATATTTACCTTTTATCAATGGTATATAAAATAATTACTTAAGTTACAATTCATATTGTCCAAAATTAAATGGTAACTATTCAAAAAAGTTATAATTTATTAATCCAACCAAGGAATAAATTTTTCCATATTCAAAATAGAGAATTTTAAGTAGTTAATTTTCGATTAATTCTCTTTTTCCAAACCAATAAGAGGGCTTTTAAAAAAATAATTATTATCAAAAGGGAGAAATGTGTTTTTTATCCAATTTTGAATGGTAATTATTTACAATGAAAAAAAATTATGTTAACTGATAAAAATATATTAAAATTAAAATTTATAACCATTAAATATTACTATTTAACCATATATATTTTCTCGAAGGAAAAATTTGTTATTAATTTAAATTTAATGTGTTCATTACAGTTCATTAAAATATGATAGTTATCAAAATATTATAAAAAATTCATCCAAAGTAAATTATTATGTACCTCTAGTAATGAATAAATTAATATTTTCAAATAGAACATAAAACAGTACACAAAACAATATTTAAAAATAACATTCCATCAAACGGTGGAAAAACGATATTTTTAGAAAAATACTTATTTTATCTAAAAAAATAAATTGTTCTTATATCAAATCCAGAAAAATTATAAGATAAATTTAAATAATTACAATGAATATATAACTTATATTTTTGATTAAATATAATTCCATATAGAGTGATATGATTTTATAAACACAGTTATTCTCTTTTAAAAAGGTTTTCATAAAACCCCATCATTTATATTCAATGAGTCATTATTTACATTTATAAGAAATTTGGTATCCAATGAACAATTATTTTAAAATGTGTAATCCATTCTTCAAAATTATGTTGATAGAATTCATTCCTACCATTCCAATGTCTAGGCATTAACTACCATTTAAAATAATAAGTATTATACTTATGTATAACTCAATGTTGTGTTCAACATAAGATTTCGGAGAAACCCATTGTTAAATATCGAGTAAGCTATCGAAAAAAATTAACCATTTAACTTAAAATTAATATATCATTCATAAATATTAATAGAAAATAAAATTATTATTCTATAAATACATTAGAAATTATATATACCCATTAAAATGTAAAGTGGACAAAAATTTCAGAAGTGCGAAATTAATTAAGAAAAATGTTAAATGATTATTCAATAGACAACTGATCAAAAATGTAAAACTCATAATGGTAGATTTTTTTTGGATTAAAAACACCTATATGTACTTTTTAAATATTTTTATTAGGTTTGGTTTCATTTCCACTTTGTGAATTATATTTTTTTTCAATTTATATTTTTTGTAGTGTAAATTATTTTTTAGCATTGTATATATTAATTATTAATTGAAATTAAAATTATAATAAATAGTTAATTAAAAATTTATATTTAATATTTAATGTTAACTTTATTATTAATAATCTATAATGGTGAGTTTTATAAATTACAATATGAAACCATATATCAGATGAAAAAAATATTATGAAATTTATGTTTTTGTAACTAAAAAGTATGTGAATTATAGAAATAACAATGGTTTTTATTTTAAGATATAAATTCTATTTCTATATAAAAAAAAATTAGTTTTTTTAAAAAAATGATGAAACCTAATTTCTAAGAACAATAATTTAATTGACTAAAAATACCAACAATGAGTTTTTTATTAGAATGAAATTAGTAATTTTCTTTTATAATATTTAAATTAATAATTTTAAATTTAATATTTATTTATAAAATATATTAAAAAATTATGTAAATATATATTTGATCAATTATACGTTTTATAATCTTCTATGAATCACATATATACCGATAAACAAACAAATATAATTATTTTGAAAAACTATCGTTTTAAATGTTCTTATGAAAATATAATTATATTAGAAAAATCCATAAAAAATAGTGTAATTTAAAATTCATATAATCTATATAAAACTGCTATTAAATTTTTTATATTGGCATTTGTAATAAATATAAAAATTCAAAATGAATTTACTACATTCATTTCAAACTAGTTTCAATGATAAAAATATATTTAATAACTTTTCTAATATTTTTTATCTGGTGTTATGTGTATCATATGATTCTTATAAAGATATTTATTGTGGGAAATATTAATATAAAAATTGGATTGTTAAAATTTTCCTCATAAAAATTTTCACAAATAGTTTTTCATTATATAAACAAAAATGAAAAAAAAATTCTTGTAATTTGGTTATATTGAATCTTCAAGATCCTAAATTTCCTCATCATACATATGAGTTATATAAATCAATTTACCAAGGTGATTAAAATTATTGTTATAAAATTGTCTTTTCCTTCTATGAAATTCAATTATTTCACATCATAAGGGAGATCCTTAATACGTTATACCACTTTTGAATATAATACATTTAATGTATTTGGTTTTTACATTATAAAGAGGGAAAAATTGAACACATCATATAACTCATATAGTATTATTGGGAGAACTCATTCCCCTTCATCTATTATAGATTATCAATAATCACATCATGGTAATGTATCACAATCATTGCTTCCCCTACTTTCAAAAATATCTTTATTATTTTCTTTAGATATATAAAAAGGTTCAATTTTTCACCAACCTCATATTACATGTTTTTTATGGTTATCAATATAAATCTTCTATAAAATCGATGACATTTTTATATGTTTCTAAATGGTGTAGACACATAACAAAATTTAATTGAAAATAACTTGTCCTAGAAAATTTCATTCATTTATAGTATCCCTACATTCATGTGATCTCCATTACATCACAAGGATGTTCTCTAGTGGAGAAAATTTTGATAATCGATTAGCTTTTTATTAAAAATATAATTCATCTATTATATGATGTTGTTCAAATCTTCCCGTGATGTATATAATGATGTTTGGAATCATATCCACGTGTTTTAGGAATGTTATTTATGATTTTTCATTAGTATTGGATTGATTGTACATAATCAATTTAAAATCAATGTTTAGGTAATAGTGAAGAACATTCTAAATCATTAAAAGGATCCTCAAATTATAATAATATTCAATCAATAGTGGTGTCCATATATCCTCATCACTTTTTTACTAATATCCTTTCATGTTGATTGAGTTACCAGTACTCTCTATTGAAAAGGAAGTGGGAAGTAATTATATGTCCCTACATTGTTACCGATAGAGAATTAATGTATTTGAATTTATTTGGATGTCCTCTAAAAAAATATGAAATGATGTTCACACTTTTCCATATAGTTATGGGAAATTGTTTTATCATTCTTTTTAATTTTATCATTCATCCATCACCTATTTACACAAAAGGAACATAGATGTATATTATATATTATCCTTCCTCATAATGTCCCTCTGAGAGTGTCCTCAATTATTTCTATACATATGTGTTCTACATTGGTAAATGAATATTTTTTTATTTACGATCATCCTTCAAAAGAATAATTTTTCCCATTGTTATGAGGCCATAAAAATATATTTCCCAAACCTCATATCTTATTCATCATCAATATTGAACATATTAATTTTCTCTACCTCACAATATCTCCCTTATTGTTTACCATCTTATTATTCCATTCGTATTTTATAATATTATCTAATGGCGATGGATGTGTAATAATTTGAGATAAGTACCATGATGTTCTTTCATTTATGGTTCCCATTCCAATCCATTAAATATATATACTGATCAAAAAATTATCACTCCCCATAATAGAGTGGTTTTCCAAACCATTTCAACTAAAATATTCTAATAGATTCATTTCCTTCCACATATTATATTGTATTTCATAATCCTAAACCTTGATCATAATTAACCATTTTCCTTGAATCATGTTGATCACCACTTGTGTGATATATATTTCAAAGTAATGTGGCCCATATATATATCACCTCTCAACATAGATATAATTTATAAAAAATTTCAATGTGATGATTACTAAAACCGATAAAATTTATTTCATCATATTGTTCTAGTAGTTCACCATCAGATATGTTGATATATTTGATATTACTATCTCATTAATAATGAGTGGAGAACCTATAAAATGTTCTAATGCAATATAGTAGATGAAAAAATATACACCACAAATGTGGAGTGTAATTACAATTATTGTGTACCATATTTAATTCATCTCCATGATTTTATCGTTACAATAATTTTAAAAAACATAGTTCTATAATATGATTTAGTTTAGTTTGGGGTTTTTATAGTAATTAATATTATCTTAAAAACAACTGATGATACTAAACTAATATGTGGAAATTATGTATTTTCATAACTATTTTTGGTATAGTAAATCCCCCAAAAAAAAATTATTTTTTAAATTCTATGACTATATCCATATAAAGATTATATAGTTTTTAGGAATTATATTTCTTTCTCTAAAAAAATCATTTTGACATATGTTTCATACGAATTTTCCTTCCATAATTTATTCAGTATGACACTCAAATTCTCCACGTGTTGCTCATTTATTTTACTATATATAAGAATATCATATATAAAAATTACAGAAAAATTAACAATTTAATCACTAAACAAATTTTTTATTAGGTATATAGTGAAAATTAGAGTTTATGTGTTTTGAAATACCCAAGCTATGAACAAGTAGTGCTCCTTCCATTTACTGATAGCGGTCTTGTGATTATTTTGCTTATTCACATTTACCTACATAGATTACCATTGATGGTCTATATTAGTGTAGCATGAAGGTCCACATAATTTAAAAAATAGTTCATCCATCCATTAATATGGTTTATTTTTATTTATTGTGATCTTATCTACTTAATTATAATAAATACATAGAATCGTTTACCCATTCCTCTTTATGAAAATGAAAATGTATTAACTTCATAGTGAATAACTCTATCATATGAAACTACCATTATACTTTATAATTTTTTATTCATTAATTGATACTGTTCAATTGGGTAACATTATATGCATTCATTAATATCATAAAATATATACTTATAAGTTCATTTAAGGATTTAACCCATCTATCAAGAAGAATAACAATCACTTTTTCATGAAATAAATCTATATAATTCCTCACAGTGGCATGTCTTCAATAGTGTTCCTCACCATTAATTCAAAAATTTTAATAATATATTCTTGGTCATAATGATATAATATCCATGATTTCAAATATTTTTTGAAATTTTTATGTCCTTTTACTTCTACATGTATATAATTTGAGGGTATCACATGATGTGGTAAGTAATTCTAGGATCTCGATAGTTCATGTGGGATCTATACAATGACAACCTGTTTATTTCAAGAATAGCATAAAATTCAATTAATGGTATTTTGAAATGGGTTACTAGGTGATTATTCCTTTATATATTAACATGTTAAGAGTTATTCACTTTATATATTGAAACCACTCTATTAATTATTTTCACATATAATAACCCTCATTAATATGTGATAGGGTTTGAAATGATTTAATAAACATTTCAGATATAAATAAATGATGGAATAATGAATCAAATAATATTATTTTTCTCATTTGATGATGATATAATAAAGATATCCTCACAATATTGTCTTCATCTACATGTGTAGTACTAATAACTATATCTCCCCTTTATCTTTTAGGAGGAGTGGTTATTTTCATTTCTAATCTTTGAAATCCCTTGACATTGTTTATTTTTTTACATCATACCTACATTCATTATAGTTGAATGGTTATAAAATAAAATGATGAAAATTATTGGAAACCTTTTTAAGTCAAATTATAGCTCTTCCTCATCTCACATTTATGTGTGTTATATTGATGTATCAACTTTCAATAAATGAAAAAATTTCTAGTATCCTTGATGAAACTGATTTTTTTTATTTAATACATTACACATGTGACATTTTTTTCATTTGTAGCACCTAATGATTTATATGTTGAATCCATGGGTTTAAAATACTATTTACATTTCATATCAATGATACCACTATACAACTAAAATTCACCCATTTACATGTAAACATTGAGGATACATTAGAAAACATCTTCATAGATGTCAAATGGATGGATTAAAAATTCTATTCATAGAATCCGATTTTGTACAATAAATTGGTGATCAATTTTTACTTCACAATTAATGAAAATCATGAGGCATAATAATTATTCCTTTTTATGATATCATTTGTAATCAAAATTTATTCGTAATTATTCACACTATGTATAGAAAATTACCATAGTATTGTTTGATAATGATTTGAAGGAAAAATTTATTGATATATATATATATATATATTATTGAATTCATCCAACACATTATATTTTGTGTCCTACCCAGGATTGATATTCTTGATCATTGACCACTAAGGAATAATTTATCCACCATGATGATAAATGTCTGGTGTGACATTTTCATTCCTATAGCATTGATGGCTATAAAATATCATATTAGTAGACTTAATAATTTTATGATATTATGGTATTTTAATATTCAATAAATAATGGAGGTGTCTGTTATATATATGACAAAATTTAAACTATATGTCATAGTGAATATTCTACATGATTCAAGATTTTAGTCATGACTCGAGATACGTTTTCCCAATTTTTCATGTTTTTTTAATTTATACCAAAAATATGAATTTATTTGATTATGGAAATAATCACATATCCCATTGGATAACATATTTTCATCGTTACTCTTATATTTAGATAATATTTTTATTTTTAGGATGATAGGTACATGATCCATAAAGGGAAGAAATGAACACAAAACGAATAACCTATCAATATAGTATATATCATATCTTTTAATTTCATAGTATAAATAATGTTTATCTTTGGATTAAATCATATTATTTTCTCTAAATTAAAATTATATTCAAATCCTTTATAAATGTTTATAAAAATAATATTTTTACACAATTTATATACCCATGGAGTGTCAAAACAGTTGTGATGTTAAGTCATTATTTTTTGCAATAGGTGAATATTGATTTAATACCATGCCCATACATTATGGATCATTCCAAAATATAGATATATTAAATTGGAAATATCAAGATAAAAAATCAAGATATAGAATCCATTAGTTGGAAAACTATATACTCAAAAAAATTTAATATTAATGATGTAATCTTATTCATTGTAATATCATTTTGGTTTTCAATAAACATTGATCAGTATAATCATTAATGATTACTAAAACATTATCTAGAAACAATAATATAATCCCAATAATAAATATATATCATATAGTGTTATTTAACATACATTTACAATAAAAATGACTAAATATATTTAAGAATATTGTATTATGATGATTAAGAATACAAATACATCATCATAAATTTGAAAAAATCACATTTATATAAAACTACACATCAAGATACTAAATCATGTATATCTACTAAAACTATATATTCTACCAAGGTAATGATACATTAGGATTATAGTGAGATTTAAATAACAATATGGTAAGAAATAGTGAAATGAGGTATATAATTATAGTCAAAATGAATAACCTGCAATCATATTAAAGATGATCATAAGAATAGAATCATGTAATAATAAAATTAAATACCAGTATAATATTGTATTTACATTTTTATAAATACAATAACCCATATAAAATGAACATAATAACTTTTCTCTCCCATTTCCATCACCTTAAATTGGACTAAGTAAAAGGAACATATAATAGTCATTTCAGAATATTGTTATTTCAACTAGAAATTACAATATTACATTCCCATAAAATTTTTTCGGATTAGTGATTTATATAATTAGGTCATAATTCATACATAACCACCCAAAAGAACAGAAAATGGTCTCTACTAATATATTATCCATTCTTTATAATAAAACATTATTTATTAAAAAAATAATATTGTTATTCTTGAATAATATGGATTACATTCAACATGGATACTTGTTTCCTCTTACCGATCAATAAGCTATATGAAAATACATTTTCAAACATGGGATGGGAACAAAACCCATAGTAAGGGATATAAAAATAATGAATATGTAAGTCATTGAATACTCATAATCATATGATATCATTCTCTAAAATAAATACTTCTCACCCTAAATGTATCATATACCTAATTTTTAAAACATGATAATTTCATAAAAAATGAAACATAAATAGTATATTTAGGTCAAATTGGGAAACATTTATTACCATAAATACATATGAATTTATCCTTCCCTACTAAAATATGATTTTTAACTATAAAGGATACCTTAAAATGTAACCCATGACACTTCTTTATAGTGTAACAATAAGATTTACTATTGGAATAACAATTATAGTTAACAAAAAAACATAGTCAATTCCATTGATGGATATCCATGAACTACCCATCATCAAAATGAATTACCCAAGAACCCAAACATAATTAAAAAAATAGAATAATTGCATAAAAACACATTCCATGTGGAAAAACACTTAATTCAAAGGAATGAGATATACACAAGAAGGATAAAATATTATTTAAAAATAATATTATAATCATGAAAACAATACGTAAAAAATAAGGCATTATGAAAGAATAAAATATTTAAAATTATATATAATATTACAAAAATATTCCCTCTGAATTTTGTAAAAAATTTAAATAAAAAAACTCCCCAACCTCAGGTTGAAATTCCTACTAATGTTTTCAAAACTATTTTTTAATTGATTAAGGAGTCTTACATATCTATTTTAGAACGATGTTAATATTTATAATACATTACATGATATTAAAATAACATATTTGAAACCATTTATTAAAAATATTTTGTTCTTTCCATTGTTTGAGGATAATTCTCATAATGGTTCCAAGGTCAGGTCGTCGTCATTTTTATTTGAATTTGAAATAATACTCAAGAGAAGAGAAAATATATATACATCTGTTATTTTAAACTATTAAAAATCAATATATATAATTTCCATTAATGTGTTCATATGATATTAAATCTCATTATCCCAAAATGTGTTGAATTGACAAACCACAAAATTAGATTTCATTTTTCAAGAATAAAAGAAAAAATATAGATTTTATAATGGATATAAAATTACCACAAAAAAATTAAAATATTCATATTATAATTTAGATATCATGAATCATATTCCATGGTGACAAGATATGGTATAAGAAAAAATGAATTTAAAATATTATGAAAGGAATTCATATCCTGAATATTTCTCATTGAGAACCTCCACATGCACAAGAAATAGATCTTTTTGTTGGACCATGAATGAAACAATGATTCATGGGATTATTATAAAGGAACATGGTTGAATCTAGTAAAAAAATATTACTTAATATGATGAAATTAATTAATTCTATGATCCCACTTTTATAATTTATTTTAGGGGAAAATTACAAATTTTTTAAAATATATAAATATAATAATTCCAAAATTACAGAAAATTAATCCAAAATCCTGAAAATCACGTTAAATCTAATTTTACATATAATAATATCATATTGGGCATCTTTTTGGTTTCTGTGATTTTTAATATTTTTTCAATATTTTTTTTTCATATCCTAGACATGTACTTTGTTTATATAAAATTTATTTATTCCCTTATATATTTATAGTTAGAATTATTTTAATACATTTAATCACTATAATAGTAATTATCCATTTATAAAATAATTACATCATTGTCAATGTGAAAGATATTGAGGAATTTCTTTGTTTATAAAAAATTAATATTATTTTTCCACGAAAAATTTAAAAGAAATGTATTTTAAAACATTATTTCTGGTATAAAACACTTATATAAAAATTGATTTGAAAATTTGATACTAATTTAAATATATAATCTGAAAAAAATGAATTTCTATTAAAGTAAATATTATAAACTATATCAATCCTATCCACGTAGATCAAATTCTCATTAATTAGGCCTTTAGAAAAAAATGGTTGAGATATAATCATATCATAATATTTATCCCTGTTTTTTTAGTCATTGAATGGCCATAATATTTAAATGAAAATCAGTTGACTTATTTTTCTACTTCTTGTAGTATAACTACATCATTGCTGCATATGAGATAAAGACAATTATTTCATAGAAAATAATTAAGAATAAAATAAAAATAATAAATAATAAATTTGGTTTCAAATTAGAATTTATATTATTTCATTATGTATATTTAATCATTTCCATCTCAAGGAAACATCATTAATTTTTTAATAAGACATTTATATCCTTACACCAGCATCCCAAGGAAATTTACATAACATTGATGATAAGTAACCCTAAAATTAGAAACTATCACCCCAAAAAATGAATTATACTGAATAATTTATAAATAGGTTGGTAATATGAATTTTAGTACCCAATTATTATCTATATAAAACCAAACATCACATTTTCAACACTGCAAATGAATTATATTAGAACCAAAAATGACTTTTATACTCATTATTAAATAAATTATAAGTAACATGTTGAGAATTATTTCTTATCCAATATATATATATATATATATATATTATAATTTTATAGTTAAATTCATTCAATTAATATAATAAATTTTATGTCATATTTATCCCATAGTGATGTCATGAAAATAAATTTCTTTAAATTCTATATCTTTTTTACTATTCACAAAATAGAAATATTTTTCATAAAATACTAAAAAATCATTCAAATATAATTTCAACATGTTGAATTAATAAAATAAATTATTTATTATGTTAATAATTTATAATTTAGAAATTAATATTTTAAATATAATAGTATAATTATTTATTTATTTTTAAAAATTATTTATTATATTGCATCAATGTATTTAATTATAGAATACTAATATTAATTTTTTTTGTACCTTTGTGATAACATTACCTGCAATTTTTAAATTTTCATTAGAGAAATTTATTTTCATATTAAATATATGGGGTAACCATTAACTCATTACTTTTTATGACCCCCAAGTTTCTTCTTCTCTCTTGAGGATTAACAGAATACCCACAACAAGGTGAATTAGTTTTCTCCCCAATACATACTCTATATGATATAGAATATAAATGTTTTTCTTATAATAAAAAAAGTTCCCTTATAGTTTATGTACATATGGGTTCTAAATATGTGATGAATCTAGAACATTTATTTTTAATATTGGGTCCTGAAAAGTAATGTCTACCTGGGATAAAATCGAATACAAAGCCACTCTTTATGAAATAGATCCAACATACTCTTATATTTCCTGATGTCAAATGAACCATTTATTTGTATTTTAATTCATCCCAAAACACATAACACCTTTTCATTATGATATTTTTAGGAAAACATAACCACCTACCTTGAAATAAGAGTTCTTCCTCATATTATGAATATAACTTTTTTGAATACTCTGATATTTTCTGACATCGTGATTGATCATCATTACATTTTAGGAAACATCCTATACTAATTATATCCCTACGTATTTCATTTCTTGGATTCCTAAAAAAATTATAGAGTTTGGTAATTATTTCTATATAATTTATCAAATGGATCCATCTATACACTGAAATGAAAATATTTATTATATCTAAACATAACTAATGAAATATTCTTATCAAAACATCTATAGTAATCTTTTGAATAATAATGAAGCATATCCTCTAATGTGTGAATTGTTCACTTTGACTATCTAATATATTGAATAGGAAATAATTTTCTAAAATATAATTCAGTTCCCAACTACATCGAAATCCATTTAAAAAAGATAGAATGAACATGAGATCATGATCACGTAATATGGAAAGAAGATATCAATACAATGTTACTGTGTATTTATGACACAACAAGGATATTTGATCAAATTATAGTGTATATTAAATTAAAAGTAAATTTGTATATTTAGTCATTAGATAAATAATAACTAAAATCACATTATTACCTTGAGAAGACATTGTTAGTCCGACCAAAACAACACACTGATATATGTTCCGAATTATAATCTAGCACTGGATAAGTATGATAAATCCATTTTGGTAGTTTATGTGGATTTCAATCCTTTAATAAGTGATAAATTTCATATAAAATTCATAAATATAACTTTCTATTCTACCCCACTATTAATAATCCCTTATAACTCTATACATCTTAGTGTTGAACGGATGAGATGAAAAGAGAGAACTATGAGACACCTTGGGCAATTTTTTCATCATCTGGTAATCAAAAGGTATTCACATAATCTCATATCAAATATCTGTAGGAAACCATTATTAACATTAAATACTAGTAACAATACATTAGTAACTATAATTTGTTTTTCTCTTACTCATAGAATTTATTCAAAAACATTACAATTATATATGATAGAGGTTACTACACTGACACCTCAAACCAAATAGAGTAATTTCCTACATCAACAACTTCAAGGAAACAATTAACCGAATAGTTAATCAAAGGGTCATCTTCTACATATAGCATGGTTCATGTTGTATGATTTCATAAAACATTTCATATTCATCTTTTTTTACTTTTTTGGGATGAAACTTGATCATAAAAAAATAATCCCTTAAATGTTCCTACCATCTTTTCATCATCATGATCAATTCTTCTTGAGAAAATATATACCTTCAATAGTCATGATCACTATATATATATATATATTTTTTTCTACAAATAAATGATGTATCTAATTATTTTATATAAAAAAATTAGATAATTGTAAACCATGTTTATTATTATTTAAATCATGTGGTTTCTATTTTCAAGAAGAATAAGAATTTAATATATCAATCTGACTCATAAAAAACCAAGTCCATTCAATGAAGAATCACTCTAGATGAAAAAACCATCGTTTCTAGAAGAGGGGCCCAATACTAGATCATTCCTCAATATCATATTCAGATCATGTTATCAATCATCCCATTCCATTTCCTAGATAAATTTAACCCACATTCATGTTAACAAAGATAGTCTATTAGGAAACCATGGAATTCTTTAAAAACCATCGATATGAGCCTATTAATCAATGAAAACTACAATTATTTGAATTTTTTGGGGACTTCTTAATTTATTAAGTAATTTTTAATGGGATCAACTTTTAATTATTCATTCAAGTCATTGTTCCCAATAAATTAGATTTTTTGTAACCAATCACAATTTCTATATTTCATGAATAACTTCTATTCATTGAATATTTGCTGGAAAATACTTATATGTCTTTAATAATCCCCACAACGTTTTGGAATGTCCAAAATATCATTAATAAACATAATCAAAAACATATATAAATATTTAAAATATTTAATATTCATAATATCCAAAAACACATTAATAATGTTTTTCAAAGCAGATGGAATTGAAATTTACTGATAATGACCTTATATAGTATAAAATACTATTTTAGTAATGTTATCTTCCTAAACCTTCAGTAGATGGTTCCCAAATCTCATGTCAATCATTTAAAAAATACCATACTCTCTGGAACAAAAAAAAAATCATTCTTATAAAGAAGTGTATATATAATCATAATAGTAATGTTATTTAAATCTATATATTCAATGAAAAACATCATTGATCCATATATTTCCTTCAAAAATAACACATGAGCATCTTGTCGTGAAGTTAAAGTATGATTGAAAGCATTATCATGAAAACCTTGAAATTGAATTTTTCAGTTGATAATGTTTTACACGAGACATTCAATTAGGAGGTTTTGAAATTTTATTTTCAAAAGGAACTAATTCAATTGTAAATTAAACATCCCAATGAGGTACAAAACTGGGAAAATAATTAGAAAAAACATAATGGTATTATTTTACCACATGTGAATCATGGATTTTAATAATTCCCTTATTTTCAACAGTATTTGAATGGTAAAATTTATTTCCATATTTTAATAGTTTCATAGCATCCTGATATGTTTTCAATGGAATTGGATTATTCTGGTAAAAAACTGAATCTCATTTAAATAAAAACATATATATCTAAGTCATTCCATTCAAAAAATAATGAAAAACACTACAAGGGGTAAAGAACCAAGGTTTTCTCGTAATTTCATTGAATAATAAATAATTTTAAAAATCTTATATTTTATTTTCCAATAACATTTCCTCCTAGTGTTTTGTTCATTATGTTATGGTATCAATTTATGAGGTTAAATTTACAATTTAATAGAAAAAATTATTAGAAATAAAGGAATGTGTTGAACTATAATTAAAAAATAAATTTTTCAAAACGTGGTAAATTTTTTACCTCATACCACATCCTCAATATGGAAAATAATAAATAAACATAGTCTATTATGATTTCACTACTTCTTTTTATATAATTTTTGAATGAATGCCATCATTTAGATTATTTCCTGGGAAACTATGTGCATAATTCCCCATCCCACCACATTGGTAAAAATTATATTTTCCTACTTAAAATTACAATTAAGATCATTTTATTTGAAAATATTAGGACATAATTCTGAACTTACCACATCATAAAAATCTCCCTAATTTTTTAGGATTTTATTTATGGTGATTCTTACCACACATCCAGTAAACAGGAAAATAAGTTTTCTTACCATAATTGTTTTTATTCTAACACGTTTATTTCTATTTGTCCAATTTTTTTTTTCATTCAATCTAAATGTGTTCATCAGAACACTATATTTTTACCCTATCATAAACTCAAAAAATATTATCATTAAAATTTAATTCCTTGGAGTCCAAATATCTTTGATATAATGGATGCATTCCTGAGTAAAAATGAATTATTTTACCATAATGATCTTGATTAGGATTTGGAGCATACCATTCAAATATATTGATGTATGATTCATAAATTTACACTTAATATTAACCTTTTGTTTCTAATAATGTACTTTATTATCAATACTATGTCGATCAACCTTAGGAACATATTTTTTATGAAGAGTATTCTTAAATTCATCCTTTTATAAGGCATAAATCTTCTCGTCTTCCCTAATATTATTGAGAATTGAACACCACTAGTCGGCTTCACCATGAAGATGGTAAAAATAATGACAATATATTTAATTATCTATGCACCCCATGAAATAGAATATGAATTCCAGAGATTTAATATACCCTTCAAGAACAACTAGATCAAAATATCCTCAAAATATAGGAGGGTGATGTCTCATAAAATGTTATATCATTTTATTGTTCGGTTTTTATACCTCAGCATATTCAAATTCATGGATTACACCACTATTTATATATTGTTTCATTTAATCCATCATTTTTGCAAACTTATCTATTTTAATTTGTACCAATATAGGATATATATTTTTATAGTTATCATCCTCTTGGGGCCTTAATAATTTTTCTTAATTGTTTCTTCTATACAAAACAATTCTGAATATAAATATGTTAGAATAAGTAATATGGTAATATAATAATGAAACATCATTTCCAAAAATAATAATTATTAAATTATTAGTGAATTTTATTTTATCATCATCATAACCACTGAACATATCTAAATAATTATCTAAAAGAACCTATAATGACCATGCCATAAGCATTTCAAGATCTAGTTCATTCAAATAGAATTCACATTCGTACATTCCTAATAAACCATTAGGTTTATAGTTTTAGGAAATTTTAAAATAATTAAAAAATACCAAACTATATGAATATAATGTGGAAGCTAATAAAAAATTATCAATGTTAAAATTATGAAATATTATTTATAAACAAAACATGATTTATATTAAAGAAAAATTTCCACATTATTCAGCTTGGTTTCTTCATTCCTCTTAACCAACAATGAATCCTTCAAAAAAATGTAAAACATTGTCTGAGATAAAATATCTCAGTAAGGTACATAAAATTCGTTAATCAAATGGTTAGTCCATGAGAAATTATAGACATATGAATTCATTTTCAAAAATATATAATTCTCACCCACCAAGTATCATATACATTTATTATAAACATAAAATATAGACAGAAAACATTGAATAATAGATAAACCATTGTTAACTTATTGATAATTTTTATGACCATAGATTATTCTTATTATAACCCTCACATCTACAATATGTTTTTAAGCCTACCCGACAACCTAATAATGTAATTATCATAGATGCCTTCTGATGTCCCGATCATAGATACACATGAAATAACTATTATAGTAAAATTTCAAAATTAACCAACCCCATTTTTTGGTGAGATATCAAATAAAAACCCATTATCATAAACAATTCCCAATTACTATAACATAATCATAAAAAATAAATATATTCATAATAAATACATTCCGTAAGGAAAATTACTTAATTTAACAGAATTCTGAACAAGTAAATATAAGGATAAATTTATTAAAAAATAATCATTTAAAATTGAAAAAATAACTCAAATTAATAAGTCTTAAAGAATGTATGAAAATCCTCTCATGTCATATATGTTTAAAAAACATTCGTATTGAATTTTTCAAAAAACCGAAATAAATGATAACCCCTAACCTCGTTGTTTTCTTCCTTAAAATTTATACAAAACACTTATATAATGGTTATGTAGTGTTAAAAATTTATTTCAGAACAATATTAATATTTATACTACCTTAAAAAATCGTTTTATAACAACTTTCCATCAGATTATTAATAATATTTTCATTTCTAAATTTGTATCGGTTGTGTTCGTTTCAAGGTTATGAGGTCCGTTCATCGTTGATTTACATTAAAAATGGATCCAATAATCCAAAATAAAGAATATATATATATTTAATTTAAATAAATATTATTGAACATAACCAATCCATGAATATGGTAATGGGAATTTAAATCACATTATCCACAAAGGAGATGAGTTGACACACAATTGAAAATGATTTTTTTCCATATAATAAAGGAGAAAATAATAGAATTGGTGATTTATATACCATTGAAAAATAAAAAATCCATTATATATATGATACTAGAGTTATCATTATAGTTTTTTAGGGGGTGAAGATATGGTATATGTGAAAAATAATTTAACATAGAATAACGTATTTTCTTCTGAAATACTTTTCTAGAGAACCACCTCATGAACATGGAATTTGGAATTTTTTTATCTCAGGAATACTAGAATGTTTTAAGGGATTCAGATAATGGACTTTTTTATAATATAATCAACTAATATGGTTTATGTTTATGAAATTAATTTAATGAATGAGCAAACTTTTATATTTATTGTGAGGGGAAATTATGAATTACTTAAAATATTTTAGTATAATTTGTCTAATATAGGTCAAAATAATTCTAAATGCCTAAAAATCAAAGGATTCTACATTCTTGAGATAATATTAACAAAATATTAATCATTATTGGTTTTATCATTTTTAAATAATTTTATAATATATGTTATTCATGAATATTTTTGTCCTTATACACAGTACACATAGATATGAATTTAAAAACTTTTAAAAATGATTTAAAGTAGAATCTATTTTTTTAAATCATTGATATTTAATTGTTATCTATATAATTCAGTGATAACCATATAAATTTAAAATTATATTTATTTTAATATAAATAAAAAAATTTATTCAATACATTATTTAATTAAATAATTACTACATCATTGTTCTGAAAGTCATTAACCTTTTTATTTAACACATAAAATTAAAAAAATCCATGACGATACTAATTTTATACTATTTTATGGAAATATTATAAAGGGTCATAATCATTTACATGTGGCTTCAAATGGTATTTAATTCAACTGTTGGAGTATATCATTATTTGTATAATAATCAAATATGATTTAGAAATGTTCTGGGGTCATTATATGGTTCATATAATTTCATTTAAAATATTTTTATTGATTTTTCACCTTCTTAAAAAAGCACTGCATCAGTGTTGCATAATAATTAAACCTAATTATATAGTAGATAAATACTAAAAATTAAATAATGTCATAAAAATAAAATAATAATGATCTATATAATAATTTAATTAATTATTTTTTAATATTTTAACATATCAATATAATGATAACATCTTTAATTTTTTTAATTTGATTTTTCTGTCCTTGCATAAGAAATGCACTTGAATTTAGATAATAATCCGGAAATAAAAGTATATTATTTGATATAAAATTCCAAACAATCTATTATACATAATAATTAAAAAATAAGTCCGGAAAAGTCATTTTATCACCCAATTATTATATATATGCAACCAAATTTAACAATTTTAACTCATTGTAGGAATTAAAATGACTTTTATTCTTATCATGATATATATTATAACATACACATTATTAATTATTTCATGTACAATAATTATATAAAATAATTATATTTAGATAATTTCATAATTATAAATTTACTAATGATTTTTTTAAACATAAAATTATATAAATTGAAAATTAATCTTTTAAATATTACCATATATGATATTATGTTTTTATGTTATATAAAATTGTTAATATAACTACTTAATTATATAATTATAATACAAAAAAAATTTGTTCTATTTTTACCTGGCTTGTTACACAATGTCCCTTATTGTATTAGGTTCAGAGTGAAATACAATACATAATAAATAATGACATTTAAATATTCCAAAAATGAATTTGAAGTATATATAACATAATTCCTGATTTTCACGTAATTAAAATAATAACTAATCATTCCAGATGTGGATAATTACCCACAAAAAAACCATAAGAATGGAAAACCAAAGAAATTGAATTAGATTTCATAATTCTAATTAATTGTTTAACAAATGGATATATCAAAAGGATTATCGAGATAAGAATTAATTAGACATTTTTTTCATTCAAAATAATAAAGGGGATATTTTTCAGGAACATGTAGTTACAAAGTATAAAATTCAAAAGAATGTCCTCAATGAAGTTCAAATAAAAACAACCCACGTGGTTGATTCTTTATGAATTATGTAAAAGATATTTTTAATGAAGGTTAAATATTATTATTTCATATATACAAAATATTTAATTAATATGGTTATATATAATAAAAATTGGTCTTTGAGAATTTATTCATTATTGAAACCCATTTTATTTTTCAGATTCAAGATGTAATTCAAAAAATAGGGAATTGTATTAAATTCAGTTTACATAAAAATAAGAATTTCTTAGGTAACATGAAACATGTGTAACTCAATTAATGAAAATGATATTTTATAGCATATAAATATGTAAGTTCTATATATATATATAACACGTTTATGAGAATTTGATTTCAAAATAATTGAGAAAAATAATGATAATGTTCAACTGTTAAGTAACTATAGCAGAGTAGAATATCCCAGCCCTAGGGCAATGATTTGATTTACACATTTACAAAAATCAATGAATATTTGTATTATAATATTTAAATATATCATAGAGAATCAAATTCATAAATATTTAATATTTTTGGACGATTAGATGTCATTATTAATTTTAATTTCATATAATTTGTTCTTACATTAGTAACATGGGATTGTTCAATTAGTTCATATGTAATTCATTATATATGTTTGTCGAGATCAAATGTGTTTTAAAATATCCTCATAATACGAAGAATAATAATATCATATTTAAAATCATGAATATATATTTATATTTTTAATGGGTATTTATGTACATTATTTTGGGTGGTGATAACAATTGATATTTGTCGATTGGGGAGGTGGTAATCTGCACGTACACCGAATTCAGGTTTTCATTCAGAATGAATGAGAGTAAAATTTGGAATGTGAAAATTATAAAAGTTAAAATCTTATTCATATCACTGATATAAAATTAATTCATCAATACAATAATTAAATATAACCATTAATAATTATTATGAAAAATGGAATGTGTTGATTCGATGAGGTTTTAGTCTGCACACATCCTCTAATGAGGCTTTTAGCATTAGTTGGAGATGATTAAATATTTATTGGTTATTTCATATAATAAAATTTCTTCCTAATTATATTTAATTCATGATATTTTAATGTATATAATTGGTTGGGATGTGAAACTCTATGAAAAAATGTTTATGAAGTAGGAAACAATTTCATCGAGGGCCTGATTTTTCTCATAGAAATCTCTAAGTAGATGGTTTCCTTAAGAAAAATATTTTTGATCAAATACTACAGGTATAGGGATTGGATTATTGGAGTAAATAAGATTATATTTTTATAAATAAATTCATCGAAAAAGGTTTAACATGAATTGGTGTAAGGTTTCCATTTTACAAGTGATGAGGGGTGATTTTTTAGAAACCCATTTTAATTTCAATAATGTAATGATACAATTAATTTGTAAAAATGTCAGAAGAGGTAAAAGTGGACAAATACAAGAGGTTTGGTTATAACACACCAAAACCACAATGTTGGAATAATTTTTTTAACAGGGTTTTCTTAATTTATTCTTAATAATTTATTTTTTACTATTTTTACACGTACGAGGGTAATTAATTATTTCCCATATGATTTATTTTTTAATGAAAAAATAAAACTAACATTTTAACCTAATTTTAATATTGGTTTTTTAATATTTAAAATTATTCCACTAAATAAAATATAAAATGAAATGACACATTAATTAAAAAATAAATGCATATAACATGAAAAAATCTATTTTTATGAATTCTCATTTTTTATGTTTATATTATCTATCAATGTTAAATATATTAATATTTTATATTTTATGGAATATATCTCAATTTTTTTTAAATAAAATATATGAACATCAAATTAGATCAAAACTATATTTCACCAAAATAATGTTTACATAAATCAAATGACCAAAAATAGTTTTTTAATTAGAAATAAAATATTACTTTTTTTATAAGGTCAAATAGGGTTTTAATAAATAACAAAAAAACATTATTTAATTAGAATAAATGTATACCTATAATAAAAATTTTATCAATTCAACTATGACACATTGTTCTATGTGTGAGATACAAACTAATATTGTAAATAAATATTTATTTTGAAAAAAAATGAATAAATCTATTTATATAAAAAATAACTATTTTAAATAAATCCGAAAAAATTCACTTATGATATTATTGATTCAATAATTAAACAAATTAATTTCATTTGGTAAGATAAATATTCAATATAAATATATGAAGTACAAATATATAAAATACAAACAATTCCACATAGTGTAACACCTAAAATGATGGTCACGACCCGAAAACATATACAAGTAATTTATCACTTATTATTGTAATGTTATATAGTATAATGAACATAAAATCACATATTTAACATAATAGAAGAATTATAAGGGAAAAAATAATGAAATAATAAGTGTTTATAGAAGTTAATGAAAATATACATATTAAATAGTAACTTGAAATTGTGAATTGTAATATTATCCATTTAAATGATAATCAAGAAAAATAAATAGTAACCGCCCATTAAATTATAAATAATATTTAGTAATAAGATTAGTGTAATTATTATATAATTATATCATAGTATATGTGAGTAATATTTTCAGAAATTGTCAACTAATTTTTGTATTTTTTAGTCAAAATTATTTAATTACAATTTTGTGATTAATTTACAAATTTTAAATTTTTTTTAAACATGTCTTCATAAATTAATATTTTATTGTTTTATGAATTTAAGATAATTTTTTGAGACCTTATGCTATTTTATAATGTGTTATAAAATTAGAAATAATATTAAAATATGTATTTTCCAATTAAATAGTGATTTTAATAAAAAATTAAATTAACAATATTTAGAAAACTATACTTATAGAATGAAGTTAATTTTTTCAATTATTCAAATAATAAATTGTTAGGGTTTATATTATTGGTATTTTTCTAAATTTCTATAATTTATTTGAATATTGAAAGACGATAATTAACGACAAAAACTAAATAAATGGATTATTGAGTCTTAATTGATGTGTATGGTTGATGTAAGAAAAAAATCTAAAAATATCCTTTCACTTATATTTTTTTTAGTCATTAAATCATCACTATTTCATTTCATGTGGGATATTAGTAAAATAATGATTTAAATATTGAGAAAACACCCCTACACCCAACTATAAGTACCGCACCTCACAACCATATTTCCACACACCTCTCATTCTCAAATACATGTCCAAATTCTACCCAAAAATATCCCCTAGTCCACCCCATGTTTTGAATATATTGGTCTCATAATAATACCAATCCTAGGTTTCTTGAGGAGGATGTGAAGAGGATAATTACAGAGGTAAATCTTCTATTTATTTCCATTCAATATTTATGTTCCATTTTCATATCTTTTATTCTATTATTTAAAACATATATAATATAAATATAATTATAAATCCAGTATATTTTATATAAAAATATTATATCATGTTAATGGATGATTTATTATTAATATCACTACTCTCTCTCTTGTTATTTAATGAAATCATCAACCGTGATGTGCCAATTTACCAACATTGTGGGTGATGCACTTCTATTTCCCACAAATTCCATCCAGGATATCTATAAAAATATTAAATTGTTTAAAACATATGTTTATACTTATTTTGTAACAATTTTTATATTTTTCCTCAAACTTATATGAATGATACTAAATGACAAAACCAAAAAACATTGTTATGATCAAAGAACCTCCCAAATTAACCAAAAAATGACCATCATTAAATATTATATTATATTTCATCATCATGTTATATAAATTAATTATTTATAATATAATTTCATGATTTGTAATACCATTAATATCATGTATTTTCAATTTTTATTGTTTATCCAAATTTTAAACTGACTTTTATTCATATATGTAAATGAACTTATCATGAAAACTGTGGAAAAAAACACTCTTAAACGATGATATTAGACACTATAACTCATCCAAAGCCCCTAAAATTAACTTAATTATACTATAATGAAAAATAATCTTGATTATAATATTCTAGAATTATTTCCAAATGATTAAAATTTCATTATAGATGAAATTAATGTGAAGAATGTGTTCTGAAAAATTGTAAGGGGAATTCTTAAACACAACACTCTTTATTTGGATGTTTCCACATTAACCTCACATTTAGTATGGATATTTCGTAAAAAAAATCCTTCATCATAATATTAAATTTTCTAGTATATACATGTTTTCAATTGCAGTCTATGAAAACCACAATGTTTTCCAAATGTACTATTCTTTCAAAACAAACCTCTTACATCTAACTCATAAATGATGATTCTTATATCAATTTGGTTATTACAAAATTCATTTGGAAAAACAATGTTTAATAATGTTTGATTATAATAAGAACCACATTCATTTACATGGATTATTTACGTTCATGATAGAAATATGATGTAGGTGGAATGCTAGATAATGTAAATGTAAGGATATAACGAGTGCACCCAGAATTATATAGTGCAATGTAAATGATATGATGTGATGTGTGCACCAAGAATAATATAGTGCCCAAATTCATTATGTAATGTGAATAAACTCATGAAGTAAGTGAAATATTCATGAACATGATGCCAGGTTTTTTTAACAACTATGTGTGGTTGATGACCACTAAGACCTGACGATTCATTTTGATTAATTTCCACATTCCATGTTTTCTCTTTTTGCTTACTCTCATGATTATGATTACATGACTATGTTATGATGATTATAATTATAATCAACCATGTTATATTGTAATATATTGTCTTAATGGTATTTTTTAATACCCTTTTTAATATATATCCTTAGGTGACTATTTGTACTAAGAAGAGAACAAGGGTCAATAAAAATATATAGAATAATGAATTAAATAAATTTTAATGTTTTATGTTGTAAAAGTTATGTATGGTCCAAATTATCGTAATACACTAAAAAATGGGATCCTTAATGTTTAACAATTTTATGTTTTTATCTTTAAAATGATGGAATAGTAATTTATGAAAAATAAGGGTCTCTATAATGATCATTTTTAAATTTTTTTAAATATATCAATTTTTATTTTATTTAGTGTTGTGTGTAACAATAGATTCTCAAAAGAATATTTATAAAAAATAAATATTGACAGAAATGATGTTTTTAACAAAAATATGGTTTTCCTCTCATTATTTTCATCAAAAAACATAATTATATACAAAAAATGATGATTTATGTGGTAATCCACAATGTTTAATTACTATATTTATGATGATATTTTTTTTAATATATATTAAATACATGTTTTACATAAACTATAATTTGTATGTAGTGAATTTATACAAACATTATAATTGTTTCTTGAAAAATTATGATGGTTAGAAAATATCATGAAACAAATTAAATTTTAATAAAACCTATCTTGAATTTAGAAAATAAATATATTCTTATTTTAATATAATACTGAATATTAAAAAAAATATTATATATAAAATTATTAGTAAAACTATTTTGTGTAAAAGTTTATAACAATTGTCCAAAAAATTAGACACAGTCAACCATAAATCCAATCATCCAGTGAAAAAATATAAATATTGATTGTGTGAGTTTCCCTAAGATGTTCTAATCTATCAACTCATACGTACATGGTCATTATAGGGAGAATTTATAGATATCTTTAGATCTACTATCTCATATAGTATTTTGCGGTTGAGAAAATTCCACAATATTTGGGATGTATCATGTCTTCCTCACACTCTTTTAGAATAAAAAATATGTAACAGAGAGACATGGAATGAAATTTTTGACATTGAGGAGTTTCACATTATTATATTATATTACATTCATATAACACCCAACATAAGTTTTAAATTTTTTATATAAGTCATCTTAATATGATCCACGGATCCTAAATTTTCTTAAATATTTTATAAAATATTACATAAATGTTCCAAAAATAAAAACACCTTTTAATTCCTGTTTTTCCACAATATAATATTTTAATTAATAAAATAGGGATAATTAAAAGTTATGAGTTATCAACACTTGAAAATAAAAATAATTATTATAACATAAGTGGTTGAGAACTAATAAATTCAATAATTATATCATAATATAAGGATTTTCATTAAATAAACCCCATCGTAGTGAAAATGGCTATATGAATATTTATACCAGATAAAACCATATATTTCTTTTATATAAAAACATCATGTTTTGAAAACTAAAAATGTTTATAATATATATAATGATAATTTTATTTGGTGATAGATTAATATACCATAGTTGTATACACATAATTTTTTTTCCTTATTGTATTAAAGTAGTTTGATTTTATGATTTTTAAAAATTATTGTATTCTAAATTTTTATGTTAGTTTCTACAGTATTCATCAATTATTTTTATTATGAAACTTGTTGATCATGAATTCATTATTTTCATATAATGTAGTTGAAAAATTATAATCTAAATTATTCAAAAATGTTATTTAATGCTAAATTTCGATGATTTTGTGATATTTATAACATTGTTGATACTAACCAACAATTGGACTTTTGAAGGATGAGTGAAATTGTTATACTCATCTTCTCAACTAATCCAATTGGTATCTTTATATTATCATGTTATGATTGATTAGTAACCTAGATATTGGTTATGGTATACTTTGGAGTTTGGAGTATTATATTATGATATTTGTCTTATGTTATTGAAGTAAAGATATATTAGAATATAAAATACACATTGATGCAGAAAGACTATAAATTAAAATATACAAATGATATATTCCTATAAGAGAACCATGATCATTCATTTAAATTTACTGAGAGAGGTGTATTCTTCCAATCGAGTACATTAATAGGTATTAAATCTGGAATATTATAGTTATATCTATGGCATGGTGATTTCATATTATTTTTAAGTAATTCTAATTAATGTTGGGTCAAAATAGCTAGTAATTGTTGTTATTTTACATATATCAATGGATCCTAGATTATGGATTTAGTAATGTTAAATTTTTTTCAATATATACATGTTATATATATAAAATTTTAATACTAAATGGAGATTAATATATATAGATAAAACTAAATATAACATATACACTAGCCACATGTCATGGTTTTTATAAGAATTTTAATGTGATATCATATGACATGAGAAATTTAAATGTAATTTCACAAGTTGATGGTAACCACTAGTGACCTATCTTCTGATATATTATTGGGATGTGACTGTTCTAGGACAAAAAAAATTGGGTAATGGTTATTTATTTGAGATTAGGTTATTTTTATTGTAAATGAGAAAAAACATGGGGATATTTCTAATAATATTTAGAAAAATTTCAGATGAACTAGAGGATTGGGTGAATGTTTTGAGTATGTGGTTTGTATCATGAAAATATATATGACAATAAAGACTTAGTAGTGTATCATCAGGTACATAATTTTGGATCTAGGTAGAGTTTCATCCAATTTGACAACAATGTAAACAATGTTGGTGTACCAATCACACAATAACCATTGTTGCATTTTAAATTTATTTTAAAATTAATTTTTCCTAAAATATGTACTTATAACCCCGTATTTCTCGTTAGTATTACCTATAGCACGGAATTTGACCACATTTATTACTCCCCTACTCATTATCATGTTATCTAATATACATAAATTTTTTTGTGATTCATACACCTAAATCAGTGGTCTCATAGAAAAAACCCTACAGTTGTTCACCTGTCCTTTCTATATTTGTTATACACGACATCATTTATATATATATAATCCCTAATATTAGAGACCTTTTATCATAATAAATATTATTTTTTATGTTATATTTAACCCATAGTTGCAAACATTCAATATAATAATTTACATGGTTATTATGTCTCTCAAACATTCAATATGATTATATTAATTTATATTATTTTTCTGATTTCAGGTTTGGATGAGTGGAAATGTGTTACCTAGGATTTATAAGATTCTAATTTGGGTGTTTTTTATTTGATTTATAAAATGATCATATAACCAATAACAATTAAATTTCTGAGTTATAATGTGTTTTGAGATATTTCCCCATTATTTCATGGTTATTAGGTCTAATATTAATCTAATGTGGGAACCCATTTAGTGTGTATTCCATAGGATGATTTGTACATACCCATTTGAGTTCTAATTGAATTATGTTTGATAGATACATAGACAGAAATTAATTAAAATCATCTAAAATAATTTATTGTATAGAATATATATTTACAATGTAAGGTTCATTACGAATAAACATTATTCCTTGGGAATGATTACATTTACCGGTTATGAGATGGTTTTATTTTTTAATGAGTACGACACTATAGAGGAAATGATGAGTTTATATTGATCCATTATGTAAGTTTGAAAAAGTTATTTTGTAATGATAATATATTATGTGGTGTCTAACATCCTTTTTATCATGGGAATGTTTGTTATGGGATGTGTTTAGTTTAATAAGACAATAAATGAATGGAATGTTATGGTTCCATTTCAAAGGATGAATGAAAATATATTGAGTATCTTAAAATGGAACAGTTCCAAATTTTCACAATCCTAGGTAGAGTTATGGGATGTGAGTGGTGGCCTTTGAAATATTTGTAAACCCTCCTCAATTTTTTTCTTTTTTGTGAATAAATATCGATGATGATATAAGTTTCACACATCATAATGTATAAAAACAATTTATTTAAACCACACATTATCAAATGTATTAATTTAAAAAAGATAAGGGACACAGTAATTATAGTTGATTATGTCTCTCATTATCCATGAGATTACTACATTATTTCTCTATATAACTATCTTGACCTAAATGTGTTGTATATTATTTATATTCTATATATATATATATATGTATTTTTTTCATTATACATGGTCTTCCTTAGAGAATTAATAATGAAACATGATATTTTTTTTATTTCATACCAATAATATGTGTTGTTTTATTTATTTTACATGTGTTTCCATCATGATATAATTGTTTATTATTATTCTAACTATGTTTATACATATTTTTAGAAAGATATTAATATTTTTCTAAATGGTTGACGAAATATTTACTTTTATGAATTTCTTATTGTTCCCTCTATATTAATTGAAATGTTTTTAATGGTATTTTATCTTTTCATGGATTTGATGAGTTTTTATATTTTATAGATATACATTGGGTGGAAGTATAAAGAGACATATTTTAGTTCAAACGTTTCCCTTTCCCATGGGATGGTCTTAAATGTTCCCTAACTATTTCCACAATTCCACAATATCATGGGATGTGAAAAATAGTGATCTGAAATATATAGTGTCCATAATTTTAGATTTAGATTATGGACAAATGAATGTATGTGTGATCCCAATTTAATGCACAATACTAGTACAATGGATATGTAGTGTTTTAGGGAGCATCGAGGAACCCCAAATAATGGGTTTTATTTTTTTAATTTTTAATGTATTAATGTATTGTTATTATTAATTAATTGTATGACAAATATGACAACCCTCTTTTTTATTACACAATTAAACAAAATTTATAACATAGAATTCAATTGATATGACATACAAGATCGAGAGGTATAGTTTCTTTGTGTCTTAGGATAATTAAATAACAACTTAAAACATAAAATACAACATCTTTATTGAAAACATCATTTACATGACCACTGCATTCTCTCGTAATTAGTATTGTAATGGATTACCTGAGATCATGTATAATAAAAGGTTAATCTATAAATCCCAGTAAGGGAATAATCATTTAATAACATGAGTATTACAATACATGTTAGACATTAGGAATAACAATAGTGCAAAATAGAAGTATAAACATAAATTAATGATAAATCATGCTAATCATGACATGGAAATGTGGCAAAAACATTTAACATGGAATTAGCATGAACCAAAACTAATTGGACATGAAGCATGAGTAAACCATAATTTCACATGGAGCACATGTAATATATTGTTTCACCATAATTAGAAAGAGTAAACATGCCTTTCACATGAAGTTTCATGATACAATACATTACCTAATGCATTGGAGCTCTATAAAGGCGCACCCTTCTTAAACATTTCATTTAATGCATAAGTGTACCACATGGATCATAAAAACTAGATTCATAAAACATAATCATTTATTCTATGGAAAAATAATGTTTATTTGATACATGAAACTTTATAATAAATAAGTAAATGTGAATAAAGGTGAATACCCTTGATAGTGAACTGTGCATGGTATTCACTACACAATGACATTGTCTTGGAAAATCGGTGCAATTTCGGAAGTGTAACAGTGTGATGTAAGAATTAATAAAAATTGTTGATGAAAGATAAAGGGGTGTACCATCATTTGTACATGAAATGGACAGTAAGGGGGTCATATATATAAAAGTTCCAATATTTTTAATGGAATTTAGATTCATGATACAAATTAATTTCTTGAATTTATGTGAGGAGAGATAAATTTATTTCAGAATTTCGGCTTAGTAACGGGTGTACATGGGAGTCATTAATTGAGAATGAATGGGGTCTCTAATCATTAAAACCTAAATAGGGTAGTATGGGGGAGGTGAAAAACGTTATTCTAACATTTACAATTGATATTAAAAGGTCATAACAACATTAAGGAAATTGGACAAAAATGATAAAGGATGAAGAAACCCATACATGGAAGTGTTTTTCCAAAGGCTTGAGAGAGGATTATTGGGAGCTTTAGGAACCTAGGGAGAATTTTAGAGAGAGTAAGGAATAGGTTGGATGAACTCAAAATACCTTCAGTGAGGAGGAGGTGGAAACTTGGGTGGTAAAATATAGGAATGGTGAGGGAAATCTTCATTATATTAGTTTGGGACACCTCACATTAAACTAATACAATCCACAAACTAGCCCATTGTTTTTTCCAATGGTATTTTAAAAAAGGTATTGGTGAAAAAAAAATTATTTGTCCAAATTATAAACATCTTAAAATAATGGGTTGGCTTCTGTGGAGGTGACTCACACTCCGAAGGAAAACAATTTAAAAAGACAATGTGTTTAATAAGTCTTGAAGGGTCCACTAAAGCATTGTAAATTAAATAAAAAACCCAATATCACATTATTTTAATGTTAAAACATATATTGGATGAACATAAAGTTTAATTTATTTTATTATACAACAATTGTGTCATTATGATGTCATAAAACATATTATATATTTAAACGATATTTAATTTTGTCAAAAAAAATTCCTGTATCAGAAAATTGAGAAAATTCACCACTGGATAATTTTGGCATCATGATTCCAAAAATAATATTCATTTTATTTAAATAATTTTATAAATATGTTAATTTTTACTTATAAAATAAAAACCAATATTTATCGAAAATTCCTTGGTTTTGACAAAAATGGTTTTGATACCTTAATTAAAATTACAATTGCATTCAAAAAATTATTCAATAATTTATATTTAATATTAATTAATTTAATAATAATAATAATATTTTATTAATATATTTTTTAATTAAAAAAATCATTAATTTATCAAAATATATTTCTGAGTTTAACATTAAATAAAATTATTATTTGTGCTTTAAAAACAATTTACAAGGTAACAACAATAAAATGAAAATATATTCATTATTATCTAAAAAATTTAATGAACATTAAAATAGTACTAGTGTATTGTTAAATAACCCATTCAAACACGCACATATGATGGAAGGGTGAGGTTTTCAATGGTGACAGACTTTTGGGTTGGTTCATATAACATTTCTTGGGTGGTAATCTCTATCAACTTCCACTTCTCTCATAGAAAGTCCCACTCGAGATTAACATATTCATGCTCGGCTTGGGATAGGTCCAAAGTGAATCCCAAAGACACATCCTCCTTTCCATGTTCTGACCAATGGGCTTCGTATGTGGCATATCTACTCGATGAGTCCATCACTAACTTTATCTGAGTAAATTGGATTTGTTAATTACCTATATTTATACTAATCCTGTGATCACTATTGAACTCCTAAATTAGCAATGATCATTATTATTAATAGTAGTTTTAAATAAAAAAACATTAAAAAAATAAGTGCATATTTTGTATAAGAAATTATCATTTTAGGTCATTTAATAAGATCAAGAGGGATTATCATTAACAATAGTTTGGGTCATTACAATATTCTACCCTTTCGAAATTTTTCCTTAGAAATTTCCTTTTCTCACACTAAAAAAGATTTGGG
Organism: Viscum album; assembly: GCA_963277665.1. Lineage (NCBI taxonomy): Eukaryota > Viridiplantae > Streptophyta > Magnoliopsida > Santalales > Viscaceae > Viscum > Viscum album. The sequence goes on along the minus strand of OY728160.1, from coordinate 555,002,137 downwards.
TAACTCTTCTTCATCATGTCTTCTGATTCCCACGTCACTTCTTAAAACATGTGGTTTTTTCACAACACCTTGACGAGGGGAATTGTATTATTTCATAGAACTTCATCTGTACTATCTAAGATCTTCACTGGTTTCTTCTCATAAGAAAGATAATCCTTTAACTACAGCACCTCTGAAGAGAGTACATGTGAAGTGTCTGTTATGTACATCCTAAAGAGGGATACATGAAAGACATTATGTACTTTGGCCATGGTAGGTGGAAGTGCTTGTCGATAGGCTACAACCCCAAAATGATCAAGAATCTCGAAAGGGTTGATGTACGTTGGACTTAAATTCCCTTTATTTCCAAACCTCATAACCTTCTTCCATAGAGATATGCGTATATATACCATGTATCTAACATTAAACTCAAGGTCTCATTGACGGTTATCTGCATAACTCTTCCACCGACTCCAAGCTGCCTTGATATGCTGCAAAATGTTTTTCACCTTCTCCTACATTTCTTCGACCATTTCTTGTCCAAGCATATTACGCTCACCGACCTCATTCCAACATGTCGGTGTCCTGCACCTTTTCCCAAAAAGGGCTTCATATGGTTCCATTTGGATGCTTGAGTAGAAACTGTTATTATAAGTGAACTCAACTAGAGGAAGATGATGATCCCATCTTTCTTTATTGTATATTAAGCATGCTCTCAACATATCCCCAAGTGTCTGGATAGTCCGCTCGAATCGGCCATCTGATTGAGGATGATAGGTCATACTGATGTTTAGTTCAGTATTCAAATCATGTTGAAGACTCTTCCAAAACTAAGAGGTGAATCATGGATCTCAATTAGACACAATAGTTAGTGGTACTCCATGAATCCTACCACTGCCCGGATATATATTTGTGCCAGTTTCTCCAATGAGAAATCGTCCCAAATATAATTGAAGTGTGAATCCTTTAAAATACTATCCACAAAAACGCAAATTACATTGTTGCCTTTGGATTTATTCGGAAGTCTGGTGACAAAGACAATGGTGTTGTTGTCCGATTTCCATTCTGGTATGGGCAATGGTTGCATCATCCCCTTAGACTTCTGCCTCTATACCATCACTTTCGCACACACTAGACTCATAGATATATATTCAATTATCACCTTCTTCATATTATTCCACCAATAATTCTGTTGGAGGTCTCGATACATTTTTACGTTTTCTGGGTGAATAGATAAATTTGTTCTATGTACATCATCCAAAAGATCCTTCATTAGCACCAGACATGATGGACCACATTCTCTTTTCTCAAATCTCAAAATTTATTCATCATTAACATTAATATCCGATGATTTCACTTTTCTGATAGCTTCCACTTTTTCCTGAATTACCACAACATCCTTTTTAGGATCTGTTAACCTTTCCAAAAGTGATGGTTAAGTAATCATTTGTGAAAGGTTTGAGGATTTTCCCTTATTTATGATTACCAAGTCCATCATCATCAAATCTAAGAAGATTGGATCCTTTTCAATTATCATCAATTATAGAATTGTTGGGTCCTTTTGACATAAGGAATCCACCACCATGTTCGCTTTCCCACGGTGGTAATGGATTGAGCAGTCGTTGTCTTTGATCAGCTCTAACTATCTTCATTGGAGCATGTTCAACTGTTTCTGTATGAATATATACGTGAAGATATTTTAGTCTGTTTATATTTCACACATCTCCCAATAGAGATAATGCTGCCAAATATTCAATGCATAGATCACTACATCCAACTCAATATCATGTGTTGGATAGTTCTGTTCATGAACATTCAATTTCCTTGATGCATATGCAATGAATTTGTCATCTTGCATCAACACACATCCCAGGACCATTTTTGAAGCATCATTGAATACCGAAAAATGTTCTCTACTTGTGGGTAAAGTGAGCATAGACACAATGATAAGCCCCCTTTTCAACTCCCTGAATCATTTTCGCATTCATCACTCCAAGTTAACGTTACTCCCTACCGAGTTATCTTGGTAAGAGGGTTGGACAATCGTGAGAAATTTCTCACCAATCGTCGATAATATCCACCTAACCCCACGATGATACAAATATCCATTACCAATGTTGGCCATGACAATCCCTCAACTGTATTTGTTTTAGAGGGATCCATAGATATCCCATTGATTGTCATGATATGGCCCATGAATGATACATCCTTTATCCCAAACTCACACATCATGTACTTTTCATAGAGCTTCTCCTTCCACAATGTCTCTAGTACAGTTCATAGATGCTCTTCATGATCCTCCTTGGTTTGGTAGTATATCAGAATATCATCTAAAAAGACTACCAAAAATTTTTCGAGGTAATCTATAATGAAATTATTCATCAATTCCATGAAGATTTCTAGCAGATTAGTGAGTCCGAAAGGCATTACTATAAACTCATAGTGCGCATATCTTGTAAAAAAAGCATTCTTGGATATATCTTCCTTCTTCATCCTTTCTTATTAATATCTCAACCACAAATCCACCTAATATAAATGTTTTTCTCCACGCAGGTAATCGAACAAGTCATCAATTCATGGGAGAGGAAACTTTTTCGTTATCATGATTTTTCTAAACTGACGATAATCGATGCAATGACTCATTGACCCACCATTATTCTTAACAATGAGGACTAATGCACCCCATTGTGAAGCGGTTGGGTGTATAAACCCTTCATCCAAATTCTCTTGATGTTTTTTATGCAGCTCTTCATGCTCCACAAATTCCATTCTATATGGAGTTTTGGATATTGGAAACACCCTAGGTATAAGATCAATTGAGAATTCAACATATCTTATAGGAGAAAGACCATGAAATTTCTCTAGAAACAATTCAGAGAATTCTTTCACAACAGGTATGTCTTCTAGGATTGTTTCCTAATTAGACACAATCATCTGAGAAAGATATGAATGCTCACAGGGTAGTAAAATCCATGCTTTAGTTGATGGATCTAAAAAAGATTCATATTCCTCCTTGAACTTGTAATGAATCTGGGGATGATTTTCCATAGGAAGAGGGATTTCCCACTCACGGAAATTTATGTTGGATCTATATATGGAAATCCAATCCATTCCAGGAGTTGAAAAAAATTCTACCAGAGGGAGTATGATGAGGTTCGCTGGGAATTCCAATCAAACGATTATGACTGGGGAGGAGTTATATTCATTGGATGTAATGATTACCCCATTTCTCGTACTCACAGACATCTTCACTTCCATGATTCATGGTGGTGTTGGGATATTAATCTAAACATTCAATATATAAAAGAATGTGCAAAACCTAAATCAAAAATCACATTCTCTATTCTTGAATAAATAACTACCGTAATTGTCACGAATTCGTTTTTGGGATTCACTTCGGCAGTAGTGATAGAAAAATCTAACCCTTTCTACCTTGGAGATTGTTGGTTGCATCCGAAAACCATTGGCTTAGGGCACTTATTTTCAAGATGCCCTGCTTCTTTGCAGTTGTAGAAATGAACAAAACATTGAGGTTCGAATAGAGCATTCCTCTCCTATATCAGAGCTGCAGGTATTTCTTACCGATAGTTAATATCCAGCTACCCTTTTCTTCTACACATAAAGCATTTCCCCCATCCCCTTTTGGAAATTTATGGGGTGCTTCTTTCCACACCTTAGGAAAGTGGGGTGCTGGTTCATCCTAGAACCGTTGTATTTATCAATTGGACTACTAGCATTGAAGTTCATCTGACGCCTTGTATCCCCATGATACCAGAGAGATTATCTTATCTTTATTTAGACCTTGACGGAACATTGGGAAATTTCTTTATAGCTATTGAAGTCATAGATCACCAGCACCTTCCGGATGGAAGGTTTCAGCACACCAAAGAAGTGTTCAACCTTGAAATCGGGGGTAACGACAATGTTGGGAGCATATTGTGCAAGAATTCTGATGTTTTCCTCTTACGGTCCAACAGATTTTTCATATTGTTTTCTTTATGGAATGAATGTACCTTTCTATCTTCTGTTGGTGGGTGCATAGAATAAATTTATTGAAAATCATCTTCCAAAAATCCTTCCATTCCAAAGCCTCGATCTCCTCCTTGGGCTTCAAATTATTTATCAACATCCACCATTGATCAGCATTAGCCTCCATATAATAAGAAGCTAGGAGAACGTTATCTTGTTCATAACATTGAAAATTGGAGAAGATCATTTCAATGGAGTTAATCCATTGTTCCGTGACTGAGGTATTAGATGATCCATTAAAAGTAGGATGCCCTGGTATAATGAAGCTCTCGATAACGACTTGTTCTTTCAAAGGGGGGGATGAATGTTACACTTGACCCATGCTTCAATTCATATCATGAGTTATCTGAGAAAGAAGTGTGACAAAGATTGATATTCACGATCCTAATGGATTGGGAATCTCATTATTACAATCATCACATTGATCTTCACATCGGCTGTTAGCTTGAGTCCTCCTATTACTGTCCATTAGTTGATATAAAATGATTGTTAGGGGTAACACATAAAGGGTAACACAAGTAAAAAACTGATGACTTATAAATAACTTTTATTTTCTTTACATATGAATCTATTTGATTTAGTCTATGTTATCCATGATCTACTATTTAACATATATTCATAGGGCATTTTTTGTCTCTTAATAATGGTTCATACTAATAATGTGAATTTACCAAAGCATATACCCCAGGAGTGTCATTACCTAGAGTGAATCAAGGCCTATTTTTGTGCTCCACTTCCAATTCGACTCATGCTCAAACCAGGGTTTTATGGTTTTACAGCAAGGATACAACTGTGCCAAAGCCACCTCCACCTATTTGTATCTAGACATGGATGTATTTTCTTGATAAACCACTTACTCAATACACACCAAAACATAGGGATGTTTTCATTATTCATAGTCTTGTCTCTAAGGAATTACTAGGGTTTTCAAATCCTAATAACAAAAATAACTAAACCTATCCTCTAATAACAACTATGACAACCATGATTTTTTATTACACAATTAAACATAATTTATTACATAAACATAACTTGATACGACATATAAGATCAAGAATTATAGTGTTTCTGGGGCTTATGATCATTACATAAAAACATAAAACGTGAAATAAAACATCTTTATTGAAAACATCCTTTAAATGACCACTAGATTCCCTCGTACATAGCATTAAATTGGATAACCTGAGGACATTCATAAGAAAAGGGTGAGATATAAATCCTAGTAAAGGAATAATCATGGAATAACATGAGGAATAAAATACATGTTTGTAAATAAGAATATTAATAGTGAAAAAGAGATTCATAAACATAACGGCATGGCAATGCATGATAATCATAACATTGAAATGTGGCAATGACACTTAACATGGAATTAGCATGAGCCAAGGCTCATTACACATAGAGCGTGAGTAAACCCTCATTTCCCATGGAACATGAGTAAACCCTATTTGAACATTAATTTTAATGTGTAAACACACAATTCACATGACTTATCATGACACACTACTTTACACAATGCATTGGAGTTCTATAAGGGCACACCCTTCCAAAATATTTCATTTCATGCATAAGTTTGCCACATGAATGATATATCATGGATTCATAAAACAACATCATTTATTTCATTATTAAGGGATGTGGAATTCATACATGAAAAATTATAATAATTACGTAAATTTTCATAAATTTGAATTCCCTTGATAGAGAAATGGTCATGGTATTCACTACATAATGACAATGGCTTGGAAAATCGGTGCAAATTCGGTTGGGTAACGGCGTGACATAAGAATTCATAAAAATATTTGATAATAGGTAATGAAATGTATCATCATATTTACATGAAATGGATAGTAAGGGGTAATATAGATACATGTCCCAACATGTTTATTGTAATTTAGATTCATTATAGAAAATAATTGCTTGAATTTTATTAAGGAGAGATAAATTCATTCAGAATTTTAGCATAGTAACGAATGTACATGGGTGGAATTTATTGAGGGAGAACGGTGTCTCTCATAATTAAAACATATAGAAGGAAGTATGTGGGAGGTGAAAAACCATACCCCCAACATTTTCAATAAAAATTAAAAGGGCATAACAACATTATGAAAATGGGAAAAAAATGTGAATGGAGGAAAAAACATTTACGTAGAAGTGAGCTTCTAAAGGATTTAGAGAGGCTTATTGGGAGCTCGGGGCACCATAGGTGGATTTTAGAGAGAGTATAGCAGAGGTTGAACGAATTCTAAAGTCATTTATTGAGGATAAAGTGGAAGTTTGGGTGGGTTTATATAGGAAAACTGATGGAATTCTTTGTTATTTATGTTTGGGACACCTCAAATTAATCTTACCCAAACCACAAACCAGCACATGGAGTTTTCCCCTGGATTGTGGAAAATTGAAATATAAACAATATTTTATAAGTCCCAAGTCCGATATTCTTAAAATAATAGGGTTTCGTATGTGGAGGTGAGACACACTCCCAAGAAAGAAATTTAAAAAGACAATGTGTTTAATACGTCTTGAAGGGTCCAAATAAGCTTCGTAAAATAAATCAAAAAAACCCAAAATCACATTATTTTAATGGTAAAACATATATTGGAAGAACGAAATATTTATATTATTTTATTACCTCACCATTTGGTCATTATGATGTCATAAAACACATTATATATTTAAATGATATTTAATTTTTACCCAAATATTTGGATGTCTTAGAAAATAATGAAAAATTCACCGTTGGATATATTTGATGACTTCATTCCAAAAATAATATTCATTTTATCTAAATAATTTTCTAAATATGTTAATTTTAATTTTTAAAATAAAAATCGACTATTATCGAGAAACCATGGGTTTTGAAAAAATTGGCTTTCATACCTAATTAAAAATTAAAATTGCTTTCAAAAATTTATACGATCATTTATATTAAATAATAATTAATTTAATATTTTTATTATTATTATATTAAAATATTATTTATATAAAAAATCCATTTATTCAACAAAATAGATTTCTTAGTTGAACATTAACTAAAAATAATATTTGTGCTTCAAAAACTATGTTCAAGTTAACAATAATAAAATGAAAGTATATCATTATTATATACAATAATAATGTACATAACCATAGTTCTAGGGTCTTGTTAAATAATCCCTTAGTACCCCTACATAAGTCAAATGTGTGAGGTGTGCAATGGTGATAGACTCTTGAGTCGGTTCAGATAATGTTGCTCAGTTGGTTATCTCTATCAACTTCCTCTTCTCTTGTAGCCGGTCCTGCTCGAGATTAAGATATTCAAGATAGGTTATGGATTGTTCAATATAGAATCACAAGGATTCAACCTCTTTCTGAGCTCTGACAAATGGGCTTCGTATTGGGCACATCTACTGGATGAGGCAATTGCTTCCTGTATCTTTTTAAATTTGATTTGTTAATGCCCTATATTTATACTAATCATGTGATCCCTATTCAACGGGTATATTAGCAATGGTCAAAATTATTAATAGTATTATAAAATCAAAAAACATAAAACAAAATAATGGAATATGTTGTATAGCCATTTAACATGTTAAGACATTAAATTAGATCAAGTGAGATTTTCTTTAACACAATTTTGGGTCGTTACAACTAAAAAAATGATATGGTGATATTTCATATTTTTTATATCATCCATGAATATTTATATATAATAAATAAAATAATGGAAAAATTTTTTGTTTAAAACAATTTAATATTATCATACCTCATATAGGCGAATTGGTAAATATGATGTTACAAATGATGAATTTAGAAAAAATGGTAGATGGAATGGATAACTACGTGATTAAATTAGGGAATAACTATTCATAATTATTAATTGGTATGATTGGTATTCATGAGGGTTTGGAGGTTCATAATATAAAATTAGTAGAATAATACTCTGGAGTCTAGAAATAAATAATTTATTTATTTTTTCAGTCTATTAATATGTATTTTATGTTTGATTTTAATTTGTATAAATTTTATGCATGGATTAAATCATTTTTGAGTATATACATTTATATTTTTATATATAATTCTACATATAAAGCATTAATCACATTCATAGAATGTGTTGGAATTATTTTAATAATTATTTGATATAAATACTATGTTGTAATATTTTTATTGGAATATAGTATTTATTTTGGCTAGTCCGAAATGCAGAAAAACATTCTATATTTATTAAACAGATAAAATGATTGTTAGCCACCATCCCCTTGAAATTATTTAATTTTATAGTGTTTAACAGTGGTCCTAATGTGGTCAGTAAGAGATTTGTGTTGTGTAGTTATTGTTGATATCATAGTAGTTTTTCTATTTTTACGATTTCATAGAATGAATATAGGATGGTTTTGGATAAGATATGTAACATATAACATTTCATACCCTATATATTTTTGGCGGAAGTAATATTACAAGGAATATTTAGGTTTTTTGTCTAAACACCATGGCAATGAGGGAGTTTTAATTAACATTTAATGAATACTGAATGAGTAAAACACATTTTGAGTAGAATTTCTCAGTCAAAAACTATTTTTTGTATTTTTCAGGGATATTATTTATTGTAGAGCATATTATATTTACATTCTATATTTCATTACTATTAATTTGTAATTAATTAATTAATTATAATAATCTATTTCATTAATTAAATATTATATTACAGTCTTATTTTGTTTGGTATACATAAATATAATAATGAATATATATGTTGGAAATGATATTTTTGATTTATTAACATGAATATGTGATTTAATATCATTTGAGATTAATGATTTTAATGATTAAATAATTTATTAAATATTTAAAAATTAATAAATATATAGAAAAATGATGTTATTAAATTTTCTATATTTAAAAAATATATTAATGTAATTGAATAATTTTTTATATTAGATTCTATTACAGCCTTATGTCAGTAAAAAATCAATTCATTTTAATATATATATATTAAATTTATTTTGATTTAAATGGTATGGAATCATCATATCATGATTCCAATTTTAGTTATTTAAAATCATATTATGATGGAATCAAGATCGAATACAATCAAAAATTAATTTTGGAGTGATTTCACACATTTATTTTGATTAAATTAAATCATCATATTCTTTCCTAGAATCGTCTGTAATGTGACAATTAAATGGGAATTCATACATACTACATACATATGTCTGAAATTAATCCTATCAAGAATAACATGATCATAATAATTAATATAAAATTTTTTAATGATGCAATAATAAATTTATTTTAGAAATGATATAAATGATATTATAAAATGAAAAAAGACAAAATTCAATTAATATTGTTGATGTGGATATTTTATAAAACGATAAATTTTTTTAACATGTCTATAAATATCAAAATATAAAAATATATCTTTGTTAGGATATCATTCATGGATCTAAAACATCATAAATCAAAATATTCATCTAGGGAATTACATGAATGGATGAATGTACTTTTTTATTTTATACATCATTTAAAAAGAATTCCTTAGGATGTGTTTATGTAGTGTATGTGTGAATACACTATAAAATACCATTAAAAATATATGAAATTCCTTATATGATGAAAAAAATAATTTCATAAACAAGGAAATAATACCTTTATTACATAATCATTATGATGAAAAAATTAATATTAATTTCATCCCTTTCAATCAAAATTAGGATACAAAATGATAATGTATGTATTAAAATTAGAAGATAAAACAGAATAAAAAAAAGAATAAATAAATCAATATATATTGTTTCTCTTAAAATATGGTACAAATTATTTTTCATATATATATTCGTATATCATAACTGGAAATTCCCATCTGTCAGCCTATGCAACAATCCTATGACACAAAACCATACATTTTCTCTCAATATACCTAACTAAATGCTACCCCAATGATTTTTAATTAATTGATCTACTATATAATAAATAGATCAAGAACATAAAATAATATAATACTCTTCCCTTGTTTCCCTATTTGCTACCTAGGGACTCCAAATAAATCCAATTAAAATCCATTTATAATGAAATTAAAAAAAATTACATACATACACATGCAATCTACAGAAACCCCCAAGAGATGGAACCTTTAAAAATGAACAGCAGAACAATCAATATCTCAAAATACACTAAATATTTTAACGATAATAATGGGTATAACAAATTATTGTTTTATAATCCATAAATACAATTTTGATTTGAATATATAATTTTCAACTAATTTTAATTTAATGTCACAAGTTTCCAATTTAAAAAATGAACAAGAAATCAAAAAAATCACCAATTTATAATAACTATATCATGAAAAAATATTCTGTTATTTGAAATAAATTATGTGACAAAATTTATTGTTTCGATCAAAACATAACATAGTTTAATGAAATTATTTTTTATTTTAAATTTTAATTATAAAAAGGAAATGGAAGTCCCTTAATATTTCATAAATGTCAGTTTAGTAAAAAATTATATTAATTAATTTTTTTTCATAAAACTAAAATATCAAAGGAAATGTAATATAAAATAAATGATTAAAAACTACATACTTTAATTAATGATAAATGGAAACAAAATAAAAAATACTAATAATAAATGGTAATAAATTTCCTTTCCAATCACTAAACACTAAAATATGTTATTTAACATTAAATATACACCAAAAAATCATCCAATATATAGTTAGTTTAACAATAAACAATAATGAGGTATGAAATAAATCTATTAGTTATAATACACAATGAATCATTGGAATACATTATAAATTCAATTAGTAATGAATATAGAAGTATTAAATTAACATTGATGAACAACATATTTTTATAGGAGTATCGCAAGACATAAACCTAAAATCCCTGAAGGAATTTTGAAGGGAAATATTAAGGTTATGAGATACATATAAAAAACATATAATTTTTTTTAAATTTTATGGTCTAAAAACACAATTTACAAAACTATTCACAAATTATTCATTTTCTACTAATGTTGGATTTCCCCAAAAATTGTTATCTTAAAATGATTTCAAAAACAATTACAAAATGATGACTTCTATGATTTTTTTTTGTATTATTTCCTAAAATATTATTAAAACATAATAAATATTTCAATACTAGAAATACATATATGTGACCTTGTGGATTCCTCAATTATCACCACTATGATACATTATACATCGATTATATCTTCAATGCTCATATCGTGATGACAAATGTGGTCATATCTACCACATGAAGTCCCCACACACCAATGAATCATGTTTAACCATACTGTGATTTTATTAAACACGATCTATGGAAATTTATTTAACATGTAAACAACTATTATTAAAAATAATAATTCATACATGTTTTCCCCTAATAGAATAACCTTTTTCTAATTAAATATACTCATATCCAACCATATTTGATTGATTTGGATGATATAACATTATCTAATGAAATTCATTGACTAGTATATGTGGAAAACATCATGAATTTTCATCAACTGAGGAGGTGGAGTTGAATAGTATAGCTCCTTCCCATGTTGAACAAGAATTTAATATAGTATAACATACCATTAGATGTCAATAAAATATATTTCTAAATATTAATGTTATAGTTTTGGATATTATTTAAATTATACCTAATAACCGAAAAAATTATATGAAAATAAACTCAATATATATATGATTTTCAATTAGTCTGGGACATCACTAACCTTTTAGGGATTAATTATTTCATAGTCATCATATAATATACAATACTCATCCTCAATAGTAAACATTCACCAATTTTATCCCAATATAATGGGGAAAAATATATTTCACCATATAAGACCACAAATGATTATCTATTTTTGATGATTCTTCGATGTTAATATAATTGTTCTCAATAAGAGTGAAATGGTTTGCCTATTTTCCAATAAAAACATTAAAATTCTTCATAAGTATATATTAAAAAATTTAAATTTCATTATATTTTCATTATCCTATATGTTATATATGATAATAAACAATATCAAAGAAGAAATTGTTTTTTATATACTCTCATAACATTTAATAATATAGGCTACTAGATAGAAATAATAGAACACACGATAATTTCCTAAATTACAAAACAATAATATTTTATAAATCATACAATTTTACTAATCTCTTTTAAAGGAATATAAATGGTGTTATATATAAAAATGATCTATAATGATCCTTATTTCATTATACTCAGGAATCCTTCAAGGAAACCCAATTAAAAATTCATTGAATTATTTCCTACTTCTAAATACAAATGATATATGGTTATAAAAACTAGTTTGATTTAAGAGAATGTAATTTACTTTTTAAAACGTTAGTAAATGTGATAGTAACATATAATAAAATAACATAAAACTAACCACCAATATAAATTAATGAGGTCATAAAATATCATTTGAGAACCTAGGTTATTATTCTAAGTATAATGATGTTGATAAATTATAATATCTGGTCCCAAGGATTGATAGAAAACAAATATTCGCACAAAAATAATTGAACCATCGATAGATAAATACAAATCATTATTGGCCTTCTAACTATTTACAATTTAAATAATGTGAGGTTATTAATGATTTTTTTCTTCCCTCATCTAATTTTATCTTCTATATAATGTGTTACCCTATCAGTAAAATGTGAAACATGATCCCCTTCTTCAATTATATGTTGATGTATTCAAGTTAATTGACTCATGAAACTACACCCTCCCATAGTTTCTATTTAGACATGTGTAAAAACGTAATAATATGATAATTATATATTATATTATAATATACTACTTTATACAATAAATGAAATTAATTATTCATGAATATTCTATACAGAAAACCTATACTAAAGACAATGATCCTTCTAGGATAAAATTTATATTATAATCAAACTATATATATTTTATATGAATTTATTTTTAAATAATTAATGTCTAATGCTTTTTGATTAATTAATAATTGAACATAAATAAATTTCATTGGTGTGGTAATTATTCCTTGGTGGTTTTTTCTTTGGTGAGTCATATTCCACTACATGATAATTATGTATAAAAAAATAAAATCCTATACATGTGGCATATCAATACATTGTGAATACATACAAAGGATTAGTAAGGATTGGGTTAGGAGAAAAATTCATCATCATATTCAGCACATCAAAATGCCTACTGGAATAATTACTTCATAAAATTATCACCCCTTATAATATTAATGTATTTAAATGAGAATGTGTATTAAAGAAACATTATATTAATTTCAAATATTACCATTCCATACACAATAATCATATGATTAAAAAATATTCACGATATTATTATGATGGTATATCTTTAGTATTCTTTGGATTTAATAACTTCATCACTTTGAAATAACATGACCCTCGAAATTTACATCATCAGTCCAAAACTAAAATTTTCATATAATTGTATAAAAATAATGATATTTTAATATTCCCAACTTGATATGAATATGATCTTCATGTTGTTTATGTTTTTTATAGTAAAACAATATATCATACAATAATTCAATAGAAATGTAACTGATGTGTATTTTGAATGTATATTTCCATAGATATATAATGTCTATAGATGAATAAAAAATCACAAAGGGAATCATGATGTATTAATAGTTCATATATATTATTTTGAATGAAATATTATAAATATCTAAATCTTTCAAAATCATATTAGGATATTTTTTAGAGATTAAAAAACAACATATGTAAATTATGTAGACAAAAACATTCATCAAACAAAGTATATGTGTATATATTCTTCATCATGAAATTGTTTACATTTCAGTAATCAATACAATATTGAATAAAATTTTCCAAAATAATTTCCAAAGAGAATTGAATCCACCAATAGTGAAGGCCCAACTAAATGGAATCCATCACGTTATGATATTTAAGATATAATTTTGTTTACTTTAATTCATATAATGACATTCTATATGATATGGTATTTATCCCATTAGGGATATAAATTTAGAATTAAATTTAACAAGTGTATTGGAATTTTTTGAAAAAATATTTGAACAAATCATAACTACTATCCTTGAGGATGGGATTTTAATTTCCATTTCCCGTATTATATTATCCGGTAGAAAAGAAGACCATTGATATGATTTTTTCTCAATTTATGGATGAATATAAAGTCATTACTTGACCTTAGTTTGATGTATCCTTATTATACTCCATTATTTTAACTATATAAGTGAAATATAAAATTTTTATGATTGAAATTTATAAGGAGAGTAGATATAATCATCTAATAGATACTCATGATGGGGTAAAACAAATTAAAATTTATTATATGAAAATAATATATTAATTAATCATGTGTTATCACATCATATTAGGAGATGTATTTGAACCAGTTTTATTTTTTTCTTTCACAAAATGAGTACATAATTACATCACATAAAATATAAAACCATCCTCAAATTATGTTGGTCAATAAATTTTGTTATTATAAAAAAATTCTGAAAAATCATATAAAAATATACAAAAACAAAAAGTAAAACATTTATTGTACATTTAATTGCTGATGTCTTCACCTTTGATTCTAAAGGTGAATGTTCCACTTTATATATTCAATATAATTATGAAATTCCATGAGGCCTCTTACAATGGTGATAATACATCCATCATTAAATTAATTCATCTAGTAAAAATTTTATGTCGTTAATTTCTCACATAATTAAATACAATTTCACATACCATACTAAAGAATATTAATCATTTATTTATATAATACAATTATTAATAAAAAGTTATATATTTGGACTTAACACAAAATCAGATTATATTAGTTTAGAGTCACCTGTACTTTTTAATTTCTAATTTCTTGTATTCATAAATTTTAATAATCATACATTATTATTTTAGGTTTAACATGGAGAATAACTTCATCTGTTCAATGAAAACACAAAATACTAAACCATTATGACTCATCATGAATCTATTAATGTCCAAAATAATTTTGTATACCACTATATATAACTACTTCATTTCCCATAATATTAATTGTTCTAAAATAATTCTTTTGAATCACTACGTTGTTGAACTCATTGGTGTATGAGTTCAAGAGGAATATAATAACTTTTTAAAAATTAATATTTAATTATATAATCATAATTTAACTATCTTTTAGTATTTCTTTCATCAATTGAATTGGAGTGAGTTCATATAATTCAATAAAACATGTACATACCATTTTTTCTATAAATTGTTTTTCAAATATTTAAAAACCCCTTCTAATTAGATACATTCAATGTTTTATAATATTATTATTTGTTTAATATATCATCAAACCAATTATAGTTTAGTTCTTTTGGATTAACGTCTAGTCGAATATATTCTCAAATATTTTTTGCTTTTCATTCTAGTACATAAGTGGGGAACAAATTCATTTAAGTCTTAGGTTTCTAGATAAAATAATTAATTACATCAATTTCTTCCAACCTATAACCAATATACTATACTACCTAACCACAATTGAATGACTTCAGTGAATTGATGGTAAAATATAGATATTTATCAGTTATTAATTCTATATACAAATCACTTTCAAAACCATGGTATTTAATAATATGAATTTAAGACTCAATAAAATTTCATCATAGAGGATGGGGTCCCAATGTAAATTTGTCCAACACATCCTCCCAAGTATTTCTCAATGGTCTTCTAGTTAGAATACATATATAATAAAAAATAAAAAAAAATATCTAAAAATAACTCATTATATGATATATATAAAACCAAATATAAATGACAAAATATCAATATATCATAAAAATTACTTCAATTTATCTCTGATATGATGTAACCTATAATATAAGTAACCTCAAATCATTAATATGTATACAAAAAACAATATATGGTTCTAAAAAATGGTTTACATTAGACATTACTAAAAAATAATTCAATATTGATAACCATATTGGAATATTATATAATATGAAGTATGATTATGATATAATCTCTATCCCATGAATAATTTCAATGAATCGAGATTTTCACCACATTTCAATCTAAAACACAAAATTTATCACTGAAAATCATTTGATTTCACTATAAAACACATTAAAATTGATTTGGATAAATATATATTTAAATAAATTAAGAAAAAAAACTAAAATCAAAATCACCTTCCCAAATAATCTTGAGAACACATTTATTATTACTAAGTGAATTATTCAAATACCTCTTCAAATCCTACCACTAGTGTTCTGAATATTATATAAACAATCTATTATTACATCCCATATATAATAATAAAATATGACCCTGATACCACTTTATAATAAACTATCTAAAATGACCCAAAACTGATCCACACGATGTTTTTCACAAGGCATAAGGTACATTTCTGATCACCGTAGTTTTGTTATGAGCTGTGTGGGTATAGAGAATTTAATTTAGTATTCATTTATTCTCTAAATCCACAGAAAACAGTTCATAAAATTCATAACATGAATGTTATTTTATTTTTTCATTAAATATATAACTATGATAATGATAAATAAAATTTTAAATATAAAAAAATATACAAATCATTTATGCAATTTGATACAAATAAATAAGAATTAAATAAAAAAATTACTAAATTATATACATGGTTAACAAAATATATAATAGATAATGAGAGGAACATATATGATTTATAAAATTTTATTGATAGAAAGAGCTTTATTAATTGTAAATATTTAATGGGGTCTATGATTTATAAGACCCAAATGTGGTTAACATTTAATGTCACCATATCACTTTTATTGTGCTTTTTTAGGATTATGATTTTGATTATAAAATATTATGAATATTTTCTCAATAACTACATGACAATTTTATGGTTATTCATGAATATTTCCAAGTTATATTTCCAATTTTTATCTTTTTTTAAATAATATTATTGAGAAATCCATTTTTTGAAGACTTGTATTTATTTTTCTATTTTGTCAAAAAAAATCATTCCTCAACGGTATCCATGTTTTTTAAACACAACATAATAAAATGTTCTAAGCTTCCACTATAAATTATTAATGAAAAACATACCCAAGTTTAGAGTTTTATAAAATGTTCTAAAATGAATCTTCGTATTTTAATAAAAAATGTCTGTTTGTATTTTAACAAAATTGTCAAAGGAATCTATATTAACATATATGAATAGTACCACCATAATGATAATATACTATATTAATACGTATTTCATATGTTTCAAGGGTTATTTTTTAATAATGTTATATTATAAATGTTATACGTTTTCGTTTTTTTTCAAATTGAGGTGGATATTTTCCAATAGAAATTTTTTAAATGATTTTTTATTTGTATTTTGTATGTTTCAAATGTTATTTTCAATGAAATATATATTAAATGTAATTTATCTATTGAGAAATTATATTCAATGTATAAAGTGTGCATCCACAATTAAATATCATAAAATATCATTAATGATTTCTTTAATGATTCATATTTTTTATCAAAGTAATGTATTTTGAAAATTTGTTATGAATTTTAAGATTTAATAAGTGATTTTTAAAGGTAAACAGGTATTTCACTCAAGAAATGATAAAAGTGATCAAGAAAAATACTTAATTTACTTTATGATGTCATCATTAATGTTATATAATATTAACTAGGGATATGTTCTAATTATGATAATATTTTTTATTCTCTGGATGTCATATGTTTAATATAACATATGATTTATATATCTATTATCCCTATATGTGGTTATATAATGATAAAATTCTTAATAAATATAAATATTTTAAAATTTATTATAACACTATAAATTGGAATGGAAAATATATTTTTTTCAATTTGTAAGGATTTTATTAAATAATTAAATGATTATGAATCCTGTTACTTATCTACTAGTTATGTTATAATGAAATGTTTATGATACCCATTACATTTTATAGGTTCTTATAAGATGAATGTTTTATGATCTTATATTGCACATATGTCTAATATTCCTTATGTGATAGGTGATATCAATTTTTAATTTAAATTAATTGGGTAAATTTTTATTTCTCAAGGTATAAATATAAATATAACGGTGAGTTGACACAATTTATTGATATAAATTTTCCAAATTGATAGTATTGGGAGTGAACCATCATAACTATGATGGTTTTGGGAGAGAACTCATTAAAATATGAATGTCTCATCAATGATCTTATAAGCATGAAGAAAATGGTTATCTATTCATATATTTATTCTAAAAAAACTATGCGGTATGAAAATTTTATTCTCTCATTCTTCATGTTCTCTGATTCAATATTTATTCATGTATAATGAAGTACCGGGATTAATTCCATGACTCATGTTCATGATCTATGATAAATAATGAATGGTTTTAAAATGTTATTCTCATCTTCTCATATACATATTTAGTTGATAAGTTGATATCCCATTTCCTTTCCCTTACCAGGTATTGGAGCACAACCATTATTATTTTTCTTTTCCTTAGTTTATAATGAATCTTATTATGTATTTTATGTATAAAAGGGGTTTTTGTTTATAAATAATAGAAATATAGATCATATAGATTTCTAATAGTCCTTTTTTATTAGGCCATGTTTCCATATGCACTCTACCTCTATAATACTCAGACACATATCTATGTAATATAATAAATATTAATCTAAATGATGAATTATAGATGTATAATATGTTTGGGTCTATACATAATTACACATTAATTATTTTTATTAACATAATAATTTGATAAAATGTAGTTGAATCCCATTTTTTTCATCCAATGTGACATGAATTTGAAAAATAAACCATGAATTCCTCAAATACAATATATTTAAACCATTATATTAAATCAACTACATCAATAATATTATAATATTAATCTTATAGGGATCTTCCAACTTATTTCATTTATTTTTTTATTCTATTTCCCTAAGAGTTTATACCATAACAATTCACATTATTTCTTGAATTGTGATTTTTTATCCTTCAAATATTTCAATCAAAACATTTAATTTTATCTCAATACACTATCGAATGCATTAGTTATTCCTATATATATATATCTTTATTAATTACATCATATCAATTATAATAACATACATCACTACACTTTATTAATTATAATTAAAATAATTCCTCTTATCATCTTGATTAGCTACCCATCCTTCTTTAGTTTCATCTCCTATTAATATAACATTCATCAACGGTGCTCGAGATTCTGATATTTTCACAATCAAGATTTTGATACACCAAATTACTTGCATCCAAACCCAAATAGGAAAATAAATTTAAAACAAAATATAATAATAATATCAGGTATTATTGTCAATGTGTATTGACAATGTACCTCGTCACATGCAATAAATACAATACATCATCATCCCCAAATGATGTGTTCTACAATTTTCAATCCAAATAGGGGAATACCAACATGGTGGGGTTTTTACATTACTCATTATCCTTTCATTGTATAATATATTAAAAATATAATAATTTTTATTCTGTTAATATTCATCTTCATTAACATTATTATATTAAGATGATTCTTTATTCCTATATTATCTTATTTTGACTATTATCTTGTTTATACAAACAATCTCATCCTGAAAATAATTTTTGGAATCATTATTTTTTTCTCATACATGATATAATTATAATATTATGATGATTTCCCAATAGATTAAAATCAATATATTCTATTTTTGATATTATGGGAGTTAGAATTATTTATGGAATTTTCATATATTTTTTCAGAATATTTGAATTTCCATGTTTTTAAGGCCTTTAGACATTATTGATGAATTCAATAACTCATATAATGTCGTAATTAATATTCACATAACATCCTATATTTATAACATCAAAATTGATCCATTAATTTTAGTTGTGATTCCTTGATTTTAAATTTACTTCGTAACATATTTCCAATTAATCTAAATTCTTCTCCAATGTTTTCTATTTCTATGAATTTTTTCTATAAAAAGAATAAATAGAAAACCATTTAATGTTATATTTATCTTTAGAATCAAGTTTCTCTTATCAGACTGATATATAAGAAGTAACAATTATAGATTCCATAGTAAAATAATTTTAATTTTTCAACATATATCAATATTTTTTTTTCAGATATGGAACTATTTTTATGTGAAACATGACCCCATATTTATTATTTTAAAAATATAAATCATTATTAATTCTCCAATGATTATATTTTTATAATTAATAGGTTTTTGATTTATTGGTACATTTGATGTGAAATATTTGACTTCAGTTGATTCTCTTATGCATGGTTTATCCCAATGGAAGAAATTTATTGTTTGTATTAGATTTTCCATAGAAGGTGGATTTTGGATGCAGACATATGTGAATTAATAAAATTATTCATTCATTTTACATAATTGATAAAAACCATATCCTATATCTCTATATATAACATCATGAATCAAAAAATTGGATATCTATATAACCCCAGGAGATTATAGAAGAGGAAATGAGAGACCCATTGGAAATGGGGTCTTTAGAATGTTGATTGAAAAATAATGATCAAGGGGAT
Organism: Viscum album; assembly: GCA_963277665.1. Classification (NCBI taxonomy): domain Eukaryota; kingdom Viridiplantae; phylum Streptophyta; class Magnoliopsida; order Santalales; family Viscaceae; genus Viscum; species Viscum album. The sequence continues at coordinate 554,981,573 of OY728160.1, read as the reverse complement.
TTGTGAGATTAAAGTAAAATGCATTGGGATAAAAATAATATTCCCAAGAGGATTTTTTAATAAAATTTTTGATCCATTATTGAGGTAAGGATTTTTGGTTTTTGGTTTCTATCCATTGATATGATTATTATGTAAGGATTGGGAAAATTCATTATTTTTATGTTTTTCATTCTTTTCACGATCAATGAAAAAATAGGTGTTATTTTACATAATTTTTATTATTATTTAAAAATATTTTTTCCCTCATTAGATTCCAATATTTATATTCATGGGCATGGATAGTATCATACATTGATTATTTTATCCCCTTAATTTTCATTTTCCCCACCATAACTCATGTCATTATTCAACATTGTCCATGTAGCGACCCCACATTTTATCAATGTAAATTCTATTCTTATAATTATTTCATATAGTATAAACTAAATCAATGATTTTGAGAAAAAAATTAACCATCTATATATTAATAGTGAGTCAAAAAGGGTGATTTATACAAATTAAGGTCTCTAACCAATGGAATTGTAACATGTCCTTTAGAATAGTAACACATCAATTAGGATTAATAATTCCAAAAATAGATTATTAAACTCATATATGATAGTATGACTAAAATTTTGGTATATTATAAATGATAATTTATTATAAATATACAATATAATTTTTAATTACATATTTTTAAATTATTGATTAATTGTTTTTATTTTAATCAATAAAATAAATTTTTATTCACTATTGTATTATTAATATAATTTTTTAAAATAATATTTATTTTAATAAAATATATTAAAAAACATATATTCGTCAATATTATCATAGATTAATTAAATTTAGAAATTTTTATGAAGACATTTATAATTTTATAATTAATATTTTCCATGTAGAAAAATATTATAATAAAAAATAAAATTTATTACATTTTGATACCTATTTCCAAAAAATATTCTTTCTTTATTAATTCTAAAAATAGAAAATTGGATTGGGTGAATTTTTCAAATTTTTCTAAAATACATGAATTTTTATTGAATTGTGAAATGCGATAATTTATGATATATATACATTATAAGATAAAAAAATATTCCTTGAGTCATCAATGATGATTTTACCATAAAATATAACACATCATAATTATTTTAAAATATTTTTTTATAATTATCAATATACTTATATACAGAATCAAAAATAATAATCTAATGAATAAAATATTGGGAAAACTCACCTCTTATCTGTTATATATACAACATATCACCAACTCTTCTCTTCACACCTTCCATAATTTTAGACAATAAAAAACTATACCATGTACTCTTTCCAATAAAATCCCCCATGACTAGGAGTCCTTGGTCTTATCAAAATTATAATCTCTTTTCCCTAGGGGTTCTCAAGGAGGTGTAATTCAGGAGGTTAAATCCTCAATTATTTTCATTTATTTTCATTTCAATTTATTTATTTTCATATTTGATCATTAAAAACACCTATCCAAAATTCATGATTAATAATATATAATTTATTTAGTAGGATGGTATTATATTAATTGAATAATTCTTCTTCAAGTTTCATCAATTTTCAGTTTTTCTAAAAATGAAAAGATAGTCAATGGTGTGTCGATTTACAACCACCATGGACTATGTGTTTTCATTTTTCAGAATCAAATTAATATATTTTTTGACTAAAATAATATTGGATAAAAAATATTTTACTATAAATATTTTATGTCAAATAATGTTCTAGACTAAATACATAAATATGATGTTAAATAAAATGATATATGCTCATAATGGTTAAAAACCCACCAAAACTAATTATGTCACTTTTAGTAAAGTTAAATCTAATAAACCATCCTCATAATATATGGATGATATATATATATAAGATTATTTAATATATAAATTTCCATTAATAACATATAATTAAAATTATGGAAAACTAATACAATTTTAGGTCAACTACTTTAGTCATATAAAAATGAACTGATATTCGAAACGATGAAAAAAACACATGATTGTTGAACTTATACATTATAACCTATAAAAAATATCATAAATGTAATTTATAAGGTCATAATAAAAAAATAGATTTTTAAGGTGTTTTTTTATTTTTTTAATTAATTATTTTAGTATGATTATCTGTTATATTACTCTGAGGAATGAATATAGACATAAGGTAAGGGAAATTCTCAAACTGAAATCTCTTCTAATGGGGTTTTCCACTCTCACTTTGTTTCCATTGTAAATTTTCCATTAACCATCCATAAATATCATTTATTTTTATCCTTATTTTATTTCTACGATATAAATGTTTCCAATACGGGATTATGAAAATTTTAATATTTTTTCACATAATATATTATTTCAAAAAACAAATTTTTTACTTATCCGAAGATTATTTCATATTCAGTAAAAATGGAGGATTTTGTTTTCCATGTTTGATATTCCCTATTCAATTATTGACCAAAAATGTCTATTCATGAATTTATGTGTTAGTAAATTATCATTAAATCCATTTCATCAGGCTATGAAATCTTATTTAAAATATTGATATATGTTCTTTTTGACAAGCATTATCATGTAAATGTTATGATGTGACATGTGCTCCCATAATTACATAGAACTCCAATGAAATGGGTGTACTGATTTATCTAATTATATAATGAGAAATATGCATCAACATGATGAAATATTTGGTCACATTGATTATGTTATGGTAATGAACATGTGTTATTCTTGGTCATGATAATGTAATTATTCACAACTATGTATGGTAGTTTACTTGTAAGACATAATGCTTAATTTTTTATACATTAAAATATTTGATTTCCTCATCTAATGTTTCTTTTAATGATTATGGTGTAATGATGATGATTAATATTTAAAATTTTTATTTTCTTCATGTATTTTTCTATACTTTTACTGTTATTTTATCTCGACCATTACATTGATGTATATCCATAGATGAATAATTTTTCTAAAGAATACATGAGGACAGTAAAATGTTAGGGGAAAATGAATTAAATAAATGTTTTTGATTTATTATTTAAATGTTTTGAATGGTCTTAATTTTCACACCATACCACATCATTGTATATTGTTTGTGTACCCTTTTATATTTATATCCTTATAATGATTATATAATAATTTATTAAAAGTATGGTCTCGATTGTTGGTATCAGAGTACATATTAGTTAATTTGGGAGTTAGGATTAGTGAACCCTATTAATCCCTGGTCGTATGAGACTATGATTTATTACGAACCATGTAGTATTTATTATCAAAAAATTATAAACATTTGAGTCCCTCTATATATTGTTTGAGGATTATATAAATTATGGAATAATTTATTTATTCCTGAATGTTTAGATTATATTTTCTTGTAAAATTTTCATTTAAAAAAATGGTGTGAACCAAGAATAAAAATTTAAACAACCCATGAGAGGAATAGTGCAATGATTTACAAAAAGACATCCCTAATTTTTTGGAAAATTGAGTTCACCATTTTATTGCAATAATTACTTTGATGTCTCAAGATATGAATGATAACATAAGAAATGTGTTATATACTCCATCACCTATGCTTGAGAAGCTGGTTATTGAGTCTTTTCTACAGAAATGAAAAGTGATATTTAATAGACGTTCTAATCCTCTAGTCATGGAATATATGATCATCATGATAGAGATAATAATTTATATTATAAACTATTCATAAAATTAATAGGTAAATATTTCCATTTATAATCTAGATTGACTGACAAATCAATTTTGGTTATTGATTAAAAAAGTAAGATGAAGGAAGAAATTGGTGGGTTATAGTGGGAAGACTTTATGATAATGTTTCCTAACACGAATTTCTGTAAAATTCATTCAACAAAGGTAGAGATAGAATTTATAGTTCTATGTAAATTGTAAATTGAATCTTCCAGAACATAAAAGGAATATTTCCGAAGGCATTATAGGAATTATTCGGGTTGTGTTATCAATGACGATAAAAATATTGATAAAAACGTTAGTGGTTTAATAACACACCATAAAAAATGAAATTTGATACTTTGTGAGTAATTTATATGTTATTCAATGACTTCTCAAATTGGAGATGGAGTTTGGATAATAGTCCTACAACTATGGTGAAAAGAAACCAAATATGGAAGTTCATGTTGTGGGGTATAATGAGAATGGTGGAAGGAGAACTCAAACCAAAAAATGTAAAAAATATTTTTTGACGATTTATGGGAACTTCCTCAAAGGAATTGGGAAATTATAGATGTGTTGGTGATAAGTACACCAAACTCATGAATTACTAAGTGATAGAAAAAATCAGACTAATATGATGCTAGAAAAATAGGCACTACCCATAGTTCAATGCTTTAAAATTAGGGAGAAAGGGAAATACACAATCCAATTCACTAAACAATTGTCCTCGTGGTTAATTATACAAATAGAACAAAATTCAAAGATGAAAGGGAATTATTTTCCATCATTATTTCTAATGTGTAATTTGATAATTATTTTTGATATGTATTAGGGTTATTGAGTCAAAAATATTGAACATACTATTTGATTCATGTTATACACATTCATTCATGTCTCAGATGTTTAGTTTAAATATAAAATCCACATTAATATATAGATGTTGATTTATTTGTGATAACCAAAAAAATAGAGAAATTATTTCATCCAAAGTATATAAATCCACCGGAGTTAATTATTATGGACTGAAGATTATAAAATATAATTTCCTAATTCCTTATAAGGAGAGAGATGAAATTTTTGTCTAGGATAAGATATCTTTATACAAATACGACATCAACATCTAATAATGGAATATTACTCTTAATATCCAAAGTAATACTATGATTATGTACAAGTTTATGGATTAAGATAAATATAATTAAGAATAATCTTCACAACTTTCGATATAGTTTTATTATGATCATGTATATCTATGTCATGTTATTGAGATGAAGGGGAAAATATGATTGATGAAATTCCATTGTGATGGACTGTACTGATATGTGCCCTGAAGAACATCATGGGATTTTTTCTGACTGAGATGTTGATTTATCAATTGAACATATTCTGGGACCTCCTATTTCAAAGACACCTTATATAAAAGGCACCATTTATTTAGAATAACAATATAAGCAGTAACAATGTAATCTCCACATGGGTTTTATATTCCAATATGTTTCACCATGCATTGGAAATATCCAATTCTTCATGAATATTGATGGATATATGATATTACACATTTATTATCATGATATAATCAAAATCATGATAATTAAAAATTTATTGCTTCCATGGATAGATGACTTGTTTGATCAACAACATGGGTCCATTTATTCTTCTACGGTGTCAATATACTCAGGATAACACCAATTAAGGGTGAATGGGGAATATATTATCAAAACTACCATTTAAAAGAGTTATAAACACAATGAGTTCATAGTGATTCCATTTGGACTCACTAATTCTCTAGAAATCATCATTGGCTTAATGAATAGGTTCTATAAAGACTAACTAGAAAAATTATTGGTATAAAATATCGATGTTTTTCTAATATATTCCATGATCACTATGTCACGTGAAGAGTATTTGAATAGGGTGATGAATAATTTTATAAGCGAGAGACATTATGCAATGTTTAGAAAATGTTATATCTAGATGGATGATTTTCCATTCATTGAGCATGTTATCACTAGTAAAGGAATATTTTTGGACCCTTATAAGTTAATGATAACAAAAGTGTGGGAAAGTCCAACATTAATAATGAAGATCAATAATATACATGGCCTATCTTGGTATTGCTAGTAAATTTTTTTGAACATATCAGTTTTTTCAAACCCACTAACCAGGATGGCTTGGACGAGAGAAATGATTTTCTAGACAAGTTAATTTGATGATTACATGAATTTTTTTTAAAAAAGGCGTATCACTACACAAATACACAATCTTCTGTCATGTAGAGAACTCATTGTGGTATACAAATATGTTTCCAAATAGGTCTTAATATGTGTACTTATTAAATATAATAATGTGATATCCTACACCTCCATCTAACGGAAAATTAATGATAAAAACACTCCAACAAATTATCTGGATTTGGCATCTATGATCGTTGCATTGAAATTTAGAGTAATTATGTCTATGGGGTTAAGGGGTAAATTTATACTCATCATGTGATCCTAAAATATATATTCACACCGAAGGACTATCATATTCACAAGATTAAATGGTTACAGTTCTTCTCGGATTATTACAACTCCATCCACTACTACCCAGGTAAGGAATATAATGTATTAGATTATATAAATTAAAAATATCCATCAATATTATCAATGATGAGAATTTTAAGAATCCAATATTCTTATATTTTCATTGTAAGTGCCTGGGACTAATTAGGGATGGAACATCACTAATCCTATCTCAAATGATTTCTCAACAATCCATCAAGGAGAAAATAATTGATGCCCAAAGGAATGTCGTGGAAGAACACGATAAGGTGAAATATATGAGAAACGGAAAATAAAAAACATTTAAAATTGATGAGGTTGTAATTGTAATATTTTGGTAATGAATATGTTCACCATTTTATCTATAAATAATGAAGGAGCTTATGAATGACCAACTTAGGCCATCCTTCTCTCTAAACCCATGGAGCACAAATATATATAAATATCATCAATTAAACTGTTAGGGGGACAATATTATACTAGAAATTTTTGAATATACATAATTGATGGGGCCCATATATTATGGTTAGATATATTTTATACCTACACAAGTCTCTATTGAATAATATCATGATATTTGGGAAGAAAGGAAAGATGTGTTCTTGCTAAATTGTCCCCACCAAGATTCACCATCTTATATTAGTTGGGGTCTATAAAGTATTACTTCTTCCTACCAAGTATCATGTACATGGTCTATTCTATCTATCCTTACATAGAAAATGCATACCATATTTGTATCATGTACTAGATCCAGAGGTGGTATAGTTAGAATATTATCTCTCTTATAATGAGCATCAGGGGATTATATTGAATCGTAGAGAAATATATTTCCACAATAAAGAAACTTACTTGTTCAAAGTAATGTGGTGGAAAAATAAGTACTAAGTGGAAAAACATGAACTGGGGACACGATGAAAGGGAATTGAAATCACATTCCACCTCTATAGAATGTAAAAAAATGTTTGAGGGAGAAATTTCATACGGGGGATGAATATACAGATAAAAAAATTATCAATGGACATTTAATTCTTAAAATTATTCAATATAGTATAACCGACATAAAATAACTTTGATAACATAATAATAATCGTATAAATAAAAAAATTAATGAAATAATATGTATTTATATATAAAAAGTAACTTTTCATGCTAGAATAGAATCATGACACTTATTAATAGTAATTCACCCAATAGAATAGTAAAATCATATATGAATGTATATTTATAATTTAGGTATCTTAAAAATGATAATATTATATAATTAAGTCATTGAATAAGTAAATAAATATATTAAAAATTATTAAATATGAGTTGATATTTTTATAAAACATAAATGTTTAATTACATTTTTACAGTTAATAAAATTATTTAAAAAATATATATTTTCATCATATATATTAATAAACAAATATTTATTATGATTATAAGCTATATTTATGAGACTTTAATGAAATTTTCAAGGCGATATAATATATTCTATAATTTTTAATTCTGAATTTTCTATGTAAATGAATAAATTAATTAAAAATTACATTTTTCATATTAATCAAATTGCATTCATGAAATATAGTTCATTTATTAATTCTATAAGTTGAAAAATCACCTGGATTATATTTTATTTTTTATGGAATATATGATGTTATTGTGAATAGTAAAATACGATAATATAATATATCTATACATTATTAGTTAAAAAATATATTACTTGAGTCATCTTAGATGTATAAACCATACTCTTAGACTCCCCATTATTATTTTATACATTATTTGATAATTTTATACTTATTCATAGTCATGAGAAAAAATAATTATCTAATGATTAAAATAATGAGAAAACACCCATCTCCAATAATTTTTATACCACCCCTCACCACATCTTCCCCCCATTCCATCCATGGTTTGAGCCTTATGAAAATTATTATGAATTCTCTTCCTAAGACCCCCCATGTTGAAGATCCATTTGTTTTATCAATATTAAGAACCATTTTTCCTAATGAGGTTCTCAATGATGTGAAAATCAAGAGGTAAAATATTCTTCCATTCCCTCTTATTTTCTTTTGAATATCATTATATTATTATCCTATAATCACCACCACCAAAAAAAGAGGAAAAATATATCCAATATAATTTATATAATAGAATTTTATTTTTTCAATGGAATAATTCATCTTCATCTCTCTTCCATTTTCATTTCATTATATAAAAAAAATATCAACTGTGGTGTGTCGATTTTACACCACCATTGATTATTAATTTACATTTTTCACTATGACCCTAAACACTAGTAATAAAATGTGTATTATGGTTATATAGTTTTTTTATACATATTATAATTTATATAATTTTATGTTTGAAATATTTAAACAAGATATAAAATAAAATTATATAATATCATAATGGTCATACAATTTTCAAAACTAATTATAAAATTTTTCGATTAAAGTTAACACTATTAAATCATCCATATATATATAAAAATGTTATATATTATCAATTAATATTCTATATGTTTCTTAATAACATATTATCTAAATTTTATATAACTATTTCAATTTTACATGAACTTCCATACTCATATACAAGAGAAATTATCATGAAATCCCTGAAAACAAACAATCTAAAATGATTAAATTTATTTTTTATAAACAATCAAAAATTACATAATTAAACAAATAATATATATATAAATGTAATATACAAGTAGAATAGATTACTTATTTTTAAATTAACGAAATTAGTTGATTATAAATGATATTAATGTGAACAATGAATTTATACATATGTTAAGGTGAATTCTAAAACCCAACACATTTCATTTTTTCCCTCTCTCCCTCCATCATAGGAGTGTATTTTCATTTAATGTTTTTTAAATTACATTTATTTCCCATCCATTTTATTTTTTATCATATACATGTTTCCAATCTGGATTTATTATAGATGAAATTATTGTTTCCAAAATATCAATTAATTTGAAACAACATATATTTATTCTACTAAGATTGTTTCTTCTTCTCCCAAAAATGATGACTATTATACACATTTTTTATTCCATTTTTCTCTTGAAATCCAAATGTTTTATTCATGTATTTATTTTTCTAGAAATTATTATGAAACCCATTTCAATTACAAGGTTTATCTTTTATCTAATATTAAAATATGTTTTATGTGAAAATCAAGATTATGTAAATGTTATGATGTTTTGGTTACATCCATTATTATATATCACTCAAATTCAAAGTTTAATGTGAATTATCACATTAGAAAATGTGATAAAAGAGTTAAAATGATGATATATTTCTTCACAATGATGATGTTATGGTTATGAACATATTTTATTCAAGAAAACGATATTATATTAATACCTAACATTGTGATGTAGTTGGAAACTATAACATAATGTTTAATTTTTTTTTAACATCCACATTCCTTTAATTATTATAATGTTTCATCTCATTATTATGGTGTTATGATGAGGATTATTGCAAGACAAGTTACATTGTTTCATTTCATTGTCTACCCTCTTATAGTTCATTTAACTCCACCTTTCAATGATATATATTTTATTGTTAATACTTCTTATAATTGGAACATCAGGGACACTATGAATCTAGAGAAGAAGGAAGTAAATAAATGACTATGTTTTATTATGTAAAAGTTATGTGTGGTCCTAATTTTCCATATATACTAAACATTTTGGATTTTGTCTCTGTACCCTTTTTTTGTTTCTCATTAAAATAATATAATATTACTGTATGGATAGTATGGTCAATATAGTCTCATTGTACATTGATTAAACATTTTTAGGATTAATTCAAGTGTGATATAACCTCATAATTCATGATTAATATAAACACTCCCTTGGGATCATTGTTTTTGGAATGGAAAATGACATATATTTAGTATAGGTATGATGTATTAATGGATAAAGATGTTAAATTATGTTGGGAGGTTAAATTGATACCAGGAATGAGTTCTTATAAATGATTTCTTCCTATAGGGGGCCACGATCATTTCAAATAATTGTAATATTACATTGTTTTTTTCCTCACATATCCCAGTTATTCACATATTTATCCTTTTTATTGGGGATCAGGGAGTAAAAATTTCTACAATTGGTTTTGATTTATTAAAATAAAATATTCAACATTGTTTTTTTAATATCATCAAATTTATTGTTTTTAGGATAGAGAAAGTGTCAATGTCGGATCATGATTGTGTTTTTTCAAGGGATGTAGACGACATTTCAGAAATGAGATACACAAATGTTCTTGTGTAAGTGATCTAACAACATATTTCATACGACATTAATCATGGAATAGGTTATCAGAAGTTTTTTCGGTTTATTTTTATGGAATTAATGAATCACTAGTGAGATAATGTCGAATTTTTTTAGATATCTATAGCATGTAAAATCTAGTTGACCAAACATCCTTGTTTATACGACACATGACTAAAAAATATTTATTCTGATGAACCCCATTCTATTTATCAGGGATTCTAAGGGTGAATATGGGTGTTGGATCATGTTAAATACCTCACATAGTGTAACAAGGTTCACAAGTGATGTTATAATACCCAGCATAAAAATACATTTAATGGGAATACACAACTCATTCCATGGGTTTTCAAACATTTCATGTTCTCATGGGGACAAGAAGTATGTAGATACATGACTCTCTAAGCCATGACATGAAAACAATTCTTAAAGTTCACATGGTGGAAATGGATTCCATTTTCCTCAATTAATTTACCATAATCATTTCCTATAGAATTCCAACGTTCATGTCTCCAATTTTGGGACATGGATTTGGGCCCACTAGTTACTGATCCAAATTCGATTTCCATATATGATGAAATAGTTGCTATTATTTTTGATGTTTTGATATGATATGATGTAACATTTGTAGTATTCCTCCTATAGTGATTCCAAGATAATGGGATTGATGATGGTTGACCATCATATTGTTGTGTAAGATTGTTTTCCCTTGAATAACTATTGAGTAGATCCCCAAATGTCTTTTATAAATGATAATATGGTACACACCCAATATAGGGTATAGATATTATATGTATAGAGTTGAAAGCCATCATCATTTTTCTTCAATGGGGAGTGGGTCATCCACTAATGATAGAGCCCTATTTTTTGTGGAATATAGTATCATGGACAAGGCCTTTACTCTAGTTGCTTTGAGGTTTCATTGAGTGTGTGGTATCAGAGATGAGAACATTGAATATTCTTCTAAACTGAATATTCCTAGACAGATAAGAGGATTTAGGTTTTACTCTTCTTAATGTGTGGTTTTATTTTTAGAATATATGATGTTCTGCATATCATTCACATTTAAAATTTGTGTGGTCCCATTTTTTTCATTAGATCTCACATGTTTTCATGTCATCCTACTAAATATGATAATAATGAAATTTATGTACAATTTTCCCCCATATTTCATGTCTTCTTTAGATGAATATCTGATAAAAGGTGTCTATAGTAAAACAATGTATCATAGGATAATAACCAAACATTAGGAAACTGACTCTGTTTGTCACGACCCATCCCCTGAGGCTCGTGCCATGACTACACCAAGCTAGCCTACCATAGGCAATGGGATGGAGACTAAAACCAATGGTGTAATTACCATAAACAGTGAATTAATTGCCTTTATAACCTATAAACACAAACATTAGACATGATCACAAGAAAACTAAATACCCATCAAATGAGTACAGTATTTAAAAAAGTTCCCGAATAGAATCCCAACTGGAAAGTACAAAATCTGACAGTACAAGTACAACTGAGGATATAAGAAAAACAACCACCAGGTCGTCCTTTGAGGATACTACGTGAAGGGTAGTTATAGATCTCCTCCTTAGGACTCCAGGTCTGTCCATCTCCTTCGTGTACCGACGTGCCATAAGGACCACCTCTGGGTACCGTCCAGTCCTGGTATACTCAGTCTCGGTTAGTGTTGTTTGTTGTCTGCATCCAACACATTGAGGTGCGGGAAGAGATCATGTTGTGGGGAGTATAAATAAACTCAATATGGTCCCTGATACCCTCAAGGTCTCACAAAATCCAATAAAGATAAACCAAAAAGTATGAAATCAACAGATAACCCCCTTAGGTATATGCCCATACATATAACTATTTTATCAAGTAATCAATCTCAATCATGAGGTAAAGACAATAGTTACTAACTCAGCTTAACCAGGATATGATTCACATTATTGAAACCATAGCTACTGGAGAACTCCCCCTCTATCTATTACAGTTGGCCGACTGCAACACCAAGGCACTTCCAACTAACCTTGGACTACTGAGATACTCATCCTGTCGACTACCGTGGGTCTACTGCATCACCAAGGCACTCCCCACTGTGGTTCTGCCGCCACAACCAGGTGCTCCACCTAATATCCTAAATAGGTACGCCTTATGTCGAGTTCTGTGGGACTGTCACCACAACAAGGTGCTCCTACGCCTTGGGTCTTCTACCACAACCTTGAGCTCCCTACTAGGTTGGTCGAGTAACTCCAAGTCAATCGTTCAGAAGTTGTCATGTCTCAGCTAACTACAAGGTCTCTGCACTCTGAGTGCTCATCTCTAGATGGATCTGTTCCACGAGCTATTGTTTGATAAACCATCTATCACAAATTCCATTGAATAAGTATCTAAAAGATCTGCCACATAATATTGGTCTCAACGCTACATATGGTGTGTCAATCGGATGCCTGGTTTGTGAGTTATTAGCCTTTTTTTCACTGGGGTCTATTTGGAGTCGTGCACGATCTAACCAGACCGTATCTCAAATATAAACCAAACATTAGTGGGGTATACTCAAAGGGACCATCATGCTCCAAGATTACATGGGACGTTGATGGTTCGTCAAATGGATGCCTAATTCCAATGATATAGTCAAAAAATTAAAGGGTCGTAGTGGGCCCAGGTCTGATCCGAACCAGTCTGACCGACCAGGTCTGCGTCAACTCGGACAGACCCATTTTTTTGGCCCTAGCTCGTTAGTTGGGTCAGCCCGTTAGGTTTATCCCAGCCAACTGGTCCCAGCCCAACTGGACGTGAGGGGTCACCGAGGGCCGTGAGAGCACAGACCGTTTGTGAGTGTGTGGACTGGCCGCACGTCAGCGTGTGGATGGTTCGGCATAGCGGTCACAGTAGGGGCACGACTTATCCCAGAGGGCACATCGAGGGGCCAGCTTAGGGAGGATCAACCTGGGGCTGGGGAGGCCTGGCCAGGGCCGGGAGGAAGGATCAGTCGGGGCATCACGGGGCGTGTGGATTGCGGAGCCATGGGGTGCCTGGGGTGCACAGAGGCGGGTGGTCTAGTTTGGCCAGCAGTGGTGTAAGGCATGGTGGGCGTGTGGGGCGCACAAATGAAGGATTCACGGGGCGTGTGGAGGCCAAATTGGTAGTGATTTGATAGGGCGCCAATAGGGGAACTGGAGGCACGGGAAACACGACGATCTGGATCCGGGGCACAGTGCAGCCATAGTGCGGCCTTGCCATTGTGCAGCACAGCTCGGGCCGGTTGGGCCAGTGGGTGCCACGTCCAGTGGGTTTCATGGTTGTGGTGTCTCGGAAGACGAAGGGTGGCGGGGTTCTGCCCGGGGTGCTGGAGTGTCTTGGGGGCGACTCATGTGTCCTTCCTCACCTCATCCCCATGACAAGTAACATCACAATGAAGAAATATAGGGGGGTTGGTCCATGTTAGTTTGGCCAGCACCCTCCGATTTTTCAGTGGTAGCAATCAGTTCATCAAGAACATTAACAAATAACCAACATGGAAGATATCTTAAAATCAATAATTCCCATAACCCTTCATTAACAAAAAAATTCCCAACCCACAAGGTTAAACATCCGCTGATCAACATGATAATAAGTTTTTTTTCATTATTTTTTTTGGAACGAATGTATCAAAGGAAAAGATATCATACATAAATAAAAATCCCTAACATATATTGTTCGTTGACGACGATGAAGAGGGAAGGCTGGTCGTCAAAGACATCCCACATCGGTGGCCTCCGCAAGGTTCTTCTGTGGAAGAATACAAAGGTGTTCCTCACCGGCCTTCATCATGGGGGAAGCTTTATTCATGGATGAAATTCTTCATTGGAGAGCTTTCTACCTAAGTCCTTATATCCTCAAATTGCACAAAAATAATAGATTATTCCATCTAATATTTTGTTGGCATGAATTAAAATATCCAAATTAATTATGGTGGGCGGAATAATAAATTAAGGGAGGTGGTGGCACCATTAATGGAGTGGTTGGAAAAATCAATTATAGAATATTTCCAAGAGGCTCGTCCACATTAATGATGGAGTTTAGAGGTTTTCCTCCACCCCCCATTAATAGTGGTCGAGTGGTCCCTACCCAAAAATTCAAATTGGGAGGTTTTGATATCACATGTGTTCCCCACAAAAAATAAATCTAGAGGAGATGGTTTAGTTCCGGTGGACCCCAAATATGAACATCCACATGGTTGTCGGTTACATCATAATAAAATAAGCATGTTTTTTTTATTTCCACAAAAAACCCAATAGCTAACATTCACCCTCGACCATTTACCATCGAGATGAAAGTAACCTTAAGTGAATATCGTCATTGCGAGTTAAACGGTGCCATCAGATTTCAATTCTGCACACCAGTTGAAAAGATAGAATAACCCACTGACATGTTTACTTAATGTACCTGAACAAAAGTTTAGAAACTCATTCCGATCAATCTGACACTTGGCATTATGCACCGTCAATTTTCGTGGACCCATAAAATTCGCATTTATTAAAAAAAATTACATGGAAATTCTCAGTCATTACATTTTTTAGGGTATTTTTTTGTGATAGTTGGATGGGTCCTATTTGGTTAGGTTCTTCCTCGTTTTTTAGGTTATACATCTATTAAATTTCTTATGGCATGTATTCTTCTCCGTATACATTTTTTCCATTCATCCAATTTATGATTTTCCTAATGGTTGTTACATAAGACATTTACTCTCTAGAGTTTATAATTTTATTATTTATCAGTATTATTTCATGGATATTGGTATGTGGTAATTTGTAATCATTTTTTTAGGTTATGTCCTCACATATTATTGATATTCATTGTCACAACCCATCCTAGTGGGGTCCGAGTCGCAACTCCCCAAGCCCGCCTCTAATAGGCCAATGGCTGGTGACTAGCACTGAGTAGGCGTGTTACTAACATTGGAGGCATTTCCTATAAACCTGCGTACACACACACACATATCCTATCGCATAAAGCTGAAAAGTAAAAACTACTAATGATGGAAAATCATGAATACATTAAAATTCCATCTAACAGAGTATGACAGAAAAGTAATGTATAGTATGGTAAAAACCCTTGTCCAAAAGTAAAATCCCACTAAAAGAGAGACTGTAACAATGTACAACCTCTGATGGAATGGTACAGGTATATCAACCCGTCGCCATAGAAACACACCTCGACCTGGCTGATCTCACTGAGCACCATCCGGTCCTAGTCTTCCTAGAATCCTATCAATGAATCTCTCGTGTACACAAGACACGACACATGTGGGAAAAGCCCGTGCATGGGTGAGTATAACAATACCCAGTAGGACACCCCGAAAACAAAAATAAAATAAAATAAGGGAAAATTCCACAAAGTAAAGATACAATAATCTCTAAAATGTATTTTTTTTTACAGAACATATAACATGAATATCACGATATACTCATACGCAATCGGCCATTGCAAAACCACCACTAAGATCCAGCTCGAGGATTCCATGAAGCACGTAACAAGGAGGATGCACTCCTAGGTCTTAAGAGAGAGGTACGAAGGACTTGTTATGAGATAACACACTCAAAATGTACTTGTGAATATTATGTTCAAATGAGGATCACATCTAATATCTCTGGGGTGATTCCAACAACTCAGTCGGAACTAATCGGCTAAACAGCGGATCGACGCCAGGGTAAAGTTGTTCACGTCGATACAAAGAACTCTTCCTAGGGCTACAAGAATGAATAGAGGATCCATATCTATGTCTCATTGAGGGGATTCCAACAACTCTATTTAGGAAGTCCTGCTGAAGGGATCATACTTTTGTACATAGGAAATGATACCGGAAACCATCAGGAGAAAGACCAAGGGGAAGAAACATAAGGAAACTAGTCCAAGTCATATAAGGAAACTCGATCAAGCCATGTAAAATAGGATACACAGCATGTAGTATGGTTACACATAGTGTTCCTTGACCTCGGGTACTGCTCGTGTAAATGACCTATGTCATTCATCCAAACTTTGTAAAACTCAACTACACGACGTGTAGAAGGATCACACACCATGTTCCCTGACTCCGGGTACTACTCATGAAAAGGGACAAGGTCTGAAAATGATGTTGTGTAGGAAAGAATATACATGGCATGTATGTTGGAGCGCACGTCATGTCCTGTCAACTAGGAAACACCTTTGTACCCTGTCCATATGCCCATAAACGGTGTCCATCCATTTATCCTACCAGTGTAACAATACATGGGGTATCCCGTGTATCTGGATGGGTCTAGCTGGGGAAGGGTATACATGCCGTTTCCATGCCCGTGTAGACAAATCGTGTCCATGTACTCATGGATTACATGCCAGGTGGCCTGGTGATGAACACACGCCGTGTATCCATAGAACACATTGTGTAGTCGGGATTTCTCCAGAATCGATGTCTTCTTCCTCGCACCTCATTCAGATCCCCGGATCACTTTTCTCTTGTCCTCTTTCCATGAAACTCTAGATCATGGGTCGCCTCGTCGTCATGATGTTGAATTCCTGGGTTTCGGGCCATCGATCGTCTCCGAAATCCGATTCTGGTCATCCGGGTAGAAATTGTTCGATTAATGATATCATCTGATCTGCTTCATTTCATCTGTCGCCACCGTATCCCCACCTCTGTTGGGTTGTACTGACCCCAGATCATCAATTTGGGATTGTTTCATCGCACAATAGATGCATAATGATCCTTCGTTCTTATCTCTGTGAAGATCATGTAGAACGTCCACAAAGAATGCGATAAATTGAGGAAGAAAGCTACCTCAAATCGAGAGGGACAAACCGTGATTGATGTTCAGGTCAATCATAGTTCGTCACCATTAGATGATTAATGAACCAAAATAGTTTCAAGATTATAATCCCCAAAATCCCCACAAAAGCTCATCCCACAAATACGATTGATCCGCAGGCTAATCTGTTCGTGGATTAGTCCGCATTCGTCATAGGAATCAAGAACGGGAAAGAAATCACAAAGAGATCGAACTTACTATCTGGATTAGTGATGTTCATTGGCGAAGATCCAGTTTCCGCGTTGTCATTGCTGGTGAAATTTGTCAAGGACATCGTTGACGCATTGGGGGTTTCCTCCAGAGCATTCCGAGTGCCTCCAGAGGTTTCAAAGTTATGAGGTATGTAACCCTGGACCCCTACGCAAGTCTCAACTTAAGAATATAAGAGATATTTGTGGCAACAAGATTCAATAAAATATTTTAAATAAATATTTTATTAAGGTTGCATCCAAAAACTGGATTTCACAACCGACATGTGCCAGCTAATGCTAAGTCTCTCTTAGGGTAAACCTTCTACTCTGGACACAATGGTGCCCTAGTATTTCCGATCTGAGCACCCGTTCATGAGTTAGTCCACTTTTTTAGGAAAACCACATGAAAATTTAATTTAAATATTTAATTAAATTCAATCAATTGCTTCGGGATCACCGTTCCTCATAACTGCATGTTGTCTCAATGCCTGGTATCAAAATTATTCTGATTTATTATCAAAATAATACATGGCTAAAATTTGTGACATTACATCACACCAACATTAAGGATTTACATTCTCGAAATGCCAAAAAAAAGGTTACTCAAAAATATATGTGTACTGCACACGAATCTGAGACTCCTGCTTCAATGTGCTCACATAGAGATTCATGTGCTGCCACTGGACACACATAAAGGGAATTTCTCGCCCACGAAGGATCTTCTCCTATCGATCCTCGATCTCGACACTGTACTCAGCAAAGGTAACTCCTTAATCGATGTCTAGCTCACCCTAGTCGATAACGTGAAATGGGTCATGCACGTACCTTCGTAGCTGCGACACATGGAAGAAATTGTGTACCTGGTCAATCTGAGGAGGTAGAACCATGTAGTACTCCACCTCGCCAACTCTACACAGAATCATAAAATGGCTGATGATCCTCAGAGATAACTTGCCACCTCTTCCAAATCTATGAAATCCCCATCGAGGTGAGACTTGAAGGGACACATGGTCTCCCTCCTCAAACTCCAAGGGACTCTGTCTCCTATCAGCATAAGACTTTTGCCGACATTGAGCTATCTTCATCGCCTCTTGGATGACCTGCATCTTCTCTGTAGTAGCTCGCACCATCTCTGGGCCCATGAGTGCTGACTCTCCTGGGTCAGTCCAGTAATGTGGTGACCTGCAAGTTCGCCCGTACAAAGCCTCGAATTGTTCCATACCAATAGTGGAGTGATAAATCTTGTATTAAGAAAACTACATCAGTATTATGTGATACTCCCATCTAAGACCGAAGTAATGTATGCAAGCTCATAGAATATCCTCCAGAACCTGGATGGTCTTCTCCATCTAACCATAAGTCTGAGGGTGGAACACTGTGCTCAAGAGTAACAGAGTCCCATAAAATTCATGCAATCCCTTCCACAACCAGGATGTGAAACAAGCATCACGATCTGAGACGATCATGGATGGCACTCCATAAAGCCTAATAATCTCCTGCATGTAGAGGAATCATAAGCTCTCTATTGAACTCTACTACTGAATGGTTAGGAAGTGGGTTGACTCGGTGAGTCGGTCAATGATCATCCAGATGGAACCATGTCCCCTTGACATAGGTGGTAAGCCCGTCACGAAGTCCATGGATATCCCATCCCACTTCAACTAAGGCACCTCAAGGGGATGAGTCAAACCTGCTGGAACCTAGTTCTCAACCTTTTCTTACTGACAAGTAAGGCACTGAGAAACAAACTCTGCCACACTTTTCTTTATTCCTGGCCACCAGAACTGACGTCAAAGGTCATGGAACATCTTTTCCATTCCTGGATGCACTACCAAGGGAGATGTATTGAACTCCCTTAGAACCTCTTCCTGCAATGTCACTAGTACTACAATGCACCCTATGAAAAGAACAATGTGCTCCCCACATTTTGAATATCCATCAGCAGACTCGCCTGCAGATATTTGAGCACATAAAGTCTCACTGGTAGCATCCTTGATATGTGATTCTCTGACTCACTGGAAGAGTGGAGGGGTCTCAACCATTGACTGAAGGTAAGCTTCCTCATATGTATCCACGAAGGATAATTGTAAAGAGGCTAACTGCCTCGTCACCTCATCCAGCCACTGTGAACTGGATCTCATGCTAAGAGCATCTGCCACAACTTTCCCCTTCCCATGAGTATAAGGTATCTCAATGTCATAATCCTTGAGGAACTCAAGCCACTGCCTCTGTCTCAAATTCAGATCCTTCTGAGAAAATAAATCTCTAAGACTCTTTTTATTAGAGTAGATGATAAACTACTCACCCATCAGGTAGTGTTGCCACATCTTCAACGCGAAGACTATAGCTGTCAACTCATGTACATGGGTCTCGTAATTCTGCTCATGTGGCCTCAACTAGCGTGAGCCATAGGCAACCACTAATTGCCTATGCATCATGACACAACCAAGCCTGGTTCCTAATGTGTCGCAGAACACAACATACTCGATGCCCTCTTATTGTATTCTCATGGTCAGGACACTCGTCAAACTCTGTCTCAATTACTGAAAATCCCACTAGCATCTCTTGGTCCACAGGAAAGGCTACCCCTTTCGGGTCAAAGCTGTCAATGTATATGAAATCATGGAGTAATCAAGAAAGAATATCTGATAGTTTCCTGCCAACCTAAGGAAACAATGCACCTCCGTCACGCTCCAGGGTGGCTCCCATGCTAACACTGCCTTTACCTTGGATGGGTCCACTACTACACCATCTTCTGAGATAACGTGTCCTTTAAAGTGGTCCTCATGTAACCATAATTGATATATAGATAATTTCTCATACAACTGGTGCTCTCGGAGTTTATCTAGAACCATCCCCAAGTGCCTCAAGTGTTCCTACTTGGATGTAGAGTACACTAGGATATCCTTGATGAAGACCATTGCAAACCAGTCTAGATAGGGCTGAATGATCTGGTTCATAAGTCTCATAAACACTGTCGGGGCGTTCGTCACACCGAAGCGAATCACCAAGTACTCGTATAGACTGTACTGACATCTGAAAGTATTCTTCGGTATATCCTCATCCCGTAATCGCAAGTGGTGATATCCTAATCATAGATAACCCTTTGAGAACCATTGTGCCCCTCTTAACTGGTTGATGTGGTCATCAGTACTCTGTAGTGGATACTAGTTCTTCATGGTCACCAGAATCAAGCACCGGTAATCCACACACAACCTCAAGCTCCCATCTGCCTCCTTGGAAAACAATACTGGGGCTACCCAGGGTGAAACACTGGGTCTTACGAAGCCCTTCCTCTACAAGTCTTCCAGCTGCACTCTTAGCTCGCGATGCTCTGTAGGAGCCATCCGATATGCATATACTAATATCGGTGTCATCCCAGGTTGCAACTCAATACCGGAATATATCTCCAGACAGAGAGACAGTTTAGGGAAATCCATTGGTAAGACATCCTCGTACTCAGCCACTACTACTAGAAACTGGAAACTCACAACATCTGTTACGCCATGGGCTTCGCTAGCCAACTGATGTGAAATCAGATGTACCTTTCTATGCATGAGTCCATCATGTGCTGCCTGGGTCTCCTTTTCACTGAAGAAGGAGAACCTCTTTCCATCACTATAGACACACCACACCCTTCGCCTAAAACAATCAATATGGGCATGAACTATGGATTAAAAATTCATACCAAGAATGACTTCGTAAGGCCCTGACGCTACCACCATGAGGTTACAACTGAAACTATCACCTCCAAGGGTAAGGTCACACTGTTTTCAAAGGTATATTATCTCTGAATCCTCTCTAGTCAATGTTTCTTAGAGTAAGGGTTGAGTCAACAGCTCAACAATAATCTCAAGGTCTCGAAAAAGATAAGCATCCATAATAGAATGACTAGCACTCGTGTCTATCCGTACAACAACCAAAGTAGAAAGGACACATATTGTACCTCTAATCATTCCAGGATTACTTGGGTCATAATCCTCCACTGCCTGTAGTTGTCCCTTCCTCTGTCCACCAGCTCCCTGAGCCTGGGGTGGACCTCCTGGGGTGGTGGTGGTAAAAGGTCAAATTTCCGACCACATCTAGCTACTCTCCGAGCTGCTCTACCACAACTACCGCCCCCACAGATCTGACTAGTAAACACATTTCCACTACCTCGGTGGTCCATCCACTGCTCCCATGTCAATAGAATGGCGGGTAAGACAATCTCGTGTGAGATGTCCCCTGCCATCACAAGAGTAGCATTGCCTCTCTCGAGCACTACAAAAAAATGGATCTATAGCCACAGACCTATAGCCACGGTTTTATAAGTCTGTGGCTATAGCATTATTATACCAACAGATGAAAATTCATCCGTGGATATATGTGCGATTTGTCCAATATTCTCTCGGGATCTTCCTAGGGAACCCTCCCCGACTCACTCCCCTCCCCCGACGCACTCCCCTCCCCGGACGACCGCGCCTCCCCCCTCCCAAGACGACAGCACCTCCCCAAACGCCGACAGACTCCCCTCCTCCCTCGACGCACTCCAGTCATCACGAATACCTCTCCTCCCCAGACGACCGAGCCTCCCACGATGGACTCCCATCCTCCGGACGACCTCGACGAACTCCCCTCCTCCCCGAACAGACTCCCCTCCTCCCCCGACGGACTCCCCTCCTCCTGACGGACTCCCCTCCTCCGGACGACCGCAACTCCCCTGCTCCCAACGGAATCTCCTCCTCCGACAAACTCTCCTCCTCCCGACGGCCTCCTCCGGATGACCTCATTGCCGGTATCTTTATCATTCCATTTTTTATCATTTCCAGTATCTTTATCTTTAACAATAGTTTTTTCAAAATCCATATCAGTAGTAATTAGATCATTCTCAAGAATATTTCCACTCTTTTATGTAAGATATTTCTGCTGCTCGGGTCGATCCTCATGAATAAGGATACTAAATCATACCATTTTCGAATCTGAGGCATCCAGAAATTATATAGGGTGTGTCAACATTTTAGAATTGTGTTCCATGGATTTTGGTTTGATTTCCATCTCTTATATATCGTATGAGGCAGCATGGTTTTGTATAGGGTAATACTGTAGATTAACATCAAGAAATAGGAACATTAGTGTAGGATATGCCTTCATCTTCCAATTATTTTCTACTATATATATCTATTTTTGAGGTAATACTAGATTTCTAGTTGTTCCAGAGAAATTAATGGGGCTTATTCCCAAAAAGGAGGAAAATATGGGAATATCATGGTGATATAACCATATGTAACATATGATTTTACAATTTATCTATGGTTTTTCTTAGAGATAGAATGTCTATCCATCATTTCACCTCCGATAAGGATAGGAATCAAGCCTTATATGGTTTTTTATGGTAGAGCTGTTAGATTTATGCAACACCAGAGATGGTGAAAACCATGTGAATAATGGGTGCATGCATATATTTTAGTTTCACAATGCCTTGATCTAGTCTTCTTGTTTGAGTTCATGGAGCTTAGTGAAAATGAAAATAGTTTATATTCTTGATTATTTGAGTATACAGAGGATCTTTAAGGACGATAATGCAGTGAAAAATGCTTAAAACCCATGTGAATGGATACCAGGATGTCCTATAACAAATGAAGTGATCTTGAAGACGGTTGATCAATGTTTAATGTCATACCTCTTGGATGATAGAAAAAAATTTACATTCATGATTCATGGGCTACTGAAATAGGTATATTTTAAAAAAAATCAATTCATGAATGAGGTTGAATTTGATTGGAATTGAGGACATGACATCCCACGCACCACACAAATACCACAGAAAAAAATTCCATATCGTATAATGTTATAATGATCAGACCGAGATGAATGTAGATGATATTTTAAATTCATGATGCTTGGAATATGTGTAATTTGGTTTCACAGTAATATATGTGTCACAGAAGTGGTAAAACCTACTGTAAATTGACCCAAATAGTCTTATATACCATGTTCACACCTTGAGTTGGACTACACACAGGTTAAAGTCATAATGTTGTGTGTGTAAATGGGACTAAGGGGATGTAGGGTTGAAATATATTTATCTAGACCTATAAATGAGAGGTATATGAATTACAATGTATCCCATGAAAATGGTTGTCAATCAACACATGGTTAAAAATTATGTAATAGTAGGATTTCAATTTCAAAATTGGGGGAAATCCTCTCTCGTGAGGGAATCCCAAATTTATGACATGGGTAATTCTAGAGTTTAGCATCGTGTTATATGGATGATGGTTTAGTTCATCTCATATCATATGATTCATATTGATTCCAAGTGGGGTGATTTTTTAGACAATATCATACATATATTATGAGGCACCATGG
Source organism: Viscum album (assembly GCA_963277665.1). Classification (NCBI taxonomy): domain Eukaryota; kingdom Viridiplantae; phylum Streptophyta; class Magnoliopsida; order Santalales; family Viscaceae; genus Viscum; species Viscum album. Next base: position 554,957,708 of record OY728160.1, on the reverse strand, counting down.
TTATAAAAATTGTAAGACCTTTCATATCATCCCATAGTTATCATATGAGTCATCTTAATATTATATCGAGTAAGATCATTATTTAATTTTGTGTGGCTAGGATGTCAATATCTATGGTTTAAAGTCATTAAAATCAAACAATATTGGTAGAAAATTGTTATTTTCATAATTCAGTGAATATGACTCCTTGTTTATGTTCAAAGATTTTAGATTAAGGATATTTTTATGGTATTTTTGCTTTGATCAGTTATGAATATTTTAAGGTCATACTAGCTTGACCATGGGGTTTCTAGTAGTTTTGGGTCATAAATCTTGGAACATTTGTGAATATTTTATATTCATAATTCTTGGAACCATGAAAATATTTTTAGGTTTTCTTTCTTGGACCATGGGTATCCTCATGTGAATTACTACTTCCGAAACATCACATTGGTGGGAGGTGTGATACGATATCTATATAAGGTGATCAAAGAGTATACCCCATTGGAATAGACCTTATGAATGAGTTAAGGTCATTCCCACTTGGGAACCAACTTCGGTTTATTTATTTGGGTATCATCCTTGTTCTGAGATCCAGTACCATGTCACCGTATTGTATGGAGTAGAGGAAACCATATTTTTGAATTATATTTTCATCTATTTTTGGTTTCTCTCTAGATTGGGAAATGCTTGGAAGTTGTTCTCTATGAGGGATTCCAAATCATCCAAGTGATATTCTTTCATTCTTTCTAGACTATTGTTGTTGTATAAATGTATTTAGATCTTTGGTATCTAATCCTCGATGGGAATGAATTACTTGGTTTCACATACTAGGGATATGAGGTCACTAGGGTGGAATTAAGATTCATCATCCAATAGGTATAGAGTAAATTGAAGATATTATCAGGCCAACTCTTAATTTTTATAACCCAGTGTTTTCTATAGGATAATACATTGTTTCTTATTTCATTCTTCAATCTACACATTTTCCTATGAATTCTAGTAAGTAGTAAGGTTGGACCAGATTTTGTACTTCGTGTAAAATTTCATTAAATACTAATCCTGAAAGTTAGTGCCTTATTATTTGAGAATGTAATGAAGAAATACAAATTGATATATGGTGTGGTATATCAAAAACATGATCAAAAACATAGATTTAACAACATTGATGATAACTACTTCTTCCCACTTGGAGAAGAATACCATTTCAGTTAGAATAAACTATAACAGGATATATTTTGCTAGTGGTATGGCCCTATGATATGAGACCCCATAGTGAAAAAGGAAAATATTACATGGTGGTGTGGAGGATCTATAATGGTTGATGGAAAATAATTGAATGTCTCTAACACCCATGAAAACTCTGAGAAAAAATGGTGTAGTTATGGAGCATGGAGGGCTAAATGTATCCCAATAATAGTATATGTTGAGAGTACTTTAGTCCCACATGATGGGGGAATTTGGACCGAACATTGACCTCCAAAATAACCTAAGGTATCTGAAACGCACGACCGATTGTCGCCTATCGACCGGTCAAAATTCCGGTGCTCTGCTAATGTGTATAGCAGCACTCGGGTCGAATCCTCGACGATGATACTTTGTAATAGTCGTTTGTTTTTAGTTGATTGTATTTTGATTAGGGGGGTTTGTTTGCAGAGCATAATTGAAATGATTTATGTGTAGAGACTCGGGTTTTTGGCCCTATCAGACTTTGGAATATTTCTACGAATAATTCCAGAGCTAGGCGCGAAGACGGCGTGCGATTCCGAGGCCCGGTGTGCCCGGAATTAATTTTATAAAAAATATTAAGTATTTTTTATACTATGCACGTGGCGGGGGTGTGATATCTCCTAAACGGTAGCTCAGAACGGGAATCTGAGGGCACGGTTGCGTCCGGAACGTGCCGTTTACCCTAGGCGGGGTGTAAACTTTGCGGGCGCGGGCCTGCGGTGAGAAACGCCACCAGGGGCGTTTCCGTAAATAAGTAGCAAGTTAGTGGGCGAGCGTCGGCTCGAATAACTTCTGAACGGAGTCTCGGATGGAAAATCTGAGACCGCCGTTGCGTTCAAAACGGTGTGTTTACCATAGGGGTGACCTTACTTTTGTTCGCATCGGGCGTCGGGTCCGAGGCGGGTTTGGTGCCGGCGGGCCGCTGATATAAATATCAGCCCCCCCCCCCCACCCTTTAATCGTTCTTCGTCGTTCTTCGCTGTTCTTCGTCGCCACTCTGCCGAATCGGGCCAACGGAGCGCCCACGAGCTCAGAATTCGACGGCGGACGTTCCAGGAGCGCGCAGCGGAAGCTCTGGAGCGCGGATCTGAGGCAGAACGTCGGCGTTTCGCCCGCGAGGTAGGCGGTTTGAGTTTTACAATCTCGGATCCCGTTTTTGTGTTGTTTTTCTTCAAATTTTCATATGGGTTGTATAGTTAGGGTCCCGAGCTTTCCAAAACATGTTTCGGATCTGAATTTGGAGCACCGGGGTGCTCCAGGTGGCTCCCGGAAGTTTTCCGGCGAAAACCCGGTTTTCCGGCGGCGGCCATGGCGGAATCCGGCGACGGCGCGGTGGCGGTTTCCGGTGGCGGCGGCGGCGGCGCGACGGAGTCCGGCGGCGGCGCGGTTGTTTCCGGCGACCCTGCGGTGGTCCGGCCAGTTTGTTTCGGGGGTTCTTTAAACCCCCGTAACTCGCAAACCGTAACTCCGATTTGCGAGCCGTTTGCGGCGACGCGCTCCTTGCGTCGAGACGGACCTTTTAAAGTAACTTTGATAATTTTATGGTTCGGGATCGTGGCCCGGGAGTTAGAAACGTCGTATAAAATAATATTATTTTATTATTTTACGACTTCGGGCCGTTGTAACTTCTACCCGGAGCGTCCGTTTGACGTGCCGTCAGTGGCGTTGGGACCCTGATGGTATGACGGAGTTTTTGAGATGTTTTCTGGGTGTTGGGACTGCGAACGGGGTGCGGGCCCCACGAGGCCGGGTTTTGGCGTTTGCGGGGAAACGCAACTTTTGCACCAGGAGTCCGATTTTGACGGATGAATAGTCGATCCTGTGTGTTTTTCCGAGAGGAACGCAATGGTGTGTTCCATTTGGTGAGTTTCAGAATCCAGGCGTGGGCCCCACCTGAGCCGGCCTTCGGTGAATAGTACCTTTTTCACCGGGTGTCCGTTCTGGGCGAGCGAGTAGTCGATTCCGCTTGTTTTTCCAAGGGGATCGTCGTGGTGTGATCCGCTCGATGGGTTTCGGGATCGTTGTGTGGGCTCCGCACGAGCTAGCTACGGTGAATAGTGCCTTTTTCACCGGTGCTCCGTTTCGGGCGAGTAAGCAGCCTATCCTGCATGTTTTTCTGCGTGGAACGCGATGGGGGCTCCGGCTTTGGCCTAGGAGGTGCGCAGTGTGGCGTTGTGGCGGGTCGCTTGGGTTAGTGACGTTTGGACCAGCAGTGGTTGAGGGTTCTCCCTTGGTTCATTCCCACGAGGGTTCGTGTGGCATCACAACCTTCGTATGGGTTTGTGATCCTCTCGATGGGATGTTTGAACTGTTAGAGTTGTGGTATCCCTCCGGTGGGCCCGGAGTGGATCCTCTAGCATCTTTACCTAGATCGGGTTCTTGGTATCGTGGTGACCGCTTATTTACGGGCGGCGATCCCCTATCTAGCAGGTTAACCCCGTAGGGTTTATGGCATCATTGGACTTATGATCCCCTACGCGGTGGGTCGTGCACAGTAGGGTTGTGGCATCGTCGGGCTTACGATCCCCTACTCAGCATGATGTTTATGGTAGTGTTGCGGTATCGTTGGTTATACGATCCCCTACTCAGCGCGTGGTTTCGGTAGGGTTGCGGCATCGTCGGTTCGATCCCCTACATCGCGAGTTTTACCAGATAGGGTTCCGGTATCGTCGTGACCATCTTTATATGGACGATGATCCTCTATCTGAGTGTGGAGCTTTTGTCGAGTGCCAGATCGGGTTGTGGTATCCCCCAGCGGATCATGGGTGTGATCCCCTATCTGTAAGAACTACATATGCCAGATCGGGTTGTGGTATCCCCCAGCAGACCCTGGGAGTGATCCCCTATCGGAGAGCTACGTATACCGGAGTGGGTCTTGGTATCCCCCTAGCGGACCCTAGAGGCGATCCCCTCTCCGAGGAGTTTGGTGGTTATGTTTCTACAGTGATGTTTCCTCAGTGATGCTATCCGATGAGCGTGGTCTCTCGGGTGAGCGTCTGTGATGTTTGCGAGTAACCCGATGGAGTGTATCTCTCGGATGAGTGTCATCTGGTATGACAGTGTTCGTGGTGTACTCTCCTGGTTGTGGACAGTTGCTGGTGATGAGGTCGGTACCTCTTGTGGCTTTGTGGCGTGAGCTGTGTATATATGGATTGTTCAAGGTGTATGTATGGGCATACACCTGAGCTGAGCTGAGATGACTAGTTGTGTTTAGCCGAGGATGGTCACGAGTTGGAGTTTCTCTCTCGTCTGGGTTCCCTCTGGCTGGGTTGAGCGGACTGTTGCCATTCAGTTGCTCCCTTGGGTTTTGGGTTTTTGGGGTGCCTATTGAGTATGTTTATACTCACCCCTCCACGGGCTTTGCCCGCAGATGTTTGTGTCTTGTGCAGACCACAGGCCTTTTAAAGGAGTCCCAGGAGGACCTGGGGCAGGCGGAGCTTAGTGAGCGAGTTGACCGGGGTGTTTACCGGAGCTGTGCCGAGGGAGCTTTCTAGCGGGTGTTTGTGGCAGCGTTCCCCTTCTTCAGAGCAGGTTGGACGCGCTTTGTAGTTTTCTTTTGGTGGGCCCTGTTTTGCCCTTGTACTTTTGCTGTTGCACTCTGGTTTGGGATAGATTGTATGCATGCATTTACTTTTCAGTTGTTTTATCTCTGTACTGTTGCATGGAGGTGTTTGTGGGTGCGTGTGTACAGGTACCTTAGGCTAATGCCTCCCATGTGTGTGATAGCCTCCTCGGCGCTGGTCGCCAGCCCCTGGCCTATTGGAGGCGGGCTTGGGGAGTCGTGGCTCGAGCCCCGTGGGGTCGGGTCGTGACAGAGTGGTATCAGAGGAGGTTCCACCTTTGGGATCTCTGAGCGTAGCTGGTCTAGCTGTGAGCTTGTTTTGGGTTGCATAGCGGTAGTGTTAGGATGTTTTGAGTTCGACTTTCAGGCCAGGGACTCCAGTGTTGGTGCGGCGGCCGACGTATCCATACACCAGGACTCTGATAACCTTCCTTTTGACTCGGGACATTCGTACACTGGTCGCGGGGACATAATAGTACATGCATCATATATGACTGGGTTTTTTGGTTTTCGTTGTCCTTCTTGAGTCAGCTCTCCAGATATACTCTTTGACCGTGGTGCGTCTTGAATGTATTTCAGGATGCCTCCACGACGACAACCAGCGAGGGTTCCGCGGCAGGATTGTGCTGATGACCCGCCCCGTGTAGTGGCTGTGGAGCAGGGCGCAGGTTCTGAGGTTGCACCTCCAGGTGGTCTGTCAGTTGAGCCACCACCTGTAGAGTAGCTGGTTGTACCGGTGGGGCAGGACGAGGTTACGCGCAGGCTGAGTGCGCTGCACGAGTTCCAGAGGCAACGACCTCTGAGGTTCCGGGGTGATCCAGACCCCCAGGCAGCTGATGACTGGCTTGAGGCAGTCACCCTAGTTTTCCGCCTAGTGAGGACACCTCCAGATCAGATGGTGGTCCTAGCGGCGAGCCTTCTTCATGGTTCTGCCGGGCGATGGTGGAGTTTGGTGACGCAGTCCCATGACGAGGAGACGCTCACGTGGGCAGAGTTTGAGCGGCTCTTCAGGGAGGAGTTTTATCCGGTGACACTGAGGTCAGTGCGGATCCAGGAGCTTCTGCAGCTTCGACAGGAGAGCCTGACTGTGTCGGAGTACTCAGTGAGGTTTACTGACCTGTCGCGCTACTCCCTGGATATGGTTCGAGACCCGTTATTTTGGGCTCGGACTTTCGAGCAGGGCTTACGCAGGGGCATCCGAGCGGGTGTGGTTTCCTTGTGCCTGCCCACCTATGCTGGAGTGCTGGAGCGAGCGTTGGTGGTGGAGAGTTTTCTGGCTGAGCAGTTTTCCCCTGTTAGTGCTGGGCACTCGAGAGCTGAGACTTCGTCGGTCAGATCAGCATCTGGTAGCCGACGTCAGACTCAGGGGTCTGGACGTGGACGACGTTTCAGGAGGTGACCCCAGGATGGGGGATCTGAGCCTCGGAGCTCACAGGGCTCGCAGGCCAGTTTTGGTCAGCCGCAGGAGAGGCGGTGTTACGCTTGCGATGGTCGGGGACATCTTGCTAGAGATGGTCCGACCCGACGTGCTTCTGAGAGGGAGCCGGTCGATGGACCGCCTTGGCAGAGGCAGCGTCTCGAGCAAGGAGGTTCGCAGGTCATCGGACATGGCGTCGGAGCTGGTGCAGCGGGGGGCGGTGGTAGACAGTACCAGTTGCCACCACCCCCACCCCCAGGTGGTCCACGCCAAGCTCAGGGAGCTGGTGGTCGAGGGCGAGGACAGCTGCATGCCCTGGAGGCAGTCGACCCAGAGGCACCACAGATGGATAGAGGTATTCCTTGTGTCTTTTCTACTTACTGTAGTAGTTTGTCAGACACTGTTTAGCAGTACTCTTTCCTTTTTTTGCTTGCTCGAGTTTTGTTCAGGGCGTTGGTAAGACCCTGAGTGGTTGTTGTTGGTGAGATCGCTGGTGTGTGAGACCCAGTTGAGAGTCCAGTCTACTTCCTTGTGCTTAGGGATTTTCGGGGACGAAATGTTCTAAGGGGGGGAGGATGTAGACACTCGGGTTTTTGGCCCTGTCAGACTTTGGAATATTTCTACGAATAATTCCAGAGCTAGGCGCGAAGACGGCGTGCGATTCCGAGGCCCGGTGTGCCCGGAATTAATTTTATAAAAAATATTAAGTATTTTTTATACTATGCACGTGGAGGGGGTGTGATATCACCTAAACGGTAGCTCAGAACGGGAATCTGAGGGCACGGTTGCGTCCGGAACGTGCCGTTTACCCTAGGCGGGGTGTAAACTTTGCGGGCGCGGGCCTACGGTGAGAAACGCCACCAGGGGCGTTTCCGTAAATAAGTAGCAAGTTAGTGGGCGAGCGTCGGCTCGAATAACATCTGAACGGAGTCTCGGATGGAAAATCTGAGACCGCCGTTGCGTTCAGAACGGTGCGTTTACCCTAGGGGTGACCTTACTTTTGTTCGCATCGGGCGTCGGGTCCGAGGCGGGTTTGGCGCCGGCGGGCCGCTGATATAAATATCAGCGCCCCCCCCCCTTTTAATCGTTCTTCGTCGTTCTTCGCCGTTCTTCGCCGCCACTCTGCCGAATCGGGCCAACGGAGCGCCCACGAGCTCAGAATTCGACGGCGGACGTTCCAGGAGCGCGCAGCAGAAGCTCTGGAGCACGGATCTGAGGCAGAACGTCGGCGTTTCGCCCGCGAGGTAGGCGGTTTGAGTTTTACAATCCCGGATCCCGTTTTTGTGTTGTTTTTCTTCAAATTTTCATATGAGTTGTATAGTTCGGGTCCCGAGCTTTCCAAAACATGTTTCGGATCTGAATTTGGAGCACCGGGGTGCTCCCGGTGGCTCCCGGATGTTTTCCGGCGAATACCCGGTTTTCCGGCGGTGGCCATGGCGGAATCCGGCGACGGCGCGGCGGCGCGGCGGCGGTTTCCGGTGGCGGCGGCGGCGGTGCGTCGGAGTCCGGCGGCGTCGCGGTTGTTTCCGGCGACCCTGCGGTGGTCCGGCCAGTTTGTTTCGGGGGTTCTTTAAACCCCCGTAACTCGCAAACCGTAACTCCGATTTGCGATCCGTTTGCGGCGACGCACTCATTGCGTCGAGACGGACCTTTTGAAATAACTTTGATAATTTTTATGGTTCGGGATCGTGGCCCAGGAGTTTGAAACGTCGTATAAAATAATATTATTTTATTATTTTACGACTTCGGGCAGTTGTAACTTCTACCCGGAGCGTCTGTTTGACGTGCCGTCAGTGGCGTTGGGACCCTGATGGTATGACGGAGTTTTTGAGATGGTTTCCGGGTGTTGGGACTGCGAACGGGGTGCGGGCCCCACGAGGCCGGGTTTTGGCGTTTGCGGGGAAACGCAACTTTTGCACCAGGAGTCCAATTTTAAAGGATGAATAGTCGATCCTGTGTGTTTTTCTGAGAGGAACGCAATGGTGTGTTCCGTTTGGTGAGTTTCGGAATCCAGGCGTGGGCCCCACCCGAGCCGGCCTTCGGTGAATAATACCTTTTTCACCGGGTGTCCGTTCTGGGCGAGCGAGTAGTCGATTCGGCTTGTTTTTCCGAGGGGATCGTCGTGGTGTGATCCGCTCGACGGGTTTCGGGATCGTTGTGTGGGCCCCGCACGAGCTAGCTACGGTGAATAGTGCTTTTTTCACCGGTGCTCCGTTTCGGGCGAGTAAGCAGCCTATCCTGCGTGTTTTTCCGCGTGGAACGCGATGGTGGCTCCGGCTTTGGCCTAGGAGGTGCGCAGTGTGGCGTTGTGGCGGGTCGCTCGGGTTAGGGACGTTTGGACCAGCAGTGGTTGAGGGTTCTCCCTTGGTTCGTTCCCACGAGGGTTCGTGTGGCATCACAACCTTCGTATGGGTTTGTGATCCTCTCGATGGGATGTTTAAACTGTTAGAGTTGTGGTATCCCTCCGGTGGGCCCGGAGTGGATCCTCTAGCATCTTTACCTAGATCGGGTTCTTGGTATCGCGGTGACCGCTTATTTACGGGCGGCGATCCCCTATCTAGCAGGTTAACCCCGTAGGGTTTATGGCATCATTGGACTTATGACCCCCTACGCGGTGGGTCGTGCACAGTAGGGTTGTGGCATCGTCGGGCTTACGATCCCCTACTCAGCATGATGTTTATGGTAGGGTTGCGGTATCATTGGTTATACGATCCCCTACTCAGCGCGTGGCTTCGGTAGGGTTGCGGCATCGTCGGTTCGATCCCCTACATCGCGAGTTATACCAGATAGGGTTTCGGTATCGTCGTGACCATCTTTATATGGACGATGATCCTCTATCTGAGTGTGGAGCTTCTGTCGAGTGCCAGATCGGGTTTTGGTATCCCCCAGCGGATCCTGGGTGTGATCCCCTATCTGTGAGAACTACGTATGCCAGATCGGGTTGTGGTATCCCCCAGCGGACCCTGGGAGTGATCCCCTATCGGAGAGCTACGTATACCGGAGTGGGTCTTGTTATCCCCCTAGCGGACCCTAGCGGCGATCCCCTCTCCGAGGAGTTTGGTGGTTATGTTTCTACAGTGATGTTTCCTCAGTGATGCTATCCTATGAGCGTGGTCTCTCGGGTGAGCGTCTGTGATGTTTGCGAGTAACCCGATAGAGTGTATCTCTCGGATGAGTGTCATCTGGTATGACAGTGTTCGTGGTGTACTCTCCTGGTTGTGGACAGTTGCTGGTGATGAGGTCGGTACCTCTTGTGGCTTTGTGGCGTGAGCTGTGTATATCTGGATTGTTCAAGGTGTATGTATGGGCATACACCTGAGATGAGCTGAGATGACTAGTTGTATTTCTCCGAGGATGGTCACGAGTTGGAGTTTCTCTATCGTCTGGGTTCCCTCTGGCTGGGTTGAGCGGACTGTTGCCTTTCAGTTGCTCCCTTGGGTTTTGGGTTTTTGGGGTGCCTATTGAGTATGTTTATACTCACCCCTGCACAGGCTTTGCCCGCACATGTTTGTGTCTTGTGCAGACCACAGGCCTTTTGACGGAGTCCCAGGAGGACCCGGGGCAGGCGGAGCTTAGTGAGAGAGTTGACCGGGGTGTTTACCGGAGCTGTGCCGAGGGAGCTTTCCGACGGGTGTTTCTGGCAGCGTTCCCCTTCTTCAGAGCAGGTTGGACGCGATTTGTAGTTTTCTTTTGGTGGGCCCTGTTTTGCCCTTGTACTTTTGTTGTTGCACTCTGGTTTGTGATAGATTGTATGCATGCATTTAATTTTCAGTTGTTTTATCTCGGTACTGTTGCATGGAGGTGTTTGTGGGTGCGTGTGTACAGGTACCTTAGGCTAATGCCTCCCATGTGTGTGATAGCCTACTCGGCGCTGGTCGCCAGCCCCTGGCCTATTGGAGGAGGGATTGGGGAGTCGCGGCTCGAGCCCCGTGGGGTCGGGTCGTGACATTATGGATAATGTTTGATTTACCAAATTGATAAAGATTGGGGTGAGTTCATCATTGGGGAGTTAAGCATGTGATATCCTTGAGCCTTACTTTGTATTGCATTAAATTAACACCCATGTCATAAGTTGACGTTGATTGGAATTCCTAAGTGTGAAGGCTTTAATCCAAGCCTTATCATAACTTAGGGTTCTAATCTCAATCAAAACTTATTTATGGTAGTGTATTTATGGTTCCAATAATCAATGGAAACCACTCGTTAAACAAAACATATCATTAATCCATGACATATTAAGTTTAACATACACAATATTAATTTAAAGAATACTCATCGAGAAAAACTCTCAATCACTTAACATCCCCAAATTATAACTCACCCCAATGAGAGATTTACTCATCCATTTGGATGTTTAATATTCTGGTTAAAATAATTATGATGATAAATTAATAATAGAAGAATAAGAAAGGGATTAGAAAAGAGTGGTACGTTGACACACACACACGAACGATGATGATAATTAAAAATAGATTTTCTATTGAATGAGGAAGCAAAAGAAGGGAAGGGGATTGAACTGAATTTAAACTATTTTAAGAAAATAAATTTTAAACTACAGAAGGTTTATGAGAATAAGAGATATGTAAGAAGTAACTTACATTAAAACAGAATTACAAAGAAAGAGAATTACAAGATTACAAAAATGAAGAACACAAAAGTAAGAGATAACAAAGAGAGGAGGAAAGTTCTCTCAAGTGAAAACATGAGTATGGAAGGTCCTCCCAAGCCTTTTTCAAGGCTTTGGTCGTTCCAATATGATATCCTCTCTTCTGAAATGCCAACCCCTCTCAAGGAGAGAAGGGGAGAGTATTTATAGCCCAAGGAGTGGACTGTTTGCATTCTCAATCTGTCCCTCCAATTTCATCTCCAATTTGGATATTCAGACATCCGAATCTTCATATATCTCCTTCTTCAAAGTTGTAGAAAATACCGTTGGACGACTACTCTCAAAATTTGGAGTTATTTGGACTTACGGATCACAAGTTATTGCCGGTTTATTAAACAAAGTTAAACTGTCTATTTCAATCCAGTCTTTTTGAAGTCCATAATGTGAAAGGGTTTTTTAATATTAATATTCCTTAAAATCCGAATGGTTTCTTCTAAAAAGTCGGCCGCCTATATCTCCTCTTTCCCACTGCAAAATCTCAGCTCGATTGGAGGCTTATATCGGGAGATATGTCATGCATACTATACTGCTTTTAATTCTCGGCCAGAATGGTGGGCTGGACTTCAAAGCATATGTTGGGCCCCATTTATTTGGAGTTGGGCCTTAAAATTTTTATCCAAGATGAAATGTAGTTTCCCCCGAATTATGGTGGAGAGTTAAGGTTTTTGGACATCTGGATTGAACCCAGTAAATCAATCTTCAAGGCTGGTCCAGTTTGTTCACAGATTCTTTGGTCTTGTTTGTGAGGACCATATGACCATTCAAATGGCAGAATTGGATCATGGTACCTTCTATTGAAATGTTTTATATTGAAAGGAGAATCCTAAAAAATAATAACCATACAATTTGGATCAGTATAGTGATAGTTATAATTAAAACATTAAACTGACTCAATTGGACTACTTCTAAAAATGCTCAAATATTATACTGAATATTAAAACATTAATATTTCACACAAATTATGCACATTTCATATAAAATAAGTAAAGGGGGAATATAATAAGTCATGAAAATATTAATAAAATCAACTCCCCCACACTTAGATTTGCGCGTGTCCTCATTTGCAAGAAATATAAAAACATGACAAAATCATTTTCACTCACCAACAAATATTAAAATTTTGTTTTCTCCAATCAGGGGGGGTTTAGACTATTTCGCTCATCCATATTGAATTACATCACAAATTTGGTACACAATAATGCATTAGAAACAATCCATTTTTTCATGTTCAAGGTTTGAATTGGAAAATTTAGGCACTCAAAACATACTCCTCTCAAGATGATAAAAATGTATTTTAGGAGGTTCACTAATTCACCAACAAAAAGTGAAAATCAAGAGTTTATAAGAGATCTCAGCTTCCATTCCCAAATCTAATGTGTACAAAAATCAAGAGGTCTTTTAAGGGGTTTTTCAGTGGCTATGGGACGGTAGGTATATAATGTCCAAAGGAAAAGAGGGGTTAAAAACACCAACATGGAAAAATCAAGGCACATTTTTTTTGAAATTTTATTTGAAAGGAAATAGAAACACATATTTACAAGGGCATGAATGTGTGATGAATGAAATGTGAGGGAGATAGAAAATGGAATAGGGTGAGATGATGGAATATGTACAACATGGAAGACTTCCAATAATGACACAATAAAAGATGATTCAAGTGTTCTCTTTTTTTTTCTTTTTGCTCTTTTTTTCGAAAGTTGTGCTTGAAACAAGTCTCACAGTCATCTCCCAACCCATGTTTGATCTTCTAATGGAAATAATTTTAGTAGTTATAAAACGATCAAAGGTTGATGATGAATGATTTTTGACCCACCCAAGACACAACCCATTCATTTTTTTCATTTTTTTTAATATAATTTTTTTTCATTTTTTGAACACTTTTCAATGACTTTTGTACAAATGACAATTACACATATACACCCCAAAGCTCACAGAATTACAACCTCTCCCCCACACTTGAATGGATGCTTTCCCTCAAGCATATGATGACACATTGGAAATCAATGAATGTACGCCCAAAAATGAAGTCCATTCCCCCCACACTTAAATTTCAATAAATTGTAAAATGAAAATCCATGAAGATGTTGGGTGGGACAAGGTATTAGGATTGTAATGTGGCTATCAAAAGAAATGTTTTCATAGGTTCAAAGGGGCTTTCAAAAGTATGATAAATGTAAGGGTAACGGGAGGCTATTTGGCTATTCTGATTCTCATGTGGCTTAGAAAATGCCTCTATCATATTAATGCACACAAAAGATGGAAATTCAGCTCGAAGGTCCACAAACTCAAGACTCACAATCAGTGGTGAAGACACACAATGAAAAAGATGGCAATAGATGACCTTGGCATGAAGGCTAACGTTATTCCTCACGGTAGGGGAGAATCATTTTCCACCAAAAATTGTTCATTCAAAATTTTTGTTATTGACACAAAATTGTTTACCCAAGTTTGAGATAAAAATTCAATATATTTGAGTTGAAAATAAGCCTTTTGACTCCCCAAAATGGTTGGACATAATTTCAATATTGGATGATGAGTAATTATGACACCCTTTTTTTTAATTTTCATTTTTTTAATTAATTTTTTTTAATTTTTTTATTTTTAATGACACATCCACACAAAAGAGAAAATAGAAAAAAAGGTTGTGGAAGAATGTTGTAAAAAAATGAGAGGTAGAGAGGAAGAAGAAGAAATAGAGAGAAGAAGGGAGGGAAGAGAGATTGAGTAGAGAGAGAGTTAAAGGGAAAGAGGTGCCCCCTGGTTTCGATTTGGCGGGTCTCCATCCAGTGGTGGTTCTATTGAAGTTGATGTGGAACCTGAAGTTAATGGCCTCTCTTTGTGATGCTTTAACCGGTGTCCATTTACCGTGAATGTTCTTTTTGAAGAAGGGTCTTGTACTTTCACTGCACCAAATGGGTAAACATTAGTAATAATAAAAGGTCCATCCCAACGAGAATTGTGCTTACCTGGGTGAAGTCGAAATCGAGAATTGAAGAGCATTACCTTTTCACCTTCATGAAATACCTTTCGAATAATGTGCTTGTCATGGAGTGAATTTGCCTTTTCTTTGTAGAGAATGGAGTTCTCATACGAATCGAGTCGAAGCTCCTCCAATTCAGTCAACTGCAACAATCTTTCTTCACCAGATTTTTCACAATCAAAATTACAAGTTTTGACAGCCCAAAATGACTTATGTTGGATTTCAACTGGTAAATGACAGGCTTTACCAAAAACTAGCCTAAATGGAGACATCCCAATGGGTGTCTTATAGGCTGTTCGATAGGCCCAAAGTGCTTCACCAAGTCTATCTGGCCAGTCTTTTCTTGTGGGCTTAACAATTCTTTCAAGCACTCGTTTCACTTCTCTGTTAGAAAGTTCAGCCATTCCATTTGTTTGAGGGTGATATGCAGTGGATGTTTTATGTACAACCGCATTGTTTTTCAAAAGTGACTCCATTGTTCTATTACAGAAATGAGTTTCTAAGTCACTTATCAAATCACGTGGTGTTCCGAATCGATGGAAGATATGGGTTTTGAGGAACTCACTCACAGTTTGAGCATCATTTTTCCTAGTGGGTTTGGCCTCGACCCACCTAGAAACATAGTCAACAGCAAGGAGAATGTAGGATAATCCATTGGAAGGGGGAAAAGGTCCCATGAAATCGATGCCCCAAACATCGAAAAGCTCACAGAAGAGTAATGGCTTTTGAGGCATTTCGTTTCTTTTGGAAAATGTGCCAAAATTTTGGCAAGTGGGACATGATTGACAGAACTCGTGTGAGTCCTTGAAGAGTGAAGGCCAAAAGAATCCAGAATCTAGGACCTTTCGAGAAGTCCTTTGTGGTCCAAAGTGGCCACCTCCAGGCATTGAGTGGCAGAATTCCAAGATGGAGGATTGTTCAGTTTCATCAACACATATCATAATTACTATGTCAGCCCCAGTTTTCCAAAGTTTATTATCTTCCCAAAAATGATGCTTTGAATCACTTTTCATCTTTTCTTTTTGTTCTTTTGAAAAATATTCAGGGAAAACACCAGAAACCAAGTAATTGAAAATTGGGGCATACCATGGTAACTTTGGAGTGAGTGATGAGAGGTGTTCATTTAGAAATTCAAGATCAATTATTTCAGAATGAGAAGAATTAGAAATTCTACTCAGGTGGTCAGCCACATGTTTTTCTTTTCCAGGTTTATCTTTTATCACAAGGTCAAATTCTTGGAGCATTAAAATCCATCTTATTTGCCTTGGTTTGGAATCACTTTTCTTAAGTAAGAACTTTAATGCTGAGTGGTACGTGAAGATGATGATTTTGGCACCTAAGAGATAGGGCCAGAATTTATCCAAGGAAAAAACCACAGCTAAAAGTTCTTTTTCAGTCACAGTGTAGTGTGATTGAGTTTCATCCAATATTTTTGAGGCATAAAAGATGACATGAGGAATGTTTTCTCTTCTTTGACCAAGAACAGCCCCAATAGCCCTATTAGAAGCATCACACATCAATTCAAATGGTAAGGACCAATCTGGGGGTTGGATTATTGGAGCAGATGTGAGAGCATATTTGAGTTCAATGAAGGATCTCTTGCAAGCCTCATCAAAATTGAATTTGACATCATTTTGAAGTAAACGAGTTAGTGGAAGGGAAATCTAGCTGATGTTCTGAATGAATCGCCGATAGAAACCAACATGACCAAGGAAGGACCGAATGTCTCGAACTGATTTGGGTTCAGGAAGTGATTGGATCACCTCAATTTTGGCTGGATCAACTTGGATACCCTCTTGAGAAATTATGTGCCCTAGAACAATCCCATTTGAAACCATGAAGTGACATTTTTCAAAATTCAGCACAAGGTTGCACTTGACACACTTTTTAAGGACCAAAGAGAGTGAATGTATACAAGATTCAAATGACTCACCATAAATGGTAAAGTCATCCATGAAGACCTCCATGAAATTATCAATGAATTCAGAAAAGATACTCATCATACACCGCTGGAATGTTGCAGGAGCATTACAAAGGCCAAAAGGCATTCGCCTATAGTCATAGGTTCCAAAGGGGCAAGTGAATGTGGTCTTTTCTTGGTCTTGAGGTGTGATTGGAATTTGTAAGTAGCCGGTGTAACCATCAAGAAAGTAATAGTGTGACTTTCCGGCCAATCTCTCAATCATTTGGTCAAGGAAAGGAAGTGGGTAGTGATCTTTTCGTGTTTCAGCATTAAATTTGCGATAATCGATGCACACATGCCATTTGTTTTTCACTCGAGTTGTGACCACTTCTCCATGTTCATTTGTGACAACTATTATCCCGCCCTTCTTAGGAACGACGTGAATTGGACTAACCCATTCACTATCAGAAATTGGGTAGATAATACCAGCTTGAAGAAGCTTGGTAATCTCTTCCCTAACTACCTCAAGTATGAGTGGATTGAGTCTTCTTTGAGGTTGCCAAATTGGTTTGGATGATTTCTCTAGATGGATGTGATGCATGCAAAGGGAAGGGTTGATTCCTGGAATATCCTCCAGGGTCCAACCTAAGAAATTTTTTTTTCCTCTAACACTTGAACAAGTTGGGACTCCTCAGTTTCAGAAAGTGAAGCAGAGATAATGACAGGGTAGGAGGGATCATGGAAAAGGAATGCATACTTGAGGTGTGAAGGAAGTGGTTTTAGATCAGTTTCAGCCTTGATTTGAGAGATAGACAAGTTAGGAGCAGGAGAAGGGAATCCAGATGGGTTTGGATCATTTTCCTCAACACTGTCCAAGGTGGAGCAGTAGAGATCAGAGTTGATGTGGGATTCAAGAGAGTTTTCAAGTTCCTCTAGATTGATGGAGTCTATGAATGAGAGGTCCACATCAACTTCACCATTTATGACATTGTTAATCATGGTGCAGATTTCACAAGATCCTTTATCATTAGAACATGAAGAACATGGTGGATTGGGGTTTGATTGAATCTTAGAAGTGTCCTCAAAAGCATGGATTGAGAATGCAGAGTGATCCTCAGATGGGTATCGCATGGCTTGGAAAATGTTGAACTTGACCAGTTGGTCACCGAATTCCATGGATAAGATGCCTGAATGGACATCAATCTTGGATCTCGCAGTCATGAGGAATGGTCTTCCTAGAATTAGGGGAGATCGAGAAGAGGTCGTCTCACCTTCCATGTCAAGGACATAGAAATCAGCTGGGAAGATAAGATCATTGACCCGAACAAGAACATCCTCAATTATCCCCTCAGGAATGGTAGTGATTCAATTGGCTAATTGAATGACAACACTCGTTGGGTGAAAGGGACCTAGACCAAGGTTGGAGAAAATGGATTTGGGCATGACATTTATTGAGGCTCCAAGGTCTATGAGTGCATCATCAAAGTTGGAACTCTCTATTTGACATGGAACCGTGAATGTCCCTGGATCTTTGCACTTCATGGGAATGGACTGTTGGGTTGAAAAATTTTCAATGTTCCTAAGTTGCCTCTTATGGGTGCACAATTCCTTAAGAAACATGGCATACTTAGGGATTTGTTTGATGGAATCTAAGAGGGGGATGTTCACTTCAACATGTCTAAACATGTCAAGCATTTCAGGATCAGGTTCAAAGGACTTCTTAGGCTTGGAGATGGCTTGAGGAAAAGGAATTGGGTTCCTTAGAGGAATGGAAGGAGGTGAAGGAGTGGATTCAAGTTCCTTTTCGATCTTTTTGTTCTTTTCATTTTCTAGATCAACATCGAAAGGGGAGGTAGAGCAATCAGCATGGGGCATAGCAATTTTCTTTCCCGATCTAAGTGCAATCGCAATTACATTACCCTAAGGGTTGGGTAATGGTTGAGCTGGGAGTTGGGATGAATTGGATGGTTGTTGCTGGATAAGGTGGGATGCAAGTTGACCTATTTGGGTTTCAATGTTCTTGAGGCTAGAACGGGTGAAGGAAGCAAGATCCTCTATAGCACTTTCCCATGGTTGTTTAGAAGAAGAGGCTTGTCCCAAATTGGGTTGGCCTTGATTTTGGTTCTTGGGAAAGCGATTGTATTGGGTGGGGAATTGGGAAGGCTCGTTAGGATAGTGGAATCCAGGAGGATTGTTCCTTTGGGGTTGAGGAACAAAAGGATAAGGTTGATGGATGTTACCACCACATTGACCATATTGGATCTGGTTTGGATTTTGATGAGGGAACTGAGGAGGATGAGAAATGGGATTACCATACCTCAGAGGTGGGTTAAAGGTAGAAGAGAAGGGATCAGAGTGGGGTTGGTTGAAGTTTCTAACAAACTGACTTGATTGTTGAGGGTTGAAGTTTCGCTGAGCAAATGCCGCATTGAGCTCCATTGGACTAGATGAATCAGATGGATCATCTTGAAGTTGTGGACATGTGTCAGTCGGATGATATGGAGAGTTGCAGATTCCACAATTCTTGATAGGTCCAGGGAATACTGACTGTGGAGAAGATGAGGTTGGGGCTTTGGTAGCCACCGCTAGTTGACGCACAAGACCTGTAAGTTCACTCATCCACTCAGTCATCTTGTTGGGATCTATGGATTGATTGTCTTGGGCTTGATTCACTTGAGCATGTGCTCGAGTATGGACTTGCTGCGTGTTTGCAGCCATGTTGCTTATGAGTTCTCGTGCAGTTGCAGGAGTTTTTTCAACAAGAGCACCGCCACTTGCGGCATCAATGAGAGTTCGCTCCATAGCCAATAACCCCTCATAGAAGTATTGGATCAGGAGTTGGTTAGGGATTTGATGGTGTGGACAAGTTGCCACAAGCTTTTTGAACCTCTCCCAATACTCATGGAGTGATTCATTAGGTAATTGACGGATGCCGCTTATTTCCTTTCGGATAGAAGCTGTTCGGGAAGCGGGAAAGAACTTCTCAAGGAAAAGTCTCTTCATGTCAACCCATGAGTTTATGGAACCAGGTGGGAGGTAGTAGAGCCAAGACTTGGCAGAATCCGCTAGGGAAAAGGGGAAAGCTCTAAGCTTGAATTGTTCTTCAGAAACCCCTTGAGGTTTCATGGTTGAGCAGACCACTTGGAACTCTTTGAGGTGAAGATGAGGATCCTCACCACCTAGACCATGGAAATGAGGAAGAAGATGAATCAAACCCGACTTGAGTTCGAATTCAACCTCTATGTTTGGATATTGAATACCAAGAGGTTGGTAATTCATATCAGGGGCAGCGAGTTCTTTTAGAGTTTGTTCCCTAGGATTGGCCATTTCAATTTCAATTGGTAGGGAAATGATTAGTTCTTGGGTGATTTGGTTATCCCTAATGGTCCTCCTAAGTCGACAAAGAGTTCTATCAATTTCAGGGTCAAACAAATCAGAGGTATTGTTTGGAAGGCTACGGGGCATTCAGAGAGATTTTGGAAGAAAGAGGAAGACGGGTTTTTCTTTTTATTTTTTTCAGTTTATGATTTTTAAGAGGAAGACGGGTTTTTCTTTGTGTTTTTTTTTCAATTTTTTTTCATTTTTTTTTTGGTTTTTTTGACAATAACCAGAAACTAATGACTACTTAAAGCACCATCCCCGGCAACGGCGCCATTTGAAACGCACAGCCGATTGTCGCCTATCGACCGGTCAATGTTCTGGTGCTCTGCTAATGTGTATAGCAGCACTCGGGTCGAATCCCCGGCAACGACGCCATTTGAAACGCACAGCCGATTGTCACCTATCGACCGGTCAAAATTCCGGTGCTCTGCTAATGTGTATAGCAGCACTCGGGTCGAATCCTCGGCGATGATACTTTGTAATAGTCGTTTGTTTTTAGTTGATTGTATTTTGATTAGGGGGGTTTGTTTGCAGAGCTTAATTGAAATGATTTATGGATGATTTTTGATTTACCAAATTGATAAAGATTGAGGTGAGTTCATCATTGGGGAGTTAATCATGTCATATCCTTGAGCCTTACTCTGTATTGCATTAAATTAACACCCATGTCATAAGTTGACGTTGATTGGAATTCCTAAGCGTGAAGGCTTTAATCCAAGCCTTAACATAACTTAGGGTTCTAATCTCAATCAAAACATATTTATGGTAGTGTATTTTTGGTTCCAATAATCCATGGAAACCACTCGTTAAACAAAACATATCATTAATCCATGACATATTAAGTTTAACATACACAATATTAATTTAAAGAATACTCATCGAGAAAAACTCTCAATCACTTAACATCCCCGAATTATAACTCACCCCAATGAGAGATTTACTCAGCGATTTGGATGTTTAATATTCTGGTTAAAATAAGTATGATGTTAAATTAAGAATAGAAGAAAAAGAAAGGGATTAGAAAAGAGTGGTATGTTGACACACACACACGAACGATGATGATAATTAAAAACGGATTTTCGATTGAATGAGGACGCAAAAGAAGGGAAGGGGATTGAAATGAATTTAAACTATTTTAAGAACATAAATGTTAAACTACAGAAGTTGGATGAGAATAAGAGATATTTAAGAAGTAACTTGCATTAAAACAGAATTACAAAGAAAGAGAATTACAAGATTACAAAAATGAAGAACACAAAAGTAAGTGAAAACAAAGAGAGGAGGAAAGGTATCTCAAATGAAAACATGAGTATGGAAGGTCCTCCAAAGCCTTTTTCAAGGCTTTGGTCGTTCCAATATTATATCCTCTCTTCTGAAATGCCAACCCCTCTCGAGGAGAGAAGGGGAGAGTATTTATAGCCCAAGGAGTGGACTGTTTGCATTCCCAATCTGTCCCTCCACTTGCATCGCCAATTTGGATATTCATACATCCGAATATTCAAATATTTCCTTCTTCGAAGTTGTAGAAAATAATGTTGGAAGACTACTCTCAAAATGTGGAGTCATTTGGACTTATGGATCACATGTTATGGCCGGTTTATTAAACAATGTTAAACTGTCCATTTCAATCCATTATTTTTAAACTCCATAATGTGAAAGGGTTTTTGAATATGAATATGACTTCAAGTCCGAATGGTTTCTTCAACAAAGTCCGCCGCCTATATCTCCTCTTTCCCACTGAAAAATCTCAGATCAATTGGATGCATAAATCAGGAGATATGTCATGCATACTATACTGAATTTAATTCTCGGCTAGAATGGTGTGCTGGACTTAAAATCATATGTTGGGCCCCATTTATTTGGAGTTGGGCCTTGAAATTTTTATCCAAGATGAAATGTAGTGTCCCCCGAATTATGGTGGAGATTTAAGGTTTCTGGACTTCTGGATTGAACCCAGTAAATCAATATTCAAGGCTGGTCCAGTTTGTTCACAGATTCTTTGGTCTTGATTGTGAGGACCATATGACCCTTCAAATGGCAGAATTGGATCATGGTACCTTCTAATGAAATGTTGTATATTGAAAGTAGAATCCTAAAAAATAAGAACCACACAATTTAGATCAGTATAGTGACAGTTATAATTAAAACATTAAACTGACTCAATTGGACTACTTCTAAAAATGCTCAAATATTATACTTAATATTAAAACATTAATATTTCACACAAATTATGCACATTTCATATAAAATAAGTAAAGGGGGAATATAATAAGTCATGAAAATATTAATAAAATCAATATCCCATATATTTGGTTGTAATATATGATAATTTCATTAAACCCAGATCTTTTGAGGGTGGCATTAATTTATTCATACTCTGGAGTGTAAACGGCGAGGCTTACCGGTGGATTCACTTATGCTCAGCTCAGTCGCGATGGAGAGTACCATGCTAGGTATACTCGATATAGGGAGGGATATAATAGTTTATTTCCTATACTATGGGGTCACTTTAGGGTCATAGAATGTAATCACTAAAGGAAAGTTGGTTTAGGTTCTTGTTATCATCATATAAAATGGAATGGGGACAATGACCCTTGGATAGGCCACATGGATGATCAAATCATCATTTTCAGAATCATATAAGAATGTGGCTAAGCTTTTCACGTGTTAAGCTCAACCATTCTATAACATGTGAATTTTATTCACCTCCATCATAGAAGGGAATTGTACCATTAGTTGGCGGGTATGATCCAGTAGGGACATGAGCTCTTTCATTATAACAATGCGGTCACCATTAATATATTTGAGGGCTAACTTGGATTCTCCCTTCATATCCATTTGGTGGAAATAAATATCATCTAATAACTTATGACCAGTAATGAGAGCCTAATAATTTGCCTCATCATCAGTGAAAACTTATAAAAATTGGAAAAAGTATGATTGGACGTCTTGTTTTGGTGTGATAAAGACAACCACCTAGCCTACTCAATTAAGATTGGAATTATTAAGCATTATTTCAGTCGATATTTGATAATCACCATCAAAATATCTTTTCTAATACTCATTGACATGATCCACTAAGAGGGTAGCCTCATTTGGGGAATCAACATTCAGGGGTAGTTCTTCAGGGGTGGATATGTTTCCATGAAGTATTCTATTACCTAGAATTTGAAAACCATATATGGGATGAAACTAATGTTGAAATACTAGAGTATCACCTCCCAAAACAACATTCATCCAATAAACATAGGCTAATTGAAGATATACTTTAGGATTTTTACTTCTGTCACCAATTGTGTCTCATGATTCAATATATAATATCACAGCTTCTACACTGGAAAAACTATTTCGAGGAAACTCTTATCTATTGGGGAGTATCTATTATATATATCAAGGAGAATCCGACTATGATATTATAAACAATTGTCAATTACCTCTTTGTTTTTTGGGTTATATGGGTTACAAGGGATCATTCCAAGGAAGTCCCATAAATAAACAATGTCCTTCCTAAAATGGAAGAAATCAAAACTGACAGTTGTAAAAGATAATGCTTAATGTTATCAATAATCGATACGGAACTCCTCATCCAATTTTTTAATAGGTACTTTATTCATTGGACACTAGAGGATCTTACACTATCCAACTAGATTCACATTAAATCAGTTTATATAGGTGAATAGACCTTGGAGGCCCCACAACTCTTAGTGATTCCATGGGGGATGAATCTGATTGATGGACTTGATCATCTCTGGGTCAATCTAGATGACCATATATCTTGTCGTAAAGTGGAGAAACCTAATAGAGGTAACCCTGGATGTGAACTTCAGGGAGATTATATTAAAGTTTATGAAATATAAGAAGATAAACAATTTCTCAAGATCCTTGAGATGGTCCAAATATGGTATGATTTTTCCACCAAATAATCCTAGCAGCATTCCACAAATTTCATGATAATTGGCTTGAAGATGTGGTGCATGGACAGTTGATAAGTGGATTATGCCTTATTCTATCCCATGAGAATCAATTAAACGTAGAAATTCCCCTATGGAACCATAATTATGGGAGACTCTACATCCTTGGGGGCCATCCATGTCTGATTATACCTAGAGTATCCATCCATAAAAGATAGGACATGGAACACTATTATAGCATTGATTAAAAGCTTTTTCATTGGAAGGGAAAAACAATAATTTAGATAATGGTGGTTGAGTTATAAAAAGTCAATATTGACGATTACTTAATATCTTTTGAAACAATACATATAATGTTAAGTCATTTTCTAGATTATTTATCTAATGTATGTCTATCTGCCTCAGGATGGATAGATATTGGATGTACAACATTGATCGGATCAATGATAAATTTCAGAAGGAGTTACAATATTTTTTGGACTTTGCATTCACTAATGATTGTGATGGCGAGTTGATTCGATGCCTGTGTTTTGATTGTTTTGGAAGACCTTGGTTAACTCATGTGTAAGTGAGTTACCATATCATTAAAAGTGGTTTCCAAAAAATTATCATGTGTGGTATCAAAATGGAGAAAAATATCAAGTGTTGAATGCCATCGATTCAGAAGATAATATTGGTATGAAAAATTTGATTTCTGATCGGTTTCCTTTTGTTTTTGAAGCTAGCTCCTCATGTAGACCAGGGAAAGAGGAAATGAATACTGGAACACAGTTCTCATCTATTAATCAGAATGATGACGTTGAGATTGTTAGAAAGTTGATGGAAGATGCAAATACCCCAGTATATCATGCATGTGGAAAAATGAGAAAACGTGAGTTTTTAATGCGATTATATCATGGGAAAACAATGTAAGTATTTAGTAATACTGCGGTCGACTATCTCCTTACATTTATTAAGGATTTACTGCCTGATGATGCATGTATTCCTGAAAATGATTACATGGCATCAAAGTTGGTTGACAAATTTGGATTTTCATTTAGTAAGATTCATTCTTGTATCAAAGACTGTTGTTTGTTCAAGAAGGAGAATGTAGACTTGAGTCAGTGCAAACAATGTGGCACATCAAGGTATAAGACTAATAAAGACAAATCTCAATCTCGCATGCCACAAAAAGTGATGTGACACATCCCTTTAATTCCCAGGATTAACAAATTTTTTATGTCCGAACAAATGGCAAAGAATATGAGATGGCATGCAGATGAAAGAAATAAGGATAATGATGAAATAGTGAATCCTGCAGATGGGTTGGCTTTGAAGAAATTTGATAGGTTACATCCTAATTTTGAAGCCGACCCACGAAATGTTAGATTGGGATTATCCTGTGATGGTTTCAACCCATTTCTCCAAATGCATACTACACACAGTACTTGGCCTATTTTCATTCACATTTATAAATTTACTTCATGGATGGGTATGAAGAAGCAGTGCACTATACTGAGTATATTGATATCTAGACCCAGTGATCCTGGAAATGATATTGATCTATATTTGCATCCATTAATAGAGGAGTTAAATGAACTTTGGATTGTTGGTGCACAATAGTATGATGCATTCAGAAAGGAGTACATTATGTTTCATGTAGCTTTATTATGGACGATAAATTATTTCCCTGACTACAGAATGATGTCTGGTTATAGTACAAAATGGAAATTATCTTGTCCTATTTGTATGAAAAATACACGTTTCCTAAGATTAATGTTTCGACGAACTTTCAGCTTCATAGGGCATCGACGTTTTCGACCAATGGAACATCCATACAGGAAAAATCGGAGACAGTTCGATAATGCCATCGAGACAGATGAGACACCTCAACAAATGTCAGGGACTGATATTGTTAAAGAACTTGATGATTTGAATTTTGTTCTTGGCAAAAGTCAATCAAATATTAGAAAGTGAAAGCATGCTAATTCGAATTCCAACAGAAATTGGAGAAAGAAAAACATATTCTTTGAGTTCTCGTATTGGTCATCGAATTTATTACGTCATTATTTGGATGTAATGCATATCCAGAAAAACATTTGTGATATGTTACTTGCTACTATTTTAAATGTCAAAGGCAAAACAAAAGACAATTTGCGGTGTCGTCGTGATTTGATGGATTGGGGTATGTGAGAAAGACTTCATCCTGGGTTAATTGGTCAAAATAAGTGGAAAGTCCATGTTCCATATTATTGGATGAAAAATGTGGAGAAAAAATAATTTCTTCAAGTCTTGGAAAGTTTGAAGGATCCGGATGGTTATTCAAGTAATATTTCAAAAAGGGTGAATACACAAGATGTGAAACTCAAATCTCTTAAAACACATGATTACCATGTCTTGTTACATGAGTTTATTTTCATTTCCATTCTTCATTTACTTTCACATAATGTTAGAGTTGTGGTGACTAAGTTATGTCAATTTTATCGAGATCTTTGTTCCAAAAGATTGAGCAGAAGTGTTGTTCAGAAATTACAGAGAGATGCACCGATTATTCTTTGCGACTTAGAGAAAATTTTCCCATCTTCTTTTTTCAAAATTATGTTACATTTGACTATGAATCTTCCCACAGATGTTCTCTTTGGTGGTCCTATTTCGATTTGGTGGATGTATCTTACTGAAAAAATGATGTTTACATTGAAATCTTATGTGAGAAATAAATATCATCTTGAAGGCTCTATTGTGAAATTCTACTTAGCACAAGAATGCATGGATTTCTGTTAATCATACCTATATAATGTCACTACGAGGTCTAATCGACTAATGAGAACTGAAGATGAGCAATATGATCCCATTGAGTCTTCATTTCCTTTAATGCCCCAAACTGGGGGGATATCTGGATCGTACTCGTTGTGTACATTAAGCAGAGAAGAGTGGGGAATGTTACATCGCACAGTATTATTCAACTTTGGTGTGCTTGATGATTATATGAAGTAGGTAAACTAATAAATATGTATTTTTTTCATTGTGTGATTTCTTTATATCTTGTGACATTTTAATGCTTTCATATCTGTAGAGAACATTTTGAAATTATAAAAAAGAGACATCTCTCTCTATCTATTAAGAGGAAGGAACTGTTGCACAGAAAAGAATTTGCTTCCTGGTTAAAGTCAAAGGTAATATATTTCTTTTTCTTCTTCTCATAACATAATCACATGTCTCTGTTAAATATTCTATATTGGTATCTTTTAGGTTTTAACTCTACTAATGATTGAAGTATCAGATGAAATAAAAGCATTGTCCTTTGATCCAAACGATGTGGTGTGTGATTGTAAGTCAATGGTTGTCAATGGATATAAATTTTTTATAAATAGTTGTGCAAAAAAAATTGCAACACATCATGACGATGTCACGATAAGCGCCACAACAGATTGTTATGCGAGTGCATCGGACAGGCAGCCTCGATCCGAAAATATATCATATTACGGTTTTGTTGAAATAATCATTTTATTTGATTACTATGCACATTGTCGTGTCTCAATGATGAAATGAATGTGGTTTGATTCAATGACACGACAAGGAATGCATATTGATAACTGTGGATTTAGAGTGATTGATATGCACCGCCAGCTTCGTACCGAAGAACCTTATATCCTTGCGTCACAAGCTATACAGGTGATTTATGTAAGTGATCCATTACAACCACATTTTGGTGTTATTGTTGATGTAATTACTATACATATTTTTGACGAAGGCAAGGATGAAAATGATTTTGTGGATTAACCTGTTGGTATTTATTCGAATGTTTCATTTAATGATATGTATGATGCAATTGTTAGAACAGATTGTGAACCAGAAATTGTCACAGACCCCACATAGCGTTGACACATTTGTAAGTATTTACCTGATATTATCGCAATATTGTATGTGTTTTTTAACTTTCATACATGATATCAAAATAACTAGTATATTTTATACCATTATTGAATATAAAACTATTAATATCCTCACCAATTTATGTTTAACAACTTCTCTAGTAAATCTTGAACATAGAAAAGTCTTGATATTTTATCAATATAAATATCACACATGAAAATTTATCTCATTGTTTTATGATACAATTGTATTATTTATCATTTTGAATTATTTCTATTTATTTGAGAATATTTTTTTAAATTTCCAGGTCAAAATGTATGATTATGATGATACTAGAAGGAGTAGAAGAATACTGAGAATCAAAGAATGTAGGTCTCCTCCTGGAAACAATGTAAATACATATTATGTTTGAATATTATGGTCTTTCGTATAATTTATCTTGTTATCATTCGTTTTATTTTATCATCTATGTTATTTTAGACTTCATCATTGAGGAGACACTTGGATTATGCGACTGAGGATGATATTGTCGCGGGAGGTACTGATTCTACAGGTCAACCAACTACTACGCCGCTTGAGACACCCGGAGGCCATCCTCCCATTATGACACCTCCATATTATCTATACCCACCTTTTCCGTATACCTTTTGGCCCGCACCCACATCGGATGGTAGTTCATAGACTCCCATCCCTCAGTTTCCATTCCCACCATCCACTGTACAGGGTACTGTTCCCCCATATATCCCACCGCCATATCCATATCCATATCCACCCTCGTCTATATAGGGTTATCCATCAGATTTTCTGCCTCCATCAGTACACTTTGCATCTACTATACATAGTACTCCTATAGATATCTCGCCTACCATGGAGGCTGCCCCCCCTCCAGACACAGGACTTCAGGGGTCAACAGATCCCCCATCTATTGGTATTTGTTTAAACATTACAGTTACTGATTAATGATAAATTCATATATATTATTTTCTTTTATTTTGGTTTCATGATTAGCTCCAGCCTCTACCAGACGACGAGGCCGCACAAAAATGCGTGAGGTTTGCAATCGGAACACACAAATTGTAGTTGATTACAATGAGGAAAATGCTATAATTAATAAAAATGGCACAAAATGTAAAAGTTTTATGGGAACACTTGCTAGACACAACAATATCATTCCAGTTCAACCGATATGTTGGAATGCAGTTGGACAACAAATAAAGGACAAAGCCTGGGCAGATATTTGGGTAAGTAATGTTAATCACCTTATATATATATATATATAAATTTATAATATTTTCTTAACAAATATTATGTCCATTGCAGCTTTGATATAATTTTCCCGATGAAAAAAATGCAATGGCTGCAAGGATAATGGATTTAGGTGAAATGTGGCGAGCCTAAAAGTATGATTTATATCATGGGTGGAAAAATAGAGTTGGTATGGAGCTTGAAGAAGTACCGGTGATTCAAGATTGCCCAATATCACAATATAAAGAGATGATCAACTATTGGAAGTGTTCAGCATTTAAGGTGTTTGTTAAAATTATATATATATTAATTTATTTATTTAAAAACGATTTTAAATTACTTGTTTTATTTATGTTAATGAATTTATATAATTATTTGTTTATAGGATAAATCAAATAGAAATAAAAAAACAAGAATGCAATGAAACACATTTATACATGCGGACACACTTCATTACAAGATCATGAGAAGACACATGTAATTTAACATTTAAAATATTTAGCATTTTTTTGTGTGATTTTTTTAACTTCCTATTTTGATTTATTTCTTTGTTTTTTTCCAGAAAAAGGCATCAAATATTGAGGGTCATGTTCCTCGCCCAACTTTGTTTTGTACAAGCCGGAAAAAGAAAGATGGTACTGTGCCAAATCCCGACACTGAGAAGGTGACTGTAAGTATATTTCAATTTCATTGATTTTTACTGAATTTGATTCCTTATATTATTTTTTTATTTTAATTTATGTTATATATCAATCAACATAATGCTTTAGAGGCATTGGCAGAAAAAGAACCTAACAATTTGGGCCCAAACGATCATCTACATCAGGTATTAGGAGATGAGCATCAGGGTAGAGTGCGTTGTCGACCTGGGAAGAAGATTGTACCATCTCGATACTGGTCTACTAACATTTATTCGAGTACCGGCTCTAGTTTTGTCACAATGGAACAAATTAATACAGCAATCAAAGAAGCAAGTCAAAAATCAGAACATGCGATAACTGCAAATATGATGATGTTTATGTCTGCCCTTTCTTCTACACTTCCACCAGAAGCAGATTCAACGGTTGATGCATTTTTGATGTTGATGCGTTCTGCTAATGTAGATTCTTCTGTTGGAGCCAGAGCCGGACCTAGTGCTAGACCCGGTGCTGGTGACGGTTCGGATGCAGATGTCGATGCCGATGATGATGTTGGTGGTGTGAGAGGTGATGATGGTGTTTCCATATGAGGTGTGGTTGAGGGTTATCATGATTCTGATGATACTGATATTGAGACTCACTTTTGATGTAAATTGTATTTTTGGATTGGTAATGTATGACGAGTTCCATGCATCCTATTACATTACTTTTTTGATCAATATCATTAATATCTACCATATCTTATTGGGAATGAGAATGACTACTAACCTGTATAGTTAGAATCAACCAAACCACAAATAATCTAAGTAGTATCCACATTTTTACCACAGAATAATGATTTAGAAAGCATCATATTCTTTTACAGTGTGATTTTACATTGAATCTTTTTAGGTTTAAATGGTTTGGAATGCATGATATTCTTTTTATTATCTAAATCCAAACATTCATAGAGATTTTAGTTTTGAAGATGATGATATTGGATCCTCCAACACAAGAACTAGTCCTGGCTATCCCCCAAAATTCTGAGTGTATGTATTCAAGTGGGCTGGCAGCATTGAAATAAGACCTATTTAATGATGATCTAAGTATCTCGTTTGGGAGGGAAACATATATAAGAGTCTATAAAATAGATTACATCTTAATGGTTATCACAATTTTTATCATAGTACCATTGAATTAGTTGGTATCATATTAGTGGAGGCTATAATGGTGGAAGGGGCTTCAATTGGAGTAGAGGTAAACTCTACGTTATCATGTGTTAATGCCTCCTAAATCAAGAAGTAATCAATGTGCCTTATAGTGGGATAAATGAATGGAAAATCCATGTGTAGATTAGAAATCTACTACTTACCCCTTCTTTTGGGAATCTAACTCTATTAGGGTGTCCAGGTGGTGTCCAGGGGTAGGGGGATTAGCAGGGGACTGGCAGGGTGCCTAGAAGGGTGTAGGGGGGACTGGCTGGGGGGACTGCCAGGGAGCAGGGGGACTAGCAGAGCCTCTTTATCTTACTATGTCCTTTTCTATTTTTTAATTACTGAATCCAACAATTTTAATTCAGGTTTTATTACATATTTCTCTCATTTATATCTCTGTTTAATTTGTATACATTTTATTCAATTATACTTGTTATTGAAATATTTCCATTCAGGGGGGCGGGGTGTCCGGCAGGGGGGATGGGTGTCCTGCAGGGTGGAGGGGTGTCTGATAGGGGGGAGGGCTGTCCGGCAGGGGGAGGGGCTGTCCGGAAGGGGGGGTTGTTTCGTAGGGGGGGAGGGCTGTCCGGCACGGGGGGGGGAGGGCTGTCCAGTAGGGGGAGGGGTGTCCAGCAGGGGGGAGGGGTGTCCTGGTAGGGGGGAAGGGTGTCCAGGCAGTGGGAGGGGCATCCCTATTAGTATATGTCATGTGTAACCTATAGGGTGAGGTCTGTAATGATGCTTCTAGACATGTTCTGGTTGTGTAAAAAATGTTGGGAACTCTCTATTTTCTATTTCTTGATTCATGTATGTTGGTTGTTGGTACCCCATGTTGATAGAATGATTCATCTTAATTCTAGTATGACCTCCCTTCGTGAGGATAATTTTATGTTCATTTTGAATTGCACACAATTTGTTAGCATGAGTTGCGCATAGCCAAGTATAACCCATGTATCCCCTTGGTGATACAATGTACGATCCCTGGGCCAGTGCAAGGGGGCTGGGGAGGGGGGACAGGTGCAGGTGGACGGGGGTAGCAGGGGGCTGGGGGGAGGGCTGGGGTTGGGGGCTGGTGCTGGTGGGCTGCGGGGGGGGGGGGGGGGTGCTGGTGCTAGTGGGTTGGGGGTGGCAGGGGGATGGGGGGGGGGCTGGTGCAGCTAGGGGTTGGGGTTGGGGGCTGGAGGTGGGATGGGGGTGGCAGGGGGATGGGGTAGCAGGTGGGTGGGGGGGATGGTGCAGGGGGCTGGGGAGGGTGGGCGACACTGGTGCAGCTGGGCTGGGGGTGGGCTAGTGCAGCTAGGGGCTGGGGGCTGGTGCAGGTGGGCTGCGAGGGGGGGTGGGGGCTGGTGCAGTTGGGCTGGGGGGTGGCAGGGGGCTAGTGGAGTTGGGCTGGTGCAGCTAGGCTGGGGGTAGCAGGGGGCTGGGGGGGGGGGGGGGCTGGTGCAGCTAGGGGTTGGGGTTGGGGGCTGGTGCATGTGGGTTGCGGGGGCGGGGGACTGGTGCCGCTGGGCTGGGGGTAGAAGGTGGCTGGGGGGGCTGGTGCGGGGGGGGGGGGGGGGGGGGGCTGGGGAGGGTGGGGGGACTGGCACAACAAGAGAGAAAATAAAAAATCTGAATGTGAGGAATTTCTGTGACAATCAATTCTTTGCACAGTCACATTAAGGTTCACAAGCACAAGCTTCTTGGAATTTCTGAACCTAAAGATTCGTTTTCATTAGGCTTTGCTGGACTTAATAAATTTGGTTTTAATTTGGTTGCTGCTAGTGGTTCCACTAGTTAGGGGGGATGTTTTATGGGTTTTTTCTCATGATTCATTCGGCAAGGTTGAAGTTATTTCCATTGATGAGTAGATTATCTACTGATTTTATGTGATTCAATTTCCAGCGTTTCTCTTCTTAAATTTTCTTCAGATCACCATCCAATTATGGTTATTTTCAAGAGTAAAGAGCAACAAATGCCTCATCCTTTTTTATTCAATAATGCTTGGTCTTTTCAGAGTTAATGTGATAATCTTATTAAAAGTTTCTGGTTCAGCATGAATTGTAGCTGGGGTGAATCGGCCTTCTCTTACAAGTTGAGGTTACTAAAGTCCAAACTGAGAATTTGGAGCAAGGCCAATTAGAGTGGGTTAGATAAAGATATCCGCACTCTCGAGTCAACTCTGCAACATATTCAAGATGAAGCTACTAATTCTGATTTTAGTCAGGACATTTCAATAGAATTGGGTGTTATATCTAGGCTGAACTCTCTTATTACAAAGAGGGAAGGTTTTTAAAAGGAAACTTTCAGAATCAAATGGATACAGGATGGGGATAGGAACACAAAATTCTTCAACTCTCTTCAATGAATTCTGAGGGCCAACTAGCCTATATCTTTTCTTAGAACTGGATAATGCATCTTGCATAACAAGGAAGCAATCATTGATCATGTTGTTGACTATTTCACTAAGCATTTAAATGGACCTGTAATGGAGGGGACCTTAATGGATGGTATTAATCCTTCGATGGTTTCTGATGAGGGTAATATTTTTCTCACAAGCACCCCCCATGAAATTGAGATTAAGGATGCAGTTTTCAGTCTCAATGCTGGTAGTGCCTTAAGTCTGGATGGATTTGGAAATTCTTTTTATTTAAAGTATTGGGAGGAGATTAAAGTGGAAGTTTGTAAGCTGGTCTCTTCTTTCTTCATCTCAGGGGTTCATCCCCATGGTTTCAATGCCCAATTTATCAATTTGACTCCTAAAGTTTAGAATGCATGTGAAATTCACCTCTTCAAGTGAAATAACTAAATTGAGTTGAGTGATATTCTTGAGATATTCGATCCAATGATTAATAAACCTCTATGGGGCATTCCATGTTCTTAATTACGAAGTCTTGGAAGCAATTTCTAAGTCAGACTCAGTCCATAAGCAGCTCCGTCATGCTGAGGTGAAAAATTAGTTCTTGATTATTGAACAACACTGAATTCCTTGTAGTACACACAATAAAAAATGATTCCACTATTTCTAGAAGAAGATTCTATACCTACTCGTTGCATCTAGCTTTGGAGACCTGCTCATGGAACTTGGGTACCTATAGGTGAGTGTTAAATGACATCCCAAATAGAAATATAGCATATTCCTATAGTTTCTGGTCAAAGTTGTATCTCAAAAATAAGTATTGATCATTTTCTCTATCCTGGAAGTAAATAGATCAACCAGAAACAATATGCGACCCTGATTTCTTAAGCTATTCATGAGTTGCAATTTGATTTTTTCATATTATATAGAGAATAAAAAATCTGGATAAATGTATGAATGGTGATCTAAAGTCTATAATCTATTTTGGTGGTCTATTTGGGTTGTTTCATTCCATCCTGTAGTGAAATCTAGTATTAAACTGTCCAATATGGTTTTTCTTCCATACGATAATGTCATAGTCCATGAAAGCATAACTCTAAATATTCAAATTATCCTGTGTACTCAGCAGACCATCATGACTTTGATATTGTGAAATAAATTCATCAATGATCATATGAGATAAATCTATTGGTATGATAACAATGTCCTGTAGGGGGGGTGCTGTCCAGGCAGGGGGGAGGGGTGTCCAGCAGGGGGAGGGGTGTCCAGTAGGGGGGTGATATCCAGGTGGGGGGGGGGGTTGTCCAGGAAGGGGGGAGGGGTGTCCAGTAGGGGGGTTGTCCAGCAGGGGGGGCTGTCCAGCAGGAGGGGGGGGGCTGTCCAGCAGGGGGAGGGGTCCAGGGGTGGTGTCCATGGGGTGTCCTGGGGTTTAGGGGGTCCATGTGGTGTCCTGGTGTGCTGTCCAAGGGTGTCCAGGGGGGCTGACAGGGGGGAGGGGGGGGGGCTGGCAGGGGGACTAGCAGGGGGGACTGGTAGAGGGGTGGAAGGGGGGGACTAGCAGGGGCAGGAGGGATCAGCAGGGGGTGGCAGGGGTAGGGGGGACTGGAACTAGGCAGAAGGGGCTGGCAGGGGGACAAGCAGGGGTGGTAGGGGGAACTAGCAAGGGGAAGGGGGTAGGGGGGCTGGCAGGGTGGTGGTAGGGGGACTAGCAGGGGGCATTGGTGGGGACTAGCAGGGGCAGGGGGGGCTGGCAGGGGGACAAGCAGGGGGATAAGCAGGTGGGTGGCACAGGGAAGGGGGGACTGGCAGGGGTGGCAGGGGGGGCTCGCAGGGGGTGTGGCAGGGGGAAGGGGGGACTGGCAGGGGAAGGGGGGACTAGTAGGGGGCAGGGGTCTTGTAGGGTGACATGCAGGGGGACAAGCAGGTGGGTGGCAGGGGGGACTAGCAGGGGGTGTGGCAGGGGGCATGGGGGACTGGCAGGGGGTAGGGGACAAGCAGGGAGGCTGGCAGGGGGGATGCAGGGGGCAGGGGGTAGGGGGAAGGGGTGACTGGAAGGGGCTGGGAGGGGGTTGGGGGTAAGGGGATGGGGGGACTGGCAAGGGGTGGCAGGGGGGACTAGTAGGGGGTGTGGCAGGGGGCAGGGGGGGACTGCCAGGGGGAAGGGGGGGTATGCTGGCAGGGGACAAACATGGGGGGAAGGCAGGGGGTGGGGGTGGGCTGGCAGGGGGACAAGGAGGGGGGCTGGCAAGGGGACTAGCAGGGGGTTGGGGGGGACTGGCAGGGGGGACTAGCAGGGGGCAGGGGGGACTGGAAGGGGGAGACTAGCAGGACTGGAAGGTCTGGCAGGGGTGTCCAGGGTCTGGGGGGGGGGGGTCTGTCCGGGGGTGGGGTCCAAGGGGGTGTCCTGGGGTTTAGGGGGTGTCCAAGGTGTGTGTGCAGGTGGGGGGGGGGGGCAGGGGGAGGGGGTGTCTCGGGGTTTAGAATAACTTACTTACATATCATTCTTAAATTTTAGTTCTATATCATGTAGTATAATTATGAGTTCATATTTCCTCATGAACTAAATATTTAGAAGATAAAAACAATCTGTTTATTTTAGTTGGATTACTATAAAAATAAAGATTTATTTTAATCATGAATTGTGCATAAGAAAAATTTATCAATTAAACTACTTTTACAGTTAATTTAGTAGGTTTCATTTGTATTGCAAGCATGCTAACTGAATTAAATTCTGTGTGGTTTTAGATGACTCAATTTGGCTATGTTATATATTGATTTTTTAGATTATGATCTATTTTATTCTATTGGAGTAGTGTCCCATCATGCAAATATTCATGCCATTCATAATGTCTTTTATTTTGTAATTTTTTCATTTTATGGTTGTGGAAATGAAGGTATTTAAATGATGATCCTTGAAGACAATTATTGAAGTGGATTCACTGGGGCATGAGTTTGACAAAGGATTCTTTGGCTTGGATTTTCTTATAGTTGTGATGTGCTGCTTTGTAAAGGTTGTAGAATCCATGAATTTATTGTGAAGGGTGAACTTGCTGCTTTAATAAGTTTTTTTTCGTATTCTTCCTGCCTATCTTTTTGATTCGTTTTTTCTTGTGAGCTGAGTTAAAAGCTGAAATGCATTGCATGTGGGGGGGGGCAGGGAGGGGGTGTGCAGGTGGGGGGGTAGGGGGTGTGCTGGTGCAGGGGGGGACTAGTGCGGGGGGTGTCTGCAAGGCAGTGGGGAGTAGGGCAGGGGGGGTCTGCAAGGCATAGGGGAGGGGTGCAGGAGGTGTTATGGGGGGTGTCCAGGGGGTGTCCAGTGGGGTGTCAAGGGGGGTGTCTAGGGGGTGTCAGTGCGGTGTCAGGGGGGTGTCCAGGGGGTGTCCAGTGGGGTGTCCAGGGGGTGTCCAGGGGGTGTTCAGGGGGTGTCCCAGGGGTGTCTAGGGGGTGTCCATGGGGTGTCCAGGGGTTTTTTTTGGGAGGGGGGGTTATATATGTGCACACCCTATATCCACAGTTTTAAATCGTGGCTATTGGTTTATTGCCACGGTTTTTAACCGTGTCTATAGTCCTAACTCCACAGTTTCCAGCCGTGGCTATAAAGCTTGTCCGACCTCTAATATAGGCACGATTGAAACCGTGGATTTAGATCTGGGCATATAGCCATGCCAAACATAGCCACGGTTCCTCAAACCGTGGCTATGACCGATAGCCAAAGTTTTTTGGCCAATAGCCACGGTTTAGAACCGTGGCTATAGCCCGAATTTCCAGTAGTGGAGGCTGGATGGATGCGCCCTACAAAACCTGTATGGCAGATCCTCTGTCCTGATATCTCATCTAAAAATGTTTCTCCCGCTAGTGTCCCTGACTTTAGCTCCCTACTACTGAGGTCTCTGCTCTAACACGCTCACTAAGGACAACTGCCAGTTGTCTCTCCTCTGCTAAGAAGCTCTCGCCCACCAAAGCCTGCTCGAGAACCCCAACATAAGTAGGAATTCTCATAGGGATGATTATAGCTCAGATGTCTATGTGCAAGACCCTATTAGAAGTCCGAGCTTTGATGTACCGATCCTTGACCATATCCATCGAGTAATGTGAGAGGTCGGTAAACCTTGATGAATAGTCATCCACCATCATGGTCCCCGGCTGAAGCTAAAGAAGCCCTTGTATAAGTACAACTCTCAGGGTAACTAGTGAAAAAACTTATATGAAGAGACACTCAAACTCTGACCATGCAACAGTCACCTTGTCATGAGTCTAGATAAACAAACTCTACCTCCACCTTGTTGAGCCCTGTAGAAGGCTCACTGCCAGGATCACCATCTGGTCTGCTGGTGTCCTTACCAAATGGAAGACTTTTCCCACTGCTTTAAGCAAGTCCTATACTGCCTGCGGGTCAAGCTCGACTCGAAACTTGAGGGGTCTCTGTCTTTGAGTATAATGGAGTGATCTCAGCCTGCCCTCCTCCCCAACTGGTACACCAGGAACTAAACACTACTCCATAGGTGGTGGAATAACTGGCACACAACCTGATGGTAAAAATGGGGGATCTATGTAAGGACCCAGAAATTTCAAGGATTTTTTTTTAAAAACTAATTAGGAATTTTACGAGTATGTGGCTTCAGACGACACTTTATTCTGAGGCCCTGTGTGCTCGGAATAAATTTCTGATATTTTGATTTGGTACATTTAGTGATCAA
This sequence comes from Viscum album, assembly GCA_963277665.1. Taxonomy (NCBI): domain Eukaryota; kingdom Viridiplantae; phylum Streptophyta; class Magnoliopsida; order Santalales; family Viscaceae; genus Viscum; species Viscum album. The sequence continues at coordinate 554,920,716 of OY728160.1, read as the reverse complement.
ATGACTGGGTTTTTCTAACCTCTGAAGCAGTGCTCAGAATTAAAATCTGAGGGCAACGTTGAACTCGCAATGCCGGTAATTGCTTAGGGGACACATACCGTAGTTGCGTTCTCAAAAGAGGAGAAGATGATTTAGGGGGTTTATTTAAGAAGTAAATAAATCTTTTCTGAACAATTTTTATTTCATGAGGTTTTTTTTCCATCCCTTGGGTAGTTTAGGGTGGGGCCCATAGCCACTTAACTACCCTTGTGTGGATGTTATATAGGTGAGTCCAACATGACCCCCACCATTTATTTTCCACCAAACGCTTTAACAACCACTAATGTAATGGGAAAAGCCACCCCCCCCCCCATTTAATTTCCAACACATCAAGTTAATGGGGGACCTTCTCTCTCGCTTCCTTAATTAATTTTCAACATGTTTTATTAATGGCGGTGATTAATTCTGGGAGTTTCTTTGCGTGTGAAATTAAATAATATGAGGGACTAATTATTTAATTTGGGGAAGGGCATTCATTGTAATGGAGAGATTGGGAGAGCTTAGAGATTTTGGAGGAACGCTGGTCTCCGACGAAGAACGATTAGGAATACCGGCATCTGATGAAGAACGACCAAGAAGTCCAGTTCCTCGAAGATCGACGACGCACCGCCCTTCTCTCACCGTGACAAGAGAGGAGATGCCTCTTCCTCCTCGGCATGCTCCAATGACGCCTACAATCCACTTCCCCTTGATGCTGACGTCTGACATCACCTGTTGAGGTAGGGGATTTTGTATAAATTTCATTATGTGATTTTATACTCTCAGCATGGATTACATATTTTTTTTATGATGTTTAGAACCAAAAACGAGGTGCGTGAGGACCAACGAACAATTCCTAACCCACTGATTCTTTGTTATTGATGTGCAGAATAATTAGTGATGACGAAGCAGGACCTAAATAGAAATTGGAGGCCTTCGTAGTGATGTATGGGTCCCGATGTTACCGTAGGTGCAGATGGGACCAAAAATCGGACCACTTTAATGACTCTGGTATCATGCAGAAGTCTCCGGTGGAACCCCGGTGCACCACCAGTAGGAGCTCGCCTTGGCTGAAGCCACAGTGGTGATGGATTGGATCCTTCGGCCGCTTAGGATCCAATATGAGATGCCGCGTCGGGTGCCGCATCCACGAAACAAAAAGGTGGGGCCAGGTCCCACCTACCCACTTGCTGGCCGAGCTAGCACACCCCCCGGTCGGGCCGGGGCAGGTCACACAGACAATTTTTGGGTAAGACCAGTTTGGTTCGAACCCGAAACCAACCGGGCCCTTGGAGCGGAAACACATATAACATAAGGACTGGACGTCCATTTGACATACCATCAACTGCAATGATTTCCTCATGATGAGATTTTTTTTTACATACTATGCTTGAGGTTTGGATGCAGCTAGAGTACGGTCAGGTTGGTTTTAGCATAAAAACCAACCGGGCCCGTGGGACAGAAAAGACAATAACTATCAGACCGGGCGTCCGATTAATTCTACTTCTATAATGCTGGGTTTCTATTGACATGATGAAACTTCGGGAAACATTAACTCTGGACATTGTGAAAATTGATGTATCGACCCCTTGGCTCGAGGAGCAGACCCTGCTGGAATCGAGCGTGCTGGGTGCGGGAACCCTAGAACTTGTTGCGATTGTATTGACTACTGTACTAGAATCCTCCGTGGGTTCAACAACGACCACTACCATACTGTGATCCTCTGTGGGTTTGACGATGATGACTACTATTCTTTTATACTATGTGGGTCTGGCAATATTGACCTCTGTACTTGTATCTTGTGTGGGTCCGGCAGAGTAGCTGGTCTTGTATCCTCTGTGGGCCCGACAGCTTAGCTGGACTTGTATCATTTGTGGGTCCGACAGCATAGATGAATCAGTGGCTACATCTGATCATCTATATCGTCATACGAATTATGTATACCTGTGTGAGCTTAGTCTTGACTTCAATCATTTTCATCGATGTGATTGACTTTCTCTCCTATGTGTACTAGGTTGTGTTTTTCTTGTGTGGACTGAGTTGTGCTGTCCTTTGTGGACTGGGTTGTGCTTTCCCTTGTGGACTGGATGGTGCATGGGCTCGAGAGATAGAGACGAACTGTAACTGATGACTTAGGTATATGTATGGGAATATACCTAAGTAGTGTTGTTGATACTTCGTGATTGTATCTTAGCTTTGTCATTTATTCATCGTGGATTCTAAGACCATCGGGAGTCTCGGGGTCTCTACTAAATATCATATACTCACCCCTTCATGGGATATGACCGCACTATGTTATGTTATATGCAGATGAAGGACATGACTGATCAAGGTTGAGGCTTGTGGAGCTGGATAGTACCTGGAGGTGGACCACACGGCGGGGCATACACGGAGCAGACGGTCGGACCCGAGTAGCCGAGGAAACATTCTGTACGCACCCTTAAGGTGGGATGTTCGGAGGATGACTTCGTGTTGCTGTTTTACTTACTGTTTTTGTAATTTCATCTCAGTTGTGATGTGCTTTCAGTTGGGTTTGTATATTGGCCCATTTACATTAAGAAATTACTTTGTACCCAATTTTACTTAGTGTTTACATTACTTGTGTACTCTGTTGTGTTTGTTTACTTTATATAGGAAATGCCTTCCCTTTTTCCAGGATTTACACCTTTGGTGCTAGTCGACAGCTGAGGACTATCGAAGGTGGACATGGGGTAGTCACGGTAGGGGCCCTGAGAATGAGTCGTGATAAATTGGTATCAGATGAGTCGGTTCTACCGCAGAACTCAGGACTATGATCTTTCCTTTATGGGAATCAATAGTGTTAAGAGTATTGATTCTGGTTTTCAGTCTAGGGAGTCCAGTGTTGGTGCTATGAATGACGTATCCTTAACCTAGGACCATGAGCTCTGATTTTCGACTCAGTGCACGAAAACATTGGTTGGGTGTGTGTTTCCTTTCAAAATATTTCTTTGCGATTACTTTGTGTCTGCTCACTAGGTATACTATCTCACCGTGGTACACCTGCTTCTTTTTAGGATGGCCTCATGAAGCCATCCTGCCAGAGTTCCTAGTTACATGTGATATGGAAGCCCACCGAGCGACGAGGCCTTGGTACAAGGCCCCATTGCAGCAGATGCACCAGCGATACCGCTACCCGATGAGCCACCGATGGTACCATCCCCAGCGGCAGATAGTGCACACTTCCGGAGTGCATTTCATGAATTTCAGAGGTAGAGGCCACCCAGTTTCAGTGGTGAGACGGATCCTCAGGAAATCGAGGTTTTGTTGGAGGCTATCGTCAGAGTTTTAGATAGGTAGGGACACCATTAGACCTCATGGTGATCCTTGCCGTGAGTCTTCTGCATGTAGCAGCAGGTAGATAGTGGGGCCTGATTTTCCAGGTGCACGACGAGGCATCTCTACATTGTACATACTTCGAGAGCCTCTTCTACTTAGTGTTCATTCCATCCACCTTCCATGAAATTCATATCCATAAGTTACGACAGCTTCGGCAGAGCAGCATGTCAGTATCCCAGTACTCGATGAGATTTAGAGACCTCTCACGCTACTCCACGGACATGGTATGGGTCCCATTCTTCCAGGCCCGGAACATTGAGTAGGGGATGAGGCATGAGATCAGAGCTTCAACGATTCCCCTCAGCATCCCGATGCAGGTGGGGGTGCTGGAGAGAGCCTTGTTAGTGGAGAGCATTCTCACCGAGCAGCCATCGACAATGAGACCCACCGCAGGACAGCCCCGAGTGGAGTCTTCTGCAGCCGAAAGTCGATAGAAGATAGAGGGGTCCAAGAGGAAAAGGCCTAAAGCTTGGTGACCTTAGGATACTTGTTTGGCTATGCGTGGCACACGACATAGTGCCAGCCTTACGAGGAGTAGGCAGTGCTATGCATGAGGCAGGCTGGGCCACATGGTTGGTGACTGTCTGACCCGCCATGCAGACGAGCAGCAGATAGTGGAGGGACCTCCCAGGCAGAGGCATAGGTTCGACCATGGCGGTCCGCAGGGACCAGGCAGATGAGGCAGAGGAGTTGGCCGAGCGGCGGGTGGTGGATGACGCTTCGAGGCTCTACCACCACCATCCCCAAGAGGTCCACCCCGACCACAAGGTGCTGGCGGGTAAAGGCAGGCTCAGCTCCAGTAAGTAGAGACTTATGTCCATGGCACACATGATATGATTCGAGATACTATCTGTGTCTACTCCACCCTTGCTCTAGTTCCTATAGACAAAGGTGTGAGTCATTCTTTTATTTCCACTGCCTATGTCTGGAGCTCGGAGATTCTGATGGAGCCGTTGGATCGATCCTTTTAGCTAGAGACTCCTACGGGAATAGACTAGACGATTACGCACTGGTGCCAGTAGTGCGAGCTTACTCTAGGAGGTGAGAGCATTATCTTGGATCTTCTTGTAGCGGCGCTAAGGCCTTACAACGTCATCTTGGGTATGGACTAGTTATCTACAGTCCATGCTCAGATCGACTATATTAGGTACTTGGTGGGGTGTGTCTGCATGGATGGGACCAGGTTCACCTTCATAGGCGATAAGGGTACCTTCACAGTATAGGATGGACTCAAGTAGAGGAGAGGGAATCCGATCACACATTATTTGGGTCGTCTCATCCTCTAAGAAGTTGATGTGAGGAGTCCAAATTTTCTTGTAGTGGTTGATCCGTATGCGGACATTTTTCCTGATGATGTTCCAGGACTACCTCCTCGTAGGGAGGTATATTTCTATATAGTCCAGTACCTCGGGACATCACCGATATCCACTCCAGCATATCGGATGGCTCCTACCGAGCTTCGTGAGCTACATGTACAGTTGTGGGACATACACGGGAAAGGATTCATCCAACCCAGTGTTTCACCATGGGATTATCCAATTATATTCGCCAAGAAGGAGAATGGGGGCATGCGACTATGTGTTGAATACTTTCACCTAAATCAGGTGACCGTGAGATACAAGTATTTGCTTCAAAGGATTGATGACCACTTTGATCAGCTCAAGGGAGCACGTTGGTTCTCAACGATAGACCTCAGGTCAGGCTATCATCAGCTATTAGTTCGGGATGAGGATGTGTAGAAGACGACCTTCAGGTGTAGGTAAGGCCACTATGAGTTATGGTTCATGCCCTTTTGTGTGACCAACACTCCATCAGTGTTCATTAGTCTCATGAATAGGATCTTCTAGCCCTACCTCAATCGGTTTGTTGTAGTCTTCATTCACGACATACTAATCTACTTGACCACCGAGGAGGAGCACGCCTACCACTTACAGGTTGTACTGGATACACTCTAAGGGAAACAACTTTATGGTAAGCTCTCGAAGGTCCAGTTCTGACATAAATATTTTCACTTCATGGGTCACGTCATCTCAGAGGTGGTAGTTTCCATGGATCATGCGAAGTTCGAGGCGGTACTTTCTTGGGAGCCACCCAAGAGCGTGACGGAGGTGCGGAGTTTCCTAGGTCTAGCTGGGTATTATCAGAGATTTGTGCCAGACTTCTCTAGATTTTCATCACTGCTTACAGCTTTGACAATGAACGGGAAACCCTTAGTGTGGTCCGACAGATGTCAGCAAAGCTTCCAAGAGCTGAGGTGGAGATTGACCAATGCATCCATCTTGTGGGAAATGGAAGAGGGATTATGGTACGTAGTTTAATACGATGCATCAGGGACTGGACTCGGGTGTGTCTTGATGTAGGAGCAAGCAGTGATCACTTACGGTTAATGGCAATTAAGGCAGAATGAGCAGAACTACACTACCCATGATCTCGAGTTAGAAGTAGTGGTCTTAACCCAGAAGATGTGGTGACACTATCTCATGGGTGAGCGCTTTACAGTCTACTCCGACAACCAGAGTCTTAGGTACATTTTCTCACAGAAGGACCTGAACCTAGAATAGCGGTGATGGCTCGAGTTCCTCCAGAATTATGACATTGATATTGTCTATACTTATGGGAAGGGGAACGTTGTGGCTGATGTTCTCAGTAGGAGATCAAGCATTTAGGTACATGGAGAGGTGACGAAGCAGTTAGCCGCTTTGCAGATATCCTTCATGGATAGATTAGGAAACCTATCTACAGTCCCTCACAGTCACTCCTCCACTTCTTCAGCAGGTTAAGGAGGCACGACGTGGGGATGTTGACTGTGAGTCGTGATGTGCTCAGATATCCTCAGGGCTAGCACCCGATGGTTTTTCCGAAGGTGGAGAGAATTTCATCCTCTTGAGGGGACGTACCATGGTACCAGTTGCACTACAATAGGAGGTGTTGAGGGAGTTCCACACATCCCCTCTATTAGTACATACTGGGGTAGCAAATATAAACCAGGACCTCAGAAGACAGTACTAGTGGCCTGGTATGATGAAGGTTGTGGAAGAGTTCGTCTCTCAATGGCTCACTTTTCCGCAAGTGAAGGTAGAGCACTAGGTACCTACAGGCTTGGTACAGCCCTTACAGGTTCTAGAGTGGAAGTGTGATAGGATATCCATGGATTTCATGATGGGGCTTCCATGTACTTTCAGAGGACACGACACCATCCGGTTGATCGTCGACCGACTCACCATCTCGGCCCACTTCTTACCGATCAGAGGGCAGGGCTCAGTAAGGAGCTTGTGTCGCCTCTACATTCAAGAGATTGTACGACTTCATGGCGTTCCATCATCTATCATCTCCAATCAGGGAGATCATTTTAACTCCAGGATTTGGAAGGGGTTACAGGAGGATTTTGGGACGCATCTACAGCTGACCACTTCCTTTCACCCGCAGAAGGATGGCCAGACATAGAAGACCATTCAAAAACATGAGGACATGCTATGTGCTTGTGTCCATGACATTGGTCACAGGTGGGAGGATCACCTAACCTTTTTGGAGTTTGTGTACAACAACATCTACCTCTCCAACATCGGTATGTCACCTTAAGAGGCACTGTATGATCGACCATGAAGATCACCTCTATGCTGGACTGACCCTAGGGAGTCAACACTCGTAGAACCAGAGATGGTTTGGGCTACGATGGAGATGGTGTAGGTCATCCATTATCGGATGAGGATAACATAGAGCATATAGAAGTCCTATGCTGATAGGAGGTGGAGACCACTATAGATTGAGTTTGGGGACCACGTTTTCCTACGGGTCTCACCTCGACATGGATTACGGATATTAGGTCGGGGCGGCAAGTTATCTTCGTGCTTCATCGTACCTTTTTAGGTCCTCAGCTGAATAGGTGAGGTGGCTTACCTCCTAGCCCTTCCACCTCAGTTGCACTGGGTGCATGCCATCATCCACGTATCTCAACTAAGGAGATAAGTGCATGACCTGAAGCTTATCACTGACCACGAGGAGCTGGGCATTGATGACATGGAGACATTTGTGGAGGTCCCAATGGAGATAGATGATCAACATGAGTGGTTCTTACGTGGAAGGTCTATTCCTCTTTTTCACATTCTTTAGTAGCACAGGAACCTCCATGAGAGCCCATGGGAGCGGGAGGCTCAGATACATGCTCAGAACCCTCATTTTTTTCCCTAATTTATGTTTTAGCTTTACAGGGCCTTAAATCAATGGGGTGAGAATGATGTAAATTCACGAAAATTTCAGGGAATTTTTTTAAAAAAATACTTTGGAATTTTACGAGTTTGTGGCTTCTGACGGGACTTGATTTTGAGGCCCATTGTGCCCGGAATCAATTTTTTTAAGTTTAACTCTGGTACGTTCAATGAACGAATGAGTGGGTTTTTCTGACATTTGAACCGGTGTTCAGAATTAAAATCTGAGGGCACCGATGAACTCGTAGTGCTGGTAATTGCATAAGGGGACAATTACTGTAGTTGCATTCACAAAGGAGGAGAAGATGATTTTGAGGGTTTATTTAAGAAGTAAATAAAAATTGTTGGAACAATTTTTATTTCACGAGGTGGGTTTTCCCTCCCATGGGTAGTTAAGGGTGGGGCGGACAACCACATAACTACCCAAGTGTGGATGTTAGAGAGGCGGGGCCCACATGACCCCACCATATAATTTCCTCCAAACTCTTTAACAACCCCTAATTTAATTGGAACCCCCCCCCCGTTTAATTTCCAAAGCATCAAGTTAATGGGGGACCTTCCCTCTCCCTTCCTTAATTAATTGTCAACATGTTTTATTATAGGTGGTGATTAATTATGGTAGTTTATTTGCGTGTGCAATTAAATAATAGGAGGGACCTATTATATAATTTGGGGAAGAACGTTCGTTGTGCGGGAGAGATCAGGAGAGCTTAGAGCTTTTGGAGGAACGCCGGTCTCCGAAGAAGAACGCCGGCCTCCGATGAAGAACGACGAAGAACACCGGTTCTTCAATGATTGATAACGTGCCACCCTTCCCTTCTCTACAGCAAGAGAGGAGACACCGCTTTCTCCTCTGTGCGCTCCAACGACACTTACGATCATCTTACCCACAATGCCAACGTCTGACATCAACTGTTGAGGTAGGGGTTTTTGTATAAATTTCATTATGGGATTTTATACCCTCGGCATAGCGTGAAAAATGTTTGGTGATGTTTATAACCACTAACACGGTGGGTGTAGACTAATGAACAAGTCCGAAAACAACATTGCTTTGTTCATGATGTGCGGAATAATTGGAGATGATGAAGCGGGACAAAAATGGCAATTGGAGGCCTTCGTAGTGATGTACGGGTCCCTAGGCGACCGTAGGCATAGACATGAGAAAAAATCAGACAACCAGAATGACTCTGGTGGCCCACGGATGTCTCTGGCGGCCGGAGGTGGTAGCTCCCCAATGTGCCACCGGTAGGATCCCGATGCGGCTGATGCTGCAGCTGTGAGGGATTGGATCTCGTGGCCATGGGGGATCTAGCGGTAGATGTGGCATTGGGAACCATGTCTACGGAACACAAAGGTGGGACCGCGTCCCCCCCCCCTACTCGGCTCGCTGGCCGAGCCATCGCACCTCTCGGCCAGGCCAGGACGCACCCTGCCACGCCAGACCGCACCGATCTGGTCCGGGCCGTTCCCTACCGGGACGGACTCAGACCAAGGTCGGGTTGAACTGGTTCGGGCCGACACAGGGGGTTAGGCCCGGGTCAGACTGGGCCCAGACCCCCCACTTCAAACCGTTTTCGGTCTTTTTCATGTAACATAAGATATGGACCTCCGATAGACGCGCTGTCAACTGCGTAGGAATACTTATATCGAGAGGGTTGTTTCTATATATTACACTTGATGTTTCGGCAAATTTTGGGTACGACCGGGTTGGTTTGAACCCGAAACTAACCGGGCCGTTGGAGCGGAAACACATATAACTTTAGGATCAGACGTCCATTTGACGTTAAATCAACTGAGTTGATTTCCTCATGATGAGGCGGTGCTTTTGGATTAATCTTCTTGAGGTTTGGACATAGCTGGAGTACGGTCCAGTTGGTTTTAGCTTAAAAACCAACCAGTCCCCTAGGACGGAAAAACCAATAACTCTCAGACCGGGCGTCTGATTGACGTACCATGTGTCGTGTTGGGTATCTTTTAACGACATAGAACTTCGGGATACATCAAATCTAGGATTTGTGATAGTTTTTTTTGATCCCTTTGCTTGAGGAGCGGACCCTCCCGGAATCGAACTTGTTGGGTGTGGAAACCCTTGAGCTGGCTGCGACTGCATCGACTACAGTACTATAATCCTCCATGGGTTCGACAATGAAGAATATCGTACTGGGATCCTCTGTGGGTTCGACGGAGATGACTATTTTTCTTTTATCCTATGTGGTTTTGGCATTATTGACCTCCGTACTTGTATCTTGTGTGGGTCTGGAAGAGTAGATGGTCTTGTATCATGTGTGGGTCCGATAGATTAGTTGTAATTGTATCCAGTGTGGGTCTGAAAGCTTAGATGAATCAGTGGCTACATCTGATCAACTCTATCGTCTTACAAAATATTTATACCTGTGTGAGCTGATTCTTGACTTCAATCATTATTATTGATGTGATTGACTTTCTTTCTTGTGTGGACTGGGATGTATTTTTCCTGTATGGACTGACTTGTGCTATCCTTTGTGGACTGGGATGTGCTTTCCCTTGAGGACTGGATGATGCATTGGCTCGAGAGTTGGAGACAAACTGTAACTGATGTCTTAGTTATATGTATGGTCATATACGTATGTAGTGTTATTGATACTTCTTTATTTTATCTTTCCTTTTTGGTTTATCCTTTGTGGATTCTGAGATACTTTCAGGGGTCTCAGGGACCCTACATAGTAATTTATACTCACCCCGGCATGGGCTATGCCCGCACTACGTTGTGTTGGATGCAGTCGACATACAACACTAAATGAGGTGGAGCCTTGTGGAGATGGACGGTACCCGAAGGAGGACCACTTGGTGGGGCGTACATGGAGCGGATGGACGGACCTGAGGAGTCGAGGATACTATCTTTAACCACCCTTTAGGTGGGATATCTAGAGGACGACTCAGTGTTGTTGTTTTACTTACTGCTTTTGTACATTCCTCTCTGTTGTACTGTACTTTCAGTTGGGTTTGTATACTGGCCCATTTACTTTTAGAACTTACATTGTACCAAGTTTTTCTTAGTTTTTACTTCACATGTGTATTCTGTTGTGTTTGATTACATTATAAAGGAAAGGCCTTCCCTTTTTTTGGGATTAACGCCTTTGGTTCTATTCTCCAACCCCTGGCCTGTGGAAGGTGGGCTTGGGGTAGTCATGGAACGGGCCCCGAGAACGGGTCGTGACAATCTGCTCCTTGTATCGAAGCCGCATCACTGAGGGGTTCATTATCGTGATCGAGATGATAGATAATAGCGGGTGCGCGTCGCAGAGGTAACATGTGAAGAAACTATATGTATCCCAGTCAGTGAGTATATCTAGAGAGCTGACACAATAAGGACATGGAAACCACAAACCATTCCTATATTTTTCATGTACCATTATTTTTTCCCTAAAACTTGTGTTCTCATGTTCCGAGTCCAAAAGAAAGTTATCAGAGTCATGGGGTATGGATACGTCGGCTGACCGCACCAACAATGGGGTCCCTGGCCTAAAATAAGAAATCAAAGCACTTAATAGTGTTTCCCCAAACCAACTCGCAGACTCTCGGTCCTAAGGAAGAACTGACCAGCTCTGATAACACTCTATCACAACCCATCCTAGTTGGGCCGAGTCGCAACTACCCAACCCCTCCTCCAATAGGTGAGGGTCTGGTGACTAGAACTGAGTAGGCATGATACAAACATGGGAGGCATTGCCTATAAACCTATACACACACACACACACACACACATCTCGAATCCCACAAAGATAAAATGTAAAAACTACTGATGATGGAAAATCATGCATACACTAAAATCCCAACCAATAGAGTATGACAGGAATGTAAAGTAAGGTAAAAAAACTAGGGCCAAAAGTACAAGCCCACAAAAAAAGAGTTTGCATCAAAGTCCAACCTGTGAAGGAAATGTACTGGGACTGCAACTTGTAGCCGTCGGAACAGACCACAGGCTACCTGATCACACTGAGCACCAACTGGTCCTGGTCCTCCTAGAATACTATCAAATCCCTGCTCATCTGCACAAGAAACGACACGTGCGGGAAAATCCTATTCAAGGGTGAGTATTACAATACCCAGTAGGACACCCCGAAAACCAAAAACGAATACAACAAGAGAAAATTACACTAAAGAAAGATACAATCATATCTACAGAGTATATGATTATAGAAAATATAACAAGAATATCCAGATATACTCATACGGAATTGACTATCGTGAAACCACCACTAAGATCCATTTTGAAGATTCCACTAAGCATGTAACAAATAGAACACACTCTTATGTATGAAGAGAGAGGTACAAAGTACTCATTCCGAGAGAAGAAAATCCACAAGTACTTCAGAATATGATGTTTAGATGAGGATCACATCCAATAGCTATGGGGTGATTCCAGTCCGAACTAATCCGATATGAAGAGGATCGGCGCTCGGTTAATGTTGGTCACGTTGATTCCAAGAAATCCACCTAGGGTTCAAGGAATTAATAGAGGATCCAACTACAAGTCTCAAAGAGGGGATTCTAACAACTCTATTCACGAAGTCCTATAGAAGGGATCATACACTTGTACGTAGGAAATGATACCAGAAACCTTCAAGAGAAATACCAAGGGGACGATACCTAAGGAAACTTGTCCAAGTCAAAGAAGGAAACTGGCTCTTGACATGTAAAATAGTTTACACGATTTGTAGTATGGTTATTCACTAAATTCCTTGACCCTAGGTACTACCCGTGTAAACGGACCGTGTCATTTGTCCAAAATGTGTAAAAATCAACTACACGACGTGTAGAAGGATCACAGGTCGTGTTCCCTGACTCTAGGTACTGCCCGTGCAAACAGCCCGTGTCTGAAATTGAAGTCATGTAACAAATAATATACATGGCGTGTAAGTCAGAGCACACGTTGTGTCCTATCAACTTGGAAACACCAGTGCACCCTGGTCGTATGCCCATACATGGTGTCTGTCCCTATTGCCTGCCCGTATACCAATACACGGGGCATCCCGTGTATATGGCCGGGTCTGGCTGGGGAAGGGTATACATGTCGTGTCCTTGGTCATGTACCCAAACCATGTTCATGTAATCCTGGAGTACATGCCATGTGTCCCGCCGATGAACACATGTCGTGTAGCCATACTACACGCCGTGTAGTCGGGATTTCTCCAGAATCATCATCTTCCTTCTAGTTCCTCGTCCGGATCTCTGGAACACTTTTCTCTTGTCTGTTTTCCGTGAAACTGAAGATAATGGGTCACCTAGTCGTTGTGATGCCGAATCTGTGGGTTTCGGGCCATCGATCGGCTCCAAAATCCGATTACGGTCATCCGTGAAGAAATCATTCGAAGAACTATATCTTCTGATCCTCTTCAATCCATTTGTTGCCACCACAGCCGCACCTTGGTGGGGTTATACCAACACCATATATTCAATTTGGTATTGTTGCATCACCCAACGGATGCGCAACGATCTATCGTTCATATCTCCATGAAGAACGTGTACAATGAACATGAAGAAATCGAGAAATCGTGCATCAAAGGCACCACAAATCTAGAGGGATAAACCTCGATCGTTTTTCATGTTGATCTTGGTTAGTCACCGTTAGAAGATTGAAGAACCAAAATAACTTCAAGAATCAAATCCCCAAAATCCGCTCAAAAAGCCCATCCCGCAAATACGACCAATCCATGGGATAATCTGTCAATGGATTAGTCCACGTTCATCATAGAAATCAAGAACTAGAAATATATCACAAAGAGATCAAACTCCATACCTGGATTTGTTGTGATCATTAGCAATAATCTGGTCGTCACGTCTTTGTCGACATCAAAATTCATCAAGGACATCGTCGCCGCATTGGGGGATTCCTCCAGTGCTTTCCCAGAGCCTCCAATGGTTTCAGGGTTATGAGGTCTGTAACACTAGACCCATGCACAAATCTCAATTTAAAAAGATAAGAGATATTTTCCACAACAAGATTCTATAAAATATTTTAATTAAATACTTTATTACAGTTACTTCCAAAACCTATATTTCACCACCGACCTCAGCCAACCGATGTTAGGTCTCTCCTAGGGTAAACCCGCTGCTATGGACACAACGTTGCCCTCAGATTTCTGGTCCGAGAACCCATTCCGGAGTTATTCCACATTTTCAGAAAAACCAAACAAATGTGTAATTTAATTATTTAATTGAATTCAATCATTTGTTTCGAGAACTACGGGCCTCAGAACTGAAAGTCGTCTCAAAGCCAGGTCTCTAAATAATTCCAATATAATATCAAAATAAGACATGGAAAAAAATATGGAACATTACATTCATACTCATATATAGACACCATATCCTAGACAATTTATAGTGGGATTGGATTACTAATCTTGGATTACTATCAACCCTCTTATGACCCCATTGGTTTGGTCTATGAAATATGACACTCAATTTTATCATTTATTAGATAGATACAACAAATCATTTTGTAAGGAATTTATCATGGTTACCCAATCAATTGGAATTATTGAAATAGATAAGAGTAAAGATACTCTAGATAGAATAATTTTAAAAAAAAATATTATTGGATATTAAAAAAATATTTTTTACTAAGCACAGAAATACACTATGCATAACACTTTGAAAATTTAAATGAAATATAGTATGTTTGATATCGTATAGAAATACTTTGGGCTTAAATAAACTATAAAATATTATTAATATGACTATTATAACCAAACCATTTAATTAGTGGATATGAATAGTCAAAACCATAATATAAAATATATATAAACATCCTACTTAAAAAAATAATTCATTAAATATTAGGGAATACTCATTCCATTTGTTTTATTAAATACATTTTATGATTCTCATGTATGTTTACTACCAATATATTTTTTAACAGATATTTTTAGAAAAAATTAATTTTAATCTTTTGGAAAATTTATTTTATTATATTTTGAAATTTTGGAATACAAAATGAAAAAATTGTTATAGAGTTAATATTTATAAATGAAATGAAAACATTTATTTTTATGTGGATTTGTAAAAAAATTATGTTTTTTATACAATGATTTTTATCTATGAAACAAGATTAATATTTTATACTTTTTATTAATATGTTTTAATGTAAATTTTAGTTATATTATAGTATTAATAATGTAATTACTTTAATTTGAATCATTCTTTTTTTAAATTTGGTTATAAAAATATATTTACATTTAAAAATTTATTATTCCTACATTATTAATTTTATATAATAATTTGTTTTACAATTAAATAAATTAATTTTAGACAAATTTATTTAGTATTTTGAATTATGTGGTTTATATTTTATTGATTTTCTCATTTTTTTCAACATGAACAATAATTATTGTAAATTTTTATCACCTATATATGAGAAAAAATATATAATACCAGGTAGAGAATTTGGGCATGTATTCAAATAACATGTAATAAAAAAATATCCTATATTATGGGCGGAGTTTGTACATTTATATACCATTATCTTATATATGGACACATAGTGCCATGATACATTTTTTATTAAATTTTAATTACTTTAATTACAGATAATGTAAAAATGTCACAATAATTCATTAAATATATATAATAATTTCTTATAAGTATAGAAAGGAATTATTTTTAGTTAGAATTAATTAAATTAATCATATATTTATTTTAATTATCTTTTATTCAATTTTTAGTGATTGAAAAGTTACAATGAATTCTTAGGGAACATTGATATAGAATTTATTTAATAAAATAGTAAATAAAATACATGATTTTAAAAAAATTATTACAAATAATATTTAGATGAATAAACTTTTCCCATGCCATTTTTACATCAATATGAAATAATTGGGATGTGTGTGAGGAAAATATTCCAAATCCATCTCTATCGTTGGGTCATTAATGTCTAACTAAAAGAATATTGTCAAGAATAACATTAATGTCATTTTTTATAATAAGATGAAAATTAATTATTTATAATTAAATAATCATGAAAAATATTTTTTTTATAATATATTTTAAATAATTATATAGCTTTTCTAGTTATGATCCAATTTTCATCTTCTATGTAAATTTTTATCCCATTACGTATGAAAAATATATTATCATGGTTATGTTTAATGTATTTAAACTAAGTGGTTAATCCAAGATAATGTTTTAAAATCCACTTAAACCAGTCCAATTATTTTTGGTTGATGAGATTTCAACAATATAATAACTTATATCTTATTATTTATCCAGTGATAATAATTTCTACTTTGATGTAATTTATTATATTTCAATATTATATGAAATTCCTACAGTTATACGCACATCCGTAATAAAAGGAACCACTCATTTCCCATATTTATGAAACATCAATGATTTAATCATATGTAAACCAACTATATTCCCTTATAAACATCACTATCCAAATTATAGAGTCATTGATATTTCCAAAGTACACAACCTATGATCTTTAAGAGGATATCTTTTTGAATTCACTATAAGAGGTAATCAACTAAATTGATCAATATATTTTTGAATTATCCTTTTCCCTCGTATAAATATATTTTATTTATCATAATAAAATCACTAAAATAACACTAATATTATGAAAATATTATAACTATTATGAAACCATAATTATACACCTCTTTTTTACAATAATATAAATTGAATGTATCTCTCATGTGTACCAATGGTTTACAATATACACTTAGTTATAATATTAATTTTTAATCACAATATGTTATGTATGGGTATATTTTTAAATAATTTTTTTTTAAATTTATAAAATAAATACTTGACCTTATTAAAAATATTATAACCACTTTTGTACCTTAATATTACATTGAAAATGACAATGTTGATCATGCATAAATGTGGAGCACAACCACCACAATGCAATGTGATTAGATTTTCATTACTTGTTATCATTATTAGTTATGTTGATGAGTATAATGAATATATATAATTTATATGATATAATAATTATTCTATAATGGTGAATTAATATTTTCCTTTATTTTTTTCCATCCTACAAAAACGTAAAACAACATGCATCCGTATGTACATAATAAAATATCAATGAACTATATAATTCATATTTTGATCTCTAGAATATATATATATAGGAATATAAATATATTTTTTATTAATATAAATGATATTTATATCATTAAAAAATTAGTTTATAAAGACATGATCAATATTCACAGACTAGAACCACCGATCAAAAATTCGTAGTAAAAAACGAAATAGTTAATGCATAGAAAAAATAATATTAATAATTATTTTATTGATAAACATGTGTGGATATTTTATAAAGATATCATATATCATATTAGTTGAGTTTTTAAATAATAATATTATATAATTACAATATTTCTAAATTTATTATATATAATAATATTGGGCTTTCTAAAGTAGTGGAACTCCAGAAAATAGATTTTCATCTTAATTTTACTTTTTTAAGACACAATATATATTCAAAAATTGTTTCATTTATTTGTGTGTATATTTATAATTAATTAATTTAATTATAATTATCATTAAAATTTCATTTGATATATATTCAAAAAATATTACTTCTTTCATTTTCCATATGATGGAAATATTCCCATAAGGGTATGATATTTATGTTATAAATTCATTATCCATAGGGATTATTGAAAATTAATTTTATAGAAATGAAAATTAAGGATATAAATCTAGATAAAACAATTGATTTTTTTTAATTGGGCTATTTCATGAGATTATATATTTTATTTTAATTAGTCTCTCTTTTTTATATCAGGAATTCAGAAAAAATAATATTTATAGAAAACTATCATTATTTCTATCATATATTGATAATACCATTACTTACATATCCTTGTTTTGTTGATATGTTTTTTGGAATACTTTTAAAAATAATTAGAAATTAATAAATATAATTTTAAACCTCAATTTAATATTTATAAAAAAACCAAAAGGAATATGTAATTTTTTTTCAATAAATTTACTATCGGACTTATAAATAAGTGCAAATAATTTATTTATTTTAATTGATATGACAAGAATAAAATTTCCCACTACCATGATATGGTTATATTTAATGAGAAGCTATCATTGTTATTTTGTTATTTATTATATAATAAATAAGTACATTCATAATGAATTGGTTGATTTTATCAAAACATCTTTCATGTGAATTTTTTTTGGAATTTATCATATATGTTGAAATCCAATGATGATACCTAAAATTATTCTTGATATATGATCCACTAATTCTATGGATATTATTTCCCTAAATGTAATATGTTTATGTTTATTTGTATATTATGAAACCTATTTAATTTCCATTTATTATGCTATACTGAATATAAGATGTTATTATGAACCCCATTTATTTTCCACAGTTTATGGAAAAATGAACTGTTTATGAACACCATCACTTTTAATGTGTTATGTTATGATGATATTATTAATATCCTGTGAAACTTTTTTTGGTGGTTTTTATTATCGGATTGGTGGGATTGGAAATATTAACCCTCCAATTAATTTTTTAATGATTGATATCATTTTAAATAGTCATTAATTTAATTGAGAGTGATTCTAGTTCTATATAATTCTATGTAGAATTTTATTGTATTGTGAGTGAACCAGGGATACTACCAAAGAATAGGGAGTGAAGAAAATTATCATTGATATTCTAAGAAGTGATACTTTAACACTTTTTAAATAACTTTATAATATTTTTCTTATGATAAAAACATTTCACTTATGAGAATGTTATGATATAAAGGATCATATTGTCAGATATTTCGATGATTCATTTCATATAGTTGAACATTTTTTTCCATGACTCAATATTATTATCAACGATACATATGGTCCAATTTTACAATGATATTCTCATTGTCTCAAAACCTTATGCACATGTTATATTTATGTGATCATCGATATCTCCCATTTTAACACCTAATGACCATGATAGATAACACGTTATTATTTTTGAATTTCATTAATATTGGGAAGGGGTATTGAGTATTACTTGTGTGAGTGGGGTGGTAGTTATGAAGAATACACTTCTAGATTATTTAGAGCTCATATAAAAAATTTATTTATGTACAAATATATATCCAAACATTCAGAGACTATATTTTTATAAAAGGGATCAGTATGTTGTGTATTGAATAATCATATATTATGAAATAAAATATTAATATGAAAATTATGGGTCTTTATACGAACATATATTTTAGAATTCTTTTTTGATATATAGTGACTCATATAAAAAAGGTCATGGAGGTGTTATGATATAGAATGTGAGAGTAATTACTTATGCATCCCATCATGTAATGATGAATGAGAAGAACCACACTACACATGATTTGGAATGGGATGATGTTATATTTTCATTTAAAATTTTGTTGTTCTATCTCTATGTTGATTATTGTGATTTTATATACTATCCGTAAGAGAATAATGTGTATTATCCCATAAAATATTATGTAGACCCATAAAAGGAGATGGATTGAACAAATAAAATACTATAATTTCATAATATATTACCACCATATAAAAGGAAAACAAAGTACACTATTCCATGAGTAAGAAGGATCATATATATAGTTAAGATTAAAATGAAATAAATAATAATAAAAATTAAAATAATTGGTCTTTATATCACAATGTATTAAGGGAAATGTTATCTTTTTCAATTTGACACTCAAACATCCATGCATATGATTTTCAATGAATCCCAAAATGTTAATTCCCTGATACAATAATGTTATTTACTATTTTATATTTTAACATTTAGAAATAATATTTTATTATTTTACTAACCCATAAATGTGTTTTGTCAAAACAAAAAATGTGGATTTATATTTTGGAGGACTATAATAAATCACAATTCCATATTATTCTAGGTGAAAAATTATGTGTATTAATCTAATAAAAATTATACAATGAGATTTTATGAAGATGTAAATTATAAAATCTCCATCAGGATGAATGGTATGAAATTAATTTATTTTTTAACAAAAGAATAATGTGTGTATATTTAATATATTACTAATAATAGTATGGAAATGAAAAAACATTTCTATGGTTATATTTGTGGAACTCCCCATGAAATCTAGTTTCTGTGTTACCATTTGTATTATAATAATTTACCTTACAAATAAATCACATTTTATTTCTATTAATTATTATTTCTCCCCTTAACAAATCTTCATGATATACAAAAAAATGGTGTTATGATATCTTGAGTTTACGATACCTGTATTATTTGGTCAATTTATTACGATAATATTGTTGTTTTTTGATATGCATCCAAAAATCATTGGAGTCTTATTTGACTTTCAACAATGATGATGGTCAATCAAATTGGCCTATATAAAATAGGCAGATATACTAATATCTTACTTGATGTAATTATATTATGATGGAAACAACAACTTCCTATTGTATATTTCTTATATAAAAATAATTTAAATTCTATAATTGGCTAAAAAAGTATAAGGATTATTGTGGGAATATGTCTATAACCCTTATATGGTTAGATGAAGTTGGTAAGAGAAGCTGATATATCAATACCATGTACATGAAATGATATGAAAGGTTCATACCATTCGATGAATTAAAAATTAATTAATAAATTTAAAAAATATCCATGTATATAATATTCAAATATTTTTAATTTTGATGTAAAACAAAAGGTATTGTGAAGGATATTTATATATATATATTGGCTATGAGATTTCAGATGAAAGGGAAGCTTAGCTCTAGGAACATCAGTCCATTTCAGAACATGATCATATATGGTATGTATCTAGTTGTTTATAACTCCATCATTACATCTCAAAAATTGATGATGTGTTCTATGTTTCCCTTTTTGATGTACATAAATTACTATTATTATTAACATAAATCTGAATTCATGAAAAGAGAACATGATATCTTATATGCGGAATTATAAGAGGAGATTGTTTATTGGTGAGATAGTGATCCTTGAAACTAGGTTGGAACCAAAAAATATATTGATAAAATGTATGCCTTTATTTCCTTCCAAATAAGAATAATTTCAAGTATTTAGTTTTCTTGTTTTTTAGAATGTATGAAACAAATAAATGAATTTTTTACTTTCTGTTAAATTCAATCTATCTCTGATAGCATGTTCTACACATAAAACTAAAATAAATAGTGTATGGAATTATTATATGAAAATTAGTATGAATGGTATATGAAAAAAATATACCTCTAGTAAATAAATATATAATAACCATTCAAAAATTATTAAACTTCGTGGGCAACGAATAAATATGTTTTAATATTAATAATTATTTATATTTCTAATATAAAATTTTTGTGTATTTGATAGTTTGTCAAAATAATTAAATTGTGAAATATTGAATGAGAATATATAATATTTCAATATATGACAGATATTTTATCTTTCAATTACGTATAATTTGATATGAAATAATATCAAGAATACTCAATAATTAAATTGTCTATTTATTTAAAATAATTTTACCTTATTATTTAGTACTTTTAGATAAATAAAAATTATTTAACTCTTGTAATTTTAATCTAACAAAAATACAATAATTTTTATATTAAAAATAATTATAATTTGTTATAATTTTTTTTATATTTCTTGAATTTTTTTTATTTCATTAGTGAAATATATTGTGCATTCTATTATTATCCATTTTTTTCTATTATAATTAAAAGAGTTCTATATGAAAAATTTTCAAAATATTATGAAATTATATATTAATATTATACAGTGAATTATAAAATTTAATATATTTATTAAATTTTAAAAACTTATTATTTAAATTTAATAACTGATGGAATATTTTCCATAATATTTATTGTAATTAAATATATAATTAATATATTATGAAAACATGTAAACAAATATACTATCAAAATGGAATTTATAATTTATAATTTCTTGGTATAAATTTTAAAATAAGTTCCAATAAATTTAAATCATAAATAATAATTTCATCCCATTGGTAAAACTAGTTAATATGATAAAAGCTAAAATGTAAATAGTTAAACTTCATGGTTAGAAGGGATTGAATCATGTTTAAAAAAGATTTAAAAACATTATTTATATAGTATAAACATTTAAACATTCACAACAAATTATTCAACATATTATTTATCCACATATATTTAATGTGACTTCCCATTATAGAAAAATAATGTTTACTTACAAAAAGGAAAACCTTTTATCATATAAATTGAACTCTTGTTTCCTGAATTCCTATGAAATCAAAACCCCGTATGATCTTCAAAAATACTTACCATAACGTTCATAAATGCAACTAGAAAATTTGAAGGTATTTATTTCTTGTCAATGTATAACCACTTAAGGTATTATACTATATTGAATTGTTTATAATCCATAAAGTGTTGTATAATGGCATTTCCTCTAAATTTCGATCATTTTTTTTGCAGGGAAATTTTGTTCCACAAAATAGATTTGGAAATATCAAAATGATAAAAAATTTATATGTATTTTAATTATATCTTATATTTATTTTAAAACCATTAATATCCATTCCCCTTTTTCATATTTTAAATTTAATGAAATTAATGTGTTTGCGGGTGAGTAGACTACCACCTCAATAAAGAGTAATATTTTTTCAATAACAAGCATACATAGATATTTATAATTTTGATGTTAAGAAAATTTTATTATTTTTAATAATTTGTAATATTTTTAAACAAAATTAATAGTATTCGGTTAAGAAAAATATTGTACATGTTTCACATTCTTTCATAAATAAAATAACCAATCATTCATATATAAGGAATATAACTCCTTTAAATCACAGAATTGTGTATTTTTTATTTGCTCCATATATGGATGGTCTTGATAGTGAATTTATTATAAAGATATGATGATTATGAAATTGTAAATTGGTTATAGGAATAATTGGAGATCATATTAATGATAAAATAATTAAATGATCGTTTCTAATTTAATAATTTAATTCATGTATAATAAGTGGAATGTATTTTATCCAATAATGAACTATTTAAAAATTCATTAAATGTTATTATTATTTATCTATTTTTAATATTCATTACATTAATAAAAAAATTTATTCATCATTCTATTGGAGTGATTATTATATTGAAAATCACCAAATAATCATCCACTAATAACGATATGTTCATATTAGGGTTAGGATGACCACATAATTAAACAATGTGATCAAAATATATCATGGATACTTCTAAAAACCTAAATAATGATTTCATATGATATAAAAAATATATATTTTTTCTAAAATTTAGAAATAATTATTTAAATTAATAATTATTAAACAACATTTCACTTGATACAATAGGAAATCAATGTATTCTTTTTATTTACTTAATAATAAAAAAATAACGAGTAGAACACCTTATAAAAGAAAATTAAAACATTGATTTTTTAATTATATTAATGAAAATTAATTATTTTTTTATGATTTATCTTATAGAATGAAGAAATACAGACATAGCTACTATGTAACTAATTTAACTTTAACATATAAATTCTCATGATGTGGGAGAATATATTAAAAACATCTAAAATATGAATTTAAATTTTAAATATAAAAGAAAATTATTTATATTTTTAGGTTATTATATTTTTATAAAATGGATATTAATATTTTCATGTATTTTTATAGGAGGATATAACATAATCCACTAATTGTGAGAAATCATAATGAGTTTTTGAGATTGAAACTCCTCGTAAGGTATAAATAACTATTATTTGTTTATTATTTTTTCAAATTGATCACTTATAATATATATTTTGGTTATGATTTATATCACTAATATTTTTCTAGTAAATTTTGTTCCACACATATTTATTCATACAAAAAGTGTGTATTATTTCATGCAATTAAATTTCATTATGGGAAATTATATTTATTTTCTTCTCAATTTCTTCAATATAATAATTATTTTTATAATTTTCACCAATTGTATCCATTACATTGTAAAATATAAAGTTATTTATGATTAAAATATAATTTTACTCAACTACTTTCATTTGAAAATAAATGTTATATTATCCATTTATGGTTGAAGGTATTCAATAAAAGTAGTTCAAAATATATAAAGGTTATTTTTTTCGTGATATCATATTCTTCCCTTACTATCAAGAGTATGACATATTAACAATTTCATAACAAATTTTATTTATTTTAAATTTATTTATATCAATTTTTGGACGTTCTCCATGGGTTTTAAAATATTTTTTAGAAGTGACTGGATAATAAATCATTATTAAATGATAATAATAACTTCATTTTTAGAAAAAAAATTATTGTTATATACATTAATTTTTTTTGGAATCTTATAAAAATATATTGATGGTTTATAAATCACCCTTCATGTGCTCCTCTGAGTTACCCCATAAGGGAGATAATTTTTTTTATATCAAATGATATTTTTCCAGTGATACAGTACTATATTTTTATGGAAACCCTTTTATTTTAATTGGTTAATTTTCATAAGATAAATGATTTCATTTTAGGGGTAACCGACATGTTTGGATGATGTTAGATGGGGTCCATTAGGTTACAAAAAATAAACGGTTATGATTTTTTTTCTCATGAGATAATAATTCATAGACATGAATTACTTTTTTTACAATATTAAAGTGTGTGCATAATTGGATTTATTAATAATATTTTACAGTGATGATTGTTCCTTATCTCTTAAATGTTTCTTTTTTCATAGGATATGATATTTAATGTCCTAAATATGTTCCAATTTATATCAAATAATTTCATGTTTTTAAAAATTTCATTAATATGTTTAAAATAATTTTTTTTGAAGAAAATATTATTTGTTATGTTCATATTCAATTATACTAAATTCTCATTCAATATTTAGGATTTTCACAAATTATCCTTGAACTTTTTTTATAATATTAAAAAATTAATAATTTATTTATTCATATTTAAAATTTAACTATTATGAATAATTGATATGTTTCTATTTATGAAAATATGAGATCATATTTTTTAATGATTCCACCTAAAATATTATAAAAGTGAATATATGATTTGAGATATATAGGGGAGGGAATATAAGTGAATTTTTTTTATTAAAATATCTACTTGTATTTTAAAATCGTATTATTTTAAATATAATCACTAAGACTCTATATATTTTGATTTTTAGTTTGTATGTATATTTATGAGATCTAAAAATTAAATGTAACATCGAGATGTTTTAATATAGGAACATGAGGTTTAATTGTGTGTATAACACATAACAACAATAATATGAAGAGAATATAACATTATTATACAATATGATATATTTATTTTTGATTAATTCAATATCTTTGTTTTCTTACAATGCACACAACACTGGGTTGGAGAGAAAAAAGACACCCTATTAAAAAATTATTTTTTTAAAATTAGCATTATAAGCTCGCTGTTAAATAATAGGTTATGATTTTTAAAATCTCAATTATGTTAATTATATTATTCAATAAAGTATAAAATAAATAAAATGAATATATATTTTTTTGGGAGAATAATAGAACCTTTTAAATCTAAAAAATGATTTCTAGAGAATTATATTTTCTGAAAGATACTCTAGTATTAATTAAGAACATAGGATATAATAAATTTCTATATATTTTATAATAATAATTTATCCAATTATATTTAAAATTATAAATAATAATATTAAAAAAATTAGGGTTCATTTCAAGGATTTTTCTGAGATGATTTATTTTTAATTTATAGTCAAACATAATAAATTTTACATGAAAAATAACTTTTAAATTCTAAATATTTATAAATTTAATACATATATTGAATTAGTTTAAATATAAAGTTAGTAAAATAATATATCCTTTAATTAAATATATTTTCTTCGAATCATTTTCATCTTTTATTTTTGTTTTAAAATTATGTAATATATCGATCATTTTCTCCTTTAAAACTCATTTTCATGTCCCTTCTAGGAGATTATTTTTAAAATAGAATATTTTAATTCAATGATTTAAATTCTAAAATTTATATTTTAATGAGATGGATTCCCCCACCATTCGGTTGTGAATATCTAGTGCTTGTGGTGTTCTTTGGGTCAGAGTGGTTTTAGTTCAGGAGTTTTCGAAAAATGCGAAATCACAAAATGATTTCACCAAAATGGTGGTACTATAATTTTTGGACATTGAAACAATGGAAACATAGTAGTGGATCCATAATAGTTTCACACTAAAATGGTGTATTTTTAATTATTTCATCTTAATCATGGTACTGTGACGATGCCTCACTGAAATGGTGGCACACCAAATGATTTCTCACCCTTTTCCAAATTTTCATGTTTCGTGATTTTTCCATGATCCAACCCTCATAAGGCATATTTGATTAAAATTCAGATTAAATCCTTTTTTGGGAGTATTTAGAGAGTTTTACAGGATATTAAGTACATATTTTATATCTTAACACTCCGAGGACATAGAGATACTCAAACTGCATGATTTTTTTTAACACTATTCCATATTAATTACTTTTGAAAGTGTTCTTCCATTAAGATAGTATATGGTTCTTCAAACCCATAATATTCATTTCAAAGTATTTTTTTGTTCCCACTTATTTATACTAATTCCTTCCTTTCAAGATGAGTTATGGACCTATACTAGATCCACATCCTTCTTAATTTCCGTTGAGTTACTTGCTGATCATGTGATCCCCTATTCATGGTGTAAGGTGGAATTTGGTCACCTATTCCCCATGTATAGATTCAATTTTCTCACATTTTTTTCTATCATGTGGGTTGGGTGTACTAATTATTACATGTGAATAATGGGTGAATACGTTTCATAAATGACTAATATATAATGAAAGGGAATATGATCAAAATATAAGAGGTGTCATTTAATTAACACGATGTGAGTGGATTGTAGTTGATTACCCATTTAATATAGTTAACATTAATCTTTAATTTATTGTAGTGGTTGTATGAATTCTCAAATAATGCCCATTGGTGGTATTTTCTTGTTCAGTAGTGATGTTATTTTTTTGTGATTTTTTTAAATGGAAATAAAATGAAATATATTAAAACTTGTATACATTATTACATAAAATTGATACCCTAGGATTAAAAACCATGTGTGATACCCAATATTTTTCAAAGAGGTCAAAAAATAATTGTGTATAACAAAACATAATATATCATGTTTGATATGTGTGATTGTTTGTTATGTTCTGTTTGGTTTTGTGACTATGTGAGTTGTGGGGTGCAGTTGTTGGGAAAACATATATGGGTATAAGGGACTGCATAGATGTTGGATCTATGAGAATGGTGTGAAATGTGTGTGAAACATGGATATGGATTAATGGTGGGTTTTGGGGGATATGTATATGGGTTGGTATAGGTGGTGTGTTGGAATGTGTATTTATGGGACTTATTGACTGTGGAATGGATAAACTTGTAGGAAATGGGACCTCCTTCGGTTTATGTTGTGTTTGGAAATGTTTTTTTGTTGCGGGGATGCTACTAGGAAGAGCTTGTGTAGTGGGGCTTCTGGACTGGGTTGTGTCATGACTTCATGTTTACAGGTGTGCGAGGTCTAGCATTGTTCTGATATGTGGATCCTAGGATTGGTTGTTAGAGTTTTATGAGTTTGATAACAATGAATAATAATAGTTGGTAGTGGTTCTATGGGAATATATGATAAGAGAGGTATGTATTGTTAATAAAAGATGGTTATTCACTATTTTTTTTATAATTGGGTGTTAAAATCATAATGTTTTACATGGTCCCTCATCCCTTGTTCAATGTTAGAAGTACCGAAGAGCGAATTGGGATGGTTACTTTGTGTTTAGTAAATCATGATCTTCACCATATGATAACAAATGAAGATGTAGTGTTTGGGTGTTTCCCAAGGTAGTGATGGAATAAATTATTATGAACCCCTCAACTAACAAAGGTATTATAGTTAAATTTAAGGGGGATAGGAATATGTTTTTTGAGGTATTTGTGTGGTTGTGCATATAAGGGTAGCAGTATATGTGGTTATGTATGGGATCATTGTTTTCCTAAAACCCATATGTTTTGATGAGTGTTTTCTTTCCTATGTGTATAAATTTTTATTTCCTTGTTTTATCAATATTTAACCCACCCTTGATGATCATCATGTGCAGAACACACCCATTTCATGGGGATGGTGTATTTCTAAACTTTTCGGTGGGAGGATAGATGGCTGGTAACTAACATTCATATGCGCCCCCACATCGATGTTCTTACAGATCAAGCATATTCTGGTAGACAGAAATGGATTGAGGCTTTCCATAGTCGAATATCTTTCGGGTAGGTTTTTTTTTGTGGAAAAGAGACTCCAGTTTTGGTAGTCTAGGTTTGTTTTTTACCAATGACATTAAGAATGAGGCCCAAGAGTCTTAATGTGAGTGGTGTGGTTGTGATGTTGACGGTTTATGTAGGATTGGTGTGTGGTGTGTGTTGAGGCCCAATATATGTGGGAGGGTTGTTATACTGATAATTCATTTGGGAAGACTAGTAGCATCAAATGGTAGATGTTAGGAATGAGAAGATAACTATTTGGAATGTGGTGTGGGGTACCAAAATGTCAATGTTCATATACTACTACATTACTCAAATTGCATTATTTGGTTATTGTGATATTGGGAGGTTTGGATGTTAGTACTCATTTTTAGGTCATTTGTGGATTTACTATTTTATAATTGGGGAATTAATATGTTCACCCATTTGTGCTCAAGAGGCATTAGTTTTTCTACTGGGTATACATGTATTTTCAACATAAACTTTTTAAACTATTTTCAGGTTTCTAAGAGAACTCTGAGAACTGTGATGAACATTACAAGCTCGGTCATCCAAATAGTTTCTCTATTTTTTATTAGTATCTTTCTTCTATACACTCATTTGTGATTTTGTTGTACTTTTGTCATAGTTTAGCATTTTAACATAAATTGTATTCATTTTTGTTTCCAATATATAAATGTATAGTTGTTTTTTGGGATATGTACTATCGTTTATCTCGATTAAATTTTCAATAAAAAATGTAATGCCTACCATTTTCTTCCACATTAAATAACCTTGGTACTAGTCAACTCATTGGTGTGTATGACGGAACGAATCAGGGGTACTTATCACACCTCCATCATGATGAAGGTAGGTCGTGGAACTTTGTTATGCCTTCCCTCACCTTGAGGAAGGCAGTTCAAGAAAAATTGTATTATATCTGATATTTGAGATATATGATTTAGTTTGGAGTTAAGAACAATGAGAATTTCATTGGATTGTTGGGTAACAATGTTATGAAATCTTGGTGTGTGAAATAGTTTTGGGAATACTAGCTAGGAAATATGATATTAGGGCCCCCATGATCCAATTAAAGGACTCTAGACATACTGAACGACCATGTTAGACTACAATAATTATATTATCTTGACCCTAGAAATGTTACATGTATCATAATTACTTATCTACTTCTATGACTTGGGAATTTTGGAATTTAATTTGATTAAATATTTTAAATAAATAGTAATAGAAAATTTCATATTTTTCTAATACTACGAGTTCCTTGTTTATCCTTTTCAGAAATGGAACTCAGAAATATCCCACATGTGGTATGAGATATTGAGTCCCACCAGGATTAACTGGTAGATCAGTGCATGGGCGATTGATAGGAGGAATTGGACTTGTTGAAAAATACATTTCCTTCTTTCTGGTGGCAAAACCTGGGAAAGTATAGTGGAATTATTACATACTCAGATACAAAGTGATGGACTGAGGAGATTTCCATCACATTTACCTTGATTCGTGATCTAATTGATTATTGGGTTCTTCTTACAGTGAGGTAGATGCGAGGAGCGTCACATCATTGGTGGTTACGTTACCGCATGGAGCGGATGAAGACTAATTTTTCATGGGTTGAATCTAAAGAGTTTCGAGAAATGTTTTCTTAATTGATGTTGATTAATGAAAATATTCATGAACTAATATCCTGCCTGAAGGGGTGCATTTAGGTATGGGAACAAGGGATAAACTTAAATTTTCTCCTATGATTTCCCTCGGATCACTTTTTGGAAGAAGAGTTGTGGGAAGGATGCTTGGAGGAGACACTCGAACATTCTATTTTGTATGTCATCACTCCATTTACACTACCAACACATATTCAAGTTTAGAATAAGGATGAATTAGTGGAGATAATGCACTGACTAGTAGGTGTACCATGAGAGGGGATCCAGTCAAGTTTGTTAAAGGGGTTGGCATTCAGTAGTAGGTCACCAGCATCATCGCCTTCCAGGTTTTGGCCATTGGGCAATAGGCCTCACTACTTCCAGTTCCGATCTTCTGGTCCTAAACTTTTCTCCATGGTTATAGTACTAGGTTATTTCTTTTGGAGGCCATGGAAATCTACAGAACCGGTTCCCAATTCGAGCACAACACAGTGGGGGTGGGAGGGTTCAGTGCCCAACACACCTGTAGTAGTTACATGTTAGGCCCTTTAAGCAGTAGGGGAAGAGAGCACATGTTCTACTGATGGTCTATGGTGAATGTGGGGGTCAACTTGATTGTACAATTCTTGTACATATACTGGGGTCTGGTTGAGCAAGCAGAGGAGAGTAGAGGGGTATAGAAGTTGGGAGTGGGTTGTTGTGAATTGTTGAGGCAGCTATTTCAGTAAAGAGAGAGGTTGTTCGAGGATTGATCATTATATTTAGAACTCATTCCTGTCCGTTGTTAGATTCTAGAGATTTTAAGTTCTTTTTTTCACCTATATATAGCGCATGATCTGGGTAAAGACATTGAGAGGCCTCTCATTCACCTAGTGTTGAGTACGCCGGTTGGAGGTCTAAATAGTTTTATTGATGATTATTGAGGATTTAAAATGAAGTTGGGGCCACGTAATTCCAATGGGTATCTTCTTATACTGTATATGTAGCTGTAAAATATCATCCTAGTCATCGACAAGAATTTTATTTTTACCCTGTTATTGAATTATTCTAGGAATGATTCATGTTTTCATATGTGGAAGGCCATCGTGTAGTTTCTGTTTGTGATAAGTGTTGTCAGGTAGATAGTCATTTTGTGGAGCCACGTCTATCCTTGATAGCCATGGTGTTAGTTTTATGAGAACACAAAGATATAGTGGAGGATTCAAGGATTTTAAGAGAGTTCCAAGATATCTTTCCAGATGAAGATGTTACTCTACCCCATCAATGTGATGTTAAGTTTGGAATAGAATTTCTACCCGATGTCTGTTAGATTTTGATGTCTCCCTATCAGATGATGCCTTCTGAGTTTTAGAAGATTTGGAATCTGAATTAAAACCTGATGAAATTTTTTTTATCGGGTAGATTGTGTCTTCATAGGGTACTCTAGTCTTCTTTATATAGAAGGAAAGAAATGGCCCGAGGTTGTGCTTAGAATACCTAAGACTGAATTAGGTAATGGTCAAGAACCATACCCCCTTCAAATGATATAATATATTTTCAGCCAGCTGAGAGGTGAAGGTTGGTCCTATATGATCAATATGTAGATTGGATATCAACAATTGAGGGTAAAGGAAGGTGTCATCCATAAGTCTTCTTTCAAGTGTAGGTATGGGTAGTTTTAGTTTGCGGTTATTCCATTTTTTGACATAAATGAACCATCCGTGTTCATGGGGATAAAAAACTCTATGTTCCACATGTTACATTAGATTTTTTTAATATTTTATATTAAAAGACTTCATAATATACTAAAAATCAGAGGAAAATAATGCTGATCACCTCAGAACAGACATAGAGAACCTCTCACACCAACCACTCTTTGGGATGTTCATTGTGCGCATGTTATGGATGTGAGAGATTCACATCCATTGATATGTGGTGAATCATCAAAGGATAGTCATCTACCCATTAATGGTCGCCAAAGTTATTTATTTAGTGGCACACAAGAAATTGTATGAGGTTCGAAGCATTCTGGGTCTAGGGGATATTAATGTAGGTATGTACTCGACCACTCTCGTGATGAAGATCTGTTGATGACTTTGACTAGAAAAGTCCTAGCCTATGGGTGGAGTTAGATGTTTCCAGCATCTTTTATATACCTAAAAGTGATGATGGTTAGTACTCTAGTGCATAGGGTTCCAAATGAAGGGTTGATGTTTGAAGTGTTCAGTGACGCCTCCAGATTAGGTTTGAGATGTGCACAAATTCATCAAAAATGAGTGATCTCTTCTAGGTCTTGGTAGTTATATCCATAGTAATGTAACTCTAGCACTCATTATCTGGAGCTTGTTGTGGTTATGATTTCTTAGAATTTGTTGAGACATTACCTCATTGTGGGTCACATTGTGGTCTTCATGGATCACAAGATATTGAGGTATATCTTCTCCTTACAAGACTCAAACTTGTGGTAGTGGGGTTGTATTGTGTTTCTCCCAAGCAATGACATAGAGTTCACTTATACATCAATAAGCGGTACCTTGGTAGTCAATTCCTTAAATAGTATGTAATAGAAAGAGATAGTTTGAGAATACAAGGATTCTTGGAAGGAAATGGATGAGTTCACCTCATTACATCTTGATGTGATGGTGGATAGAGGAAGAGACTATTTGTTTTAGATGGCAGGGTAGTCGTCCTTTGTGTGCCAGGCTGATGAGTCTTAATGGGGAGGCTCGTAGACTGATGTGATGTTTGTTCGAATTGTCCAGGGTGACACTCTGGAGGGATGGTTGGAGGATTGGTAAAATCGAATGTTATTCCTTGGGAATCTATTCATTCTATTGGAAATACATGAGAGCATTTTCTATGATTCACATAGATCACATCTAGTTGTGCATCAAGGTGTTTCTAAAATTTAATGAAGCTTGAGGGGACAATTGTAGTTTCCCATGGTATAGCATCCCAGGTAAATAAAGAGTATGAAATGTTCATATATATTAATATTTTTGAATTAAATATTAATTTTACATTAATGGGTATTCTATGATTGATGGTGTACCTGAAACACCATAATCAGTTTTTTTAAATCATATGTTGCACACAATATAGAGCTATACTAAAAAATAATAATTTAGTAATATTATTTTAAATAGTAGTTACACATAGCCATTATATTGGTGGGAATGGACATAAATAACTACAATATGAATATACGTGTTTTTTAAATTTATTTTCATTTATACAATAATAGGTATAGGGTGAAATGTGAATGAATCCTATTTTTTTGGGTAAAAAATTGCTAATATTATATAAAAGGTTGTTTTTTCACCCTCTAATGGATAAAACCTTTTAAATAATGTTTTTTTTCCAATTTTCTATATTATATTTGAAAAAATAATCTTCTTATTTCGAATCAGGATATAAAAATTTAATATGGGTAATATTTTGGTATTTGTCTGATAAAGTTCATTTTTAATGCATACTGAAAAATATTGCATTTTAATTCAAAACAATAATATAATCTATTTTATTTATATAGTTAGATTAACTTTATTATTGGTTTTATTATTTAATTAGATTATATTTTTACCATTTTATATAATTTTTGTCATTTGATGTAATATCACTATGAAATTGGACACAAAAAATGTCCATCATTTGATACTAATTATTTCAAAAAAACATGTTTTTTTTATTTTGAAAACGAGAATTAATTTTAAATTAATTAATTCAACATCTATGTTTTTAATAATGAAACATAGGTGTCATATTTGGATTCAGAATTTCATATTTATCTGAGGATGATTTTTTGGTATTTTTCTGAAAACCATGAATTTTTAATGAATAGTGAAAAATAATGTTTAGTGGAAAAAAATTTATCTTTTCATTTAAATGAAATTTTTTGGCTTCTATGAATTTAAATTCAGAAATATGACATAAATGGTTGAAATCAATAAGTTCAATTTGGTTCAATTGGATGAAAATTCTTATTGGTGAATAATAACATTAAATTTTTTTTTATCGCAGTTAAATTTAAATATGTTATTTCAAGAGAAAAATAATATTATAATAGTATAAAATCACCTTAGAAATTATCCTAGCCATATTTTATGAGTCATGGATGACCAATAAAATATTTAGGTGAACCATTTGGCTTTTTAATTCAACTTGGGTTAGATAATTACATTAAAAACTTTTTATTTAATGTAAAAATAAAAATATCATCAACTTGTATTATTTTGCTCAATAAATTTTAATGTGGTTTTATATAAATTGTATATTGGAGTATAATTATTCATTTAAAAGATAAAAATATTTCAAAAATCATTTTATTTAATTTATAATTTTTATTCAATGTGTAAATAAATTTATTTCTGACATAATGATGATGTAATGATTACCTCATTAATGAATGTTTTAAATATATGAGATTATAAATCTTAAATAAAATTTTTTTTGATACTTTTTATTCCATCAATGAATTTTAGGGATTTTTATGAATTGTTATATTTTAATTATTTTAAGTGTTTCTAAAGAATGAAGTTTAAATTTTTTTAAAACATTTTTGATATGAATAGTATTTAAATTGACATAAATTGGTTTATTAATAAATCAATATATTATTAAATGATTAAAAAACCATAAGACACTTTGATTATGCCAAATTACATATATAAGGTTCATAAAGTCATTAATGAACAACTTGTGGTTCTATTGTCATTTTATGTTAACTATAGTAACCATATAGTATGAATATATAAGAGAACATGGTAAAATTTAAATAGCTTAACAAAGGGTTAAATAAAAATATAAGGATTAAAAAATATCCAAATCATTTCCAATTTTTATTGGTTCATTTAATTTAGAATTATATTAACATTATATTCGATTAAATATGTTTTTGAAATTATGAAACTGAAAATAAGTTTATAATAAAATAAAGTTTTCAAACATTCCTAATGAGCCCCTTCCCACACCCTTATAAATAGAAATCAACTCTAACCCATTACTCACACCTCTCAAGACTGTTGTCTCATCGAACCTAAACCCAAATAACTCACAAGATCCCTCTCTTCCACATATAATACTTACCATAGGCAGAAGGAATATCAATAAATCAATTTGGTGAAAACCAATGGGAGTTACCTGATATAATGGTAATGTCTTCCATCAAGTTCTCTTAATTTATTTTACTTCTTCACTAAAATATGATATTTTTTTTCATTTCATACATAAAAACATCAGTAAAATCAACACAATAGGTTTTATTTATGATAAATAATTGAACTACACTTACTGAGACATCCATCTAAGGGGTGTAGTACTTAATGTTTTTATGGACGGTGAACTATTACCTCATGAAATGATGATTGTTCAATCTTCTGCTACCACCTCATATGTTGAACATTATAATGTTACTATTATTATATATGATAATTATTTTATTTATTTTATCAATATTATTCTTTATTTCTCTTTTATATTATACCTTTATGCATTTCATGTTGTATATATACGATAATTTCATATGAGGAAGTACTGACTACCACCCCCTCAATGTGATATACCTTGTTCATACCATACATTTAATGTATAAAAGATGTTTTTAATCAAATTATGCAATGTACATAAAATATTATATTATTCTTGAATAATAATATACCCATTTAAAATTTGTATTCATTCCTTTTCAAATAAAAAAATGAAATGGAAGTAGCGTTCATGCGTACGTATGATTTACTGTCTCCACGAACGGTGCATTCCATTTTCATATAACAAAATGATATGAACTATTGTAAATACATATATACAGAATATATATGATATATATGATATATCAATCATGAATATAATTATGTAGATAATGGAATGTCAACCCCATGGAGAATTTATAATTATAACAATTTCATTTTTTACTAAATTTCTGAACATCAACAAAATGTCTGATATGAACTCAAATTGATAACAAATTTCTACAGTAAGAAAAAAGTGATATAAAATGAATAATAAACATGAAAATTTTTATAATGATAGTATAAATTAACTTTTGTTTATTAGTATAGAAATTAAATAATGAACGGGTTAAGTCGGACACGTGGTAAGGGACTTCGTCTAAATCTCCATTCATGGACGCATGATTGATAATATACAACTCCATATCATATATAGTATATAATACTGTAAAGACCCATAAATTTCAAGGAAATTTTATTCTTAATTTTCTTTGGAATTTTACAAGAGCGCAGTTTCTGACGACACCTGATTCCGAGGCCCGGTGTGCACGGAATCATTTTCTGAAGTTTGGCTCGGGTACGTTTAGTGAACGAACGAGCGGGTTTTTCTAACTTTTGAACCGGTGCCCGGAATCAAATTCTGAGGGCACCGATGAAATCACAGCGCCTGTTTTTGCTTAGAAACACCTCTTCTGTAGTTGCGTTTTCACGGTTGTGGTTTTTAATTTTTGGGCTTAAAGTTAAGAAATAAAATAAATTGTTCGACAAAATTTATTTTATTTCAATTAAGCCACTTGGAAGCCACTTGAATCCACTTAAAGGCTGTTTAAGCAAAGTTGATCTTGATAGGATGCTATCGAGAAATATCCTACCCCCTTGGTAGGATATTTGTGAGGTGGGGCCCGCACGAGCCCCGCCGTTTCTTTTCCGCTAAGTAACGCACTCGCGAAAACCCGTCATTATGAAAGTCAACTGATGCATTTTCTTAAATTCTTAACGCACCATTTAATTGGGCGGTTTTATTTGTGAATTAAACGGGCAGTTTCTTTCGTTGAATTAATTCTACGAATTAGTGGGTCGTTACCTACCTCGTATTCGTTTGTTGGCGTAATAATAAAATAAGACCAACACGACGTTGGACGATTACACCTTGAGAGGTTTTTGGAAAAGGTTCTTGTGCCTTTACCCCTCTTCGCGAAGAACGCGAAGAACGTGAAGAACGCGGAGAACGCCGGCCTCCGACGAAGAACGCTGAACCCGCAGAAATCGACGACGTGACGCCGTGTGCCGCGATGCCGACGTTTCCTCTCCCGCGATGTTCTTCGGCGAGATTCTTTAATCCGCAACAAAAAACTTTGATCATCCGTTGAGGTGAGGGTTTCAGATTTTCTATTAAATTTCCTTTGTGTTCATTAACTCAAGAATGATTTAATTATTTTATAATTAAATCTTTTCTTCTTGAACCTCGGAGTTCGTCGACATGACACCCTTCCGCGACGACGCGACGATCCCCTCCTTCCGCGACGATCAATCTGCGAAGGACCCGCGCGCGCGACTTGACGAGGTAGGGATTTTGTTTTGTAAATGCCCTTATTCCCGTGAACGGTTCTTTAAAATTAAAGAACCGGTTTCAAATGAGCAATTTTAATTTATGAAAATTGTTGATGCATGTGTTGAATTATTTTCTACCGTTGTTGTTAACTAACGCGGAGGGTGCGGGCCAAACGAACACGGCCCGACAACCCTCTGTCGTTCTTCGTGGTTTTGCGGATTTGGCGGGCGACGACAAAATGTGATGCAAGGGAAATTTGTTGATTCCTCAGTGAAGAAAGGAACCCGGGGGGAACACCGGCCCAGACAGGAAGGAAAACGGACCACCGGAGCAACTCTGGTGGCCCGCGGATGATTCAGGCGGCGCAGGTCGCCGGCGCGGCTGAAGCTGCGGCGGCGGAGGCCAACGGACCCGCGACCGCGTGGGTCCAGCTCACCCGCACGGGACACGGATAAAGTCGAGTCTGTTGCTCCATCGCGGCCCCAACGCGGGGGCCGCGACATATCCAAACCACGGGGGAAGCACCCCATGGCGCTCGGCCACTCGGCCGCTCGGCCGGACCTGACCGGGTGGGGTTGACCCGGTTCGGCCGACCCCGGGGGGGGGGGGGGGGGGGTCGGGCCGGCTCGGCCTAGGCCCGGACCCCCGTCTTCGGACCGTTTTCGGTCAAATGCTCGTAACTTGAGCTACGAGTCTCCAAATGACTCGCCGTCTGCGGAAACTCGGTCCTTGGATTGATACAGTCGTTTCGGTATATCACTCAAAGTTTCGGAATACTTTGGGTTCGGCCGGGTTGGTTCGTACACGAAACCAACCGGGCCCTCGGAGCCGAAACGCTCATATCTTGAGCTACGGACGTCCGATTGACGTGTCGTCAGCTTTGTTTAATTCCTCTATGTGAGAAGGATCATATGGCTCACTCCGCCCGAGGTTTGGATGCAGGTGGAGTACGTTCGGGTTGGTTTTTCCTTAAAAACCAACCGGTCCCCTGGGACGAAAAGGCCAATAACTCTCAGACCGGGCGTCCGATTGACGCGCTGTCTGCGATGTCGAGTTCCAGTTGACGATACGGAACTTTTGGATACATTAACTTTGGAATTTGTGACAGTTGATGTATTGGCCTCTCGGCTCGTGGAGCGGACCCTCCCGAATGAGCTTGCTGTCTGCGGGAACCCTAGAGCTGGCTGCGACTGCTACTGCGACGACGACTGTGCAGATATTTTCAATGGACTACGGCGACGACTGTGCAGAGATCCTCAGTGGACTGCGTCGACGAACGTGTAGAGATCCTCAGTGGACTACGGAGACGGCTGTGGAGAGATCCTCAGTGGACTGCGCCGATGACTGTGCAGAGATCCTCTGTGGACTGCGACGACTACAGCACTCAGCGATCCTACGTGGATTAGTGTTACAGGTCCTGTGTGGGCCCGATACTGTGTGGGTCCGATCCTATGTGGGTCATCGCTCAACGGTTCTGTGTGAGTCAGTGCCTACAGATCCTGTGTGTGCTCGATCCTGTGTAGGTCATTGCGGGGGTTAGTTACCTATTGATCCTTTTTGGGTCCAACGACTTAGATGGATCAGTGATCATCTTTATCGTCATCCGAAGAAGTATACCTGTATGAGATGAATCTTGAGTTACTCTCCTTTGTGGATTGTGTTGAGCTATCCTATGTGGATTTACTGTTTACTCTCCTTTGTGGATTGTGTTGAGCTATCCTGTGTGGACTTACTATTTACTCTCCTTTGTGGATTGTGTTGAGCTATCCTATGTGGGTATACGTTTTCTTTCCTATGTGTACTGGGTTGTGCTTGGACTCGGACGTTGGAGCCGAACAGGAATTGATGACTTAGGTATCTGTTTGGGAATATACCTAAGCTGTGTCAGATGATACATCGTTATTGTATCGTTCCTTTGTGGATTATCCTTTGTGAATTTCAGGAGACCTTCGGGGGTCTTGGGGTCCCTAATGAGTAGCTTATACTCACCCATGCACGGGCTATGCCCGAACTACGTTGTGTTGGTTGCAGACGACAGACAGCTGTGATCGTGGTGGAGGCTTGCAGAGCAGGACGGTACTTGGAGGTGGACCACTGGGCAGGACGTAGTTAGAGCGGTCAGGTGGACCCGAGGAGCAGTGGAGGCTATCTGTGCCCACCCTTTAGGTGGGACTTCCAGAGGACGGCTCGACGCCGCTGCTTTTCTTTTCAGCTGCTGTTTTTCCCTTCAGTTGTACTTTACAGTTGGGCTTGTATTTCCGGCCCCTTTTACTTTCAGCACAGCTTGTTACAGTTTTTACTTAGTGTTTACTTTTCCGCTTTCTTACTCTGTGGTTCTTGTTTACTTTTCAAAGGCAATTCCTTCCCTTTTTTTGGGATTTACGCCTTGGTGCTAGTCGCCAGCCCCTGGCCTATGGAAGGCGGGCTTGGGGTAGTCACGGCACGGGCCCCGAGGACGGGTTGTGACAAATTGGTATCAGAGGTGGTCGGTTCTACCGGAGATTCTGATCTTTCTTCTATGTGAAGAAATAGTGTTTAGTGTAATGAGTGTGGTTATCAGTCCAGGGAGTCCAGTGTTGGTGCGGCGGCCGACGTATCCGTACACCAGGACCGTGACTTATGATTTCCGACTTAATGCACGAAAACATTGATTGCATGTGTTATTCGAGTTTTCTTTGTGATTACTTGTGTTAGCTCACCAGGTATACTGTTCTGACCGTGGCGCACTTGTTTCATTTTCAGGACGACCCCACGACGGCAGCCTGCTAGGGTTCCGAGAGTAGAGCGCGACGACAGCCCACCGAGCGACGAGGCCTCGGTACAGGGCCCGTTGACAGCAGAGGCACCGGCGGTACCTTTACCCGCTGAGCCCCTGATGCTTCCAGCACCGACTACTGACAATGCTCGTCACCTCGGAGCTCTGCACGAGTTCCAGCGCCAGCGACCACCCAGGTTTCATGGGGAGATGGACCCCCATGCAGCCGAGGACTGGCTGGTGGTGGTCGTTCGAGTTTTCAGGCTAGTGAGGACACCAGCAGACCTCATGGTGATCCTCGCGGCGAGCCTACTGCACACAGAAGCATGACGATGGTGGAGCCTGATTCTCTAGGTGCACGATGAGGTCTCTCTCATCTGGACGGACTTCGAGAGCCTCTTCCGCTCAGAGTTCGTCCCCGCCACCCTCCGTGTGGTGCGCATTCAGAAGCTTCTTCAGTTGCGGCATGGCAGCTTGACGGTCACCCAGTACACAGCGAGGTTCACCGATCATTATCGCTACTCGTCCGACATGGTGCGAGACTCCTTCTTCTGGGCCTGGACCTCTGAGAAGGGTTTGAGACACGAGAACCGGGAATCGATGATCTCCCTCAGCATCCCGACCCAGGCAGGAGTGTTGGAGCGAGCCCTTCTGATCGACAGCTTTCTGGCTGAGTCCACAGCGAGACCTACCGCAGGGCGGCAGGTAGCGGAGTCTTCGGCAAATGGTAGCTGATGGATGACTCTGGGTTCCAGGCAGACCAGACCTTCCGACAGACGACCTCGGGACACTGGCTCAGCAGTGCGGGTCACACAGCGCGGATCCAGTCTTCCGAGAGGTAGGCAATGCTACGTGTGCGGCGGACAGGGCCACATGGCTCGTGACTGCCCGACAGGCCGTACCGAGGAGCAGCAGACGGTGGAGGGGACACCTAGGCAGAGGTAGAGGATCGACCGTGGCGGTCCGCAGGGAGGAGGCGGACGAGGAAGCGGATCTGGCCGAGCAGCAGGTGGTGGGAGACGCTTTGAGGCTCTACCACCACCACCCCCAGGAGGTCCGTCCCGACCACAGGGATCTGGCGGGCAGAGACAGGCACAGCTCCAGGCAGCGGAGGCCTACGACCACGGCGCGCCAGAGATGATTCGAGATACGATCTGTGTCTATTCCACCCTTGCTTCAGTTCTTATAGACATAGGAGCGAGTCACTCTTTCATAGCTGCTGCCCTTGTTCGGAGCTCGGAGATTCCGACAGAGACGTTGGCTCGATCCTTACGGCTAGAGACCCCTACGAGAGAAGACTCGATGATTACGCACTAGTGCCGGCAGTGTGAGCTTACTCTAGGAGGTGAGAGCTTTGGCTGGGATCTTCTTGTATCGGCATCGAGGCCTTACGACGTCATCTTGGGCCTGGATTGGTTATCTACAGTCCATGCTCATATTTACTATTTGAGGCGCAAGGTGCGATGTGTGCGCACCGATGGGACCAGGTTTACCTTCATCGGTGAGACGGGATCCTTCGAAGAACATGATGGACTCCCGCAGAGGATATGGCAGCCCATCGCTCATCAGTTGGCTAGCCTCATCCTTGGAGCAGTTGACGTGCAGAGTCCTGGTTTTCCTGCAGTGGTGGATCAGTATGCAGACGTCTTCCCCGATGACGTTCCAGGACTACCTCCTCGCAGAGAGGTAGAATTTTACATTGATCTGTACCCCAGGACAACCTCGATATCCACTCCAGCTTATCGGATGGCCCCCATTGATCTTCGAGATCTGCGGGTACAGTTGGAGGACTTGCATGGCAAGGGGTTCATGCGACCCAGTGTTTCACCCTGGGCTTCCCCGATTTTGTTCGCCAAGAAGGCGGATGGGAGCTTGCGACTGTGTGTCGACTATCGTCGCCTGAACCAGGTGACAGTGAGGAACAAGTATCCGCTACCGAGGATTGATGACCTCTTCGATCAGCTCAAGGGAGCATGGTGGTTCTCGAAGATAGACCTCAGGTCAGCCTATCATCAGCTCATATTTCGATACGAGGACGTGCAGAAGACGGCCTTCATGTGTCGATATGGACACTATGAGTTCTTAGTTATGCCTTTCGACGTAACCAATGCTCCAGCAGTGTTCATGAGCCTAATGAAAAGGATCATCCAGCCATACCTCGATTGATTTGTCGTGGTCTTCATCGACAAAATTTTGGTGTACTCGACCACGGAGGAGGATCCCCCCTACCACTTGCGGGTTGTACTAGACACACTCCGAGAGCACCAGCTTTATGGAAAGCTCTTGAAGTGCTAGTTCTAGTTATGTGAGGTCCACTTCTTGGGGCACGTCATTTCTGAGGCGGGAGTAGTATTGGATCCCGTGAAGATCGAGGCAGTTTTAGCTTGGGAGCCACCCAGGAACGTGACAGAGGTGCATAGTTTCTTAGGTCTAGCCGGATACTATCGGACATTCGTGCCGGACTTCTCCAGAGTTGCGGTGCCACTCTCAGCGTTGATGAAGAAGGGGAAACCCTTCGTGTGGTCAGAAAGATGTCAGCAGAGCTTCCAAGAGCTGAGATAGAGATTGACCAGCACACCTATCATGAGATTTCCTGAGGAGGGAGTTAGATACGTAGTCTACTGCGATGCATCATGGACCAGACTCGGGTGTGTCCTGATGTAGGAACGGGCCGTGATTGCCTATGGATCACGTCAGTTGAGGCTGCATGAGCAGAACTACGCTACCCATGAACTGGAGTTAGCAGCAGTGATCTTCGATCTGAATACATGGCGGCACTATCTGATGGGCGAGCGGTTTATAGTCTTTTCTGATCACCAGAGTCTCAGGTACATCTTCTCTCAGAAGGAACTAAACCTGAGACAGCGGCGATGGCTCGAGTTCCTCCAGGACATTGACTTTAAGATAGTCTATACGGCTGGGAAGGGGAACGTGGTAGCCGATTCCCTCAGCAGGAGGACGAGAATCCAGCTACATGAGGAGGCGACAGAGCAGCTGGCCGCTTTTCAGATATCCTTCGTGGATAGATATGGAGAATCCTTTCTTTAGTCTCTCACCGTCTCTCCTCCACTTCTACAGCGGGTCAGAGAGGCTTAGTGTGGGGACGCTGACCGTGAGACACGGTGTGCACTGATATCCTCGGGACATGCACCTGATGGTTTCTCCCAAGGAGCAGATTACAACATCCTTTTCAGAGGACGTACCTTGGTACCAGTCGCTTTACGAGAGGAGGTGCTGAGAGAGTTTCACATTTCTCCTTTAGCGGTATATCCTGGAGTGGCGAAGATATACCAGGATCTCAGACGACAGCACTCGTGGCCGGGCATGAAGAAGGCTGTGGCAGAGTTCGTATCACGGTGCCTCACCTTCCAGCAGGTGAAAGAAGAGCATCAGGTACCAGCAGGCTTGGTACAGCCCTTGGAGGTCCCGGAGTGGAAGTGGGATGAGATATCTATGGACTTTGTGACTGGACTTCCACGCACTTCCAGAGGTCACGACTCCATTTGGGTGATTGTTGATCGACTCACCAAACCGGCACACTTCATTCCCATCAGAGAGCAGGGCTCAGTGGAGATCTTGGGGGGGTCTCTACGTTCAGGAGATTGTACGGCTTCACGGTGTGTCATCGACTATCGTCTCCGATCGGGACCCTCGTTTTACTTCCCGGATTTGGAAGGGGTTGCAGGAGGCGTTCGGGACATGGCTACGTCTGAGCACCGACTTTCACCCTCAGATGGATGGTCAGACGGAGAGGACCATTCAGACTCTCGAGGACATGCTCTGCGCATGTGTCATTGACTTTGGTCGCAGCTGGGAGGACCACCTACACTTGGTGGAGTTCACGTACAACAACAGCTACCACCCCACCATCAGGATGGCACCATACGAGGCATTGTATGGCAGGGATTGTAGATCTCCTTTGTGCTGGACAGACGCTGGGGAGTCAGCACTTGTGGGACCAGAGATGGTCCGGGCCATGACAGAAAAGGTCCAGGTCATCCAGGAGCAGATAAGGACAACTCAAAGCCGACAGAAGTCATATGCTGACAGGAGGCAGAGGCCACTAGAGTTCGAGGATGTCGACCACGAATTATTGCGTGTCTCACCTCGATGTGGTTTATGGAGATTTGGCCAAGGCGACAAGTTGTCTCCACACTTCATCGAACCTTTCCAAGTCCTCAGTAGGATTGGCGAGGTGGCTTATCGTCTGGCTCT
Organism: Viscum album; assembly: GCA_963277665.1. Lineage (NCBI taxonomy): Eukaryota > Viridiplantae > Streptophyta > Magnoliopsida > Santalales > Viscaceae > Viscum > Viscum album. Next base: position 554,876,944 of record OY728160.1, on the reverse strand, counting down.
ACCACCTCAGTTGCACCGGGTTCATGACGTCTTCCACGTATCTCAGCTAAGGAGATACGTGCACTACCCGACGCACATCATTGACTGTGGGGAGATAGAAGTGGATTATGGGGCGACTATTGCGGAGGTCCCAGTGGAGATAGATGATCGATAAGAGCGGGTCCAACATGGGCGATCGATTCCTCTTCTGCGCATCAGATAGCAGCACGGGATCCTCCAGGAGAGCACATGGGAGAGGGAGGCTCAGATACGTGCTCAGTACCCACATTTGATTCCCAAGTTTATGATATATCTATACGGGGACGTAAAGCCCTGAGGTGGGAGTAATTTAAATACCCGTAAATTTCAAGGAAATTTTTTTCTTAATTTTTTTTGGAATTTTACAAGAGCGCAGTTTCTGAAGGCACCTGATTCCGAGGCCCGGTGTGCCCGGAATCATTTTCCAAAATTTGGCTCGGGTACGTGCAGTGAACGGACGAGCGGGTTTTTCTAACATTGGAACCGGTGCCCAGAATCGAATTCTGAGGGCACCGATGAAATAGCAGAGCCGGTTTTTGCTTAGAAACGCCTCTTCTGGAGTTGCGTTTTCTCAGTGGTTGTTTTTAATTCTTGCGATTAATGTTATGAAATAAAATAGATTTTTCAACGAAAATTATTTTATTTCACTTAAGAAACTTGGAAGCCACTTGAAGCCACTTAATGGTGGCTTAAGCTGAGTTGATCCAGATAGGATGCTATCCAGAAATATCCTCCCCCCTTGGTAGGATATTTATGAGGTGGGCCTGCACGAGCCCCACCGTTTCTTTTCCGCTAAGTAACGCACCTGCGAAAACCTGTCATTATGAAAGTCAACTGAAGCGTTTTCTTAAATTCTTAACGCACCATTTAATTGGGCGGTTTTATTCGTGAATTAAATGGGCGGTTTCTTTCGTTGAATTAATTCTACGAATTAATGGGTCGTTACCTACCTCGTATTCGTTTGATGGCGTAATAATAAAATAAGACCAACACGGTGTTGGAGGATTAAACCTTGAGAGGTTTTTGGCAGAGGTTCTTGTGCCTTCACCCCTCTTCGCGAAGAACGTGAAGAACGCGAAAAACGCCGGCCTTCGACAAAGAACACCGAACTCGCGGAAATCGACGACGCGACGCCCTGTGCCGCGATGCCGGCGTTTCCTCTCCCGCGACGTTCTTCGGCGACGTTCTTTAATCCTCAACAAAAACCTTCGATCATCCGTTGAGGTGAGGGTTTCATATTTTCTTTTAAATTTCCTTTGTGGTCATTAACTCAAGATTTATTTAATTATTTTTTTAATTAAATCTTTTGTTCTTGAACCTCAGAGTTCGTCGACGCGACACCCTTCTGCGACGACGCGAAGATCCCCTCCTTCTGCGACGATCAATCCGCGAAGGACCCGCGCATGCGACTTGATGAGGTAGGGATTTTATTTTGGAAATGCCCTTATTCCCGTGAATGTTTCTTTAAAATTAAGGAACCTGTTTCAAATGAACAATTTTAATTTATTAAAATTGTTGATGCTTGTGTTGAATTATTTTCTCCCGTTGTTGTTAACTAACGCGGAGGGTGCGGGCCAAACAAACACGGCCCGACAACCCTCCACCATTTTTCGTGGTTGTGCGGATTTGGCGGGCGACGACAAAACATGACGCAAGGGAAATTTGTTGATTCCGCAGTGAAGAACGGAACCCGAGAGGAACACTGGCGCAGAAAGAAAGGAAAATGGACCACCGGAGCAACTACGGTGGCCCACGGAAGATTCCGGCGGCCGGAGGCAGCGGCGGCCAACGGACCCGTGACCACGTGGGTCTAGCTCGCCAGCACGGGACGCGGCTGAAGCCGTGTCCGTTGCTCCAGCACGGCCCCAACATGGGGCCGCGACATCTTCAGACCCTGGGGGAAGCACCCCGCAGCGCTCGGCCGAACCGAGCCAGGCCGGTCCGACCGGCCGGGCCACGCCCTGGTCGGACCGGACAGGGACGGACCGGGTCGGGACGACCCGGTTCGGCCGACCCGGGGGGGGGGGGGGGGGGTCGGGCAGGGTCGGCCCGGGCCCGGACCCCCGTCTTCGGACCGTTTTCGGTCAAATGCCCGTAACTTGAGCTACGGGCCTCCAAACGACTCGCCTTCAAGGGAAACGCGATCCTTGGATCGAGACGACCGTTTCAGTATATTGCACTCAAGGTTTCGGAATACTTTGGGTTTGGCCGGGTTGGTTCGTACACGAAACCAACCGGGCCCTCGGAGCGGAAACGCTCATATCTTGAGCTAAGGACGTCCGATTGACGTGCCATCATCTTTGTTGAATTCCTCTATGTGAGACGGATCTTTTGGCTCACTCCGCCCAAGGTTTGGACGCAGGTGGTGTATGGTCGGGTTGGTTTTACCTTAAAAACCAACCGGGCCCCTGGGACGAAAAAGCCAATAACTCTCATACCGGGCGTCTGATTGACGCGTCGTCTACGACGTTGAGTTCTTGTTGACGATACGGAACTTTTGGATACATCAACTTCGGACTTTGTGACAGTTGATGTATCGGCCTCTCGGCTCGTGGAGCGGACCCTCCTGAATGAGTTTGATGTGTGCGGGAACCCTAGAGCTGGTTGCGACTGCTACTACGACGACGACCGTGCAAAGATCCTCAGTGGACTGCGGCGGCGGCTGTGCAGAGATCCTCAGTGGACTGCGACGAAGACCGTGCAGAGATACTCAGTGGACTACGGCGACGGCTGTGCAGAGATCCTCAGTGGACTGCACTGACGACTGTGCAGAGATCCTCAGTGGACTGCGATGACTACAATACTCAGCGATCCTACGAGGATCAGTGCTACAGGTCATGTGTGGGCCCGATCCTGTGTGGGTCTGATCCTGTGTGGGTCAGCGCTCAGCACTTCTGTGTCAGCCAGCGCCTATAGGTCCTGTGTGGGCCCGATCCTGTGTGGGTCATTGCGAGGGTTAGTTACCTATCGATACTTTGTGGGTATGACGACTTAGATGGATCAGTGATCATCTTTATCGTCATCCGAAGAAGTATACCTGTGTGAGCTGAATCTTGAGTTACTTTCCTTTGTGGATTGTGTGGAGCTATCCTGTGTGGATTTACTGTTTACTCTCTTTTGTGGATTGTGTTGAGCTATCCTGTGTGGATTTACTGTTACTCTCCTTTGTAGATTGTGTTGAGATATCCTGTGTGGGTATACGTTTGCTTTCTATGTGGACTGGGTTATTCTTGGGCTCGGACGTTGGAGCCGAACGGGAATTGATGAGTTAGGTATATGTATGGGAATCTACCTAAGTCTTGTCAGATGTTACTTCGTTATTGTATATTTCCTTTGTGGTTTATCCTATGTGGATTTCGGGAGATCTTCAGGGGTCTCGGGGTCCCTACTGAGTAGCTTATACTCACCCCTGCACGGGCTATGCCCACACTACGTTGTGTTGGTTGCAGACGATGGACATCGGTGATCGTGGTGGAGGCTTGCGGAGCAGGACGGTACCTGGAGGTGGACCACTGGGCGAGACGTACTCGGAGCGGTCAGGTGGACCCGAGGAGCAGTGGAGGCTATCTGTACCCACCCTTTAGGTGGGACATCCAGAGGACGGCTCGACGCCGCAGCTTTTCTTTTCACTTACTGTTTTTCCCTTCAGTTGTACTTTACAGTTGGGATTGTATTTCTGGCCCCTTTTACATTCAGCACCGCTTGTTACAGTTTTTACATAGTGTTTGCTTTTCGGCTTGTTTACTCTGTGGTGCTTGTTTACTTTTCAAAGGCAATGCCTTCCCTTTTTTTGGGATTTATGCCTTGGTGCTAGTTGCCAGCCCCTAGCCTATGGAAGGCGGGCTTGGGGTAGTCACAGCACGGGCCCCGAGGACGGGTGGTGAAAAATACCCCCATTTTACTATTAATTTAATTTAGAGATAATATTTTTTCTATTAATATTTTTACTAAAATTCAAAATAAGTGTTTTTAATGTTTTTGAGACAATGACCTCTCTGCCGCCGTAATCGTTATTTGGAATCCTCTATAAGCCTTAATGTTTTTAAAAGGAAACAAACTACCTTATTCCCTATTTGGGTTTTTTTATTGAAAATGATTTTAATATAGAATGTTTTTTTAATATGTTGAAATAATTTATTGTTATTTCAAATTAAATGTTTTTAGTGAAATGAAATATTTTATGTGTTATGATTTTATAATAGTACTTTGGCATTTGACCGGTGGTTAAGTAATAAACCAAATGACTGGTGGTGCCATGATAAAAAAATAGTGGGTGGTTACATTATAACCTCTAATGCATTGGTTATAGAATTCAGCCATTTTGATATTCCATTTAGTGAGATTTGTGGAATTTGACTATATGGTTATTCCATTTAGTTATGTTTTGGTCCCAAGATATATTTATAAGTTATGTGTTATTTCTATGTGTTTTATGGTCATATTTTGTTTACAAAAGGGTAAGAAATGGTATTTTATTCAGTGAATAGTATTTACTACATCATAATGGAGAAAAGTACTACTTATGATTTTGTATTCATGGTTTACTTATAGTTTTGAAAAACCAACAGTTTTCCTACATAGTGTATCCATTCATGTGGTTGTTTTTGTCCACACCCTATTTTTGGAAGTGTTTTTCACATGACTAAAAGATTAACAGTGTCAACTACAGGATCATGGAAAAGTCATGATGTCTAAAATAAAGAACTAGACATTACTATTTTTTCAATAGATTTTATTTTATTAAAAAAAAGTCGGAGTAGAAGTGTCTACATGTAAAATTTAATGTTGTTTTGTATATGTTATGACCTAACTACCTAATGCTCTAAACATTAAAATACCCTCAATGTGAAATCTTAACTTTATTCAAGATTATGAAATGTATAAGGCCAAGGCCATAATGTTGGTATCGGAGGTTGGTTTAGGAAACTTTAGGGGTTTAAATACTGTTAAATTAATATCCATAAAATAATTTGTATTTTGAATTAAATGATATAGCATTTAATATTACCATGTTTCATCCCCTAAGATCATTCGATGTTTGGAAATGATTTCCAAATTGGAAATTGGGTATCTATGCTGGGATGGAATACATAAAGAAATTTCCTTCCAAATCAGCATCATAAGATGGTAGAAATTAGAATTGAATAGTTTATTATAGTGATAGCTCACATGACTCAATTGATAAATAGTGGTTTTGATTATTGATGATATTTCGGTTTATTCTAAAAGTAAAGAGGGACACAAAATTAATTTAAGTTGATTCTTTCTTAACCTAATATAAAAGAAACAGTATGTGAAATTCAACAAGTATGATTTTTGGGTTCAAAAAATTTCATTCCATGGTCACATTGTTTCAAAAAAATGGCATAACTATTGATCATGCTAAAACAGAAGTTGTTCAAGAATGACCATGACCTACAAATATAACTGTGATCTGTAGTTTTCTTGGATTGAAATGATATATAAATGTTTTGGGTTGAAAATGATGCACATTTATCTTTCCCACAGACTATGTTAACATGAAAAGGCATTATGTTCATTTGTACAAATGAATGTGATGATTGTTTTAAGGAATTTAGAAAAATAGGTGAATGATCCTATTTTAGAAATTACATATAGAAATGGGGAGTTTTTAATCTACAGTGATTCTTTGATTAAAGGAATTTGGTGTGTCCTAATGAAAAATTATATGGTAATTACATATGCCTCACATCAGTTGAAACCTCATGAGTTAAATTACCCTACACATGAATAGCAATTCACTGCTATTGTTTTTGTATTAATATTTTAGAGGAATCATTTGTATGGTGTAATGTTAGAAATATATAATGATCAGAATTGAATGATGTATATATTCACTCAGAAGGAATTAAACAGGATACATTGGAGATGGTTAGAATTAATCAAAAAATTTTATTTGACGATCCATTACCATATGGGACAAGAAAATAATGTGGCTGATTTTTTGAGTTGAAAGATTAATGCTACCTTAACCATGCTACATTTGGAAAATGATCCTTCAGGTATTGATTTGATGAATTTTGGATTGGAAGTTGTTGTTTGAAGGAAATTCTTCTATTTTATTTCAACATTTAGTTCAATCGCATCTAGAATATGAAATAATGAAAGAGAAAAAAAATGACAGAGTATTGCAGAAAAGGGTATAGTTGGTTTAAAATAATAGGTTACCATAGATCAATTTTGATAGAGAATACATTTTTAGATTTATAAAGACATTACGTGTGCCTTTTGATTCACAGTGGCAGAAAGAGTTCTCATATGAAGCTCATAATTCTATGTTTTTAGTTCATCTAGGAAGTATTAAGATGTTTAGAGATCATTAAGAGTATTACTTGTCTGATGGAATGAAAAGGGATATAATAGTCTTTTTTGTGAACTCATTGACTTGTCAATAGGATAATTTATAGAGACAGTTAAAGAAATGAATGCATCCGCCTTAACTAGTGCCATTATGTAAATGCAAAAATATATCCATAGACTTCATTGTGGGATTTCCAAATAAATCTCTAGTTAAATATTTAATCTTGGACATTTTTGATCAGTTGACTAAAACTACTCAGTTTTTTCCTATTCGAGAAACAATGTCTTTAGGTCATATTTCTCAGTTGTAAGTTAAATATAGAGTCTGGTTTCATGGAATTCCCCTCTTCAATATATATAATCATGATCCCATGAATACATCTATCTTATGGAAAGGCTTTCGTGTGTTGTTGGGAATTATATTAAATTTTATAATAGCTTTTCATCCGCAATCATATGGGAAGTCCAAATGAAAAATCAAGACATTGGAATATATGTTATGTGTTTCTTCAATGGATTTCCAAGGTAGTTTGGACCAATATCATTCACGGGATTAATTTTCTTATTATAACGTTATTCTTAAAAAATTATTAATTTTAGTATTTAAATGGATCTTCTTGAAGCATTATATTGAAATTGGTGTTGAACTCCATCTTTATGGGATCCAGTAGTTAAAAGGAAGCTGATGGGACAACAATTGGTTGACGAGATAGAAAATACGGTTAAGTTGATTTAGAATCACATGAAAATAGATCAGAGTAGGAAAAAAAGATATGTGGATAACCATTGGAATGATATTTATTTTGAGGTACGAGATCATGACTTTCTCAACGATTATCCATGGAAAAGTGTGATGTGTTTTGGCCAGAAGGGAAAGATGAGACCAAGGTTCGTTGGACCCTATGAAATCCTACAGAATGTTGGATCAATTACCTATAGATTTTCTTCACCTCCACAATTATACGAGGTACACCATGTTTTTCATGATTCAATGTCGAGAATTTATATTTCAGATCAATCTCATGTTTCTACTTCTTAGGTAATTTATTGGGTAGAAAATCGTTCTTATGAGGAACAACCAGTCAATATTTTTGACCGAAGAGAGCATGTGTTGCAGAATAAGGTAATAAATCACGTATTGTTTTTCTGGAAAAACCATATGGTTGAAGAGGAAATGTGTTAATCTGAAATTGATTTGAGGGAAGAATACCCCCATTTATATGATAAGTGATTTATATTGGGATGACACAATTTCCAAAAGGTGGAGGGATTTACCATCCGAGGTAATTAAAGGTTATAACATATTCATATTTATTAATATTTGTGAATTAAATATTAATTTTTCTTTAATGGGAATTCTATGTTCGATGGAGTACCTGATACACAATAGGGGATTTCCTGGAAATCATACATTGCAAACAATTTTGAGTTATACTGAAATACAACAATAAAATATTATTATCTTAAATGATAGTTAATGAATAGTCATTGTATTTTGATGGAATGAATAGAACTAGCTACAATATGATTATACATGTTTGTTAAATTTCTTTACCATTATACAATTTAAGTTAAAGGTTGAAAATGTGAATGAATCCAATTTTAATAAAAAAAATTAATATTATTTTAAAGGTAGATTTGTCACCTTTTGATGGAGAACCCTATTTAAATACAGCTTTTTTACATTTAAATATTCTATTTGAAAAGTTAATCATCATAATTAGATATGGGACATCAAAATTTATTTTGGAAAAAATTTCTACAATTTTATGGTACAATTCATTTGTTAATGAATAGTGAAAAATACTGCATTTTAATTAAAAACATCATTTTAATCAAATTTTTTTATTGTAAAATTATATTTTAAATTTGTTTTATATTTTAATTGTATTATATTTTTACCATTTAATACAATAATATTACATGGATGTAATTTCACATTGTAATTGGACTTAATCAAATATCAATATTTAGACTGTTATTATTTCTTAAAAACATGCTTTCTGGTTTTGAAAACATAATTTAACTTTAAATTAATTAATGAAACTTCATTATTTTTTATTTGAAAACATAGGAATCATTTTAGGATTTGGAATATCAAATTTAGCTTTTGGTGAAATTTTGTTTTCTCTGAAAACCAACAATTTATTAATGAATAGTGCAAAATAATGCTTAGTAGTTAAAAACAGTCTATTTTGAATGAAATTTTATAACATCTAGGAATATATTTTCAAAAATATGTCATACATAGTCGTCATAATTGTTTAAAATATTGTTTAAGGGGATAAAATTATTTTTTTTTGACAATAACTTTTGATTTTTATTTATCAAAGTTAAAGGTAAATATCATAATTTAAGATAAAAATAATATTATAATATTAAAAAACATCCTTAACACTTGTCCAATCCTTATTGAATAGGTCATGGCCGACGAGTAAAATCATTGGGTTAAACTTTATTCAATTGAATGCCACATTCGTATGTTAATTACATTAATTACATTTTATTTGAAGTAAAAACAAATTCATAAACATGTATTGTTTTTCTAAAACCATTTTAATGTTGGGTTATATAATTGATAAATTTGACTATAAATTTTCATTATAATTATAAAAATATTTTCTATTACATGTTATTTTATTTACAATTATTATACATAATATAAATAAATTTATTTATGACACAATGATGATATAAAGATTACATCATTATTGAATGCTTTAAATAAATGAGATTATAAATTATAAAATAAATTCATTTTGAAACATTTTATTCCATAAACATATTTTATGTATGAGTATGACTTGTTAGCTTTACATTTTTGTAATTGTTTCTAAAAAATCATGTTGTTATAGATTTTTATAATAGTCTTTATAGGAATAGTATTTATATTTACATAAATGTGTTTAAAAGTAAATCAATATATTATTAAATTATATAATAATCCATAAAATATTATATTATTCCAAATTAAATAAATAAATATTATAACGTCATTAATGAAACACTTGTAGCTATATTTGTCATTTTATGGAATCTATATAAACCATATAGTGTGAATAAATAAGAGAACATGGTAAAAGTTAAATAAGTTAACAATGGGTGAAATAAAAATGATATGGATTAAAAAATATATAAAACCTATCGAAATAATAATTTATTTTTTTACAAAGTCATATACGAACAGTATATGTTAATTAAATATCTTTTTTTACATTTTTAATTTGAAATTCAGTTTATAATAAAATAATTTTTTCAAACATTTATAAAGAGCCCCTACCCCCTTATAAAAGGCATTCACCTCTAACCCAATACTCACACATCTCAAGCCCCTTGGTTCGTCCATCCTCTTACCAAATAAGCTCCCAATATCTCTATCTTCAACCTAAAATCCTGACCATCTTCATAAGACACTTCAATAAAGACTTTTGGTTGAAACCTAAGATAGTTACCAGATATTAAGGTAACATATTCCATACAAGTTCTATTCTTTTATTTTACATCTTCACTCCATATTATCTATTTATAATTATTTTACAAAACAAACCTAGCATTTTCAATCTACTAGGATTTTGTTATGTGAATTATTCTATATATAGTTACACACAACTCCATCTAATGGGTATATAACATAATGTTTCTGTGGACATCGAACTACTATCACAAAAAACGATAATTGTTCAATCTTATCCTACCTTCTCTTATGGTATCCATTATTATGGAAGTATAATTATATATGATTTTTATGATATTTATTTTATCTCTATAATTCTTTAATTTATTTATAACATAACTTTATACTTTTAATGTTGTATATATATGATAATTTCATTTGAGGATGTGTGGACTAATTCCCACTCAAAGTGATGTGACTCATTCATACCATACATGGAATATATAAAGGATGGTATTAATAAATGTACATAATGTATATAAAAATGATATTATACAAGAATAATAATATACATCTCTATCATTTGGTGTTCATTAATTTTAAAATAAAAAATTCAAATGGGAGTAGCATTCATGCGTACATACGACTTACCGTCTCCATGAATAGTGCATTTCATTTTAATATATCCAAATGACATTAAAAATTATAAATACATATATACACAATATTTATGATATATATGTTATATAAATAATTAATATCATTTTGGAGGTATTGAAATTTAGAGCACTTGGACAAATTATAATTATAATAAGTTCACTTCTTACTCAACTTCTAAACATCAACAAATTGTCTGATATGAACTAAAATAATTAAATAAATGTTATAGAAAGGAAATAAGTGATGTAAAAGTAATATTACAATTTGACATGGTTTTTATGAAAGTATAAATTAATTTAAATATATTATTCCATAATTTATATAATGAACTTGTCAAGTCAGACACGAGGTAAATTACTTCTTCTCAATCTCCTTTCATTAAGGAATGTTTTGATCATGTACACCACTTTTTTATATAGTATATAAAAAACCCATTGACTTTAAATTTCATTCAATGGGAAATTTTTTTTCTATGAAGTGTTTTACTAAATGAAAAAAGGAGTGTTATTAATGTTTTCGATGAAAATGACCACTCCGTTTCCATAACCGTTATGTGGATTTCTCCATGTGAATTTAAAATTTTAAAAGGTAAAGAAATCTCTTATTCACTTTTTGGGTGATTTGGTAATGAAAATGTTTTCTGAAATAAATTTTATTTTTCAACATCTTAAATTTATTTCTTGTTATTGTAAATGAAATGTTATTTGTGAAATTCAATATTTTATGATTTTTGATTTTATAATGTAACAATGTCATTTGACGGGTGGTTACGTGATAAACCAAATGAATGGTGGTTCCATGAAAAACCATGATGAGGGGTTACTTAATAAACTCCAATGAATTTGGTATGGTAATTGGCCGAATGTATAATCTATTTAGTGATATGTGTGGAAGTTGACCGAATGGTTATTCTATTTAAGTAAGTTTATGTCTGATGTTACCATTATATGTTATGTGTAATTTATACGGGTTTTATTTTCAGATTTCGGTTACCAATGGGTATGGAATATGATTTAATTTAGTGAAGATTATTTACTACTTAATATTGGTGAAAAGTACTAATTATTATAAATTATTCATGATTTACTTGTTGTTTTCAAAAACTAACAGTTTTCCCAACATTGTGTATCCCATACAGAGAATTTTATGGTAATACCATGTTTCTTGAAAATTATTTTCACAAGACATAATGATCAATAGTGTAAAAGAAGGGATCACGGAAATGACATGCTGCCTAAAATAAGGAACTATAACAAACTCTATTTATCAAGAGTTATTGTTTTTTGAAAAATTGATACATATTTGAAGTGTCTAAATAAAATATTTCAAATTGTTAAGTATATGTTATTATAAAATTATCTCAATATACCAACCTAAAAGATCCTCAATTTGAATTGTTTAATTAATTCAAGATTATGTAAGTTCTATGTTTGGGGCTTTATACAGGGTAGAGAATTAAATTGTGATGTGTGTTCCACATTGCCTTATGTGTCAGCAGGTGAAGGATGATCACAATGTTTCAGGTGGTCTGTTGAATCCCTTATACATTTTGGAGTAGAAGTGGATTGACATTATTGATAGATTTCATCGTATTATTATACCGGTCATGAGTAAAATGTGATTCCCCATGGGTAGTAGTGGTTTGGATGATGAAATCAGCACACTTCTTGTCGATCAAGGAGTCGAGCAGAGCAGATAACTTAGCACCAAATTTTATGGACGAGGATTGCTGGATTCATGGATTTCAAATATCCATTTTCTCAAATAGGGAGAAATGTTTTACATCATGAGTCTCTAGGAGATTTTATTATGATTTAGGAAGTCATTTACACCTCAGCACTGCTTTCCACCCCCAAACGGATGATTGGACATAGAGAACCATCAATACGACCGAAAAAGTGTTACAAGAATCTGATATTGACTCATGTGGGTCTTGGGAGTGACATATTATAATGACCCATACTTTAAATACATTGTTATTACTTAAGAATTGAAGCACACTTATTACAACATATAACAAAACCAGGAAAGGACCGTATTGGTATAAAGTCTTTAGAAACTGGGAAACATAAACAACTGGTTCATAAAGCATCTATTATTCCTCCCATTTATTTCATCATATCTAGAGTCCCTTTTGGCATATTCTACTTAATAACCTTCTTCCTGACCTGGGGAAATAAAACATACAAAAGGGTGAGCTCAAATTCTCAGTAAGGGTAAACAAAAGAAATATCAATCACATCATATACATAAGAACATAACTTTTGGAAATCTTAACCTGCAAAAGAGATCATAATTTAATAACAAGGGATAAGTCATAGAAGTGAAATGTAATCCAAATAATCATAACATAAAAAAATGAAGCTTTGTGGCATACACACATAATCATAGAGAATAATTTCTTATTAGTCAAGACTCATTTCCAATACTATCTTAGTGGACAATGTCCATTTCTGAACCGAGTTCACTCCTCGTTTCAGTCCTGTTTCACTGAACTGGTTTAACCTGCTGTTCCAGCCATGTCTATATCATGAGATATAAAATCTTTATCCAATTCATTAGAGGGAGATATAGGTACCACCCATCTCATAATGATACCATTCTTATGTGTGCCACAAAATCATAAATCATACATCATTGCATAACCTATGTAATAAAAATGGGATTCTTAAACATCATGACCTCATAAAACAATTAATATAAGATAAAGGAATTAATAAAAATAATTCCATCACAACATAATCAAATCAATGTAATAATAGGGATAGAAACATAACCCTATATTATCTTAGATGGAATTTTTTTTTATAAAACACTTGAACTCCATTCTTGAGGAAAATATCCTTTCAAAAACATTTTCCTTTCTTAACATGTCATACAATTTTAAACTAAAAGAAGTTGATTTAAAATAAACTTGAAAACATGTAAAGGAAGCTTCTTGGAAATATTGTTTTAAAAATCCATTTATGGCGTATAAGTTAAAAAAACATTCCTCTCGTACTTTTGTCAGAAAAGTCAAAAAGTACCTCGTACGAAAAACGACAAAAGATTTCTTTCATATATTTTACTAAAAACTCTAATAAGGGTAAAAAAGGATTTAAAAAATTGTAGGTGGATGGAAATAATATTACATATTGAGGAAACATGGATTTGGATGATAAAATACACCCTAGTAAATCCCAAAGTATAAACAATCTCGAATAAAATGAGATTGTGATATTTTCCCATACCTTAGGCCGGATTTTCTTCGTAAGTGTCTGAACCTCCTTTATAATGATTTAAATAATGTTATTCACTTATTCCATAATCATAATTATTTTTATGATATCATATATTTTCTTATTCTTAGCTTCTTATTATTAATATTTCATTTATACTTGTTTTTCAGGTGTTTATTACATTTTGTTATTATGCTTGTTTTGTCGAATAAATTCTTAGTTTTCTTTTCAGGTTATAGATACCTCATTTCCATAATGTTATTAGTATAATATATATCATATTCATTCATTAAATTCATTTATATAATTATTATGCAATAAAGATCATGTATAACGAGTCGCATCAGATCGAGGAGATGGTATTCCGTACGTACGCACGACCGATGATATCATTCCCATGATCGTGGAATTGTATTGGAGTATATGTATACTAATTCAGAATAAATATCACTTTACAATAATAATATATAGTAATTATTTACACCATTATTCCCATCCATGTAAAGTGGTGGTGGAAAATAGATTACACCACGGCATGGATACAGTATTCCGTACGTATGCATGCGTGGTGATTTTGTTTTCCGTAAGATGGATAGATGGTGAAATAGGGTTGTTTCATACTTATAATAACATATAAATATATTATTGATACTTATGTTATTACATCATAATGAAACAACTAAAGAAGAATAAGTGGAAGACGAAATAAAGTTGAAAGAATCGGTAATGGACAATACCTCTTCTTTGAAGCGCCTCTTTGAGACCTCCACTTAGGGAACTAAAATTGGTCATTGAAGAAGACCAGGACCTCTAGGATGTTTCTAGGGAAGTGGAGAAGAGAATTTGTAACGGGTTTTCAGAGCTTGAAGGCTCAAAGTGGTGTGAGGAACTGAGGGAGTAGGTGCCCTTTCATAAGGGAGGAAAGGGGCACCTTTGGAATAACTAAAAATATTATTTTATTATAATGTCAAATTCGGTTTTTAATAGTTCCAAATTAATATATTTAGAAGCTAAGGTGTGGATGGGTCGAAATCCTCTCATAAATTATAATTTAGACAATTTAGGTCATTTTATTAAACTTATCTTTTAGTTTTAACTCTTAGTTAACTAGATTAACATTTACCATGTCACTTTGTATTTTTATATTATATAGTTAATAAACATACCATATACATCCAAGAGACCCCCAAGTGGTTTTTTAATGAAACATATATCATGATATAAGTATCATGGCCGAACCATAGATTTTTAGGAATATTATAACAATTAATAATATAATATTTGTTTTAAAAACTATTTTATGTCAATTTTGACACTATTTGGTAATTGATTTTTGTGAAAATCATAACAGAATTATTAGTTCTAAAAAAATAATTTAAATCAATACTAACATGTCATATTAACATATTAAATTACTGGAATTCATAAAAGTCTCAAATTACATTTATTTCGGTATTTATAACATCAATTATGTCAATATTTCATTAATATGATAAATACTCCATCATCATTGTATCATAAATAAATTAAATTATATAAAGTCTAAAAATAAAAAATAATATACCATTATATTTGAAATCTTCTTATATTTCTAATGAATATTTATAGTCGAATTTATCTTATTTGTAACCCTATATTAAAAATGATTTCGTTATTAAACATCGATTTTAACTATTTTTACCCTTCTTTAAAAAAATTGATAATAAATGTCTTAATCTAATATAAGTGGGCCTAAATGGTAATATTTTATTCCTAATGTTGTTTTTGGTCGAATTACACTTATCCAAAAGAATTAGTACACGTTTTAGGGTAATAATAATAACACTGTTACCCCTAATTACTCTATTTACTTTTAACCGTGGTAAAAAAAGTAAAAAGTTACTATTCAAAAAAAATTATTTTCATCTTATTGAACCACATTTTAGTCCTTCATATTAACCTTGTCTCTTGGATTTTTAAATTCTTCTCATAGAAGCGGTAAAAATATGTTTTATGAAAAATTCATCTTTTTTTACTTCCACTTAGTGCTTTCACTATTCTTAAAAAAATGAAAGTTTCCAGAAAAAATACAAAAAATTAGGCCTAAGATATATTTGATATTATGAATTCAAAAATGATGTATATTTTACCAAATTCAAAACATATATATTACATTAACTAATTTAAAAATTAATTCTTGTTGTCAAAACAAATAGCGTGTTTTTAAGAGATAATAACTATCAAAAGATTGACACATTTTTATATCTGGTTTAAATGTGAAATTACATCCAATGAACAACATTGTATTAAATTGTAAAAATATATTCTAAATATACTTTAAAACCACTCAAATTAATAATTTATCACTATTAATTATTTTTATTAAAAAAAGTTGTTTTTAATTAAAATTTAGTAATTTTCACTATTCATCAGAATATGAAAGTTATCTGAAAAGTACCATAATTTCTCCCTAAGCTAATTTCGATATTCCGAATCCAAAAAATGAAGTCCATTTTGAAAAATAAAATTTACAAAATTTCAAAAAGTTGTTATTACTATTCATAATGGCTAGTTTTAATAATATTTTAATAGCATATCGTTGTTTAGTGAAACTCATTATTGCGTACGACACAAGCTGTTGAGAAAGGCCGCAGTTGCATGTAAAGAAAGCCAATCTAGTGTTGTGTGTAGTGAAAGATTACTTTGATGATTTATATAACATAAAAACAAAATATTTCTCATAAAAGTCTCAGGTGTGACATTCTACCCCCCTTAAAATGAATTTCGCCCTCGAAATTCGTCACATTGTAACCAAAAGGTGAGGATACCTCTCCCTCTTCATATCCTCAAGCTCACATGTATCTTCTTCTAATTGGTGGTTCCTCCATAAAACTTTCACCAATCGAGTGGTCTTGTTTCGTAGGACTTTTTCGCTACGATCCAGAATCTCTATCGGATGTTCTTAATAAGAAAGATATTTCTCTAGCGGTACAACTTCTGAGCTGAGTACATTTGAAGGATCAGGTATGTAATTTTTCAGGAGAGATACATGGAACACATCATGAAATTGAGAGAGATTCAGTGGAAGTTCCAATCGGTAAGTTACCATTCCAACACAATCCAGTATTTCGAAAGGACCGATATATCTAGGGTTCAACTTCTCCTTCTTTCCAAATCTCATGACCCTCTTCCAGGGAGATATTTGTAAGAACACTTTGTCACCCACTTCAAACTCTAGGTCTTTTCTTCAGTTGTCGACATAACGTTTCTGTCGACTCTGAGCTGCTCTTATGTGTTGTTGAATAAATCAGACCTTTTTTGCCATCTCATCAACAAGATCAGGTCCTAATAGCTTTCTTTCCCCAACATCATCCCAGCAAGTTGGAGTCTTGAATTTCTTTCCATAGAGAGCTTCATAAGGATCCATCTGAATACTGGAGTGAAAGCTATTATTATAAGAAAATACCACCAAAGTTAGGTGTTGATCCCAACCACCTTTGAAATCCATAGAGAAATATCTCAACATACCTTCTAGAGTTTTAATTGTTCTCTCAGTCTGACCGTCTGTCTGAGGATGGTAAGCAGTGCTGAAACTCTACTCTTTATCCAAAGTATACTGAATACTTCTCCAGAATGTCGAGGTAAATCTTGGATCCCGATCAGATATAATAGAAAGTGATACTCCATGAAATCATACAACTTCCTTTACATATATCCTGACAAGCTGATCTAGAGAGAAATCCTCTCTAATAGCAATGAAGTGTTTAGACATTTTAAGACGATCAACTATGAACCAGATAGAATTATTTCCTTTGGATGTTTTAGGAAGTCCTGTGACAATGTCCATAGTGATGTTTTCCCATTTCCATTCGGGTATGGGTAATGGTTGTAACATCCCCTTAGACTTATGTATCTCAGCTTTAACTTGCTGACAAACCAAGCATCGAGAGACATATTCAACAACATCTCTTTTCATGCCATCCCACCAGAAGTACTCTTTCAGGTCCCTATACATCTTTGTGATTCCAGGATGAATAGAGAATGAAGAACTATGAGCCTCATCCAGCAGCTCCTTCTTTAATTTGGGGATTGGAGGAACACAAACCCAATTCTTGAACATTATTATCCCATCACAATCAATGTTGAATTCAAGAACATTTCTCACCTTCTTTTGTAACTCTAAATATTCGGTATGTGCCTCTTTAATCATCACATGTATAGATGGTTGAACATTCATTTGAGAAATATATGATTTTCCCCCTTCCATTATAATTCCATGTTCCATCCTTTGTAAATCCATAAATATTTGATCTTTTATGATCCTCATCATGGATAAACTGGCATGGTCTGGTCGAATTAATGTAGCTTCAACCTTGTTTACTTTCCAGGGTGGTAATGAATTGAGAGGTCGTAATCCTTAATCAGTTGTAACCATCTTCTTTGGAATATATTCATCTACTTTTGTGTGAAAATATACTTTAAAATTTTATGATCAGTATAAATGTCACACCTTTCTCCATAAAGATAATGCCTCCAAATCATTAATGCAAAGATTAATGTAGCTAACTCCAAATCATGAGTTGGGTAATTTTGATCAGGGATTTTCAACTATCATGAGGCATAAGCTATCACCATATCATTTTTCATAAGAACACAACCCAATCCCTTCTTGGATGCATCAATGTAGATCACAAACCTTTCTCCACTACAAGGCAGTGTGAGCACAGGTGCACTAGATAACCTTATTTTCAACTCCATGAAATTTCTTCACATTCCTCCATCCAAACAAACTTAACTCCATTCCGAGTCAATCGGGTGATTGGATTAGATAATCGTGAAAAATATTTCACAAAATGTCGATAATATCCAGCCAAACCAAGAAAACATTGGATCTCAGTTACTATTGTTGGTCTCGACCATATTTCGATAACCTCTGTTTTTGCTGGATCCACATATATCGCCTCTTTTGAGATTATGTGACCCAAAAATGCAACTTTTTGAAGCCAAAATTCAAACATGGTAAATTTGGCATAAATCTTCCCTTTTATAAGGGTATTCAATACAATTCTCAAGTGATCTTCATGTTCTTCCTTTCTTCTTGAATAGACAAGAATATCGTCTATAAAGTCTACCAAAAACTGATCAAGATAGTCTCTAAAGACTATATTCATCAGATCCATGAAGATATCATGGTAATTAGTAAGACCAAATGGCATCACTATAAATTCATATTGTCCATACCTTGTACGGAAATACATCTTTGGTATATCCTCCCTTTTGACCCTTAATTGATGATACCCCGAACGAAGATCAATCCTTGAAAAGTATTGAGATCCATGTAGTTGGCAAAATAAGTCATCAATGCGTGGGAGATCATATTTGTTCTTGATAGTGATCTTGTTAAGTTCTCGATAATCAATGCAGAGTCTATTTGATCCATCATTCTTCTTAACAAGAAGAACAGGTGCTCCCCAAGGTGATGCACTAGGGTGTATGAATCCCTTATGAAGATTCTCTTGGAGTTTCTTCTTCAATTCATGCAACTCAATTGGGGCCATTCTATAAGATATCTTTGAAATAGGCAAAGCACCCAGTATGAGTTCTATTGAAAACTCAACTTCATGATTTGGTGGAAGACCTGACCATTCCTCTGGAAAGACATCATCAAACTCCCGTACAACGAGCATATTCTTAATCGTGAGTTTCTCTCCAGCCATTTGAGATAAATGACCCTCATTTAGTGGAATCAAGACCCATAAGATGGAAGAAATGTCCACTGGAAGGTTATGTTCATCCTTGCATCGATAGACGATCATAGATTGATCTGGAATATGAAATGTGACTTCCCTTCATTGGCAATTGATATGAGATCCATATAAAGAAATCCAATCCATGCCAAGAATCAGATCAAATTCCACTATAGGAAGGATCACAAGATTTGCAGGAAGTACATTCCCACAATCTTCAATCGGGGAAGAATTATAAACTTTTGATGCGACTGTTGTTCCATTAGGGGTTGTCACAGCTAACTCAACATCTAATTGTTGAGGTAATACGGTGATACTCATAGAATTTTTTTTTTCAGAAATAAAAGAGTGGGTGGATCCAGAATCAGATAAAACATTTCCTACATTAGAGTTGATGGTAAGTTTACCTTTCACCACATCGTTATCGTACTCCACATCGCTGATAGAAATTGCATGTGAATTTCCTTTGTCTTTAGCCTTAAGAGTTTTTTGATGTCGACCATCATCATCAACCCTTGTATTTGGGCATTGATTGGAAAAATTCCCCATCTCCTTGCACTTGAAACATTTAAGTGTAGTAGGTTCATTCTGTGTATCTCATCCTTTGTTTGCATCATTAGACATCTTCTTCCCATCATTGTGGAATTTAAATGCCCGATGACCTTCCTTTACACATTTGAAACATTTACTTGTCCCTTTAAGACAACTCCCTCCATGTTTATTTCAACACTTTGAGCATAAGGGAAAGCTCATCTTCTTTTCAGTGTGCTCTTTAGATTTTCCTTTGAATTCCATTTTCCTCTTCTTATCAATCCCATATGACTGATTGGTTACCCCAATCTCCATCTCAACTTTGATGGCACATCGAACGATTTCCTCATATCTATTGAAGTCCCTTATGGATAAGGCCCTTCGAAGACTTGGTTTTAAACTACTAAAGAATTGATCTATCTTACTCTCAGGTTGGATAATAATACGATAACCGTACCTTGAAAGTCTTGTAAAATTTGCTTCATAGGTACCAACAGATTCATCTTCCTTTTTCTTTAGATCAATAAACTCTTTCTCCATCTTTGTTCGGAGAATAAGAGGGATGTACTTATTGAAAAATAAGTTTTTTAACTCATCCCATTCCATGGACTCAATTTCATCCCTTTGCCTCGTATTCTTAATAAGATTCCACCATTGATCAGCATCTCCTTTCAAACGATACACTTCTAGGATGACTTTATCATGTATAGAAAATTGAAGAACTGAAAATATCTTTTCAATACTACTAATCCATTGTTCAGCAACTAATGGATCAGTAGACCCGCTAAATGAAGGTGGACGCTGCCTCATGAAGGATTCAATAGAATGTTGCTCCTTCATTTGATCTTTTGGATGTCCTGCATGATTCATAGCTTGAGAAAGTTGTGTGAGCATGGCTACATGATTTTTGATTCCATCTCCCATAACGTTTGGTTGCTCAGGGGGACAATCATTGCATTCCCCGTCACATTCCGCATTAACACAGTTCCTTCGAGTTCCAGCCATTGACTAAAACCAAGAATAATAGTGTGAGCAACACTAATTATAATAGTAAAACCACATAATCAAGATTAAAATTTCACACTTAAGGTCTTATACTACGTTATTCATGTCCTTTTCTAAAACACTATGATTGTGTTCTATGCTCAGACTTATCCTTAGGGTTCTTACTAAGGCTTTCACATCCTAGTTTCCAAAGGTTGACTATACCTTTCCTCTAATACCAACTATAACGAACCATACTTTACATACATTGTTATTACTTCAGAATTGAATCACGCTTATTACAACATATAACAAAACCAGGAAAGGACCGTATAGGTATAGAGTATTTAGAAACTGGGAAACATAAACAACTGGTTCATAAATCATCTACTTGGCCTCCCATTTATTTCATCATATCTAGAGTCCTTTTGACATATCCTACTTAATAACTTTCTTCTTGACCTAGGGAAATAAAACATACCAAAGGGTGAGCTCAAATGCTCAGTAAGGGTAATCAAAAGAAATATCAATCACATCATTTACATAAGAACATAACTTTTGGAAATCTTAACCTGTAAAAGAGATCATAATTTCATAACATGGGATAAATCATAGTAGTGAAATGTAATCCCAATAATCATAACATAAAAATATTAAACTTTTTCGCATAAACACATAATCATATATTATCATTTCTTATTGTTCAAGACTCATTTCCAATACTATCTTAGTGGAAAAAGTCCATTTCTGAACCGAGTTCACTCCTTGTTTTAGTCCTGTTTCACTGAACCAGTTTAACCTACCGTTCCATCCATGTCTATCTCATGAGATATAAAATCTTTACCCAATGCATTGGATGGAGTTATAGGTCCCACCCATCTCATAATGGTACCATTCTTATGTGTGCCACAAAATCATAAATCATATATCATTGCATAACCAATGTAATAAAAAGGGGATTCTTAAACATCATGACATCATAAAAAAATTCATATAAGATAAAGGAATTCATAAAAATAATTCCATCAAAATATTATCAAATCAATGTAATAATTGGGATTGAAACAGAACCCTATATTATTGTAGATGGAAAATAATTTTGATAAAACACTTGAACTCCATTCTTGAGGAAAATATCCTTTCAAAAACAATTTTTTTTATTAACATGTCATAGAATTTTAAACTAAAATATGTTGATTAATAATAAACTTGAAAACATGTAAAGGAATCTTCTTGGAAATAATGTTTTAAAAATACATTTATGCCATATAATTTAGGAAAACATTCTTCTCGTACTTTTGTCGGAAAAGTCAAAAAGTACCTCGTAAGAAAAACGACAAAAGATTCCTTTCATATATTTTACTAAAAACTATCCTAAGGGTAAAATTGGATTTAAACAATTTTTGGTGGAAGGAAATAATATTACATATTGAGGAAACATGGATGTGGATGATAAAATACACCCCAGTAAATCCCAAAGTAAAAACAATCTCAGATAAAATGAGATTGTGATATTTTCCCTTACCTTAGGTCTGATTTTCTTCGTAAGTGTCCGAACCTCCTGTATAATGATTTAAATAATATTATTGACTTCTTCCAGAATCATAATTATTTTTATGATATCATATATGGTCATATTCTTAGCTTCTTATTAGTAATATTTCATTACTACTTGTTATTCGGGTGTTTATTATTTTTTGTTCTTTTGCGTGTTTTTTCAAATAAATTAATTGTTTTATTTTTAGGTTATAGATCCTCATTTACAGAATTTTATTAGTGTAATATATATCATATTCATTCATTCAATTCATTTATATAATTATTATGAAATGAATATCATGTATAACGAGTCGCATCACATCGTAGAGACGGTATTCCATACGTACGCATGAGTGATGATAACGTTCCCATGATCGTGGAATTGTATTGGATTGTATGTATACTAATTCAAAATCAATATCACTTTACAATAACCATATATAGTCATTATTTACACCATTATACCCATCCATGTAAGGTGGTGGTGGAAAAATAGATTACACCATGGCGTGGAGATGATATTCCGTACGCACGCACGCATGGTGATTTTGTTTTCCGTAGGATGGATAGATGGTGAAATAGGGTAGTTTCATACATATAATAACATATAAGTATATTAGTGATACTGATTTTATTACTTCATAATGAAACAACTAAAGAAGAAGAAGTGGAAGATGAAATAAAGTTGAAGGAATCAGTAACAGACATTACCTCTTCTTTGAAGCAGCTCTTTGAGACCTCCTCTTAGGAAACTAAAATTGATCTTTGAAGAAGACCAGGACCTCTATGATGTTTCTAGTGAAGTGGAGAATAGAATTTTTCAGGGTTTGGACGAGATTTAAGGCTCAAAGTGGTGTGAGGAAAAGAGGGAGGAGGTGCCCTTTTATAAGGGAGGAGAGGGGCACCTTTGAAATAACTAAAAATATTATTTTATTATAAAGTCAAATTCGGTTTTTAATAGCTCCAAATTGATATATTTAGATTCTTAGTTGGGGATGGGTCGAAATCCTCTCATAAAGTAGAATTTAGAAAAGTTTAGGTCATTATATAAACCTTATCTTTTAGTTTTAATTGTTAGTTAATTAGATTGACATTTACCATGTCACTTTGTATTTTTATATTATATAGTTAATAAACATACCATATACATCCAAGCGACCCACAAGTGGTCCATTAATGATACCCATATCATGATATAAGTATCTTGTCCGAACCTTAGATTTTTTAGGAATATAATTACAATTAATAATATAATATTTGTTTTAATAACTATTTTATGTCAATTTTGACACTATTTGGTAATTGATTTTTGTGAAAATCATAACAGAATGATTAGTTCGAAAAAAATTAATTAAATCAATTATAACATGTCATATTAACATATAAAATTATTGTAATTCATAAAAGTGTCAAATTTCTTTTATTTGGGTATTTATAACATCATTTATGTCAATAGTTTATTAATAAGTAAATTACTGCATCATCATTGAATCATAAATAAATTAAATTATTATAAGTCTCTAAATTAAAAATAAAATACCATTATGTTTGAAATGTTTTTATCTTTCTAATTAATATTTATAGTCGAATTTATCTTATTTAGAACCCTATATTAAAAATGATTTCATTATTAAACATTGATTTTAACTATTTTAACCCTTCTTTAAATAAATTGATAATAAATGTCCTAATCTAATCCATGTGGGCCTAAATGGTCATATTTTATTCCTAATGTTGTTTTTGTTCGAATTACACTTATCCAATAGAATTAGTACATTTGTTAGGGTAATAATAATAACACTTTTACCCTTAATTATCCTATTTACTTTTAATTGTGGTAAAAAAAGTAAAAAGATATTATTCACAAAAAATTATTTTCATTTCATTGAATCACATTTTAGTCCTTGATATTAACCTTGCCTCTCAGATTTTCGAAATTCTACGCACAGATGCAGTAAAATTATGTTTTATTAAAAATTCAGTTTTTTTAACTACTACTTAGTGGTTTCACTATTCATCAAAAAAATGTAAGTTTCCAGAAAAAATAACAAAAAATAAGCCTAAGATATATTTTATATTATGAATTCAAAAATTATTTCTATTTTACCAAATTCAAAACATATTAGTTACATTAACTAATTTAAAATTATTTCCTGTCTTCAAAACAAATAGCGTGTTTTTAAAGGATAATAACTATCAAAGGATTTACACTTGTTTTTGTCTGGTTTAAATGTGAAATTACATCCAATGAACAAAATTGTATTAAATTGTAAAAATATATTCTAAATATACTTTAAAACCACTCAAATTAATAATTTATCACTATTAATTATTTCGATTAAATAAGTTGTTTTTAATTAAAATTTTGTAATTTTCACTATTCATCAGAATATGAAAGTTATCCGAAAAGTACCAAAATTTCACCCTAAGATAATTTCGATATTCCAAATCCAAAAATGAAGTCCATTTTGAAAAATAAAATTTACAAAATTTCAAAAAGTGGTTATTACTATTCATAACGGCTAGTTTTAATAATATTTTAATAGCATATCATTGTTTAGTGAAACTCGGTATTGCATACGACACAAGCTATCAAGGAAGGCCACAGTTGCGTTTAATGAAATCCAAGCTAGTGTTGTGTGTAGTGAAAGATTCTTTTGATGATTTATATAAACTAAAAAAAATATATCTCATAAAAGTCTCGGGTGTTACCCATATTCCCTTGGAAGTGTTTTGTAAGATAATACATATCACACATACATTGGTATGGCTATGTTCAAATCTATATATGATAGGTTATGTCATTCAACCTTGTGTCGGATGGAAGTTAGGGAGCCGACCATTTTTGTTCTTAATGTGGTGAAGAGTATGACAGAATAAGTGTGACCTGTATAAGAGAGGACGAGTGAACCACAAGATCAATATAAGTCATATTTCAATAACAATATAAGGCCTTGGTAGATTGTGGTTTGGGGCCATGTATTCTTGATGGATTCCACACAATGTGTGAAATAGATATTTGTAAGAGGGAGCATGGTTTCTTTTAGCTTCATCGTACCATTCTAGGGGTTGGGATGTTGGCAAGGGGTACTATCAGCTAGAGTTTCCACCATTGTTATAGATAATTGGTGATATCTTCCATGTTTTTTATATCTATTTTTATATTCATGATGACTCTAACACCATTGACTGTGTGGAGTTGAGAATTGATGATGATGCAACATTAATGGATAGACTACTAAGAATAATTTATAGTGAGGAGAAACTGATTCGTGGATGTACCATTCCTTTGGTTCATGTGTTATGGAAGTGTGATGGAATCAATTTGTTTACTTGGGATTGGTATGCACAGATTCATTCACAACACCTATAGTTGTTCTGTGTTTTGTTAACATGCATTACATTTGTTCATTGACTTATGAAATATTACATGACCTTGTTTTTTATGAGATATTTTATCCTCATGTTCTCAGTTTTGTGTGTAATGTCCCAAAATGTCAATAAAGGATTTCATAATACTTAATTTAGTCACATTAATGTTGATAAAATTATACTCATATGGGGGAGTCAATGCTGCCCAATGCAAATAGTATTTTGAAATGGACCAATGGGCTCTGAAATCCTAGTCTCTAGATAGTGTGACTATTGGTGCCTCTGTGGTTGTTTGATGATGTGTGGAATTACTATTTGTACATTTTTTCATGAGATAGGTGTCAAGGAGGAATTCATGGATATTAGGATTTCACTATAGTTTTCGAAAAATGTATGGTGGTTGGCCCTTGAGAGATATCATATATGGTACCTGTACATAGACTTTTTGAGTTTGGTTTTTAATTCTCGAGGATGAGAATAACTTGAGAGGTATAAGATATGTTAAACTATATTTCCTTGGGACATTCCTTTGATATAATATTGTGAATTTTATGTTCATGTTGGTCAATGTGGTTTAGTTTTGTATGTTTTTAAAAAATCCAACTTCACAGAACAGTGTCACCAAAATGGTGGCACCGAATTGTTGGCACTAAAATAGTGAAACAAAAGAAAAATGCAACTGTAATAGTGGAACACCAAAATTGTGGAACCATATATGAAGACTATGATAGTGCCACATTAAAATGATAGAAGCATAATTGTGGTAATGTGATGGTGGAACTCCTAAATTGTGTCTCACCCTCTTCCAAATTTTTCAGTTTCCCGATTTTTTCTAGTTTCACCTCTCTTATGCCTTATTTGACATAAACCAATTTAAATTCATTTTTGGGTGTTTTAGGTGTACTTAAATGGTTATTAAGTATATAATTAATATCCCAACACACTATAGGTTTTTAGATATTGAAACTGCATGATATTGACCACAATCCCAAGTAAATGATTTTGGAAATCATTCTTCCTTTAATATAGTATTTGGATCCTTAATGCTGAGATCATCTATTGAAATTCTGTTTTACCTTATATTTTGGTGCACATAAATAATTCCTCTATATAAGATTCATTCACCTATTCTAGTGCCCCATCCTGATTAGTTTCCATGGAGTTCCCTGCTTCTTGCGTGATCCCCTGTTCTTGGCACAAGTATGAGTTTGGTCACCTCTTGTCCATGTCAGGATTTGTATACATCTCATTATTTATTTATCATGTCGGGGTGGGTGTACTAATGAATCATCATGAAAAACATGTGAGTAATTTTCATAAATTACTAACAAATAACAATAGGGAATATTATCAAATGATAAGAGGGGTCAATAAAATAATGGGATGGGAGTTGATTGATGTTGACCACCTTTTTAATTTGGTTATCCTTATTTATTATATAAATTTTTATGGTTGTATTACTATTGAAAATCCTTGTCATTGTTGATGTTTTCTTGAACAGTAGTGATGTTGAATTATTTTTGTTATGCTTTGTTAAATGGCTATAACATGAAATATCTTTAATCACATATACATGGTAAAATAAAATGGATCTCTGAGTATGAAAAACCTAGTCTAGTTTTCCAAATTAATTACAATGTACTTATATAATACTTTATACCGAAAATGGATAAATAATTTTTGATATTTCTGGCTTTGTTTTGTGTCCTGTTAAATTTTATAACTATTTGGGTTGTTTGGTTATGTTGTTTGGAACACAGTTATGTGTACATGGGTGGAAGAAGGAGTTGGTTATGTGAAAATGGTTTGCTATGTGTGTGTCATAGGGATCTAGTTTAATGGTTTCTATTATTTTATTTGAGTATGATGTGTTTAGAGTAGTGTGTTGGAATCTCTATATGATAAAATCATTGACTGTGGAATGGATAAACATATAGTTTGTTAGAATTATTTTGGTTTATGTTGTGTCTAGAGAACTTGTTGTGTAGTGGGAATTCTTTTGGGATGTTATTGTGTAGTGGGTCTGCATGACTGGGTTGCATCCTGAATAAGTGTTTAAATGTTTTTCAGTCTTGTGTTGTTGTGCAGTGAGGATACCGGTCTTGGTTGTGAGATATTTAGAGTGGAAAAACAACGATGAATGAGAGTTGGTAGAGGTTAAATGAGCGTTTATGTAATTGGGGTTATGCATTGGGACTAAAAGTTGGTTGTACTCTATTGTTTTTATAACTGCTGAGGCTTGATGTACATTAAAATTACTTTTTTTCAAAATACATAATACATTACACATATATAATCCCAAATACCATATTAGTTTAGTGTATTTGAAACATGGATCATAATCTTCTATCTTGGTGAAGATCATCCTCATCTCCCAAAAATATATTTAATTTTTGTTTTTGTACCTTAAACCATAATTTATATCCTAGGGATAATAAAACATAAATCGGGTGTGGTGAAATTCTCAGTAACGATAGACCTTGAGAACATAAAACAAACCATAAATATAATAATGTAAAAAACAATAAAAAAAATTAAATATCAAAATATGAAAAAAATGAAATAAGTCTTGGTAGTACATAAGTCATAGATAATAATGTAACATTAATAATTATAATATATCTTTCACATAAAACATGTAAAATTTTCAAACAAAAAATAACATAATATTATTTCCATAGTATCCAAGGATTTACATCCAAGACCATCATAGTGACAAAAGTCTATTACTGAACAAGGTTAAATTTTCATTCGACCTCTCTATTGCTGAGCCAAAATTACTTTCAATTAGAGTCATTTATATCTCATTAATGATAAATATTTACCAAATAAATTTTATGGAGGCATAGTTTCCACATATCTCATAATTAAAACACTCTTACATTTTCCACAAAAGTAAATAAAATACATCATAGCATAACCCATGAAATAAATGTGTATCTTAAACATCATCCCATCATTTCATAATCCCTATGAAATAAATGTATTTCATAAAAATAACTTCATTATAAATATAATAAAATAAAATTAATAATAGGAATATAAAAATAACACGGTGTTATCTTAGATGCAAATTAATTTTGATAAAACACTTGACAAATTTTTTGAGGAAAATATCACTTCTTCTTCAAAAAAGTATTCCTTTCTAGAAATGACACACATTTTTTTTATAATAGAAGTTTTTTGAAAATAATAATTAAATAGTGTAAAGGAATATTTATGGAAATATTGCATCATGAATCCTTAAAAAAATCCATTCATGTCGAATAATAAAAAAAATCTTCATATTTTTTTTAGAAAACTGAAAATAAAATCATATGGTAAAAAAAGATAAATTACTTCTATACCATGTTGTAAAAGTAATAATTGGGTATAAAGAACATTAAACATACATTTAATATAATTATGAATATTATGGAAACATTTTTGAAAACATTTACATGGATGATAAATATACCCGAATAAATACTAACACATAAAAAATTTCGGATAAAAATGAGATTGAAGAATTATCCAATATCTTAAGATAGATATCCCTTGTTATACCAGAAACTCTTGTATAAAGGTTATGGTAAAATTTTAAATTATACTATAACTATATTATTATTTATTATATCTTATATGTTCCTATTATATAATTTTTTCAGTAGTGATTCAATATTTCCATTATTTCAGTGGTTAAATACTGGTTTTTCCCATTCTTGTTTTTCTTGGTACGTCGTGCTTATTAAGCGTATAATGTATTGTATTCATGTCTAGAAGGAAACAAGATTCATAAATTTTTTTTATCCACCATATAAAATTTATAATAATTATTTAATTTTTAATGAGGAGAATGAATCTGACTGCATCCTAGAGATGGTTAGTCGTACGTATGCACGGGCAATGATATGATTCCCTTTAATGGTGAAATAGTACTGAATTGGATGGTATACTAATTATAAAAAATTATAATCATTTTAAATTCATTATTTACATATATTTTACCCATAATTATACATATCCAAATAATTTATTTTTGAATAATAGATTACATCATATCATGGAGACGATAAGCTGTACGTACACAGACATAGTGATATTGTTATTCGCATGATAGATAAAAGAAGGGATAAGGTTATCAGATTAATATTTTGACATATAGTAATAAATAATATACTATATTTTTTTATTTATTATTTTAACAACATAATAATATTAATTATAATAAGAAAATATTTTTGAAAGAGGTGAGAAAACAATTACTTCTTTTTTAGCATCTCTTTTGTATTTACCCAAACGGTCTCCCGAGGATGGCTTTATTCCCAATGTGTTCCCTGTAAGAGTAAAATAAGGATGTTGGAAGCTTATTTGTTCAGTGTTTTGATAAACCAAAGGTCTTGAAAGGTGTGAGTAGTAGATTAGATGTGTTGGCCATTTATATGAGGGAGGAAGGGAACTTTAGAGATGTCTTAAAATATTAATTTATTATATTTTATTTCAATTTAAAATGGCCCCAAATAATTTTTTATAAGATAATATATGTATGATTTCAAAGAATTTCATACAAGAAAATTTATACGTGGCTTATTTTATAATAAAACATGTCATTTTGATTTATCGTTATTCAGTATAATTATTTTTTTTGGTGGTAGAAATACTATAAATATTAAATGGTTATAAATATTTACTTATGTGTGTTCAATTGTATATTATTGGATATTTTTTTGAAAATTTATACCATATAAATATAACTTTTTAATTTTTAAATATTTTTATGATTTTTGATAATTTAATAATATATTGTTTTTTTAAATATCAATAGTGTAAATTTTGACACCATTCATCAATTTGACTATAAATAAAATGGAAAATGAGTATAAATTCAAAAAAACATATATAATACACTCATTTAATTATATAGTCAATAATAAAATGTTTTGAGAACGTTAATTAGTTCAAATGATAATATTTTAAAATTTTTAATACCATTTATTTGATATTTCAATCTATTAAATAATTTCTACATCACAATTATGTCATCAGTAATGGTATTTATTTAATATCTAATAATTATAAATAAAATACAATGATGTATAAAAATCAATTAAATTTCGGAATACAATTTATTCTTGAGGTTTTATCATGTATATAGTTATATTAAAACAATTATAATTATACGATATAATAGAGTGACATGTTGTCACTTTATTATTTTAATTATAATTATATCGCTTTGATGGAAAAATGTCCATTAAATGAATCAATTTTGACCTTTATGGGATATTTGGCACGATTAATTCATTCAGTATGATTTTTTCTAGTGTTTGGGTGATTTTATTACCATTTTCATAATGTTTGTTACAATAATTTACCCGAATTATCTGTAAATATGGTAAATAATAAATATTGTATTTACTAATAATAATATATAATAAAAATAAAAGCATCCTATTAAAATAATATGGACCCACTTATTCCAAATATGGAATCCATTTTTCAAAATTCTAAACCCATAAGATTCATTAAATAATTTAAAAATAATTTTTATTTTCAAAATCATAAAGTGGGTTTTTATGAAATAAAAACTACCAAAATATAGGCATTTGATTATGTCTAAAATAAATTTGAAATTATTTTTAGTGACCTAATTTGGATTGAATGATGAAAAATTAATCTAGTTACACATTTAAACCAATTAAAAATATAATCTATCAATAAAATTAAATTAGATGGAAAGGTTGTTTTGATTTCAGATGTAGTATTTATTAGTTTTCATTAAAATATAAATTTTATCTTGAAAATCCCAAAAATTCAACCAATGTAAATTTTTATTGCATTCATCCAATAAAGAAGTTTATTTTATAAAATCTAGTATATAAACGTGTTAAAAAGTTGATTTATAATTAGTGCACCATCAAAAGGTGAAAAAACTACAGTTGTAGAAATATAAATATTTATCCAAAAAATTGAATTTGTTCAAATATAATTATATATAAAATACATAAGATTAATTTTATTGTTAATATTATTCATAAAAGCTAGTTTATATCCCATTTAATAATAATATTTAAATAAAATATCATTTGTTTAGTGAAACTCGGTATTGAGTGCAACACAACTATCGCGGATGGTTTCCCTTGCATTTAATTAAAGCCATGAGAGATTTTTGTTTAGTAAAATATTCATTTATTGTTTTTATAACACAATCTTTATATAGTACTTTTAACCATTGAATAAAATCTATACTCAGTGTCGTGTGAAATTAATTCTATCAAAAGAACATGATATTGTGTATAAATCAGGCCATGTATACTATTGCGTATATTGCAAGAATATACGATGTTTCATATAGTTCAAGATAATCATGGTGGATCATACATCTAAAGACATCAAAAAAATAAAAATAAACTTTCTCATAAAATCTCAGGGTGTTACTATTTTTATGAATATTTGTTAAAATGGGAATGCTTTAATTGTTCAGTTTTCCCCTGTTCAATATTGGCATTACCGAAGAACGAAGTGTCTTGCTTGCTATGTGTCTAGTTAATCATGATTTTCACTTTATGAGAATGTATGAAGATGTTGTATTTGGTAGTTTCCATGGTTACTGATGGATTAAATTAATGTGAACACCTCAACTAACAGATGAAAATTGATTAAATTAAAAGGGGTTGGGATGGTTTTTTTTGGTTGTTTGTGTGGTTTCTCGTATAGGGGTAGCAATAGATGTGGTTCTACGTGGTATGTTTGTTTGTTTGAAACCCATATGTTGGGATTTTTGTTATCTTAAAAATATTTCTAAATTTTTATTTCCTATTGTTTTATATACGCCCCCATACGTAGTGAGAACTATGTGTCAAACACCACCATTTATGGGGGAGGGTAACATTACAAAAATTAGGGTGGGTGTATGGAAAGCCGGTTACATACTTTTGTCCTCTCACCCTCTTCTAGGTGCATAACATTCGATGGTATCTAAGTTGGATGCAATGGATTTAGCCTTACCATAATCCATGATCCTCTTTGTAGGTCGGTTGTGGACAAGGGCCCCCGGTTTTTGCATTATAGGTTACTTTTATCCATGTCTCATCGGTATGAGGCCCAGGTGTATTCGGTTTTTAGATGTGGTTTTGAGGGCCCAGGTATCTGTGGGTGAGATGTGGTTTGTGGTTCAAGACCAGCTGTGTGTGGGATGGTTGTGGTAGTGGGGCTGTGTTTTGTAATAGTGGTAGCATCAAGAAATTATCTATTATGAGTGATAAGATAACCAGTGGGAAATTTGGTTGTGGTTACAAAATTTCGAGGTGTGTATACTAATACATTAATCGAATTGCATTATATGTTTAATGATACATGGTGAGGGTTGGATGTGATTACTTCGTGGTTGGTTGTTGGAAGTTCTAGTTTTCTCTCACTAGGGAATTAGTTTGTTCCCCCACTTTGGTAGGGGTATATTTAGTTTTCCAATTGGGTATACATGTATACTCAACGTACATTTGTAAAACTATTTTAAGGTTTCATGGATGGCATTAATGGGCGTGATAGACATTACCAGCTCATACATCAGGATAGTTTTTGTGTATCTACATAATTGTTTTCTATTTACAGTTTCTCTGGGGAATTTTTTGTACTTTTGTCACAGATCTCTTTAAAAATATTCATGTCATGAAATTTGGATTCCTTTATATAAATTTCTGGTGTTGTTTTAGTATTTTTACTATATTATCTTATGATTCAATTTTTATTAAAAAAGAAAATTCCTTCCATTTTTTGTGAGATTATATGTCTATGGTTATAGTCTCCACTCCATATCCTATAATGGTGGAACTTTGGAGTCATTATCTCTTTATCATCTTAAATATTTAAGTGTGGTGAAATTTGTAGTCGCTTCCCTCATCTTGATAAAGGAGGGTCATGATATGTAATAAATATTTGGGATCCAAATATTTGATATTATCTAATCATTTTGTTATTTATATTTAACTTAATGAATATTGAAAACATTAAATTTTATTTACTGTGGTTATGGTAAAAATTAGTTTACATTAAGGTTAAACTAATAATGTATGGCATCAAAAGTCCTTAAACATTTATAAATATCATTGGATAGAAATGTTTCCACCTTAAACTTCCAAATAAGGGATATAGAATCATTGGTATGAATATTCCAGTAAACTATTTTATAATTTTGTATTATATTGGGAAATTACGAAGAAATTTCCTTGGCTGTTCCCCTTACCCAGTTATAAAATGGAACTCACTACCCTAACGTATTCACATATATGGAGCAAATTATCTCGACCAAAGCCTACCGAATTCTCTCCCCAAATATAGTAGTCATAATATAGAGTAGTTGGCCCTACGAAAAGAAAATCCATGAGAACCTTAAATAGGTATCCAAATACAATTTCTCTTAGAGATGGTAGTATGTAAAAATATAATTCATTGTCTTGACCCGTCCCTCGGGGCACATGATATGACTACACCACTATTGCCTTCCATAGGCCTGGGGATGGAGAATCGCACCAGAAAGGCATATCCGTAAAACTGGGAAGGCATTACCATTAATCCAATAAATTCACACAAAAAAAGCACGCATCAGGACACGAGCACAAAGAAAACTATATAGGATATAGGGTGTGTACAATAATTAAAGGGGGTAGAATATAATACCCCCCTAGAAATTACATATAAAACAAAAAATATCTCCTACTATCTCCCACCATGGATCCTTCATGAATGGTAGGTAAAACTCCTTAATTTTCGTATCTACGGATCGCCTCGTCTAATGTTCACCTCAGATCAATCTCAAGACCTGTTACCCTTGACATTGATCAGCATTGTATATCATCTGTACAAGAATCAGAATGGTGTTGGCATAGCCCATATAGGGGTGACTATAAAGATAATCAGTTGGGAACCTGAGACCACCAAAAGTCTCCTATAATCCACAATGGATAAACGAAAAATAACAAAATCAATCACAATGAACTAAGAAGTAGTCCTTAACAATTCATGGGTATATTAACATATACACACCAATGTTATCATTATATATAATTATCTCACAAATTATAGAAGTATAAAACAAAGAAAACAACACAAATGTAGAAGTACCTCACAAGTAACACCACAAGATAACAGTACCACACTCGTAACACCATTATTGTAAGTACCACCATGGTAACAACACACAGAATAATACCAAAAATTAAGTACCACAAAGGTAAAGACACAGAGAAGAATACCACGATGTTATGTACCACAAAGGTAACGACTCAACTAAAACTAGGTATAACTTACGTATTGATGTGTAAATGAATAACTATGTATCTAGATCATCTTACTTTGTTGATAAGATCTGTTGATTACCAACAAAGTATCGTAGATGAAACACAAAGAATTTGAAATTAACCCACATAGGATCTAGAGATGACCCATATAGGATCGATATGAGATTACCATAAAAGATCACTGAGCACTGACCCACATATTATCTAATGATGACCCACACATGATCTATAGGTTCTTCATGTAATGTCAGCCTCAGAGTCCTTGCATTAAGAATGATTGATTCCTATATGTTCTGCTCAGAAAGACATCATATAATACTAAAAATGCCACGAATTCCCACTATGAAGTATCACGAAGGTCCATCGTGACATATGCAACACAAGGCTACAGACGGCGGGGCAATCAGACATCCGGTCGGTATGTTATTAGCATTTAGTTTCTTGAAGGCCCTATTGGATTCAGGTTCAATCCAACCATGTCGTACTCTAACACCATCCAAACCTCAAGTGGAATATACCAAAAGTACCTTCTCAATCCCAGGATAATGGAATCATAGACGGTTCATCATACAAATGCCCAGTTCTCATGATATGGAGACAAAGGTGTCTCTAATTCTACATGGGCCCGGGTCGGGTCATGCATGGACCAGTCCGACCAGACCTGGTTTGTGTCGACCCAGGTCTGACCCGAACTAAAAAGGGGGGCCCTTTCTACTAGGCGTTTCCTGCTCAGCTGGGAGTGGTCCACCTAGCTGGGATCGTTCCGCTGTTGCGGGACCTGCCCTAGTCGCACCGGGGGGCCTGTATTCTGAATGGTCCTTTAGACCATTCAGCTTCAGCAACCCAGCGGCGCCATGTGGATCCACTTTCTGGCTTCTGGGACCTGACGAAGGGATCACACTCGGCATGATTTGGTCGGCCGGAAGACTGTCTGACTCTCCTCCCAGCTGCACAATGGGGTCAGTATCCTCCCACAGTCATTCAGGTACCGACCGCCCTCTAGGTGATCCACCGTGGCTATGTAGCCGCTGCCCTCTACTCTACCTGTGGCGTGGACATGCACCCCCATTTCTCCACGTGTTTAGCCAACATTCCAACCTCCATCCCCTTTTTTGCTGCAGCCGACGGGTCATGGCCTCCCCCGCTACCGGTGGCGCGGATGCCCGCCCCCACGGTTCCACGTGGTCGGCTGGCGTACTTGCCGTCTTCCTCCTATGGTGCCTTATCAAACCACATTCGGTG
This sequence comes from Viscum album, assembly GCA_963277665.1. Taxonomy (NCBI): domain Eukaryota; kingdom Viridiplantae; phylum Streptophyta; class Magnoliopsida; order Santalales; family Viscaceae; genus Viscum; species Viscum album. Next base: position 554,840,664 of record OY728160.1, on the reverse strand, counting down.
ACTTTATGTGCTCCCTATACTTTTTTGGGTCACCACAACATTGTTATAAGCCATAAAAATAATACGATTGCATATTCACGATCATTGGGTCGAGAGATCCAGGTCCATATGTCATGAATAACAAATCATTATATTAGTAGCATGCTAAATTATTTGGAATTGAAGATCTCACATGGAACGCGCCAAAAAACAAAGATAATAGATCTTGGTCTTTTGGTACAATGATTACAATGTTTTTTTGGCCATCATCATGAAAAATTGAGAATATGAAAATCCACAAAAGTAAATTATCGTATCTCAAAATAAACCCCATACCTCATTCGTTCGTCAGAGATGGAATGACGAAGGAGATGATGCATTGGCTCTTCCCAATCATTGTTTCCCCATTCCTCGTTCTATGGGAACCCTTAATTAGAGGATCATCTTCGTTGGAGGATGTTCCTTCAATAGTTCTCAACTAATGCTCTCCGAGAACCTCCCCTTTTCCAATGATCCCCAACCAATATGTGAAGAGTAACTTAATTAAAATAAGTAAATTAAATAAATTAATGTGGGAAAATTAATTTGGAGAATTCAATGGTTTTAATCTCATTAAAGGGGCATTTGGGTTGTCTCCACCATCAAGATTCAAAATAAAAATTTTCATGAAGGAAAAAATTGAAAATTTTTTATTTTATTTTTCCTCTCCCAAGAAAATCAGAAAAACTAACTCCCACCCTCATCCTACTGCGGTCGAGGTCAAGGTATCTAAATGAGAATATCAGTGCTACGATTTCAAAGGTGTCCTCTAATTTAAATTCGATGCACCGGTTCAAAAGATACCAAATTTTGATCGCGTGTTTAATGAACGTACCAAAAAAAAGTTTAGAAATTCATTTCAAGAACTCTTGGCCTCGGAATCAAACGCTCTTAATCATTGCAGACTTGTAATATTTATATATATTTTAAAAAACTTACATGGAAAATCCCAGGTCATTACATTCTCCCAAACTTCGGGATTTGCATCTCCGAATGTCACAAAAAAATATATGGAAACAAGTGGGGGGTACTGAGAATGAATATGCTCCTCCGGCTACCATGATCTCTCCTTTAGGTTACCGTGTTTCCAATGTATGCCAAAAAGAGGTATTGGTTGCCCATGAAGGAATATCTCTTGTTGATCCTCAACATCTACTGGAATGTCTGAAAACATCTCCCCATCCTCAATGTACAGCTCACCCCAGTCACTGATGTGCAAGGAATCATGTACGTATATCCTCATTTGGGATACATGGAAATCATCGTGCACCTGGTGCAACTGAGGGGGATGAACTAGACAGTACACTACCTCACCAACTCTTTTGTGGTCCTAGAAGTGTCCGATGAACCTCACAGACAACATGCCGCCTCAGCCAAATCTCCACAATCATTGATGAGCTAAGACCAGAATAAAGACATGGTCACCATCCTCGAACTCCATAGGTCTCGGTCTTCAATCAGCATAAGACTTATGCCTTCTCTGTGCAGTCTTGATCCACACCAAGATTATTGGAACCTTCACTTTTGTAGCCCATACCATTTCTGGTCCGATGAGTGTTGACTCCCTTAGGTCTGTCCAACGCATAGGTGAACTGGAAAGTCGAATTAATAATGCCTCAAATGGTTCCATACCGATAGTAGAGTGATAGCTGTTGTTGTAGGCAAGATACCATAAGGGCATGTGATCCTCCCAACTATGGCCAAAATCATGGATGCGAGAACACAAAATGTACTCAATGATCTAAATGGATTGCTCTATATGACCGTCAATCTTGGGATGGAAGGCGGTTCTCAACCAAATATGTGTCTCGAACGCCTCGTGCAACCCCTTCAATAACATGGAAGTAAGATATACATCACAATCAGAGACAATCGGAGATGGAACCCCATTAATCTGCACAATATCCTATACGTTGACGAATCTCGTGCCCTCTGCAGGTCCCTACACTCTGAAATGTATGAAGGGGGCCAACATGGTGACTCAGTCAACATTCACCTAGATAGAATCATTCCCCGAAGACGTGCATGAAATTCCTATCACGTAGTTCTTGAAAACTCAATCCCACTTCCACTCAGGCACCTCTACTGGTTGAACTAAGACAATTGGAACCTGACAGTCTGCCTTCACTTACTGAAAATTAAGGAACCGTAAAAAAACCCTACCAATGATTAATTCATTCCAGGCCACTGTTGCTGACTCTGAAGATCCTGGTAAATCTTCACCACTCCCAAATGTACAGCTAGAGGGGATGTATGGAACACCCTCAACACTTCCACCAAAAACACCAACATGACTATAATAAATCCAATGAATTAGATAACATGCTCCACACCTTCATAAAATCAATTAGGATCTAATCACGTGAATATCTGAGCATGTTGAGCCTCGCAGTTAGTGTCCCCAAGATATGCCTTCCTGACTTGATGAAGGAGTGGGGGAGTGACTATCAGAGACTGAATATAAGCTGCTTCATCTCAATCCACATAAAATATACTCAATGAAGCTAGCTGATCCCTCAACTCAATCCACAAAAATATTCTATTTCTCTTACCAATTAAATCTACTACTCTATTCCCCTTTCAAAGTGTATATTTTATCACGAAGTCATAGTCCTGGAGAAACTCAAGAAAATTCCACTGACTCAGGTTAAGGTACTTCTGAGAGAAGATATACTCGAGACTCTTGTGATCAGAGTAGACATTAAAATGTTATGACATCAAGTAATTTCATCAACTATTCAAGATGAACACCACTGTTTCTAACTCCAAGTCATGGGTATCGAAGTTCTGCTCATGCTATCTCAGCTGTTGGGTCCCTAATGAGTCAAAATAGACTACGTACCGGATGCCCTCCGCTGGTTGTGTCAGGATGGGGACAATCATCAGTCTCAACCTCAGCTCTTGGAAACTCTATTGGAATCTCTCTGAACACACGAAGGGTTACCCTTTATTCTTTAATGTTGATATGGGTGCCGCTACTCTATAAAATCCAGGAACAAACCTTCTGTTGTATCATGACAAACCCTGGAAACTCCACACCTCCATCACACACCATGGTTGCTCCCAAACATGCACAACCTCAATCTTCACTGGATCCACTAAAAATCCAACCTTAGATATGAAATTTCCTAGAATGTGGACTTCTCGAATACATAACTAGCACTTCGAGAACTTACCATAATGTTGGTTCTCTCAGAGTCTATCCAAAAAAATCTAGAGATGGTAGGCTTAAACCTTCTCTGTCGTTGTTTATATCAGGTTGTCGTCAAAGAAGACTACTAAAAAGTGATCATGATATGGATAGATTATCCTTCTCATGAGTCCCTTCAACAATTCTAGGGTGTTGGTCACACCGAATGGCATAACCATGACATCATAATGGACATACCATCATCTGATGGACATCTTCTGCACATCCTCATCTCGTTCCTAGAGAGGGTGATAGCATGATATGAGGTCTATCTTCAAAAACCACAGTGCTCCATTTAATAGAGAAAAGAGATCATCAATCCACAATAGTGGATACTTTTTCTTCACGATCACCTGGTTCAGTCACCGATAGTCCACAAAGAGACTCAAACTCCCATCAGACATAATGGTGAACAAAATTCAGGCTGCCAAGGAGAAACACTGGGCCCAATGAACTCCTTTCTCTACAAGTCCTGTATTGGGTCTCCCATCTCACAAATATCCACAAGATCCATTTGATATGCTAGTGTAGATATCTTTATCATCCTAAGGAATAAGCCGATATAAAATTCCACCTCTCTGCGAAGAGGTAGACCCAATTCATCATTAGGGAAAACATCCTCATACTAGTCCACCACTACGGGATAACATGGACTCTCAACATCGACCGCTCCACGGTTAAGGTTAGACAACTAACATGTGATTGATTGTACCCTCCACCAGGTAAGTCTATCATGTTTTGTAAAGGTTCCCTTCTTTCCTGTAATGAAAAACCTTGTCCCATCCATGCGGATATATCACACATTGCACTTAATACTGTTGATCTGTGCATGGACTATAGATAACCAATCCATACCTGAAATGAAATCGTAAGGCCTCAAAGATTCCACTAGAAGATCTCAGATAAAGCTATCACCTCTTAGTGTATTCTTAAACTCCTGGAACCAATATGTAATTGTTCAATCCTCTACCATAGGAGTCTCTAGCCGTAAGGATCGATCCAACGGCTCCACCGGAATCTCTGAGCTCTGAACGAGATGTGTGTTAATAAAAGAGTCATTGTAACTTGTGTATGTATATATTGTATCTAATGTAGAGTAGACATAGATCATACCTTGTATCATCTATGGAGCGCTGTGGTCATAGGCCTTAGTAGCCTAGAGCTGAGCTCTTCCCTGTCCACCTGCTCCCTGTGGTCGGGTTGGACCACCTGGAGATGGTGATGATAGAAGACCGAATCACCACCCGCCACATACTGCATGTCCAGCTCCACTACCATGTCCATCTAGTTCTTGCTGACCTCCTCTATCTGATCATTTCATTTTCCCAGGAAGTCTTTTGACTATCTGTTGGTCATCCGTACGACATGTCCGGAAGTCGCAATACATGTGACCCTACCCGCCACATGAGTAACACTACCTTATCCACGGTTTTCCTTCTCTCAAGAGATACCTTCCCAAATGACCTTGTATCTTATCTTCATCCACATATAGGAATGTTCCTCTTTGACCTATGCATCATCTATCTACTACCAGTTGCGAGATGATTCTGCAAAGTGACGTCCGATTGAGGGTCTCGCTGCCAGTGACTGCTCATCCAGGAAGCTCTCCATTAAGAGTAAAGGACCCCAGGACACCCTGAGAGGGGAGGGGTGAATCAAGGTGACAACTTTTTCTTTTAATGTTATGGATCTTGTTCCCACATTTGTAGGAACTTGTTGAAACTGTAAGATAAATATGATCAGAATGCAAATATTCACATGCACAGATAAGACACATCACTTTTTACATGGTTCACCACTAAGCGCTACGTCCAAGGAGCATACGCCTACAAGTTGTTGGTCGTACCTAATTCCACTAATCATCACTAGATGTGTATTACAAAGGTTGGGGAATAGTCACTCTGTCCTAGTATTACTGCCTTTACAAAGGTTCAGGGATAGCTTATTTCTTCCCTCGGGTCACTCCCATTGACTCCCCCTGGCTCACTACCGTTGGTGAAGTACCGCTCAGTTTATAGACGTGAAGATCTCTTAAATAGATAGACATGAAGTTCTTTGCCTCCAGTTCAGAATGAGACTTTTCTTGCATCAGAGTCCTGAGTTGACGGTCTATTAAAGTCCAAGTTTCATCCACTGATGAATACCATTTTTCCCTTGTCCACTGGGAAAACAACCTTTGGAAAGGGCCTTCGCAAAGTACCCTACATCGCAAGGCTCCCAATTTTGCAAATCTCAAACAAGGCTTCACGGAGTCCCTGCCTTTTTGCGAAGCTCAATCTCTAATCACTCCGACGATGCACAAGCCTTTGAAATGCTTGGTTTTCGTGGAGCTCCTGCCTCATTGTGAAGCTCACCAAATCAACGCGGTGCAAAAGACTTTCACGGAGCTAGAATAGCCGCCGCGAAGCTCCTGTTTCGTGAAGAACATTGCCTTCGCGAGTGACCTTTGCGAACCGAGAGCAAAGGATTTTCATTAAGATCTCTCTTACTTTCTCTCGAGGGGGTCGACCTATATTTATAGGCGATTCCACCGACCCTCGAACCTTCCACGCAAAGTCAGCGCCATGTCAGCTCAAATCGCAAAGCTCTGAAATTCCCGCTGAAATTCTCCCAAAATCGTGAAGCACTACAGTAATTTTCCATTCGCGGAGCTCTTCATAATCGCACAGTGTTCCGTCATTTCATTTGTGCCTTCGACGCGAAGCTCCCATTCAAATATCTTCATCGTCGCGATGCTCTTCATCCTATGATGTTTGTGAAACTTTGACTTAATCGCGAAGAATCACCACCTCCATAATTCTGGTCTTTGTGAATTCCAAACCATTAAGCCACTCTTCACAGAATTCATGCCATTTCCATATTTAATTATGCTCTTCATGGAAATCCTATTTTTGCGATTCTCACCAACTTCCAAATTTTGGACCCCAAAAATTTGGCAATCACTAGGAAACAACACCACCTTCAATAATGTTGTCTTCTTGAACTGTATGATCTCTTTGCTAGTACACATTCTGAACTTCCATTGAGGATTGAAAAGAAACACAAACCATACTATAAATTATGCATAGAAGACCATGGTTCCCACAATCTCCCACTTTGTGTTTGTTGGCAATCAGAAAATAAATTCAATAGATCTCCATCCATTTAAAAACCAAAAACGTAGGAATCAACTCAGCCAACACTTTATGTCTACGTGAGTAATGCTCGGTGTAGAAAACAAGAGAGGAGGATTGAATTGGGTTCCACTATTTTCCTTATCAATCTTATGATCATAGAAGTTGCCTAAATTTATTACTTTCTCCTTTCTCCCCATTGAAAATAAATCGAAAGACTAGTAATGTGTTCAACGTTCAGATCAAACCATACTCCCCCTGGATTATATCTCCCCCATAAACCTGCATCATATCAATAATCAGATAAAATTAGTTATCACAAATGGGGAGAGGGGTATTGCGTAACCTCGTTATGTACTGGGAGGTGGCTGAACACTGAGGTTCAACCGATGCTTCTCAAACACAGCTGTAGACAATGGCTTGGTCAGGATATCAACCAGTTGCTCATCAGTTCCCACATGATCCATTCTAATCACCCCTTGTTCAACATTTTATTTGATAAAGTGATACATAATTTCAATATGTTTCATAAAGGAATGCTGAACATGATTCTTCGTAAGATCAATGGTGCTATTTTTATCACAGTAAATCACCATTGGTTGCTTTACCTCATCACCAATATTTGTTAACTGTTGCCTCATCCATAGCAGTTGAGTGCATGCCTTTGTGGAAGAGATATACTTAGCTTCAGCAGTACTAAGAGAAGTACTTTCTTTTTTCTTGCTCAACCAGCCAACACATTTATTCCCAATATAGAAAGCTCCACCACTAGTGGACATTCTGTCTACTACATCACCAGCCCAGTCAGCATCAGAAAACGCTGATAATTCATTGTCCCTTCATGCAGCAAAAAATATCCCGAAGTTATGTGTACCTTGAATATACCTCAGGATTCTTTTTACTGCCGCCAAATGTTCCTCCTTTGGATTACTTTGAAAGAGGGCCGCAAGGAATGTGGAAAAGACAATATCAGGCTATGTCTCTGTCAGATACAGTAGGATCCCAATGATCCTCCTATACATGGTGGGATCAACAATGTCCCCATCCTCATGCTTTCCAATTTTAGTTCAGACTGTAATCGGAGTTGACATTGGTTTGGAGTCTTTAATATTAAACTTCTACAGAAGCTCTCTTGTATATTTTTTCTAAGAAATGAAAGTGTATTCCTTCTTTTGAATCACCTGTAGCCCAAGAAATATGTGAGCTCCCCAATCATAGACATTTCAAATTCTGATTTCATGTGGTTGGAAAATTTGTTCACTGATTTATGCCTGCTGCCACCAAATATGATATCGTCATTGTAGACTAGAACCATGAATTGATATTTTGGAGAATTATTCACATAGAGATTGTGATCAAATCATCCACTTTTGAATTCCAGCTTCTTGAGATATGAATCCAGCCATGAGTACCACGCCCGTGGTGCCTGCGTCAAACCATATAGAGCTTTCATTAATTTGCAGACCTTTGTTTCATTAGTACCCAAAACAAAGGCCATTGGTTGTTCAATGTAGACTTCTTCTTCGAGTAACCATTCAAGAATGTTGTCTTGACATCCATTTGATATACTTTATATCCTCTTTGGAGTGTCATGGCAAGGAAAAACATGATTGACTCCAGTCTAGCCACTGGAACAAAGGTTTCTTCAACATCAATGCCTTTAATCTGGGAGTATCCTTTACATACCAGTCGTGCCTTGTTTCTGATGAAACATCCATGCTCATCAAACTTATTTTTGAAGATCTATTTGGTTCCAATAACATTGTGACCTTCGGGTCTCTGGACAAGATCCCATGTCTGATTCATGTCAATCTAATCTAGTTCATCATTCATGGGTTTCACCAAAGATTCATCATTTGTAGATTCTTCGAATGAGGATGGCTCTAAAACTGATAGAAATTCAGATTGCGTGTTATTCCTCATCCTTCTTGTTTGAGTGGGTGCACTCCTGTCCCCAATTATGTTGGATGGATCAATCTCGGCTATTCGATTTCTCCTACGAGGTTCAGTAGAATTCTCTTCTGCCATAGTTTCTCCTTTAGATTCTTCTTTTGAGTCAACATCATGATGTGACTACTAAGTGTTTTGAACAACTTCCTCTATTTCTGTATTTGTATATTCTTCACGCTCAACTTCTTCATGTCTTTCTATCACATCCACATATGACGTCATTGAAGAATCTGTGATTTTCTATTGTATTATATTAACATCACTGATTTCCACAATCCTTCCTAAACTCTTGTTGAAACATTTGTAGGCTTTTCAGTTCATTCAATAACCAAGGAAAATTCCCTCATCTTCACTGTCTCCATATTTCCCTTGATTTCCTTCTTTGTTCCGGATGAAGAATTTACTTCCAAAGGGACGAATGTATTTTAAAGAAGGCTTCCATCCATGCCACAATTCATATGGTCTATTTGTCTCACCCATATATAGTCATGAATGATTCTGGATGTACACTGCAGCTTGAACAGCCTCTTTCCAGTAATGTCGTGGAATACGACTCCAAATCAGCATAGTTCATGCCATGTTGTTCACATGTCGATTACTATGTTCAACAACTCCATTTTGTTGTGGAGTTATCACATCAGCTACCTCATGTTGTATCCCATGGTTCTCCAGATAATTTTCAAATTCAATGGACATGTATTCTCCTCCATTGTCAGATCCCAACACGTTGATTGTTCGTCCAGTATTATTCTCGGCGATTTGCTTATAGGTTTACATGAAGTAAAGGACTTTTCGTTTCCTGTGAATGACCATCACACATTCCTCTCAACTGTAATCATCTATGAAAAGGAAAAAGTACCTTTTTCCATGAGTTACAACAACATTTATCGGCCCACATACATCAGTATGAATCAGATCAAGAAGGTGAGATGCCATTTTCTTCTTTGGCCAATATGAACTTCAGGCTAGCTTCCCATGAATGTAATCATCACAATATTTTTCACCCTCACGCTTCAGTTTGGGAATGTCCATGAAAATTATAAATTAGGATATTTTCTCCATGTCCTGTTGATTGATGTGTCCTAGTATCCGATGCCACAAATTGTTCTCTTCTTCAACAGTCATGTAACATACATTTTCTTCACTATCAACCGGATACAAGTTGACTTCTGTTCTGCATCCCTTCATAAGTGAATTTCATGTCTTTCCCTAGATAGTGCAGCCTTCCTGATTAAATGTAACTATAAGTCCTGAGTTACAGAGTTGAATCACGCTGAGGAGATTATGACGTAGGCAATCTATGTAAAGGACTTCAGTCTTCTTTAGTTTTCCATTAGCTAATTTGGTACTTCCACTCCCATTGATTTTTAGAGCCCCGTCATTAAGAAATTGTACTGTACCATCAATCGTTCTTTTGATATCCGTTAGCAGGCCCGCATTACTTGTCATATGATATGAACAACCGCTATCCAGAATCCAGGTACTGTTGTTCTCTATAGCATTGAGGGCCACCTCTGCAAGGTTGGATTTCTCAAAATTCTTCCTTTCCATCCATGAGACATTGGATTTGGTATATACTACTGATGGCCTTTTAATTATCTCATCCACATACCCAGGTTCATCATAGTCAAAATCTTCTTTGAGAGGAGAAAACATGTTTGAAAGAGAAACACTGTCTTGATGAAGAGACTTGACTTGTCTTGAACTTCAGTATGAGGTGTCCATGTCCCTTCTCTTCCTGCAATTAGCATCCTTATGACCAAAGATAGAACAACAATAACAATATCCATAGAAATTGTTTCTTCTATAAGAAGTAGGATATGAATTTGTTCTCCTTTGTTGAACTGCTATATCTTCTCCATTAAAATAGCTTCTTTCCTCTTCTCAATAAGACATGGTATGGCCCAGATAGCCATAGAGCTGACACTTCATCAGAGGAAATGTCTTCTCACTTGAATTTCTCCTCATACCTTATTCCTTGGGAGAAATTTAAGACTATCTGTCATTTCTGAATGTTTGAGGATAATTTTCAGTTCTTGTTTTAGTTTGGATTGAGGGTTTCTTTTTTAGGCACTGTAGGTAACATTTAAACATGTTATACTTTCATATTGTCTTTCTATTGGATCTTTTCACTTCCAGCAACTGATGTCTCAGCCTCACAACCAATTCCACTCTTTCCCATGAAAGCAGTTCTTTGATCACTCAAGATTTTCCCAACCCCATCTGAACCAAACTTGTCTCTAGATAGTAAATCTACATCTGAGAATATTCCAAACTGTATTTTATTCGTCGATTCTTTTGGAATTGATTCATTCTCAATTTTACTCCTTAGAGTAACAACTTCCTCTTCAAGACCCTCAACAGTCCTGGATTTTTCATCATGTCTGGAGGTGAGGTCATTGATGACCTTTGACTACTCTTCAATTCTCTGATTCAGATCCACTACATCATCATTGCATTTAATTATTTTAGACTGTACCTTCACAAATTCATCCAGTTGATCAATTTTAGCTTCATTTTGATCAATGTATTCAGTTGATTCATCTACAATTGATTTCCAGTTATTGGAACTCTTACATTTAATCTTAAGCATACTAACGACATCCTTACGTTGCAACTTGGGAACTACACATGTTCTCGGATGTTCTTCTCCACCAGAATCTTCTGACTTTTCAATAGTGGCCATCATGGAGGCATGGTTCCTAGTTTTTAATTCTAGTTCTTCTTCATCACAAAATTCCTTATCATCTGGTTCCTCTTCACATACAAAACACTTCCTTTGCATTTTATTTCCAGATTTGTAGTCTCCCTTTTTGAAGAACCTTCTCCGAGGCTTCTCGAAGCTTTAATCTTCACTATATTCATCATTGATCTTTCTTAAGCACTGAGAGGCAATGTGCCCAACTTTTCCACAACAGAAACATGCGAGAGGTAACTTCCCTTTGAATTTCCCTTTCCCCTTATGTAACGTCATTGTAATGAGAGAAAGAATTTCTTTGTCTTCTTCATCTTCCCCATAACTATATTATGATATTTTCAGTTTATACATGGCCTTGAATGGAATTTCCATGCTCACACGAGTTGTAGCATCTTCTGGTTTGACTCTCATTTCATATACTACCAAGCTGCAATGTAGATTATCCAGAGCAGGTTTTGAAAGATCTCATTCCTCAAGGGATGGCACCTTTGCATTATACAGAGGTGGAAGTCTGCTTAATATTTTCTTTACAATATCAATGTCTTTGATTTCTTCACCTAGACCCCGAATTGCACTAACCACTTTAGTAATTCGATTGAAGAAAGAGTCTACATTCTCCTCTAGATACATCTTCAGATCATCAAACCAATTGTGCATCACTTGTAGTTTCGCCTCCTTCACTTTTCTATCTCCTTAAAAAATATTCTCGAGTTTATCCCACATGGATTTTTCTGAGGTTCAATTCATCACCTTTAGGTAGATTTGATCAGAAAGGGCTACAGTAAGTGAAATTTGTGCTTTAGCATCTACATCAAGAATTTTTTCTATCTGTTTCAGTCATAGACTGGAATGTTGGGTCAGTGACTTGTAATCCTTGCATAGTAGAAAATAGAACCTCCATTCCAAGAGATATTATATGAGATCTCATTCTATTCTTCTAGAGTGATAAATTACTTGCATCGAAGTGACGGACTCCCCTGACATTGACTGCATTCTCCATGACGATAAAGGACATATTTAACATCAGCTACCTCCCTCTGATACCACTTGAAGGACCCCGGGACACCCTGAGAGGGGAGGGGTGAATCAGGGTGACAACTTTTTCTTTTAATGTTATGGATCGTGTTCCCACGTTGATTGGAACTTGATGAACCCATAAGTTGAATATGATCAGAAAGAAAACATTCACATGCATAGAGAAGACACAACACTTTTTACTAGGTTCACCACTAAGGGGTACGTCCAAGGAGAATACGCCGACAAGTTGTCAGTCGTACCTAATTCCACTAATCTTCACTAGCTGTGGATTACAAAGGTTGGGGCACAGTCACTCTGTCCTAGGATCACTACCATTACAAAGGTTTAGGGATAGCTTACTGCATCCCTCGAGTCACTCCCATTGACTCCCCCTAGCTCACTGCTGTTGGTGAAGTCCCGCTCAGTTTATAGATGTGAAGGTCTCTTCAATAGATATACATGAATTTATTTGTCTCCTATTCATCATGAGACTTTCCTTGCATCAAAGTCCCGAGTTGATGCTATGTTAAAGTAAAAATTTCATCCACTAATGAATACCTCTTTTTCCATTGTCCACTGGGCAAACAACCTTTGGAAAGGGCCTTTGCAAAGTACCCAACTTCGCAAGGCTCACAATTTTGCAAAGCTCAAACAAGCCTGTGTGGAGTCCTTGACTTTTCGCGAGGCTCAATCTTGATGTAATCCCGCGATGCACAATCCTTCGAAATGCTTGGCTGTCGCAGAGCTCCGACCTCATCGCAAAGCTCCCCGAACCAACGTGGGGCGCACGACTTTGATGAATCTAGAATAGCCGCTGCGAAGATCCTCTTTCGCGAAGCACACTGCCTTCACAAGTGACCTTTCTGAACTGAGAGAAAAAGATTTTCATTGAGAGCTCTCTTAATTTCTCTCTAGGGGGTCGACTTGTATTTATAGGCAATTCCACCGACCCTCGGCCCTTCCACGCAAAGTCAGCGCCATGTCAGCGCAAATTGTGGAGCTCCGAAGTTCCTGCTGAAATTCTCTCAAAATCGTGAAGCACAACAGTAATTTTCCATTCGCGGAGCTCGTTGTAATCGCCGAGTGTTCCTTCATTTCATTTGTGCCTTCTCCACGAAGCTCCCTTGAAAATATCTTCATCGCCGCGATGCTCTCCATCCTTTATCGTTTGCGAAGCATGGACGTAATCACAAAAAATCAACACCTCCATAATTCTGGTCTTCGCGAATTCCAAACCATTAAGCCACTATTCGCGAAATTCATGCCATTTCCATATTTAATTATACTCTTCATGGAAATCATATTTTCGCGATGCTTACCAACTTCCAAATTTTGGACCCCAAAAATTTGGCAAACACTGGGAAATGGTGCCACCTTCAATACTGTTGTCTGCTTGAACTGTATGATATCTTTTCTGGTACACGTTCCGAACGTCCATTGAGGATTGACAAATAAAACCATACTCTAAATCATGCATAGAAGACCATGGTTCCAACAAAAAGTTATATCTCTAACACCACCACCTACATCGAGCTGATGAGATAAATCATCAAATCTCTAATCTCCCATATGAGCCCCAACTCGAAGGTCTAGGCCGTAAAATTTGGGTCCCGCACCATGTTAGTGGAGCAGCCTGAGAAGGTTGTGAACCTCGCTGAATACTAATCCATGATCATGCTACCATACTACATGTGGATAATCTCTTGTATAAGCCCAGATCATATGGTCGATGGGAGGAACTCTGCCCTAAAAAGGCTATCGAAGTCCTCCCAGATGAGAGTGACCTCCTCGTGAACCTGGTGCATCAAGTTCCACCATCTTTTGACTACTTCTTAATGAAGACAGGTGGAAAAAATCATCATGAGATCGGCTGGAGTCCCTAAAAGTCAAAAAACACTAACGATATCCTCTATCCAGCCCTCATTTTCCCGTGGATCCATCCCACCCAAGATCCTTATTGTCCTTTGGTGCTGGAACTCATGTAACATGCTCAATCAGCGTGCAACCTCTAATGGAGGGGCTAGTGGCATCATCTTCCCAAGATTTTGTTGAGCTACTAGTACACAACCTGATGGTACATATGATATCCCGCCATTTTATAACATAAACTTTCATTATATTACACAAAACTGAGGATCTTTAAGGTCTAGTGTCTTGGAAACCAGGAACATAATACATGAAAACAACATAAAGCATTCTTCTTAAACACTTGAAAGGCTTCTCCTTAAGTTCATCCTAGGTTCATTACTGCATCTCATAACCTGGGGACAACCATCAAAAGAAAGGGTGAGCAGAAGTCCCAGTAAGGGAAACAAGAGGAACATTTTTACATGTGAACTTGATATACTTCAATAAGGACATGAAAAGAACATTAAGGCATGAGAAAGAAAATCATGAGGAAATTCATAATAAAAATAACATTTTCCATAACTTGAAGATGTGGCTACATAATTTAACATAGACAATCATGAACATATCACCAAGGTCCATCCCCAAGGTGTCATTTGAAAATTACCAAGGTTATTCACCAAAGTATCATGAAAATTGTAATCTCTAGTGGTTACATCATTACCCAATGCATTGGAGAGCTATCAGGGAACACCCATAAATTTGCCTTTATTATCATGTGAGCCACATATATCATCATCAAACATTTCATAAATAACACACATAACATAAAATAAATGGGTTTCATTTCATAATCATAACGTTTTAAAAACTGCTTTAAAGACATGATATTTACGTCACTTTAAACCCACGGAAAGGGAAAGCGGGTCTCATGTATGTAAATCCCAGAATTTAAAATGGAAAATTTTGATATATATGTTAATACCATTTTAGAAATAAGAGCTTTGAGTATTCACTTTATAACAAAAAATAATTTTTGAGAAAAGATAGAGGCATTTTGAGGGAAAAATTCTGCAGCATAACGGCTAAGTTTCGGGGTTTTAGAAAACATTGAAATGAGAGTGGACATGGGTCACCCACTCATAAATGATCCATAAAACAGTAGGGTGAAAGAATAAGAAGGACATATGGACATGTTAATGAAATTTTAGGGACATACCATTTGAAATGAAAAACCTGGAAGGAAAAAAGATTAGATTTCTCTTATGAAAATTCGGCAGCCATACGACGTCACTTAACTTCAAAAGAAAGTGATTTGACAAGATCAAATAAGGTATCTCATCATATGATCATAATATATCAGTATGATAGATATATAGATCATACCCCAACATAATAAAAAGGAACTTGAAAGACTTGACATGAAAATCGAACTTGAAAAATGAGAAGGGTGAAAGAATCCCTTAAAAATTCGGCAGCCTAACGGCGTCACTTAAAATTTCATAAAAAGAAATGATGAGAGTAAGAGGGGATATCTCATAATATAAAAATGAAAGGGCAGTAAGAGGAATATAAAAGAACATCCTCTCACATAAAAACATGGAGCAGAAAAGGAATGACATAAAAGAGATTACATGAATAGAAAGAGAGGGGTCGGATCCCTTACCTTAAAACGTGACTCTTGAAACTCAAAGGATTGGACCTTGAGGGCTTGGGGGCACCTTGGGAGGACTCCTTGGAAGGTAAGAAGACCAGAACTTCGTTGGGGGAGAGTTGGGAGTGAAAACTAAAGGAGGAAAGTGTGGGTATTTACAGGGAAAGTGAGGGGACAAAGCATTAATGGACAAGGAACACCTCACTAGTGGTTTTGGCAAAACCATGGGCTTGCACATTGTATTTGCCCATGGTATTGGCCACTTGGGACACCTCACACCTTATCTTACTATTCATAATTCGACCATATTGAATATATACTTAATACATCATTTAATGATGTCATTAAACACCCGTAACATAAAAACTGTACTTTCACTATTCACAGAAAATTCAACTTTCTCAGAATAATCCCAAAATTTCACCTTAACCAAATATCAATGCAATGATTTCAAAAATGAACTCCATTTTATAAAAATAATTTTCTAAATATTTTTAATTTTATTTTTAAATAAATACATTATTCATTGAAAATTCATTTTTTCAGAAAAATCCCCAAAAATTACCATAACATAATATCGATGCTCTGAGTTCAAAAATAAAGTCATTTTTATAAAAATAATTTTCTATTTATTTTTAATTAAAAAACAATATTCATCCGAAAAAACTAATACTTGAATAATAATTTATGAAACCGTTATTTACCCATTTTATTGAATCACATTACTTAATCGAGGTGCCTAGATTATTTTAAAACTTTCTTTAAGTGAGATTACTAATCCATTTGGTCACATTACTAATCCTAAGCATAAAATCACTATTCTCTATTTACTATTCATCAAAAATTAAGTTGATCTTATTAGACTCCAAATTCTTTAATGAACACTTTTTTAGAAGACCATTTTTTGAAAATCATTACACATCATTAGTTATTTAGGGTTTACATAAATATTTCAAAATATCCCTTTTTCAAAATTCATCAATAAAATACATTCTAAAATTATCCGGACATTAGAAATTTCACAAACAACACTAAAGGAAGAAATCTCAATTTATTCACCCGAAAGGACTACACAAGGAATCTAGGGTCTCGTCACATAGCCCCTTATAACACCGGCATAAGACCTAAGTGTAAGGTGTGCTATGGTGAGAGAATCTGAGGGAGGCTCAGATAACATTTCCCTAGTAGTAATATCTACTAACTTGAACTTCTCCTGTAGGCGTTTCCGTTAAAGCTTGACATGCTGGAGCTCGACTTGGGCTTGGTCCAAAGCGAAGCCCATAGATGCTACCTCCTTCCCAAGCTCTGATAAGTGGGCTTCATAAGGGTCGAGTCTACTGGATGAAGCCATCAACTCCTCTTTCTGCATTAACCATTAACATATTATTAAATCAATAAGAGTATGTTAATATACTACTCAAAAATATTGGGTCGTTACATTCTTCCCCCCTTAAGAAATTTCTTCCCCGAAATTTATACTTGAGGCCTAGTCGAAAAGGTGAGGGTACTTTTGCTTCATCGTTTCCTTAGGCTCCGAAGTCGCTTCTTCATATTTATGATTCCTCCAAAACACTTTCACAAGGTGGGTAGTCTTGTTTCATAAGACCTTGTTTCTACGGTCCAAGATCTCCACTGGCTGCTCCTCATAAGAGAGGTCATGTTCCAGTTGTACCACCTCTTGGTTCAGTACATGCGAAGGGTCGGGTATGTACTTCCTCAAGAGAGATACATGGAAGACATTGTGAACATGAGCTAGGTTCGGTGGAAGTGCTAGACGATAGGCCACTGCTCCTATGCGATCAAGGATTTCATAGGGGCCAATGTACCTAGGGCTGAGCTTCCCTTTCTTCCCAAACCGCATGACTCTCTTCCATGGAGAAATTCGAAGGAAGACTTTGTCACCAACACCAAACTCCAAGTCCCTTTGACGATTGTCAGCATAGCTCTTCTGCCGACTTTGAGCAGCCTTTATGTGTTGTTTGATGGCATGAACCTGTTCCGTCATCTCTTGCACGAGATCAGGCCCAAGAAGCTTCCTCTCACCGGTTTCATCCCAACAAGTAGGAGTTCTACACCGCTTTCCATACAGAGCTTCATAGGGTTCCATCTGAATACTCGAATGGAAGCTATTGTTATAGGAGAACTCCACTAATGGGAGGTGTTGATCCCATCCAACCGTAAATTCCATTGAGCATAATCTCAACATGTCTTTGAGTGTCTGAATAGTCCTTTCAGGTTGGCCATCAGTTTGAGGATGATAGGCCGTACTAAAATTCAATTCAGTATTCAGAGCATGTTGAAGACTTCTCCAGAATTTTGATGTGAATCTTGGCTCACGATCAGATACGATGGATAGTGGTACCCCATGCAGCCTTACCACTTCCATCACGTATATCCCGGCAAGCTGATCCAGAGATAAATATTCCTGAATAGAGATAAAATGGGCTGTCTTGGTGAGACGGTCCACAATAACCCATATCGCATTGTTTCCTTTGGATGTTTTCAGGAGACCAGTTACAAAGTCCATAGTGATATTATCCCACTTCCATACTGGTATGGGTAGTGGTTGTAATACCCCCTTAGGAAGTTGTCGTTCTGCCTTTACTTGCTGACACACCAGGCACCTTGTAGTGTAATCAACAATCTCCCTCTTCATGTTATCCCACCAATAATGATCACGGAGGTCTCTATACATCTTAGTTCTTCCCGGATGTATAGAGAAAGTAGAGCTAAGAGCTTCATCCATCAGTTCTTTCTTTATCTCCGGGATAGATGGAATACATTGTCTTGTACGAAATTTCAATACACCTTCTTGATCAATATTGAAATCAGGGAACTTCCCATCCTTTACAGCCTCAAACTTCTCCTGCAGCAAAGGATCTTCTTTTTGAGCCTTCTTGATCTTCTCTAGTAATGAAGGCTGAGAAATCATTTGGGATAGGGTTGATGATGTCCCTTTCCTTATAATTCCCATGTCCACTTTTACTAGATCATTAATCAAGGGATCTCCTAAGATCCTCATTGTTGCCAGAACAACAGGATCCTTCCTGCTTAATGCATCCGCGACTTTGTTTGCTCTTTCAGGGTGATAATCTATTGAACAATCATAGTCTTTAATAAGCTCCAACCATCTCCTTTGCCTCATGTTCAATTCTTTCTGTGTGAAAATATACTTTAGACTTTGGTGGTCAGTGTATATATCACATTTGTCCCCATAAAGATAGTGCCTCCATATCTTTAGAGCAAAAACAACTGCCGCCAGCTCTAGATCATGCGTAGGATAATTTTGCTCATGAATCTTCAACTGTCGAGATGCATAAGCAATTACTTTGTCATTTTGCATGAGGATGCACCCAAGCCCTTTTAGAGATGCATCGCTAAAAATAACGAATCCTTCTCCGATAGAGGGTAGTGTTAACACAGGTGCAGTAACCAATCTCTTCTTCAGCTCTTGGAAACTTTCCTCGCATTCATTTGTCCATATGAACATAACCCCTTTTCGAGTCAACTTGGTTAGTTGAATAGAAAGTCGTGAAAAGTTTTTCACAAACTTCCTATAATATCCCGCTAAACCAAGGAAACTACGAATCTCAGTTACTGTTGTGGGTTGAGGCCACTCCTCCACAACCATTGTCTTTGCAGGGTCAACCGAGATTCCTTCATTGGTTACAATGTGCCCCAAGAAAGCCACTTGTTTAACCAAAACTCACACTTGCTGAACTTCCCAAAGAGCCTCTCCTTCCGTAGAGTTTTCAAAATAACCCTCAGATGATCTTCATGCTCCTCGTGACTTTTTGAATATATCAAAATATCATCAATAAAAACTACCACAAAGTTATCAAGGTAGTCCTTAAAGACTCTATTCATCAAATCCATGAAAATAGCAGGAGCATTAGTCAAGCCTAAGGGCATAACAGTAAACTCATAATGCCCATATCTTGATCGGAAGGCAGTCTTTGGAATATCTTCCTTCTTCACCCTCAGTTGATGATAACCAGATCGAAGGTCAATCTTAGAGAAGAATTGAGCCCCGCGAAGTTGGTCAAATAAATCATCAATTCTTGGAAGAGGATATATGTTCTTCACTGTGATCTCGTTTAGTTCTCTATAATCAATGCATAGCCGCATTGATCCATCCTTCTTCTTCACAAAGAGAACTGGTGCTCCCCAAGGAGACACACTAGGTCGGATAAACCCCTTATCCAACAAGTCTTGGAGTTGTTTCTTTAACTCTTCTAGCTCCACATTTTCTATTCTATACGGAGTCTTTGATATCGGTTGGGACCTAGGTACGAGTTCAATGGAGAACTCTACCTCTCTCTCTGGGGGAGGTCCAGGTAACTCCTCAGGAAATACATCCATGTATTCCTGAACAATCGGAACATATTCTATTTGTATGCGCCCTTTTCTTTCTTCATCATCACCGATCAACTCCATAATGAATGCTATAGGAGGTGCTTCTAGATAGGGATCAGTTCGGGATATCTCTCCTTGGAAGATAACTGTAGGTCAGTCATTCAAAACTACTGAGATTTCCTTACTTCTGCATTTGATCTTAGCATTATACTTTGAGAGCCAGTCCATCCCTAGTATAATGTCGAATTCCATCATGGGAATGACTACTAGATTTGTGATAATATTGTGCTCACCAAAGTAAACACTAGAGTCTCTAAATACTATTGATGCAAGGATAATCCCACTTGGAGTCTTGACTGACAACTCTACCTCTAGCAGTTCGGGGATAGATTCTATTTTCCTTGCAAACTTGGAGGAAATAAAGGAATGCGTAGAACCAGAATCAAATAAAGTAATTTCTAGCTTTGAGAGGACAACAATAGTACCTGCTACCACATCGTTCGGGACTTCAACTTCAGCTATTGTGATAGCGAAAGAACGACCTTGCTCCCTTGGCCTCTGCTGAGGTTGATGGTGATTCCCCCCCACCGCCCTCGGATTTGGACATTGATTAGAAAAGTGCCCAAGTATTCCACACTTGAAGCATGTGACTTCGGGTAGGGCCAGAACCATCTTTCCTCTGTCGTTAGTGTTGGGAAGTTGAGGCTTCACATCACTACGACAATTACGAGAAATATGGCCTTCTTTTCCACACCTATAGCACTTACCACTTCCGATCAAGCAGTTCCCCGAATACTTCTTCCCACATTTATTGCATGTGGGATGTTGCATATGAATTCCACCTCTTTCCTGATCAAAACTTCATCCCAGGCTCGGTTCTAGAGTTATCTTCTTCTCATTAGATTTGTGAGACCACTGTGTCTCCCCAAACTCTAGTTCAACTTTCATGGCACTTCGAACTATTTCTTCATAGCTATCATAGTCCCTGTTGGCTAGATTCTTCCGTAGATGAGGTCGTAGTCCACCAAAGAATCTATCAACCTTCCCATTAGGGTCCATGATGAAGCTTGAGGTATAACAGGAATGCCTTGTGAAGTTCATCTCGTAGTTTCCAACTGATTCATTCTCCTTTTGCTTCAGCTCGAGAAATTCTTTCTCCATTCTCGTTCTCATCGAACGAGGGAAATACTTATTAAAGAATATTCCCCAGAACTCTTCCCACTCCATATCTTCCATCTCTCCTCGTGGCTTCGTGTTTTTGATCAGTGACCACCACTGATCAGCTTCTCCCTCAAGGCGGTAAATAGCAAGGGTGACTTTTTCTTGTTCCGAACAATGAAATACATAAAAGATCTTTTCAATGGAGCTTATCCATTGTTCCGCAACCAATGGGTCAGTAGATCCACTGAATGTTGGCGGTCGTTGACGCATGAAGGACTCAACAGAGTGTTGTTCCCTTCATGGTGAGGTCGGCCTCTCAGCTTGATTCAAGTTATTACTCATAACTTGAGTCAGTTGGTTCATCATTCGCATGAATGTTTCCATTCCGGCTTCCATCGGAGGTCCATCAGCACATGGTGCATTGCGGTCACCATCAGCACGGTTCCTCCTATTGCCTGCCATCTTCTAAAAGAATAAAACCTTAGTGAGAAACTTATTTCATTTATGAATCTTTTAACTAAGACTTCATGCTTAAACAATTATACTTCTCTATAATTCCTTCATACTGATTCATAAAAAGCTTGTGATTGACCAAACATATCCCCCGGGAGTGTCGTAACCAAGAGTACAACAAGGCCCGTTATCGTGCACCAGTTCCCGTTCGAGTCTAGCTCAAAGCGGTGTTTTCGGGTTTTACCCCTATGTACATCTGTGCCAGAGCCGCCTCTACCTGCTCGTATCCAGACAGGGATGTATTTGTTTGATAAACCACTTACTCAATACATACCAAAATACCAGGAAGTTTTCCTATATTAAAACTTTTCTATAGGGTTCTTCCTAAAGTTTTTTTTATATCCTAATTTCCACAAATAACTAAACCATCCTTTGATACCAACTATGACATCCCTCCATTTTATAACATAAACTTTCATTATATTACACAAAACTGAGAATCATTAAGGTCTAGTTTCTTGGAAACCAGGAACATAATACATGAAAACAACATAAATCATTCTTCTTAAACACTTGAAAGGCTTCTCCTTAAGTTCATACTAGGTTCATTACTGCATCTCATAACCTGGGGACATACATCAAAAGAAAGGGTGAGCAGAAGGCCCAGTAAGGGAAACAAGAGGAACATTTTTACATGTTTACTTGATATACTTCAATAAGGACATGAAAAGAACTTTAAGGCATGAGAAAGAAAATCATGAGGCATTTCATAATAAAAATAACATATTCCATAACTTGAAGATGTGGCTACATCATTTAACATAGAAAATCATGAACATATCACCAAGGTCCATCCCCAAGGTGTCATTTGAAAATTACCAAGGTTATTCACCAAGGTATCATGAAAATTGTAATCTATAGTGGTTACATCATTACCCATTGCATTGGAGCGCTATCAGGGCACACCCTTAAATATTCCTTTATTATCATGTGATCCAAATATATCATCATCAAACATTTCATAAATAACCCACATAGCATAAAATAAATGGGTTTCATTTCATAATCTTAACGTTTTAAAAACTGCTTTAAAGACATGATCTTTACGTCACTTTAAACCCACGGAATGGGAAAGCGGGTCTCATGTATGTAAATCCCAGAATTTAAAATGGAAAATTTTGATATATATGTGAATACCCTTGTAGAAATAAGAGCTTTGAGTATTCACTTTATAAAATAAAAAAAAATTTAGAAAAGAGAGAGGCATTTTGAGTGAAAAATTCTGCAGCATAACGGCTAAGTTTCGGGGTTTTAGAAAACATTGAAATGAGAGGGGACATGTGTCACCCACTCATAAATGATCCATAAAACAGTAGGGTGAAAGAATAAGGACATATGGACATGGTAATGAAATTTTAGGGACATACCATTTGAAATGAAAGACATGGAAGGAAAAAAGATTAGATTTCTCTTATGAAAATTCGGCAGCCTTACGGCGTCACTTAACTTCAAAAGAAAATGATTTGACAAGATCAAATAGGGTCCCTCATAATATGATCATAAGAGATCAGTATGATAGATATAGAGATCATACCCCAACATAATAAAAAGGAACTTGAAAGACTTGACATGAAAATCGAACTTGAAAAATGAGAAGGGTGAAAGAATCCCTTAAAAATTCGGCAACCTAACGGCGTCACTTAAACTTTCATAAAACGAAATGATGAGAGTAAGAGGGGATATCTCATCATATAAACATGATAGGTCAGTAAGAGAAATATAAAAGAACATCCTCTCACATAAAAACATGGAGCCGAAAAGGAATGACATAAAAGATATTACATGAAAAGAAAGAGAGGGGTCGGATCCCTTACCTTAAAACGTGACTCTTGAAACTCAAAGGATTGGACCTTGAGGGATTGGGGGAACCTTGGGAGGACTCCTTGGAAGGTAAGAAGACCATAACATCGTTGGGGGAGAGTTGGGAGTGAAAACTAAAGGAGGAAAGGGTGGGTATTTATAGGGAAAGTGAGGGGACAAAGCATTAATGGCCAAGGGACACCTCACTAGTGGTTTTGGCCAAACCATGGGCTTGCCCATGGTATTTGCCCATGGTATTGGCCACTTGGGACACCTCACACCTTATAATACTATTCATAATTCGACCATATTGAATATATACTTAATACATCATTTAATGATGACATTAAACACCCGTAACTTAAAAACTATACATTCACTATTCACCGAAAATTCAACTTTCTCAGAATAATCCCAAAATTTCACCTTAACCAAATATCAATGCTATGATTTCAAAAATGCACTCCATTTTATAAAAATAATTTTCTAAATATTTTTAATTTTATTTTTAAATAAATACACTATTCATCGAAAATTCATTTTTTCTGAAAAATCCCCAAAAATTACCATAACATAATATCGATGCTCTGAGTTCAAAAATAAAGGCATTTTTATAAAAATAATTTTCTAATTATTTTTAATTAAAAAACACTATTCATATGAAAAAACTAATACTTGAATAATAATTTATGAAACTGTTATTTACCCATTTTATTGAATCACATTACTTAATCGAGGTGCCTAGATTATTTTAAAACTTTCTTTAAGTGAGATTACTAATCCATTTGGTCACATTACTAATCCTAAGCATAAAATCACTATTCTCTATTTACTATTCATCAAAAATTAAGTTGATCTTATTAGACTCCAAATTCCTTAATGAACACTTTTGTAGAAGACCATTTTTTGAAAATCATTACACATCATTAGTTATTTAGGGTTTACATAAATATTTCAAAATATCCCTTTTTCAAAATTCATCAATAAAATACATTCTAAAATTATCCGAACATTTGAAATTTCACAAACATCACTAAAGGAAGAAATCTCAATTTATTCACCCGAAAGGACTACACAAGGAAGCTAGGGTCTCGTCACATAGCCCCTTATAACACCGGCATAAGACCAGAGTGTAAGGTGTGCTATGGTGAGAGAATCTGAGGGAGGCTCAGATAACATTGCCCTAGTAGTAATCTCTACTAACTTGAACTTCTCCCGTAGGTGTTTCCGTTCAAGCTTGACATGCTGGAGCTCGGCTTGGGCTTGGTCCAAAGCGAAGCCCACAGATCCTACCTCCTTCCGAAGCTCTGATAAGTGGGCTTCATAAGGGTCGAGTCTACTGGATGAAGCCATCGACTCCTCTTTCTGCATTAACCATTAACATCTTATTAAATCAATAAGAGTAAGTTAATATACTACTCAAAAAGATTGGGTCGTTACAGTACAAGTGCCTAAAGGGGACCCTACACCAAATCATCATCGATCATTGGGCTATAATCACATAATCTCCTTGATCTCTTGCTGGTTTTCTTCAAGTATACATCTGAGAAATGAAAATGTTTGCCACTGTCAATAAGTTGTACCTGGTGAGCTGAGTCAAAGAGTTTATAAAGAAATAATTTCAAAAACAAACTCGCAGTCAGTGTTTTCTTCCACTGAGTCAGAAATCATAATTCAGGGTCATGGTGTACAGATACGTTGGCCACTGCACCAACACTGGATTCCCCAAACTGGTAACCACACATATAACACTTAACACTATTGACAAATAAAAGATCAGATTCCATGTTCTTCGGTATAACTGACTCCTCATATACCAATTTGGTACGACCCATCCCTCAGGGCTAGTGACATGACTACCCAAATCCCGCCTTCCATATGCCAGGGGATGGAGACTAGGACTTGAAAGGCATATCCCTAATTCAGGGAATACATTTCTGTAAAACCAGTAAACTCACACAATCGAAGTACAAATATGGACACAAGAACAAAGTAAACTATATATGATATATGGTGAGTATAGTAAGTAAAGGGGCCAGATTACATGCCCAAATGGAAAGTACAAGTAAAATTAAAACTATCTCCTACGAACACCCACCAAAGATCCTTCCTGAACAGTAGGTACATCTCTCAAATGGTCGTCTTGACGGATAACCTCATCTAATGTTTACCTCCATGCAGTCTCCAGACCATGTACCCTCAAAATCTATCAATGCTTTCTATCTTCTACAGAAGAAACAGTAAGGTGCTGGCCTAGCAAGTGTAGGAGTGAGTATAACGATAAACTGTAGGGACCATGAAACTCTCAAAGGTCTCTCAGAATGCACAAAGTATAAACCACAAAGAAAGAAATCAATCTCAAAGCACGAAATAATAGACTTTAATACTACTAAGGTATATGAGCATACATACACATATGTTATCAATATATATACATATCTCACACACGAGGGAAGAATATCACAAAGGTAACACCACAAGATGTCGAATTACTAGGCTAGTAACTCCAAGAAGATAAAAGTATCACATTTGTAACAACACAAAGGTATGTACCACCATAGTAAAAACACACAGAAGAATACCATGAAGGAAATTACCACCAAGTTAACATCACAAATAAGAATACAAAGTAGGTAAGTACCATAAAGATAAGGAATCATCTCACACCAGGTATAACTTACGTATAGGTGTATAAATGATTTGTAATGTCACTAGATCATCTAACTTGATCAAGAATCTATTTTATAACCCACATTGTATAATAGATGATAGACACATAATCCGAATGTAAAAAACACAGGATATAGAGATGACCCACACAAGATTAGTATTTGCTGACCCACAGAGGATTTGTGAGCGCTGACAAACACTTGATACGAAGATGACCCACACACATTTCATAGATTCATCAAGTACAACCATTCTCTGGGTCCTTGCACATATAATTCTTGATTCTAGGAGGTTATTCTCAGCAATCCATAGGTAGATACTTCAACTGACATGATGTCCCAGGAAGAAGTATCACGAAGTTTAGCCACGTTTTATGAAATCCAACACAACAAACTGAATTTCAATCAGACGTATTGTCTGTAAGTTAATAGTGTTTCTGTTCTGAGGGCTTGGATGGATTCAGGTTCGATCCAAAACGGTCATAATCCAAAATTATCCAAAATTCAAGTGGTGTATACCAAAAGTACCATCTCGAATCAAGGATCCAGGTTCCATATACCTTTCATCAAACAGATGCATGGTTCTCGATATATGGCCACAAAGCTATATCTAGGTCAAGATGGGCATGTGTCCAGTCCGGAATGGCCAGGGCTGACCCAGCCTGATTCTAGTTTACCCAGCCCAACCCAAAAAGGAGGTTGGCCGAAAAGTTGGGTGCGGCCCAGTCAGAGCAGTCCCCTCTGCTGGGTGCGGTACGCTCACCTGGGTGTAGTCCTCCATGGCGGGACACCCCCTAGCAGCACCAGGGGTATGCCTTCCTATATTCCCAACAGTTCATTGGACTATTCAGCTTTGGAAATCCCAGTGACGTCATGTGGTGCCGCTAGCTAATATGTTGTACCCGCTAGAGTGGTCCCGCTCGGCAAGACGTGGCCTACCGGATGTCCAGCCGACTCTCCTCCCAGCCACCCGATAGTGCTGTTATCCTCCCATGGCCGACCGAGTATCGACAGACTTCCAGGTTCACCGCCAATGTTAGAATCTACGACCCTCTCATCTACCAGTGGCATAGACTTGCGCCACCCTACCTTCACAAATTCGGTCGGCATAATAGACGTTGTTACCTTCTCCCCCAAAGCTGATTGGTCACTGCCTCCTCCACTACCAGCCACACAGATGCATGCCTCCCTAGTTCCACGAGGCCGACCAACATATCATCCATTGTCTACCTCTTCTGCCTACTCGAACCACTACCTGAGGATATCCGACCTCCCTCCCCTTCTTTGGGTCACCAAATCTTTTTTCTAATCACAAAAAAATATGATGACCTCATATTTTTGATCCTCAAGTTGCGATCTCTGGGTCCATACATTGCACTCAACATTAAATTATATTTTTAGCTCAAATAATTATAAGTCATTTAAGAACACATGATGAACACATGAATAACAAATATATAAGACCATGTTATTTTTGAAGATCAATGGTCAGGTTTGTTTGGCCATTGTCGTTGAGAATCAATAATATGAAAAATCAACAAAAGATAATTATCATATCTAAAAAAAATCCCCCTACCACATTCGTTCATTAGAGAAGCCATCAGAAATGAGAAGATGTGTTAGTTCTTCTAGAATGTTGGTTCCCCAATCCTCGTTCTGGGGAAGCTCTTCATTGGAGGGTCTTCTTCAATGAATGATCCTCCTTCAATAGTTCTCTACCAATTCTCTCTCAAAAACTCCCACTTTGCAAATGATCTCCAACCAAGAGTTGAGGAGCCACTTAATTAAATTAAATAAATTAAATAAATTAATGATGGAACATTAATTTAGGGATTTACAAGGGTTTCCTCATTTTTAAGGGGAGTTCGGGTGGCCCCCACCATCAAAATACAAAATAAAGGAATTAAATAGATAAAAACAAAAAGTAATTTAAATTTTTTTATTTTTTCTCCCCCATGATAATCCAAAAAACTAAATCCCTCCCTCGACCTACTGCGGTCAAGATGATGTTATCATTAAGCAAATATCAGCGCAACGATTTTAACGGTGTCCTCAGATTTCAATTCTGATCCCCAGTTTAAAAGTTACAAAATGTTGCTCGTGTGTTTACTGAGTGTATCTAAAAAATGTCCCAAAATTCATTCTGGTCACTTTGGATCTCGGGATCACGTGCTGTCCAATTTCACGGACATGTAATATTTCCATATATTTAAAAAAAAAAAATAAATTGTAAATATTATGTCATTAAATTATTTTTATTTCATCTATTTAAATGTTAAATTACACCTCAATACAAACAATATAATCACCATTATATTACAAATATTGATATTTTTTAATGCTTATGTGTTATTATTTATCAATTCCTAAATCCATTATAGGGAAATGTAATCAGCGATCATTTTTATAGTGGAAAACGACCTTGAATATCATTGTAGTACATTTTCCATCACCATCTTTCAAGGATTGATATAATGATTTATTAAACCCTTGTATATTATATTTATTTTATTATTATAATTTTGTATTTTAAATATCATTTATACCATTTTAAATTCCATTATGTCTCAAATATGATAATTTCACATGAGTGTATGACAAACTACAACCTCAGAATGTAATGTGATTAATTTTCACAAACATTGTAAATGGAATATAATAATGTAAATGTTTATTAATATATTTTATATATATGAGATAATAAGTCTTCTATAAATTTAATATAGCACCCACTTCATTACCCTTTTAATCATTATATAAAATATATAATTTCTCAAGTGTATATGATTCCTAACATCCACACGAAGACATGATTTTACTTTTACATTCACAACATTAAAAAAGAAAAAAATAGTTATACTGATTGAATATGTTAATTATAAAATTATTATGATCATTATATAATATATATATATATATATGATATTCATATGAACTAAAACATTCATGTAAAAATTTCTCATCTGAAAAAAATAAATTGACACCCTAAAATTTAAAATAATGAAATATTATTATCAAATGTGAGGTATAATGTTATAGGAGGATAATATATGAATTTATAAACAATATTATGTATCATTTATAAATTATTACCATTCCAAAAAACTGTTATGCAAGAATTATGTACTCATAAAATAGAAATCATACTTGAAGAAAGGGGTTGATGTCAATCTATTACTTATATGAGATAGACTCCATATTCAGAGCGCATTTCTTCTAGGTCTTATAAATATATTAATTATTCATGATCAATCGTAAATTATACATATTTTATGTTTAAATGAATGTTATTTATTTTGTTAGTGTTGTGATTTTATGGTTACTCATGTTGTAAGATTTTATGTAATAATCTAATTGTTTTTCAGGATTTTTTTAAGTATCCCATGAGAAATTTTTTTGATAGTTCTATCTTAAAATAAAATAAAATTATTCACCGATGATTATTCATGATCTTCATTATGTAATATTTCCATTTTTACTCCCTTCAGTATTCAAAATAAATGAGAATCTATTTTTAAGAAAATTTGAATTTATTTCTCTCTTTGATCAGAAATCCTAATTCATCAAAAATAATGTTTTATGAAAATGGTATCATTTTTCTGAACACATATAAAGAGGATTAATTATAAATTTTTTAACGAGTTTTTACACAATAAAGGGAATTTAAAATGAAGCTTATTGTTAATTTAAAAAACAATTCCCATTTCAAATCAATTAAAAAATTAAAAGTTTTATTTCTCTTAATGTTTATGTTATGAGGAGAATTTTCCAATGTCATGAAAAATAAATTTTCTAAGTATTATTTTACATGTTACCAAATGATATTTTATAATAAAATGGTGTTAAATTTATTTTATTATTTTGTTTTAAAAATATTTTCAATTTGTAAATGTTATATTCATGAAAAAAAATTTAATGATATTTCATGAAATTTTTACTCATGGAAAACACCAACATTTTATTGAACATATGATCCAATGGAGATATCTTTTATTGATTTAAGAATTCTTACTTATTTGGATGTTTTATTATAAATTTAATTGTCAATTAATAAATTTATTATAATTTAACATGTTACACAAAATGGATTATGACTATATTTATTGATTTGGGAATATATTACCAATTCATATTCCAATTATTGAAACTGACTTTTTATATTAATTTTGTTTCACCGAATTCATATAAATAATTCATTGTAGTTTTCATGTGACTAGAGGGTCTTGCTATAACATATCTAGAAATGATAATTATAAGGAGACAAACGTGATTTGGTCTCAGCATAGGCCTTACACATATATATTTGTGTCTAGGAACATATCCACAAATGTGTTTTATATCATTCTAAAAGGCCTTGATAGAATGTTTTATATTTTGTATATTATGAATTACAACATTTATAATTTAGTTATTGATATTTCAAGTCAGATTTAGGTTTGATATAATATAAATGGTAAGGATTTATGGTCATTTGTTAAATTGGAATTATTTTATCATTATTTTTTCAACCATATATTTATCATGTTAATGATTAAATAAAATGTGTTTCAATTATTTTCATTGAAGTTTTTATCAATCCTTAAAACTTAATTGTATAAATTGTATACTTACCAATACAAAGAATATTTTTCATGATTTTCTTAATTTTTTCCCTATCATGTGAGGATGTGTTTTGTGAGTAATATGCACAGATACAGTTAGTGAAAAATGTAATTCTCAAAGAATGATTTTATATATTATGTTTTAAAATATAATGGAAATTTCAAAAAATGTATATAGTTTCCAAGAAATATTAAATTTTTATGTCGTTAAGGATATTATTCCTTATATATTTTCCCAACACACATATGTATACAGTTTCTTCACGTCACAAGGGAAGGGGTGAAACTGTTGGAATCCTTGTAAGTCTAGTTTTACACCATAGAACTAGAAATTATGAAAACATAGATTACAAAACAAATTCATATGATATAATTTGGGAGTATGTGTATATTTATGTCCTAATATTCTAATAAAGATGTTATTATATTGTTATTAATAAAATATAAATATCTATCATAATACTACTAGTATATTTTGTTATATAACTGATGTACATAGGGGTTAAAACTCCAATAATGGTGCATTGGGATTGAACTGATCGTGGCCTTGTGCAGGAAAATGGGCCATACTACTCACCTGGTCTGACACTCCAAGGTGATTTTCTTATGTCAATTCAAATTTTATTAAGAAGGACTATATATGACGTGAATATAATGATATAACCAAATAAAACATATTTTTGATTATGAGATTATCTATATATAATTTTTTATCTATTTATGAACTTTTTTAGTAGGTTTTGGATAATAGATTATATTTCATAAAGATATGATATTATTTAGTGTATTTTATTATTTTGAAGTGAATCTTATTAGATGTTTTTTGACCTACATTAATTAACATAATCTAAAGAGTAATAAAGATTATTTCATTGGTGGGATTAATCCAATCATTAGAAATGAAGTTGTATCCCATATAAAATAATATTAAGAGGATATAGTATCTTGTCTGAAAATTTATGTATATTTTGATATTAGTATATTGAATTAAAATGGAATAATGATAAGAAGAGTATGTAAAAAATTATAGATTATTTGAAATATGGAATGATGGATTTTCTCACATGTGATAATTATTGAAAGAAATAGACATGTATATTTTTAATGTGAATGATATATTGATACATTTTTGGAAATAAAGTCCACCATGCTCACAATTTAATATGATTGATAAGGGGTTACAATGTTTAATGATTGAACTATATATTGATTGGGAACTATAAAGAAAAATAATAACATGAATATTACCTAGTAGTGGCTAGTTGATCATTGTAAATTTTATGAAATTACCAAAAAAGATGAATAATTAATGTATTGTGTTTATATTAAAGATTTATTTCATTTTAGTATTTTAGTAATGATATATTTGTTATAAAAATTATAAAATGCTTATGAATTTTTCAACAGTAGTATTTATTTATGAGAATGATGTTTTATGTTGAATGATACCGATGAGCCAAGAAAATAATTCCATGTAAAGTGAATTTTTATGGAAAAGAAATGATCAATGGAGTATAATAATTAATATTTACCGAATATTTGTAAAATTAATGTTTGATAAAATGATAATTCATTTGGATAATGTAAATTGGATTATGCTCAGTACCCTAAAACAAATTAATGATTTTTTTTAAAAAATTGATATCATTGATAGGGATTAATCATTTATAAATTTTGGTAATATATCCGATAATATAATGGCTATATAAGAATAATGATTTAAATATGGTAAAATGTTAAATCAGGTTATTTCCATTTTCATGATTGAACCCAAAAAAAGGTATTTACATTTTTTGTATGTGATGATTAAGATAATCTTCATATTTTTTCGAGATTAATAATAATTTTAATTTAAATAACTATTTCCTTACATTATAATGTTTCACATGTCAATATTTTGGTCACATCAAACAGATAACCATTTAAAAAATTATTTATCATGAAATTTGGATGAAGTATCAGAGAATAAATTATTAAATCCCCATATGAATGTTAATTCAAATGAGATTACCTATAGAAATAATTTTTTTATTAACAATTATAGATCAAATTAATTACTTATAATTCTATAAATGATATTTTAATCCATTAAAATTGAAAATTAGTTCTTTGGGAATAAAATTGCCTTTTTTACATTCCATTCTTTATGTTAGGGAATTAATTTAAAATAATTTGATGCCCATCCCACATATGAAATGGTGGATGTGATATAGAAACAAATCAAGTAAGTATATTGTAATAAAATAAATATAGTAATGTAATTTAATACCTCCAGAAAATTGATATTGAAAATTTATTATCGTAATGCATATTTTTTAATTTTTTTAAATGATCTCATATTTATAGTATTTTAGTATTTATTCTATTATGGTAAACACAATTTATTGTGATCAATGACATAAAATAATCACTATATGTATTTATTTTTTAAGACAATGTCAATTCAGCCAGTCACCATATATATTCTCTTACATATAAATCAATTAATCTATTATTATATATTGCCTTTGTATATCCCCATATCTCTTATCAAGATGATGTTTTATTTAACATTTTTAGAATGTGGTATTTCAATAATATTATTTTCAAATATCAATCCCATGATTGATGATGTCAATATAAAATTAAAATTAAATGATTTACATAGGGGGGATGTAACATCACACTATTTAAAGAATGCAACATTAAGTTTGATATCATATATGACATAAAAACCAAATATTATAATCTAATTATTCTTTTTAAACCTTCATTATATATCTTATTTATATTAATTGAATCACTTTGAAAGCATACAATGTATGCAACACCTGGTTTGGAGGAAATTTATACTCTATAAAAATATTATTATCTAAACATTACCTTTATAAAGTAACATTACATTTGGAAGGTATTAGTTGTAATAACTAAATAAAAAAATTTATATATCTTTTTAATTTATTAAGTAAATTAAATGATATCTATTTCATATATATTAAACAAGAACTATTTTAAGGAAATTTTTTTGAAGAATATACTTTTCAATTATGTGGTATAGTTAGGCTTTATTCACAAAATTTATAATGAGTTTTTTCCAATTTCTGTTTAGGAATTATAAAAATAACCAAAATTTTTAATTCCTGATATAAAAATTATAATTGGGTGATTTTTATGGACTTCCCAACAATGATTAATTTTATTATTAATTTTTAATTATAATGAATTTTAATGGAAAATTACATTTTCTTTTTTATTATTTAAATTAAAAACATTATTTAAAATTGGATTTTATTTAATATTTATTCAATTACATATTAATTTATCCTATTTAATTAATTTCAATCATTGTAATTTTAAATTTTTATAAAAATAATACAAAATTTTGAATGTTTTCTCTATCAAAACATGATGTCTCATTTCATTAGTGAAATTAATTTTAAATTATAAATAGTAGAAATTATTTACCATTGTTAATGTAAAAACAGTTTTACCATGGGGTCAAACATAGAATATAAGGTATAAAATTACCTAACAACTTCTGAATATCTTATTAGAGTGGCTTATATCTGTCTTATAATTTATAATTTCAAATATAGGGTTATTTGGAATCATTTTAAATATAAATTAATTTATGAATAAGAATATTTTTTTTAAATTTCTAAGTAATTTCAAAGATGGTTACAAATACCTAGATATAAAAAGGAACTCTCTCCCCTCAATACATCACACCAATTAAAACCATTATCATGACTAACCCATTTTTAATTCAATTCCAAAAATACAGTCTTATTATATAGATTCCAATCCCCCCAAAATACGAAGCAAATTTTAGAACCCCTAGTAACATTTAAACAATGATTTATTTGTGTAAATGAGGTATATCTTTTGATTTGGTTATTATTTGGGAGGATAAAACAATTATTGTAATGTTTAGAAGGATTTTCCTGAGGATCATGGTTTGACTATAGTTAGTTTAATCCTTGAATAACCTCCATGAAACTATGAGGCATATGTTGTTTGAGGGACAATATCCCTACAAGGATGGAACTAGATTTTTCAAAACCATGCGAATTACTAAGAAAAATAATTAAATTTTTGATAGAGTTAAAATGATTTTCATTGTAATATTTAACTAAACAATCAATCAAACCATGCAAGGGGTGTCATGAAATAATAGTATTTTCATGATTATCAGCTGGGTTTCCCAACCATGCTGGCTAAAAATGTGAGATATAGTTTCCCCTATGAAATTAGTGTATCAAATTTAAATTACATTCTGTATGAATAATTTCCCCCAAAATTATAACATAAATTTATCAAATTTTTCTTCCATGGTGTATGATACTATTTTATTGTCTAGGGAGATATCAATATGTTAATCAATGTTCATTGATGTTCTAAATTCCTAGGTATGTTCTCATGATTGGTCATTTATCATGGATATCATATTATACCCTATCCCAAAAAATAGATCAAATTCATTGGGGATTGATACATATTCCATTATAAGAATTGTTTTATACTATGTATGAATCGAAAGATGTAATGGTATCCAATGATTTGATATAGATAATAAATTTTATATTTTTTTATTACCAATTTTCATGAGTTGGGTGGCTTCTATTCCAACACCACAAGATTACTATTATTGGGTAGGATTTTCCAGGGACCTTTTTAGAAGTCCTGGGGAAATTATGAGACGAAGAACTAAGATGACATGAAATTTAGAGCCCCGAATATCATGGAATTATCAGTTGAAATTTTTAATTTTTGAAATAGTGTGCGTGAGATGTTTTATAGAAAAAACTGAATAAATTTTAAATGGGTTCCTAGATCCTAAATCATCAGGCATCATTGCATTCAAAATAATGGGTTTATCCTTGGCAAAAATTATTTTTAATCAATACAGACCTAATGTGTGAAAACAAAAAAAAATGAAATAAACATAAATAAAATAATTAAATAAGATTGTTTTATTTTTTTCATGGCCTTATAACTCATGAACGGTTACACAGATAGAAAATACAAGCCCATTGTTGATATTTCAATGGCATTATTTTGTTAGATGGAGTCTATCATCGGATGGTGCTAGAAGGCTGTGAATGTTGGTTTTTTTATGTAAATGTAAACAAAATAATTAACATAAAAATCTTTTATTTTCTAACCCCCATTCCACACTATGGTAACAGAGATTAAAAATATGAAACCATCATTATGTTCTTAATAAGAAGTTATCAATATTTTGGATATAATACTATATGGCGTGGGTCGAAAGTAAAAGATATTTTTGTACATTTAAATGGAGTATAAAATAATCTAAAAATGAATATTTTATTTCCTTTTAACATTATGCTATATGAAGACAATATGACACAGTGACAGAGAAACTTGTTCTCCGTTAATAAATAAAGTGATGTGGAAACATTTCTTCAAAGAGAAATAGTAAAACTGAAACTCATTAAATAATTATCATATTTACTCCATTAATCAGTGACAATGTTCAGTGTTAGAATTCATAATTCTCCATAATTCCTCTAGACCTCTGAAATTTCCTTATGGAAAGAGGGATGATGCTCTCTTCCTAGTGACGATGAATCCATTGTTGGGGTTCGATCATGCAGTGATGAATTGATGAACACCATTGGAAAATTAATTAATAGGGAGACTTGAATTCAATCTATATATGTAAGTGATCAAACTGGAGTTAGATTTTTGTTCATAATGAAATTGAATTTCTGTTATTTCTTTCTAAACAACGAATGTTGTTCAACCCACAAATTGGTTGATCTGTGGGTCATTTGTTCTTTTGGTGTGGATTGGTCTATCTCAATCTTGACGGGATAGATACATAGTTTAAATCCTATCCCTTTTCATTATAATGTTTATGAATCAGGCCATCTCAAACAGTGCAATGTACCATTGTTGTGAGTATTCTTATGCTCTATATGACTGAATACCTAATTTGACGACATGGATACAATGATGTCGTAGCCGGAATGAAAATATCATGAAAACCAAAAAAGCACTCATGGATCAGAAAATGGACCATAGAATAAAATAATTATGGCCTGTAGAAGGCACTACCGATAACTGATTTGGAAGTTGGCACACTGGCAGTTTGTAATGCTTTTGAGGTGGCCAGTAGAATCTTGTCACATTGTGGTGGATTGGGCTACCAAAAACAGGTAGTGGTAGCTCACACATATGTGGATGTGTGGGTGTGGAAGTCTAGATGGTCCATGATAGTGTGGAACAAACATAGACTCATTTGGTGATTGGAAGACAATGATCACTCTTCGTGTCTTGGATTTAGAAAGCTTTCCCTCTCATAGAGGGACAGACCCACGACCCAACATGCTGGATCCGCGGGAAAGAGGGCTGGAACCACATACGAGTTGGTCAGACCAGTGGAATGAGTTAGATATGCTTCGGGTTGGTAGACCTCAGTTCAGGCCGGTTCAGGATTGTCCTACCATGACAGACAAGACATAGACCCCATCAGCCCCTTTCTAGTAAAACATTCATAACATACATACCATACATATGATAGATTATTCATTTCCAGAGATGGTAAACTCACAATAATATGGTCTCTTTGAAAAACTCCAAGGGTGATTCCTAGGAGTTTGAGATATTAATGAAGGCTTGAGGATTAGATTCATCCATAATTAGGAAGGACAAAAAAGAAATACTACGGGTGGTTTTGATGAGAAGGATGTGATGAGAAGAACATAGTGGTCTGATAGTAGATCATACATTGGTGGATTGAAAGATAACTAGTAGTTTAGAATAACTCATTGTACATGTGAACAATCAGTATCCTAGCAGACATCAATGGCCCGCTAGATGAGCAGTAACCAAGTAGAGATGGGTGGCCCAAAAAATGATCATTAGTTGAGAGGACCGCAGTGTTATGGTAGACGAGCAGTAGCCTAGCAGACTTCAGTGGCCTAGTAGATGAGTAGGAGCTGAGTAGATCTGAGTGGGCCATTAGATGAGTAGTATCTGAGCATACCATTAGGGCCCAACAGACATGTGACAACCAAGTTGACTTCAGTGGCCTGACAGATGAGTTGACCATTGTGACTCATCAGGTATGAGTCCCTCAATAGTACTAGATGACCCACATTACAAATGAAGTAGTGTAATTTTGATAGTTCTCAGTGTGTTGTATTTTGACATGTCCCAATGATGCATGAACTCTTTCCCTATGTCTCTGATTACTTGATGGATGATGGAGCGAGTCCTTCTGGGATGAGTGTGCCCTAAGAATAATCTAATGTTGAATGATTGGATGTGATATCGAGACTTCTCATATCAGTGAGAGAATATGTATCAGTAAAACATCTTCATGTATTGATACCATTCATTATCTCAGATACATATGGTGTACATTCTCTTCTTGGTTACTATTAGATAACTTGAAAAGTTGGATCACCGGAAATCGAGTGTGGTATGAACAGAACAATATCGATGGTATTGGATGAGTCGTTCCATCATTGAATCCATTAAGAGTATACCTATATGTTCTTGTTATAGGTTTTGATTACATATACCTATGTTTAGATTAAATTACCTTCATAGTTGTGTTTTCCTTTATAGAT
Organism: Viscum album; assembly: GCA_963277665.1. Lineage (NCBI taxonomy): Eukaryota > Viridiplantae > Streptophyta > Magnoliopsida > Santalales > Viscaceae > Viscum > Viscum album. The sequence goes on along the minus strand of OY728160.1, from coordinate 554,802,493 downwards.
TTCATGGTTGCCTACTTAATATTGTTCTACTCCCCCTGCACGAGATTTTCCTACACATGTTGTGTCTTGGGCAGATGACTGACACATTGGAGGTGTCTTAGATGGTGCAGGACCACGAATAGGAATAAAAGGTTCCTTTTGAGATCAAAGGAGAATATGTGATTTCGGAAGCCTCATGCAACAGCTCCAGTACCATTTTTGTGCGTTGGGAATTACAGATACACTTCTTTTTATGGGATTCAAGTCTTACCTGATTGTATTATAATGCATTACATTCTGTCATACTCATTTTTAGGTTTGTAATTTTTTTCATACATTTTTATTACATAGGTGTTTACCTATCTAGCCCTGTGGCTCTCAGTTGGGTGTGTTAATAAAAGTTCTTAGGAAAATTCCTCCCATTTGTGTGATTTTCCAACTGAGTTCTAGTCACCAGCACTTCGTTAATAAGTTTTGGGCTTAGGGTAGTCACTTCATGAGGCCTATGGGATGGGTTGTGACATTAATACAAGAAATATATGTTTGAAATATTTATTAATCTGTAATTTATTTTCAATTATATGTGAAATTACAATTTTAATGTTTATTAGTGATGTTTTATTTTTCATATTTTTCAAATTTGATGACTTTTTGATAATATTCTATGGTGATAACATAAATATAATTATAGAATAAAAATTGTTTTCATTTAATTCATGGAAAACAGTAGATGAAATTTTTGAATGGAAGAATGGTTTCACATTATATTTCTTTCAATGGGTTTTGGTATTACAAGATGACACAATTTTATGATTTATTTTATGATTCTTATTAATTTATGACTTGGTTCTTTTTACCAACTGTGTATGGGCACGTGGGATTTGTTACATTGTGATGTATTGGTAGATCGATGAAAGACTACTAATTAGAATAATATTATCACCTGGTCTTGTATGTATAGATGTGTTGAGGTTTGGAACCAAGTAATGGGTATTTCAAATTGAATTTAGAAGGGTATCAATATAATTATATATTTCATTCTATTAGAAAAAAATTTAATATGGGAAATATATTTTTCATGGATTACTAATTTGGATTTGTTTTTAAATGTTTTAAATTATATTAATCATTTTAATATAAATTTCTCAGCAAGTTTTTTCTTATTGGACTGGTTATAGATATCATTGGGGAAATCATATGGATTATGGACTCATCACATGAATTTGAACTATTGTTATTTTTGAGATTCCATTTTTAGTTATAATGTTAATGGTATGGTATCTATATTCATTAGTGATACATCTTGATATCAGTTGTGTGTGTTATCGTGTTTGAGATTGGATTAGAACAAGAGTGTCATGTTTGAAGTCATTGTGTTGTTGATTTTTTTATTTTTATTCTACTAGTTATTTCACATGGTTTTCACTTATTTCTCTTACATAGTTGTTTTCATGGTTTTGGTTAGAGTGGTATACATTTTTCTAATTCATCTAATATTGTTTTGTTTTGATAAAATCATTGTGGATTATTTTTCTATATTCCAAAGGAAAAATCATCCCCAATTGATCATGAGTCCCCAGAATATGATTTACATACATTGAATTAATTTGAATGTATCTTATGTACTAGAAACATAACACTTCCTCTTCCCATTATAATGGTTGATGAGATAGATATAACAAATGTTTTTAAATTTTTACAACTATAATTATAATTATTTCTATATGCATCTTTCCATTGGATGGTAGTAAGATATAGTATTCTCTACAAAAATATTGTATAATGTTGTATATAATATATTGATGATAAATATAATGTTATCAGGGAGTATGGGGTAGCCGATCATTTTTAGACTCTTCATGGTTAGTGGTTACCTCATCCTCATGTGTTTAGTCAATGAGAGTAATGGTGACATAAATTGGTTTTATGAACTTCAATAATTATAAAATTGTTAGGTATTGAGATAATGATTTTAGAAAATTCTATCAAGTAAGTTTTTTTAATTTATGGAAAATGTTTTTCAAATGACAAGATTTTGAAAAGGGTTGATTTTGGTATTTTGGAAATAATTAAATGATTTATTTTGATAAATATGATTTTGGATGGTTATATGGTGATGTAATTATATGTGGTAAATTGGTATATCTATGCACTCAATTACTATAGAGTGTAACTGAATATAAATTTTTTAGGTTATTATAAATTTAAACAAGTATGAGTGGTATGAACTAATGATTTTTTTTCTATAGGAATGTTGTTTCACATATTCCTTACATGAAACATACGTTAGTATAAATTATACAAAAATATTTGTAGACCATGTATGTAAGGATCACAAGGTATTAATGAAGACATGAGGATCATTCACATTAGTTAAAGAATCATAACCCTCCCACTCTACACAGGGCTTTAGAATAGGAAAAAACCATACATTTGGTTACATTATGTTAATATGATTTTGAATTTCCTTTGTAAATAATCCACACTAAATGTAAATGTGGAAATATATTTTCTTTAGGATTTAGCATTAGAGTGGTTGGATTTATTAGTTCATGATAAATTTGATCATAGTGGGGCATGTGAGCAATTTACTGAAATGTTTAACAGATTTTGTACCCTCACACAATCATGATTTCCTTATAAATAGATAACATAGACATAAAATATGAGAATTACAATGAAATAGAATATTTAGTTAATTTTATGAATTTAGTCCCCATTTCAATGGAAGAATCTAAAATTACATATTTTAAGGAACAAATTTTTAGGTCGGTTCAAACACTAAAAATTCTCTATGTGTTTTTTTCTTAGTATAATGGATTATAATGAGTTGGTAAATAGAGATATAGTGAAACAAAGAGATATCATTAGAAACCATTTTGGGGGAATCATTTTTAATCCCATTTGTTTAAGTGGAAACACCAATTCATTTAATAATATGAATAAGGAAACATACATCAAGAGTAGTGGGAGACCTCAGATTCAGACTATATAGAAAGAAAATATTCCTCTTCAACCAGAATAAATTCTAGTGTAATCTAGATGTGTCACATTTAACAATATTATGTGAGGTTTTAGGGAACAAACTAGAATATATATCAATATAAAATAATGATACATATTCTGAAATATTTTCACAATGCCCCATGTTTTAGTGTTAGAGAAACATCACATGATTCTCAAGTATCATATTCTTGGATATGATATATTTCATAATGTTTTGGTCCCTATATGATCAATGAATTTTTGGTGATTTTAGTAATACTATGATTCCTCAACATGTGAAATATGTATTAGGTAATTAAAAATATAAACTATTTATGAAATTATATGACGAAAAACATGTTATTATTGATTATCAATTGTTACTATTGGCTGTGATAGGTATGATTATTTTGAATTATAACTTTATGAAAACATTATGTGGTAAAGCCACATCCCATCTAATTATTTCTTCTTATTCCATTGATCATATGTTTTCATATTTCAAGAAAATGCATTTGTTTTGAAACCCAAAATTCCTTTTGGAAAAGAAGTGTTAATATCATTAATATATGTGTTGTGTTGAATAATAATTGATGGTATTGTGTTTTTATGATATGTATATTTTATAGATATTGATGTATATTAATTGTTTGTTGGAATTAATTGGATTATTTATATTGAGGCCCAGGTCTATTATTATGAACATCAAGTTAGTTTCAACTCTTCATACGGTTATTAGAATCTCTTAAATGGATTCTGGGAATAGGATGCATGTTGAGATGGTATCTTAGTACATATGGTTGTAACTCACTCTTACGAGTTGACATTATTGGATTTGGATATTTTAAATGAGATCATCTATAGATATTATTTTTTATACTATACTAGTTTTTTAATACTTACCTGCAAATTTCATTGGGATAAAACCCAATAGAGAATAGGATTTTATTATAGATATCCTATTAGAGAATAGTCTTTATTACCTTCTATCAGATGAGGTGACACCAAAAAAAATTATGAAATTAGAGGAATAGTTAAAAGAGTTGGAAACATAAGGGTTAATAGAATTTGTACATCTTCATTAGAAGAACATGTAATTTTTATAAATAAGATTATTGAAACTATTAATTTTGTTGTATATAATTATAATCTTGATAATGTCTAAATAAAAATTCATAACCCTATTCCACATTCGATGAGTTTTTATATCAATTTAAGGGATACTTGTGGTTCTCTAAAAATGACCAGCACTTATATATTAATAACTGTGGATTCAGAAGGTGGATATCATGAAAAAAATTCATAAGATGTGATACCCATTAAGAATTTGGGGTTATGTTTTGTGGTATTATGAATTCACCAGATGGAATTAATGAATTAATGAATATAATATTTCAAATGTAACTACATTCCATTGTGGTGGTGTTTGAGGATGATATGCTAGTGTATTCATGGAAAACTGGGGATAATGAGAAACATTTGGCTATTTTCTATGTAACATGTTGTACAATTATATATATAACAAATTATTATTTTTTATTTCATAATAAAATCGGTATGTTTCATTGTTCATATAAATTTTCCAAAAAGATTTTATATATGTTTTTTAATAAGAGATTATTATATATTTTGGAAAATTTTTTTTTTTTGAGGAATGATGTTTCCTTTTCATGGTGGGATACTATAGAGGGGTTTTATATTCCTTTTTCATGTTTTGAATAACCAATGAATTTTTTTATGAAAAAACATATTACTTTAATGTAGAATAAGGATTATTATAAATAAATCCATTCTCACATGGTTATACTTACATCAAAAACAATTCTCCTGTTTCTAAATCCAAGAAATGTAAATTTATTTTATTATGATGCAACAAGATTGAAATTGGGATGTGTTCTCACGAAGGGTTATTATTTTATGGATTATAATTCCTATAAGATGAATTATCATGATAATACCTACTCATACCACAATTTATAATTTAATGTTATAATTCATTCTTTGAAGAATTTGATTCAACATTGTTTTTTGGGAGAAATTTATCATGTTTATTTATTACCATATTTTGAAACACATTTTCCTAGAATGTGATTCAAATCTACAAGAATTGAGATGTATGTAATACCTAAAACTATACAACACCCACTTGATATATAAACCAAGTAAAATGGAATTTTGGGATGAGGTCATAATATAAGATGAAATATAACTGGTTTCTTAATTGATCATAAAATTAGAGGTTTCATATTTTTTATATAGTATACATACACCTGGATTGTATATATTTGTGTGAAGTTAATGTTTTCCCCATAATTCCATTAGTTCCTAATTTATTTCATCATATGATGGAGGCAAAAATATATGTTCTTGATTGTTTGACCATGATATAAAAACATTGTAGTGGGGAGATAATTATGGAATGAAATTTGTTTGGAAATTCTACTTTATTTTTTAGTTATTATCTTATGGAAATTTTGGGTTGTTATGTAAAACTTATAATTTCATAACCCCAATCAAAATGATAAGTTCATATAGTAAGGAAAAATAATTATCGATTTTTGAATGGAATGTTTTATTGGATGGAATTATAAGTGTAGTGGAAGAG